>JACSVZ010000007.1:18988023-19588023 GCA_014706295.1 Lycocorax pyrrhopterus obiensis | reverse complement strand
TTTCTCTTTTTTCTTCATCTTTGCTCAAGACTTTGTTCCCATAGGTTGAATTTACACCTCAGAGAATTGTCTCCTAAAAGTCCTAAAACTGTCTTTCCGTTTTGCCTCTTCTAGATACAGACATTCCTATGGCATTTCTCACTGGACTCTGTCAGATCTTATTAAGAACAAAAAGGAGTCAGGGATTCAGAATTCTTGAGCATCATAACTTTTGTTGTATACAACTGGAGCTGCTTTGTACCCTCATGCCAAAGATTTAAAAATTTATGTTTATACATGTTACAAACGGTCGTGCACTCAATCCACAGCATAGACAGAAGTATAATCAAAAGTATTTGATATGTCCTTACATTTCTTTCTACAAAGCTTCCTTTCCTTACATAAATTTACAAAAAGTGTAAAAAGGTTTTTGCACTTGCCATTAAAAAAGATTTAATTCAGTAAACTGATTAGGAATCCATCTATGCTGGCCACATAGAGGTAGACAAGTTTTCAATTACCATTAAATATTTTATTGCCTTTTTAAAGTGCTGAATTTTCAAAAGTTCTGCTGATGTTAATTGAACCATGAAATGCCCTGGCATCTGAAAGAAAGCTATTAATAATTTTCTAATTTATTTTTTTTCCTTGTTTCCCTTTCTCTGTGTTTTCTGAGGTTTGCATTATTACCTGTTAACTCCAAAATGTGTATGCATGTATGACAAACAAGCCAATACCATTTGTCTTTACTGGTTGGATGGGTATTAAGCTACGAAAGCCTTTCACTTGGCTCTGGGGAGTCTAAAATGAGTTTGCTTTTTCTGGGGCTGAAGCTAGAAGCAAAAGTATACAAAATGCTCAAGAGAGAAAATAGATACTGAACTGATGGTGCTGAGCCAGAATAGTTAAGTACTTCCCAACAGCTCCACAAAACTTCATTTCTGTCCGCTTTGTGATGCACTGTTGATGATAAAGTAACGCACGGCTTTGAGAATTATGTTCTTGACTCTTTCATCATTGTTGTACTCACAGGATGGACTTTCACAGGGCCATTTTAGGATCTGCCTTGAGAGCTGGGAAGGCAATGTGAAACATGCAGTGGAGGCTGCAGTCAAGCAAACTTGTCTTATTGCCTGAAAGGCTGCTTTCACTCAGGGTAAAATGAGGAGTCGCAAGACCTGAGCAAGATTATAATGGGTCTAAGCCATCTTGTAAACACAGTGACTTATTTGAGTGCCTTTCCTGAGTCTTTGTTCATGTTGTGCTATTTACCTGTACCTACAGTCCTGTGATTTATGCATTGCTCTTGCCTTATCCTTCAAGGATTTCACCAAAAAACTGAAAATAAGAAAGTGTTACAGATAATAACGATGTTCTAGTTTATAAATGAAACTACTTGAGGAAAAAAAACTACCACTCAACAGAAGTAACCGTATAGATGTGAATTTTACTCATTTTTGCAAGAAAGCAAAGACAGTTTGGTATTTTGAGATAGGAAGGACAATAAACCACCAATTTAAATGTGGTGTGGGCTTCCTGTAGTGTAAATCATGAGCAAGATGTGCCAAACATCTGCTGTGCAAAGGAGACAGGAGATGCAGAGTTCAGATGATACTCTTGATATTTAATAAACTGATAAAACCATAGTTACAGTTGGATTTTTAGCTACTTTCCCCTTAAATAGTGGGAACCAGTGTGGTGGGCAAACCCTGACTGGATGCCATGTGCCCACCAAGCCACTC
Organism: Lycocorax pyrrhopterus obiensis; assembly: GCA_014706295.1. Lineage (NCBI taxonomy): Eukaryota > Metazoa > Chordata > Aves > Passeriformes > Paradisaeidae > Lycocorax > Lycocorax pyrrhopterus. The sequence continues at coordinate 19,586,302 of JACSVZ010000007.1, read as the reverse complement.
TATCACTCTCATTCCTCATCTGGAGAGGGGAGAGAAAATAAGACATAAAACAAATCCTAGGTTGAGTTAAGGCAGTTTACTAAAGCAAAAGTGAAAGACTATGTGCATGCACAAGCAAAGGCAAAAAATAGAACCCAAAGATTTTATTCTCTATTTGCAATCAGCAAGCAGTGTCTGTCCACTTCCTGGGAAGCATGTGTAGTGGTTGCTCTGGAAGGCAAACATAACTGACAAATGTCTCCTCTTCTTCCTTCTTTTCTTAGCTTTTTTTGAGCTGATGCCATATGGTATGGAATCTCCTGGTCAATTTGGCTCAGCTGTCCTTGTTTTTTCTCCTCCCAAGACCTTGCTGAGCCTCAGCCTCCTGATGGGGGGCAGAGTGTTGGAGAATAGCACTGATGCTGAGCCAATGCTGCCCAGAAATTGTCAAAACAGTGGGGTGTTACCAAGACCTTTCCAGCTACCAAGGCACAGCACAACACTATGGGGTCTGATATGGGGAAAATGGACTCCTTCTCAGCAGACTCAATATATCCAGGAACAGCTTTAATGGGAGGTGCTCAGTCTGATTTGATTGTGTAATGCTGGAGTGTTTAAAAGATGAATGGCTGAAAACCATAATTTGTGTTGAGTTACATTTTTATTTTTACCTATAAAAACAGCTTAGCAAAAAAAATCTTTGCATCTGGATCAGAGTTTCAGTTTCTAAAATTGTTAATAGATGTGCTGCTTATCAGCGAATCTCTAGCTTATAGCATAATTAAGATTAAAGGAAATGCCATAATGACAAGACTGTAGCAGGGTTTAAGCTACTTGACCATTGGGGTCAAAAGCTGAAGTTGCATTTGGTGTGCAAGTTACATGGCTATGTATTTATAGCCAGCAAGCAGGCAGAAAGAAATAATTTAACAGTGCCACCTCTTACAGCTCAGTGCTTACTTGAGTAAATTGAGGGATGATGTAACCTGAAAAAGTTTAAAAAACAAATTGAAACTGAACATTTTGATTATGTAGAGCCCAGTCTCTTGTATTAGAGATGAAATAATGGCATACAATTATTTTTATCAGGTACAGGAAATCTTTTACTACTACTACAACTGCTAGGACCATCTTTAAAATGTAAATCTTAAATATATTCTTCTGTGAAATACCTAATCTGTCTTCCATATATGTCTAAAGGGGCCAAATTCATAGCCTCTTTACAAAATAGCCCATTACAAAATTGGTTTGTCCTTGGCATGAAGACTTTATACTACAAATGTAATTGCTTGTGATGAAAAACAGAGAAAATACTGATTGTTGTTGGGCTGTCCATTATATATAAACACACTCTGGCCTGCTATCATAGAATCATAGAATGGCCTGGGTTGGAAGTGACCTTAAGAATCATCTAGTTCCAACCCACCTGCCATGGGCAGGGACACCTTCCACTAGAACAGGTTGCTCGGAGCTACATCCAGCCTGGCCTTGAACACTCACAGGGACGTAGGGAATGTTTTTGATGTATATTGTACAAAAGGGAGAAGGACAACATGGGAAAAATTATCAATAGGCACAGTTAGAAAAGTGATAAATTTGGTCAGTTCTAGTAGGGAGACAGCCTCTTCATGGCATGTGAAACCAGAGAGGAAAGATGATGAACATTAAGCATGCAGCCCTTTGTGCTACTGGTTATATGACAAATCACTGGCCTCATGTCTACATAACAGTTGTGTTTTCATAATGTCTGCTTCCAGCTTTGGAGAGAGGTCTGGTAATCTGAAGGGCCAGGAGGAGAGACTTCAGGTAATGTGGGGAATGAAAATTACCTGCTTTAGTTGTGTTGACCTCCATTTGTTGGTCATACTTTCACACATTATGCAGACTGGCCAAGATTTAATCTTGGAGAGAAGTCAAATTTGAAATAGAGGTAGACAACGGTTTTTAATTATGGGTAGAGTACGAACATCGTAGTGAACACTGTGTAGGTGAATGACAACTTGCTTAAGAAATAGAATACGATAAAAGGAGAACAGGAACTCTGGATCAATAGGGCTAAAAGAAAGAAGGATGCAAAAGTTAGGACAAAAAAGCTTTAAGAGGCTGGCAGACTAAGCAGAATGAGGTTGGAAGCCTCATTCTAAGATTTGAGCAGGAAAAGATTGCCCAGAAACATAGCTGGAAAAAATCCTTTATCTATGCCACAATGAGATATTTTGTGCTGACCTGGAAAAGAACTGGTACCCAGGTCAGTGGTAAATGGAGTCCTTGGGCTCAGTGCTGAAATCACCAGTGGGGAATGTATTCATAACATTTGGGGAATGTTATGAAATGGTCTAAAGGCCATCATTCACCTCTTAGACAGTCTTTAGTAATTGCAATGTCTATAATAAGTAATATAAATCTTGAATATTTCCTGCTAGAAGGCAGACTTGACTTCAAATCTATTTAAAAAATATATATTAGAGAGTAAAAATTTGTAAGCTGTCCAAAAGCCTGAAGCAAGATATGTTTATCTCATTGTTTCTGACATATCTAAATATCTCCTCTGGATCTTTGGCACTGAAAAAACCTGAGCGATTTAGATAAAAGGTTTATGATTTTTTTTCCCTTCAGATGCTTTTAAGAGAATTAAGTACTTTTTGGGGCAGTCAAACTTTTTTTGAGGTTTTCAGAACATATCAGTAAAGAAATAATGACAAAAAAGAGATTGTTTGATAGCTATTGTAGAGCATTTAAAGATGTTTGGTTCTGTTCCTGCACATATAACTAGAACTTTCTCAACATTCATCAGGGAAGAACATTTGAAGAACAGTTTGAATATTTCTGCGTGATTTGACTCCAAGGGATAGAGCTTCAAGGAAAATTTTAAGGTACATTGGCAGAGCTCAAGGGAAAGAGTTTGACCCTGTCATAGCCTCAGCAGTGTTTTCTCATGAAAAATTCATTCTCCATTCCTAACACTTTGTCACTGAGAGAGAACGTATTTAATGAAAAAAGTATAAACTTTTCTACACATCCAGAAAGTAGAATAAATATAGTGTAAAGTGCAGTAGAAATATATTATCCTATAAAAACTTTGCACTTGAAATAGCTTTGTTTTTCTGATGCTACCAATCCTCTAAAGTTATTTTTTTTCTTAAATATATAACTAATGCAAAACCATCTCCATGAATAATTGCACTTTTTGGCCTGAAATACTCACAGCAAAGGTTTTCTTCTATTGAAATATAAGGGGTGTATCAACCATATCTGCTAGCCTGGCTTTTGAAGAGTTTATTTTGATTGAAGTACTCTCTGGTCATTTTCAAAACTATTTTGTTCTTCACACAGGAAAGCCTCAAGCTGATTTTTCAACTTGATGGGGAATTCCTACTGGCTTTTTGGATAGAGGGGATAATGCACAGTTTAAACAATTGGAATAGACCTGCAGAAAGCTTATGCGCTCATAAGCAAGACCTTTTAAACTCTGTCTGTCAAATTCATTACTATTAATTTTTCCTGGTTTTAATCTAGCAAGGTTGGTACTTTAGTTTGGCAAGTATTTGCCTTTTGCTAAAACTATTGCCTGTACTTGTTGAGAAGAATTTGCTTTCTGTTTGTGAGCATTGCCATAGAGATGTGTGGCTACATAAGGCCTCAGTATACAACAACTTATACAGACTTACTTCAGTACAAAACTGGATGAAACTTACCCATGGGAATAAGGAGGCTTAGAAATTCTAGAAGAAGTCTCTGTAGACCCTTTCTAAAATTAGGTGTAAATAGGATGAGGGAACATAGAGCCATTAAAAAGAAGAGGAAGGGGAAAAGCAACATTTTTCAACCTGTTCAAAAAATTGTGAAATATTTCTTATGCCAAGTGTGCTGTTAGTACTGACTCATGTTGACAGCCATTGATAGATCAGAATTTGTAGATGCCTACAGGGTCAATTGTTGTTATATTAACATTTGTATGTCAGACTATAATTCCGTGTGACATTTGGTATTAAAGCTACAAATCCTGATCTAAGGAGCTTATAAACTAGCTTAAATCATTGGGAAGAAATAACGTAAAGTGACAACAGTCCAATATTTTGTGTCTCTGCCATGAAAGTTGAAAGACTTTCTCTGCCAGCAAGTGAAGTGTCTGCTCTAATTCTAATAACTGACAGAACTTGAGTATCTGGATACTAGTTTTCGGTGAATTCTTTCCCCCAGAAATGAGGAAGACAAGTATCACATAGAGAAAGTAAAATTAAAAAGTTGACCTTTTTATTTTCAAGTTGCCTCAGTAACTGGAGTTTGTAAACTATTTTGAAATTCTTTAAGTCAAGCAAATCGTATTCCCATTGTATGTTCATTAGCATATTGTCATGACATCTTACATTAAAAACCAGAAGATGCAGAAGTATTTGCTGGGTCAGGAAGATCCTTTGTTGATACCTTCACTCACTCAGTTGAACTCCTCCAGTGCCAGCCTGTCCTGCAATGGAGGGGGCGGATCACAGCCTGTGGGGAGGTTTCCTGAGCTGGGAAACCCTCATGGAGTGCCAAGCCTGGCTGAGAGCTGCAGCTGCCCAAGAACAGGCTGCCCAGGGTTAGTGGTTGAGTTACCATCCCTGGAAGTGCTTATCAACCTCAGTGTTTCTGTGATTCTATGATAATCTGTCCTGAAGGGCACCCATGACTTGACAAAAAAAATTCTATTGGGTGAAACATTCTGGAAGCTACTTGGCTATAGCATAGTTATTAAAATGTGGGGTATTTTTTGAGGGGGTAGACGGTGAAATGTGAAAACTATCACTAGCTTAGAAGTAAATTAATAATCAAGTAAGCAAGTACTGCACCCACAGTATGCAGTCTCCACATCTTGATCTTTGAGTAGGTGGAATAAGCATTTTCTAAAGTAATTTCTGTAAATATTGTAGATTGATATCTTATACCTCATTTTCCCAAGTTAAGACTAGTCTAAACTTACTATATGATGCCCTTGACATCAGAAGAGAGTACTGTATCCAAAGAAAAAGCTGTTTTTATCAGTTCCTTCAATCTGATTAATTTCAGGAAGGTTCTCTTTAGAATATCCCAGTTGTGGTCTCCTGTCAGAGACCAAGGAATTGTATAATGATTTTTTTTACCAAGACTACTATCTATGCTGACCAAGTGGAAATCTCTAGTCAAGACAGGCAATCCTGTTTGGATTGCTTGGTAGTTCTAGAAGTCTCATTCTGGAAAGAATTTCCTGTCCCTAGCCTGAAAATGCTACTGGCTGATCTGGAACATAATGTTTGAGGTTTGTGAAGAGAAGATGAGTTAGAAGAAAGGATGAGTTATGGTGTGTCCCTGACAAAAAAATCCCATCCTTCCTTGGTGTATTGTATAATGCTAAGAAGAAGCATGAAAGCATGTACATCTTTCTCTCTCTATGAACTATAGACACTACATTTCTCATTTAACTAGCAAAATTGCCAGTGGCTGCCTTCCTGCAGGACGACACCCTATAAAAGATGTATTGGATAGATGCCCGTGTAAGGAACATGCTTTGGAAGCTTTTGTTCACTCTTTACAATGTTACTTGGATTTCAGTAGCGATTCATGCTCTAAGGAAATATGTCACACGTGGTAATGGGTACAGTGTGGTCTTAAAAGAAATACATAGAGGAAAAACCTCTAGTATACTGATAAAAGCTAAAATATGTTTCCCTAACTAGAAACTGTTTGGATATTGAGAAAATCATGGCCTGTTTAGTTGCCAGAAATCCTGCTTTCTTAGCAACAGCTTAATATCCATTGAAAATTAATGTAGATGCTAATGTTCCATAGCTTTAAATGAAATACAGATAAAATATGCAAACAACAGTAATATGATGTTCCATGCCTTTATGTAGCTTTATACATTTAGAATCCAGTACTGCTTGTGTCAAAAAACAATAAAAATTAAAAGAACTGAGATACATGGGTGTCACTTGAATTAAGTGTTCTGCTTAGAAAGAAAGGAAATGAATGATCAGGAAGCAGGGATTTTGAGAGGACTTCATTAGAATAAGTATGAGGAAAATAACCTACACTTGTACATACATGAGAAGTATGGAAAGTGAATGCTTATTTCAGTTTGTTCTCATTGTCCATTATAATATATCCAGAGTGTTTAATTTAGAAAGTAATTAAAATAGTTACATAACAGTTTTCTTATTAATATGGATCTGGTTACTGATTTGGGAGGGTGAAAGAAGAAAGCAGAGATAGGCGAGGATGAGGGAAAGCTCACGTTGAAAAGCATTATAGTGTATGAGGAAATGAGCAGTTTCTCCACAGTACTTTCAATTCAGGGAGGTGTGTCAGAATTTGAATGTATGTTTGAACATGTTTCTTTCTCTGAAGAAGGAAACTTCCTCTGCTTTCCTCCATTTGGATGTATGAACTTTGAAACACACATTTCAATTTTATAAATAAGCTTAAGTATCAAAGCACTGAAAGAACCATGCTTTTGCTTTTGTCTTGTTTCTCAAATAAAAGCGGAGAGGCAAGAGAGTGTGTTTTGAAGAGTGAGGTTAAGTAGCAATTTCGTGTTTTGGCTGCTTTATGTTTGATAAGCGAATCCAATACACTCTTGAGTGCTCTTAAGAGTAGCTTATAGAACTACCGAAAGAGAAGAATAGAAAGCCCAGTTAAAGGGAATAACATTCTCCTTTGATCATGAAAGACCCAGGCGTTTGAACCGCAGTCTGACCATCACTATTTCTTTCAGTCGTTCTGGTTATCAAGTTGGAAATGGATCTATTGCTTCATTTTGCATCATTTCACAATTCATAATGATAAATGTTTTTTAATGGTCAAAGATGTCAGGCTATAATAATAAAGTGAAAATATAATGAATTTTTCAGTGAGCTTCTAGCTTAGGACTTCTAAGGTAAAAGGAAAACAGGAACAGTATTAAACTAGATATCTCTTCCTTCTCTCCATGAAATGAAACTGCCTGCATGCCCTTTCCATTTTGCCTTGATTGCCAATTGATTTCCAGAATTTATTTCTATATAATCTCTGATTTTGTGAGCTGAGTTCTGAATTAAACCACCAGATGTAGGTATGTCTGCATTTCAGCTTCTGGGCAGCATGATTGAACTCTGAACAGCCTAGGCTATTTCCAAAACCTGTGTGAAAGACCGGTTGTTTACTCTGTGGCGTGCTTCAGCCTTAGCATACTAATATGCCAACTAAGAAGCAACTTCCATTGTGGTTTTTTAGGTGGCTACCTTCTTCAGAATAGAAAGCTTAGCTCACTATCCAGAGCCACTAAACAAGGTCCTGACATTCAGATACAAAAGCACAGTTTCACGGAGGTGAGCTAATTGTCAGACTTGTTAGAAGTACAAATTCCCACCATTTTACACCAGTCCTGGAAGCCACAATGAATTCCTTGATCAACTGGAATTCCAAATACTTTTACTTAATATGTTCCCTCTTTTTCCCACACAGTAATTAGATTTCTCTGGCTCTACTAAATTCTTGACTGCCACTTAATTTTCTGGAACTAAATTTTGAAACAGAACGAAGTGAAGCATCCTAACTGCTGCTGTGCTGATCAGTTCAAGATTGAATCCTTGGTTTAAGACTCCTGTATTTTAATTTCCTATAGGCAGATCAAAATATTAGTGTTAGATTTACTCTTACCATGTTGCTATCTTTCTTTGAGCCTTTTAATCTAAAGAATACTTGGTTCTAGAGATTTAGAACTGAAAGCTACAAGATTTTTCTCCCAAGACTAAATTTCTCTTTGGTCAGTAATTTTATTTTAGGTTGTAGTGGTTACTGAATAAGTGCCACTTCTACATCTCTTATTCAAAGTGGGTTGATAAACCAAAAGGTATCAATAAATGTGTAGTATTTCATACTGCCCTAGCCTTTTCCTGTGAGAATCACGACCTACTAATGGTGGCAGGTTCCAGGAGAATAACACTATCCTACTGTTCTCTAACTGTTGCAATTATGTTTCAGAGCTTACATAAATCATAAAGTCAGACTCAATATGTGTTAGACTGCCTTTACTATTTGAACACTCACAAGAAGTGTCCTTTTTCAGGAAACTTTTTCAAATAGTAGCTGTTTCATTTCTTGCCTTCAAAAAAGTTACTCTTGTAACTCATGAAACAAGAGTGAAAAAAACCAGAATATCAAAGAGTAGAGCAAATAGAATATATTTATCACTTCTTTTCTCATTTTTAAACCTCTCTGAATAGTGCCTATAGCAAAAATACAACATCTTAGAACCAGATAATAAATGGAATAAACAAGTGGGCAGATAAAATTCCAAAAAATACATAGTAGTGACCTCACAAATTCCTGAGCAGATCATTGGCTTACCAGACTGCTACTTGATTTGTTGCTGTTATTTTTTTCTTTCTAAAAAGTCAAAAGATTTTTACTAATCACTGCCCCTGTGAAATCAGTGTGAGCTGCAGATATTTAGCATCTAGAAAAGTGTCTGTGGTTCTTAGTATTTGAAACTTTGTATTGAAGATGAAATTTCCTTACATTGTGCATTTGATAATAAAAATGTGGTGATTTCTATAGCCAAAGTATCTTAAATCTTCAGAGGTAAATGACCTACAGAGCTCAAATCACAAAATTGTTCATTTAGATTAGTTTTTGATTTTCCCTTTGAAATAATGCATAAATGAACAGATGGCAAACAATCCAAACCCTGACTGTTTGTGAAGTACTGTCATTTCAGATCAAGACTGCAGTTGATTAGCACAGAAGAAATAATCTGTTCTTTGTGTGATGGGATATCTTAGTATCAGGCTTGATCAGAAAGTTTCATTAAACAGGAAAAGTAGCAAAAGGAGTTTCTGTTGATACTGACTGTTGATATGAAACATGCTGCCTAATGGATACAGTAAAGAATTTGCATTCTGTTCTTGAATTTGCCACTGAGTTACCTTGGACAAGTGACTCAATCAGTCATTCTTGATTTCCCCATCTGTGAAATGTGAAATTCTTCTCCAGGGTAGCGTAAAATCTGATGAATACTTTTAAAGTACTATTAGTTTCTTAGGCACAAACTTCTTGCCCACTGATATGTGTTATGTGCTATCTACCAATCTGGGACTGAGGAGGAGCCTTATAGCCAAAACTCAGCAGAGGGCAAAGACAACGATATCTGACAGCAGTAAATCTTTCAAAACACTTTTTCCTTTATATGTACAGGGAAAGGAGTGATGTAAAAAGAGCAATGACTGCATGGATGGAGTTAAGATATCAACTACCTTTTTCAAACCTACTGATAGGTACATGTTCTGCTTGGGCAGTCCTAGTTCTGTGAAAGACAAAAAGACACAGGAAATAGTAGACAGCAAAAAACAGATCTCTTTTAAGTGGATTGCTTCTCAGTGCAACTCAGTTCTCTTAGATGTTAAAATAATCACAGGATAGCTATGAATTGTGTAGAATAACTGCATTATGAGATGGAGAAAATGACGGTGGCAGGATGGGAGAGGAGGAGGGATTTTTTCAGTTGATATTTATAAAAGGTTTTGTAACGAAGAAATTGTTATTGGAATTTGGAAGGAATTTGGAAGGAAGGTAAAGAAAAGATTTTTACTACTTCCTTTGCAATGACTTTTTTTTCTTCAGTATGTTGAGTGGAGACTTCATGAAAACTCTAGTAGTTGGGAGGATGATATTTTTTTAAGCAAACTTATTTCCATTACAAACTTGAACAGAGGTTAAATTGAGGGGATGCTTTGTCAAAGATTTTCTGTCCTTTAACTTTGATTATTCATATTCCCAGGAAGAGAGCTATGGATTAATTTTTCATTGGTGCCAAGAAGCACAAGAAAAAGATCCTTAGTCTTTTATGTTTCAGCTGAACTTATTTGCAACCACTGCAGTATTCATTTCCAAAGCCGCTGTCCTTTAGCAAGTTAAGTATTACTTCAGAGATGAAGTTTAGAGTTATTACAAGCAGAAGTTTTTTTGTGAAATAGAGGACAAAGTGAAAGATGAATGTTGTGTAGGACACAACATTGGTGGATATAACTGGATCCAGAGTACAGGAATATAATGGGTTTACAAATTGGTTTTTGAGAGCCTCCTTGGCTAACAAGCATAAATAGGCAGTTCTTAATCCCTGTATTCAGAGGAACCAGGAAAAACCCCCCAATATTTTATGGCACACTTATTTCCTGATTTGGTGTGGTTTTGGGCTGGCTACAACTTCCTCTCAGCACCTGTTGCAAGTCTCATTGTTTTCAAGGGACATTTTCAGTGGGTACTGATACTTTTGGATATGGATTCTACCTTGTCTCTTAGTTGACCTGTTGGTCAACTTTTAACCTGTTGTTACACTTTTAAGGTCTGCTTCTCCAAAACTTTCCAGCTGAGCCCTTTTATTGGCAGATATGGGCTTTGACAACTTATGCTTGATCCTGGACTTGAAAATGTATTTGTTTCTATTAATGATGCCTTGAGTTTGTGGATGCTTTTGTAATTCTCTCACATATCCCAGTGTCTCACAGAGAAATTATTTGGGGACTTCCAGAAATACATATTTTTTTAAATCTCTCTGTATATTTGTGATTTGAGAGTTAGTAGGCCTATTAGCAGTTTAGAGATTTTCATCTTTTTCTCACTAGTATACTGAAAAGCTGTTAGAATCTGCTTTGAAGTTGCATTGATTTTAAACAAATAATTAAAGTTCATTTCTTAACAAATTGATTTGGGCTGAACAGCCCCTGAACTGCTACAAATTCACTGAACAAAGTGAAGACACAATGAGTTTAGTTATCAAGCTTTTGTCATTCATCAACAAGCTAATCTGAGTCATAATTTTTTGCTCAGTAATAATTGCTCTCATTCATCCTTTGTTCTGCTTTTATTGTTTTTCTATTTCCGTTCTTGTAAACCAGTCTCATCAAGAGAAATAGTTGGGATTTTGAGTCATGAAAATGTGCCTTGGAGCAACCCATGAGCAATGCTATAGCACATCTTATAGTGCTGTCCTTGCTTGGGAGTGTGCTCTCTAGAGGCATTGATCAGAGCTGCTCAGCCTTAGCTTGCAGCAGGTGATTAACATGCTACCTGTGGAGCACGAAGGATTGGTTTGTTCACTCTGCAGAGAAGCGACAGTGAAGCTTTTCTTACAATGTGTTTCTCTTTCTTTGAGGTGCAAAAGAACCATAAGGCTGCTATACTTCTCCAACATAAATAGTAACTTATTCCCTAAAGAAAGATGGGTTCATACTCACATTACATTTTTTCACTCTCGTAATAAAAATGCTTTCACTGCTATTACTTGTTCCACACACACAATTTATAAAAACATACCACCATGAAATGCTAATGAGTGCCATGGTTTTGTGTGACTTGGATCATCCATCTGCACTAAGAAAGAAAATTATACCATCAGATAAACCTATAGTGTGTGTCTGTTTGTATGCTTATTGCTGTTGTCATACAGTAAGTAGAAGAGTAGCCATTTACGTGTTTCCTGGCCCATTTTTCCTGCTTGCTGAAATTGACACAACTCCACTCTGAGTAGCAGGACTGTTCAGGGTAGGATCTGCCTTGTTTACATGATCTAATCAACCTGGACTAGATCTCTTGCCAGTGCAAGAGTGATTTGGAGGAAAGAAGGAGGAAGGCTGCTAGTGTAACTGCTCATTGTTAATCTTCTACTAGAAGATTAATAATCTCTTTCATCCATACTTTTAAATTATATTTTCATATAAGAGTTTTGCCGTATCTTTATTAATATTTTGTATCTATCTCTTGACTTCTATTGATTTTGTAATAATTTTCTTTTGAAATGTTAAGTTACTGAACATTACGACAGTGTAGGTGATCTTTGGTAATGCATTTTAACATAAATTTTTTAGCTGTTTATTCCTGCATCCTTTGTTTTATATGGGTGGAGAAAAGGTGTTTATTTCCTCATAGGTCTCTCAGAAGTGACAGAAGTTTTATGTCAAAAGCTGTTGGCATTTTAGGCAAAAGTCAAATAGTAACAAACTCTGAGTGGCTGGAATATGGTTGAAGTTACCAGAGTCAAATTTAGCCTATTAGGGAATCTGGAGAAATGTAGGTAGACTTGCATGTCCCAGCTGATGTGGGCTTTATTATGGTTGTTCACTGTCCCTCGTTGTGGGAACTGCTGTGCAATTAAATGTGGAAATATTGGCAGGTTTTAATCCTTTATTTTCTTGTGAAAAGAACTGAGGGAATGTTCTGTATGGTACTAGGCTACACTATGTTAAAAGAAGTATTATTTCTCTGATGCATTGAGCCACTAGAGAAGGTTATGACTGTACTGAAGAAATCCTTTTCATTTTTGATCACTCTTTCCAAGACCTTGTGAGCTGGAGACGACTAATGAGAGAAGTATTACTCTTTCTCCATGGTTAGTAACAAGCACAGAACAACTGTTGAGGACAGCGGGCAGGGGCATAGGGAACAAATCCTGTGGCATATGTGTGGAGTAAGTTTTGAGACTCAGTCCAGCATTGTAATTGGAAGACTGTCTTTTTTGTGGCAATGGATTTTCTTGTCCTGCTCTTCCAGCTTTCCATGTCAAACCATAGTATCCTTGATGTTTTTGCATTATGAGTAACTGCTATATTGAAAATGTATTTTTGGGCAAGAAATGCAGTTTATCATTAAGATTTGATGAGAAAGCAGCAGCAGTCCACTATACACCTTCATCAATGAATCATGAATTTGACATCAACTTCAGGTTTAGAACTGTAATTTTTAAGTGATTGTTGTAACTGTTTAATTGATTTAAACCATTAAATTATTTTAATTATGACTTTCTCTGAAAGAGAGCTGCTTTTTTTAGGGGGGGGGGAAGACCCTGCATGTAGCTGTGTGGACTTTGTCCAGTTTAGAAATAAGCAGACTTGTTTTTAACACCTTCGCAATTAGCACAGAGACATAATTCTGGCACTTAGCCTTAGGCTTTCCCAAGCCCCCAAGGTCACTGAAATTGTATCCATGAAGAATACAGCACTACTCTTTTTTAAATGTCTTGAATTGTATCTCTTCAGTGAAACTGAACATCTTTCTTCCTCTCTACCTGCTTCAATCCAGTGATGCTAAAGTGATAGGAAGCACCTTGTTGTGCGCATCCCCTCTATTTTTTTTGTACGCTCTCTATGCTATTTCTTCTGGTTTGATGTATCTCAAGCCAGGACGAGTACACAACTGGATCCTCCACCCTATGAATCCATGTTCATAGCTTTTGGATTTGTTACTTGTCAGAAACAGGCACCTTATGCATGTGTGCATATATACAGTACGTGTACTCTCCTGATAATCTGTTGACAGATGTGTGTATATTCTCACTTTGGGAAGATTTTTGAGTTCATTTCAGAAAGAGAGGGTTCATTCAGATCATTAAGTCCTACACAGTTCTAGTTAATAAAACAAAATCTGCCTGCATAATGTGGAATCTTTTCTGTGACTCAGAAAACTTCACCTTCCCCCAGCTTGTTGAGTCACTAAGCAGATTGCTTTTTAATACCAAATTTATTTGGATAGCCTTGATTGTAGACAGTACAGGTTGGATATGGGATATAGATGGTACGTTCCTGTAGGAGGTTTTATTTTGGAGGCGATGTCAAAATACTGTATTTCTAGAATGTAGGTGAAGTTACTTAATAATTAGATAATTATTTGTACAAATAATAAAGAAAAACCTTGCTGATGCTTGGTTTTGGGGACTTCAGAGCATCTGGTTATGTGAGGAAATACTGTTTGTAGGAGAAACCCTGTATCTTTCCTGTACTCATTTTTGCAATATGCTTTTTTTTCTGTCTGTACCTAATGTCTGATATAAAAGAAGCTTCTTTGTATGCTTTGTTTCAGTTTTTCTTCCTACTTGCCTGGGTGTTATCATGTTGTTATGAAAAGTCATGAATCCTGAGACAGTCTAGAAAAATTATTTAACGTACTGATCAATTAATTTGAGGGGTTTTTTTTAATAGACCTTTTTGGAAGTCTGTGTCACTGATTTCAAAGGTTCCCCTTTCAGGTATTTAGTCATTAATAATGTTACAAGCTTTGTCTGGTGTTCTGTCTCTAATTGTAAGCAACACTGAGGAAAAGGTAGGTCTTCTTTTGAGTATTAAATCTTAAAATAATAATCATTGTACAGTTTTTCTGACCCTTGTTTAATTCTCTACTGGTTCTTCAGCACAGTTTACTTGTTACTATGGCCTGTAGTAATGCTTATAGAAATAGTATTTTAAACTACAAAATATGAACTGAATTTTGTTTTGCTCCAATTTTCCATCGATTTTCTCTTAATGAGAAGGAAATTTTTAAAAATAGAGACATCTTTTGGTGTGTTTGCTCCTTTTTCTACTGCTGCAGTTTCTTTTCATCTGGCTTCTCTTGTCACATTTTTTAATGGGATATAGAGCAGTAAACAAAGAAAGAAGAAACATATGAAGGAAAATTAAAATAGGCAAAAATGTTATGTTTTTCCAATGAGAAACAGTCAATGGAATTTTGGGATAGATGTTTATTTTGAATGCTAGAAAACATTGGTTTAAAATGCTCAGTATCATAGATTTTGGCTTACTAATGGCACTGCTTTGTTCTTCTCAGAACAGATCTGGGTTCCCACAAACACTGAACCTTTGAAAAGACGTTAGAGGATGTAATGGAGTAAGCAATCTTATAACCACACAAGTTGTAGAAATAAAAATAGACATGTTTGGTTTATTACATTTTACTGAGAGATTTCCTGGTAAATACTATATGCAAGCAAATCCCCGTCTATGTGTCTTGGTCTTTGAACAGCTTTTTATTGTTCTGCCTTTTCACCTGTTATAAGTATAGAAGCACAGAGTTGTCAGCCTGTAAGCATTTTTTCACTTTGAGACAAAATATGCCACAGAATCACTAGCTGGCATCTTAGCAGGTTTGGATTGAGCTGTTGCTGAAATAGGGCTACTTTGCCAAGTGAGACCCAGTAAAGGGGTAGGTCTATTCTGTGGAAAACTTATAAAAATGGAAAATTATATATAAATTTCTGATTTCCCTTCAAAGTGAATCAGAATAATTCAAAGTTTCATGAATTATAAGAAAATTCAAATAAATAGAGATGTATTGAAAAGTGACATGAGACCAGTATAAGATTTACAGTTTTTCTTTACTAGATTCTTTTGTTATCCCTTGTGTGATCTGGACCTGCCTGTGTTCATCTTGTATCACTTGCTACTAATTGTTTTCCCTTGTGAAGTTATTCTTGCCAAAGTACCCACACAAAATGCATCACTGTTAAGTGTCCCAATTTTTTTTCTAAGATCATCTGTGAAACTACAATTTTTTCTTCATCTTCCACTGAAAAGATACTAAAAAAATGCTCCTTTTCAGACAGTTAGACAACTGGTTCCTAGGTTTTTGGTGGAAATTCCCTTGCTAATTATACAGATGTCTGGAGAAGGCTGCAGGTCCCTGTGCTGGGTCTTTAAGGCAGTGGCTTACGGCTTTGCCATCTGTTGTACAGGTGCATGGTATAACCTAAGGCTATAGGGAAAACAAAAAAAAGCTCAGAAGTCAGACCAGCACTGACAAATTAATGTATTGGACTGTTGTGAGATTGTAGATACCTACATTTTAATCCTGGCTTTTGTTTTGATGCTTACTGAGTAAGTTTAATTCTTATTTTTGCATTTCTTCCCACATATATGGAAAAGATGCTTTTTGTTATGTCTATTTTTCGCCTTCATATGCAAGAAATGCTGTTCTGAAGAATAGAAGGATTCTCAGTGTGTTTGAATTCATATATGTGTGCATTTCTGCATCTGCACATTTGGGTAGATGCATGTTGGTATATGATTTAAAAAAAAAATCACTGAGCTGTTCATGCATTCTGGTTAACAGACTTCGTATATCACTGTAAGAAAATGCTGCTGTAAAGGGAGTCATATCTTGATAAGAAAAGTGGTACACACATCTGTGTTCCACTGCTCACATGTGTGACTAGTGCAAGGTTAACTTTTCTTTTGTTTTCCTGTAATTAATAGCAGTTGAATCAGTATTGAATGGCATTAACAAAAGTGAAGCTAAATATTGAAATTGAAATTAAAATTGAAAATGTCAAAAGCAATTCAGAATTTTTTTTAAGTTCCTGAGAAGAATAAATCCTGATATCTGACATTTACTTCAAGCTTTTATCACATATTTCTGCATCAGTCAGATGGTTTAAAATTTAAAGCCATTTTCAGTGTACACCAGGCTTAGAATTATGTTAACAAAAACCAGATGAACTCAAAAAGGATGTGTATATATGGGCACTAATTAAGCCAAAGGTCTGATGAGCTTTGCAGTAAATCAAAGCGACCCATTTAAAATGCTAATTCTGGATTTTTTTTGGCTGGGGCAAAAAAGTGCAAATTTTAGGAAACATTTATAACTGAAGTTAGGTTTTGAGGTTTGAGAGGATGTATTTTTGTCTATATTCCTCCACCAGAAAAAAAAAAATTGCCATTGTTTTCTGAGCAGTTTCTTCCCTTTTGCCCTTCTTTTTTGCAGCTAGAGAAGCAGTAAAGAAGATTCACTGAAACTGCCAATTTTTGAGTGTTTCTGCAAACTATGAGTGAAAATTTTGTTTTGCTTTAGTTTCTTCTGCTGAAATGGTTTGTTCTTTTTGTGTGTGGCTGGAAGGAGAGAGTAGAATAACAAAAGAAATGTTCCAGTATATCTTGAAAATCCTTATTCTTCCTGTCTTCATTTTCTATTCTCTACTGTTTCTTCAGATCTTCAGATTCTGAAAAAAATTATCCTAACAGGCTTGTTCATTTATTTCAGCGGCAAGCAATTTCAAGTCAAATTCCAAAGTCCTGACTTGTCTCTGTTTGGTTTTCACACTGTCCCTTTTTGCAGTGAAGTTCATTTCCCAAAATATTTTTCATGTGTGAGGTTATTTTTCTTCTTAAGGAATTCTTGCACTTACTTTAAATTGTACTGGAAACTGATAATGTTTTTGCTTGCAGTAATCATGTTTCCTGTGTGGGAGTAGATGGTGACTTATAAGGAAAGTTTCACTCCTTAACTTTAGTATCTTACAGCTTTTAAAGGATGTAAATTAGGTCTTGGCTCCTGTAGGAACTCTTCTAGATTCTGTATGGTCAATATTTGCCACATGAAAGGAAATTCTAAGCATTTGAATTCCATATATAAATTTAGAATTCAGTGAATATTTTTTCTAGTTTTTGACTTTGAATGTTTTCCTTTCACTTGTAGTGGTAGTAGAAATTACCTTTGTTTATTACTCTTTGCCTGCCTGCCGTATTTTACTTGAGTTGCTAAATTTCAGATTTCCAATTAAGTATATAAAGTGGAAATTTGGATATTTGTGTGGTTCTTGGAGAGCATTCTTTGGGATGGCACCTGGATATATCTGGCCTATGATTTCTCATGTGTGTACCAGTGGGATATTTCTGTGCATGTACATATTGCTCAGATAGAATTAATGAATTCTCACTTAACAGGGAATGGGAGATTTAGGGTGAAATTTTCAAAGGTGACAGATGAATCCAGAAAGGACTTGCAATATTGCACTATGTGTCAGAAGATGTTTTTCTTTTTTTTTCTTTTTTTTTCTTTTCATATCATGAAAAAACTGAATCTAATCCTAATTACATATCCAGGTAGGTCTCCAGACCATTATTCATATACCATCTTAATTTCACAATTGACATTTTTGTTCCAAGTTTTGTGCTGATGCTGAGCTTGTTTGAACACAAAATATTTGGGTTTAAGCATTTTCTCTTTTCTCCTTGAGAATTTCATTGTATGAATAAGTTTCTTGCTTTGTAATGTTAATTTTATTTAATTGAGTTTTCATCTGCTAATGAGAAATTATTTTGTCTCTCACTGCTTTTCCTTTGTTTCTTAGATAACTTTTTTTCTGCTGACTTTAGAGCGTGAATAAAAAAAAGTTCTTTCACTTTGGCTAGACCTTAACAGGAGATTAGAACAGAAGTCCTTGGTATCACATTTTTCATGTTTCTTCTTAACTAGGTCATGATATTATGACAGGCAGAGACATCCACAAATCTTTCTCCTTCCAATCATTTCTCATTTAAAGCACTTCTGATTCCCTGATGAGGTCTTCAGAAGTGAAATGGTAACTATAGCAAGTGCTTTCTTTTTGCGGTCTTTTGGCATTTTACTGTCTCTCACAGCTGGCTCAAGTTCAAGTACTGAGACTGAAATCGTGCTTGCTTTCTCTCCTTTAGATTAATCTTTTTTCTTTTTTGGATTTTCTCCATAAGTTTGAAAAAGATCTTCTCTACCTTTTTCCCACTGGGTCAGAGCTTTCTTTTCATCTGTTTCGTTTGATTGTTCTTCCTCTGTCAGTTTTCCCTTGAGCAGCAAGTTGCTCCATCCATGAAAAGAATTCTTAAGTCTTGCTTTGGAACGAATTTTCAAATATTTGTGGGCTGAAAATAGTAGGGAAAAAATCAGAAATTCTAGAAGTACTTTTCACCCCTGCAAAACAAGTTGAGAGAGAGTTGTGATAAATTTAGGAAAAAAGAATTTAGAGTGTTAGAACTGTTTGAGAATTTTCTGAATTTGCACATTGCACACAAACAATTGTGAGTTTTTAGAAAGAGCATTATTAGTAATAATATCTTTTGAGAAGAGGTTCATGAAAACTGCCGTGTAGAACAAAGAGAAATTTGATGTATTGTATCACTGTTTTTTTGCTATCAACCTCATTGATAATGCACAGAGAAGAACTTTCTTTACGAACTTCTTTGTGGACAGAATCGGGGAAAGACGGTAGTATGGTAGCTCACATGAGTGAGAGCAAAAGCCCACACCATTTCTAATATGGAGAATGTTTTTTGCTATTTTTTGTCTTATTGCACTGATTTTTTTTTTTTTTTTTCTGGAAAGGAAGAACCAAGATAGTTCTCTGCTTTTGAACAAAGTCAAATATTATAAATGTTTGCTAAATCTTGCATGACTGTTAGAAGTGAAAACTGTTCTGAGAGCTTTAGAAGCCTCTCTTTTAGGAAGTCTTTTGTTTCAGTTTCAAATAAAGTTTAATTACAAAGGAAAGCTTGACTTCTCCCTTGAGTATTTTCTTGTAATAATCTTTCTAATGTAGTGGTCCTCTTACAAATAAGAAATGTTCTTAGTTTTGGAACATGGATATTTATTGAAATGTGTACACTCCCGCTGGGCTGTTAAAAATATCTGTTCAGGGATGAAAATTGATATATTTATGATGTCTGGCATCTGTTAGAATTGGATATTTACATTTTGTGTTCCCTTGATAGCCCCCAAGAGATAACAGAGAGGACTGCTTTTCCCTTTCTGTGTACATCTGTAGTTGATTAGCATGTTACAAATATATTGTTAGTAGTTATTGTTTTGCTATCTTCAGAATTCTTGCATCCATTAAAAATGTAAAGAATGGGAGTTTAGTAGTTGCTATGTAGTAGTAGTAGTAGTTACTACAGTAGTAGTTCTATAGAGTACTTGCCAATTTTTTCTTTTTGCCTCATTGTTGAGAAACTATTTCAAAGGATGGTTTTTATAGCCATGAAGATGGTTTATTTAGTCCTATATTAAATGTGGAGGTAAGCAAATGAAGTGCAGAAATGAGGTGGTACTAAATACAGTACAGAGGTAGGGTTCGTAAAATGTTAAATTGGAGGAGAATTTACTAGTAAGAATATGAGAAGAAAATGAAAATTTTGTGTGCAGTCAGAGAGATTGGCGGAAGGGACAGGGAATAACGATGATGACAGCTGAGCAATAAAGGCGTTAGGTTTGAAATAGGAGGTCAAGGAAGTCCTGTATGAGGCAGAAATTCAGAGTAAAAGTATAGATTTATTTGTGAGGATTCTATCCAGCAGGTATAAACATAGCTGTTTGAAAGGCTCCTTGCCTCCTAAGAAACAAGGAAAGAAAAAAACCAATGACCCTACTTATTCCCTAAGCAGGCTATGCTCCATTCCATAAGCAGGCTATGCTCTTCAAATATCATGAGGTTCAAATCCAAATGGACAGTGGGAGGATCAGTCCCAGCACATGGCTTCTTTAGTACTTACCTATCTAGTAGCAGCTGAGATCTGTAATTCCAGAGAATTGAGTCCACCTATCTTCGGAGTGTAATTGCGTGCTCTTTTTTGGACTAGTAGCTCTTTCTATCAGGCTTTGATGCTGTCAATTTAGGCCATGTCACATTTTCTGTATGCATTTAGAAGGGCCCACTGAGCTCTAAATTATAACACTGTGTTTCAGAAAAATAAGCCATCTCTCCAATTATTTTTCAATAATCCTAACTTTGGCAGGGGCATTCCTTGGGAATTCATTATCATACTGAATTCTTTCTGTAAAAGGAAGAAAGAAAATCAATTATCTCTGCTAAGATAACAGAAAGAGTCTTAAGCTTGTATGAAGTCTTAATACTTAGAAGGCGAACTTTGACTTGCATATGAAAACAACAGAGGTCTTTAAATCCATGTACAAAAGGAGAGATTCCTCAGCTGGCATTGTAATTAAGTTAGTGGTAGATATAGGGTGGAGTAGTGTTTATTTATGTGGTTTCTAAGCAAAATGCAATACTTGTGGGAAATTAGGTCTTTTTCAAAGCCTGTTGAAATCAGTGAGAGAAACCTCATTCAGTTGATGAATGTGTAAGTTCTTATTTTTGTAGACCTGACATAATACTTTACCACTGTAGCATGACTCTGCTGATAGATCATAGAGCACTTTACAAACTTTAATTAAAAGAGTTCAAACACAGTCTTGGCAAATGTTTTCAGGAATAAACTCATTCAGCAGAATACCTAGCTGGAAAGAAATGTATGGAATATGAACCTTGGGTCTGATGTTTTTGAATTAGTGTGAGGTCTTGTTTGTAATGAACATTATTTGCTCATATCTGCTGGCAGAGGGTTCTACTGCACTTGGAATTTTCCTGGTTTATTTTTAATTAGAGTAGTAGTAGTACACTGGAATCACAGAATTTGTTTCTGTATTGGCAAATTCAGTTGAATTCTGCTGTTGTGCAGTCTCTCATTCCCATTCCCCCAAAATTTTGCTTATTTTTACTTTCAAGTGTTTTCAGAAATGAATATTTGTTTAAGAGTTTACAATGGAGTTGTGTTGAAATCTCCTAAAACTGCTTTAGTCAACTGTGAGATTGTGGAAATCTTAACCCAACTCTACCATGTGTTACTTGTGCAGGGCAGAACTGGTTTCTGCTCCGGGTTGTGTCCCAAGCGCAGCTCAATATCACTGAGTATGTGAACATGATACTATGTTGAAGTAAAACTGGTGGATTTGATGGCAGTACCAGTTTCAGTACAGTGACAGCAGACTGACTATTGACAGGAACTAGTGATTCAAGAAACCCTGAAGCTGACAGGATCTAAGGAAAAGAAGATGGTAACGTAATGTGCATTATCTCTTTCCAGAAGCTTAGTACTATGCTATCCCTGCACTACCCACCCTTTTCTTAGACAAGAAGAGCCTGTGTGTGTTACTTTGATAAACTGTGGGAAACTGTTCTGTTGTTTAATGTTCTAAATCCAAAAGCTTTGAGCCACATACACTGAGTTCTCAGTGATTAGTAATTCACTGGCATGCATCAGTGTATCCATATTGGTTTTAATCAAATGCTTGGCTGAAGTTGTAGGGTTTTTTTGTATTAGATAAATTTGAAGTCCTTGTAAGCTTAACCTTTCATTCTTACAAGACTAATGCACTGAGCCCCATATGGCTACTTTTTAACATGTGTTTTCTAATGAAAATTTTAAAACTTTTTGCTTTACTACCTATGGAAAAAACAAGGTAGGTAGCTCAGGCCAGCAAGCAAAACATTAATTAGGGAGGGTTACAGCAGTGTTGCATTTTGCATTCTGTGATACATTCCTGATATAGTTAGGTCTTACCTTGAAAATTGCAATGTTAATTCACAGTAATTCATCACACCTTGCACGCACCACTTCTAGGTAGTATGAGATGCATTATACTCCTCAACATGCTGGCTGTTTTTGAAGGGAGGTAAATTCCAGAGCCAACAGAAGCTAAATATTTCCATCTTCAGAACAACAGTTATAACTGTGGCTTCCTTTTCAGAAGTTTTGGATGTATTTTCTCCTGAATGATTATTCTGATATTAGAGGGAGGAAAATGCAATGCCATGTTTGGTGCAGAACAAAGATGACATCTTTGGTTTTATCAAAACATTTAACTTGATTACCGTCAGCCATAATCAATTACATGTAATTTCCAGTATGTGCCCTTTAAAAAATATAATGTCTAGGATCAAGCCGGATATTATAAATTAAATGAGAGCTGCTGTCTGTGGTTTTTTAACAGTGATTATTTCGGAAAAGGAAATAGCAAAGAATGTTCTTACTGGCAGAGCCCAATATAAAACCAATTAGTGTAATTTTGCTAGCCAACTTTATTTTATGTTTTCTTGAGAGTAAACTATTCAAATGAAGTGGATTTGTTTAATGACATCAAGCAAAGAAATTTACAAAAAGCACTATCAAATACAGTATTGAAAACTCACTCTGTGGTTGAACATTAGGAAGACGTGTAACCTTATTTTTGAAGACTTGACTGTAATTTGATATGAATCTTACACTAGACTTTATGGTGATGCTCTGTTGAGAGGTCAATGTCGTCATCTCCCTCAGTGACTGAGTAGTTTCCAGCTGCATTAGGTTTTCAAGTAGATTGAATGGGTAGGCAGTTGAAATTAAATTTACAGCACACCTGGGGAAGGTTAGAGGAATTATTTCTTTCCTCCCGCTTCTGTAAGCACCAATGTTTCTGATGTGGAAGTGCATGAGGGAAATACAGTAGCTGCAGAAGGCACCCTGTTAGCTCAAAGCCAACAGTCAGACAAGACAAGCTGCGCTGTATCACAGAAACCAGGCAAGTTTTCCATAAGTTACGTATTCTCTTATTCTTGTGGCTGGGGGGCTTTACTGCAATTGCCTAAAAACAAAGTAAAACCTAGTTATGGGAGGATCACAACAAATGCCCTCTGGGCCAGAAGAGCAATGTCCAATGTGGCCTAATAGTCAGTCTCTGAAAGGGTTCACGAGAGCCCTGGAGAGGAGGAGAGCTACAGGAAGAGCACCCCCAAACCTGGATGCTTTCTGTGGCCTCTTCTCCTGTACTTGCCCCTCATTTAGAATTTGGGGTGCTGGAGTGTAGAGAGATAGACTTCTCCTCTTCCTAGGCATACCAATGCCTGGTAAATGTTCCCTAAAGCTAGAATAATGCCGCAACTATAGCATCAATATACTTTTTGAATGAACAAATACATTCTTTTCTTTTTGGTGACCAATACTTAAAATAGGTGTGGTATGTTTAATCATTTGATTCTGTGGTGCTGAATGTGACTTTTGGTTAAAGAATCAAAGATAAAAAAAATTGTAGAAATACCTTCCATATTCCCTCCCTTTTCAATGCTATTTTTTTCATTAGCAGATATGAGATATTTGATATAAAACAAATTTTTATTAGTGTCTCATGTATTCTAAAAGTTTGGCCCTGTTAGAACAAATTCCCTTCCTAAAAGCAGGTTAGTCTTTTTTTTTTTTCCTCCTGATTTCAGGTACTTTTTTTGTTTATCCTGTAGGAGTCCTGGTTTCACTCATTCTAGTCTTTGCGTTGGAATTTATTTCACACAGTTTTCTCATCATAAGTGAAAATGGCTTCACTTTGAGACCTGAGGAGCATTATGTCACCACCTCTAGATAATGGATATGAGCTTTGACTCATATTTTTTATTTCTCTTAAATTTAATGCCTTCTTAATGGACTGATATGCTGTATTTTTGAAGCAGCAGCTTGTTGCTCTGACTCATTTCCAGATGTTCCTGGATCAGGATGCTGCTGGTTATAGCTTCTCTCATTATATAATAATAAATTTTGAATTTGTATTTTCGTAAGTAGTAATAGTAAAAAAAAAATCAGATTATTTTCTGCAGTGTTGATTCCTAAGTGATTTTCAGAAGCCTCTTCTGCCTCTGGCACTGCATATTAAGACCATTTTCCTACCATACAGTGTAATAATGACAGAACACATGCTGTGTAACGTAAACTTACAATCCAGTTCTAGACAGATCTTATTAGATTGTCAATCTCTCTGAGTAACAGCAGTGGAATTAAAAGAAACCAAAACAACAACATAAACACACAACCCCCCCACCCCCCACCAAAAACCCCAACAAAACCCACAAACACAAAAAAATCCAAATACTCTTCTTTCCCTCCCATCCCATTCATTCTGATAGCAGTAAAAACTGTATTCATATCTGCCAAGTGATATCTGGGTTGATCAAGGTTTTTCTTCCTTTGACAGGTTCTTTTTTATTTAATCTTGTTTCCCTTGCATCACTAAGGAAGGCCAGTTCTACGTGGACTACACGTAATCTAGTGAATAATGTGACATTATATTATTTCTCCTTTGAGGGGGAATTTGTTTTTTTTTCAAAACAGGCCATCTTAAGGAGTATAGGAGAATCTCTGGAATATAGATGTTAGGAATGAAACATATGCTATTATAATGCTGTGCATCTGTGTCTGATTTTACAAAAAGAGGGGAACCTGCCTTTCATTTGGTGTATTTTATTTATAAACTAGGAGTACAATCAAAGACTCACTGACTAAATATTTCTCAGCCTCTAACAATTTCTTCTTCTATGGATGTTTGTGTGTTAGGGAAGCATTGCCATAGCAGCCATGTAGATAATTAAGTTCCCTGTAGAAAGCTATTCCAGGCTGTGAGGATGTATAAGGCAGCATTTTTCAGCCCTATCGTGAACCTCATCTGTAGTTTCAAAGTTTCCACAGCTTTCACTGACACAACCTTGTGGTGAGAGAGGAGGGCACCTTAAGGGGGGCAAAGAGGGGCTTCTTGCCAGCCTTCAACATTTCAATGAGTTTCCCTTTCCTTTGTGGTTTGGGTTCCCTTTATTTTAAAACTCAATTACATAGCCATGTTGACAGAAAATTTCCTATTTCTTGGTGGTTCCGTGTTCTATTGCACTTCAAGTTAAGCGAACAGTTATAAAACTGAAGGTCTGTTTCTGAGCTCATCTCTATTCTGTGTGTATCACAACACTGAGATTTCTCAGTTTTCTCTCAGCTTTGCCCTGCAGGCAAAAGAAATCTGGGGCAACAGAAAGGGACATTCTGCCTGCTTTCATGCCTCTTCAGGTGACAGACAGGCTCTACCTAGGGTGCTGCTTGTTACGACTGCCCCTTGAGTTTCTTATTAGCCATCTGTATGATGAAGCAGTAGATGGAGACAAGCATTTCAGTCTCTTCTTGCTACAGGACAGTAGTGATGTGACCCTCTGGTTACACCAGCAACATGTTTTATTCCTTTATTTTGCACAAAACCTTATGGATTTTTTTGTCTTGCCTAAAATATTACCCAGCTCATGAAGGGAGAAAAAAACCTCTTTCTTCAAATTTCTTTTTATGCAGCTTCTTCGTGATCATAATTTGCTACATCATTTGCATCTGGTACTTTCTTTGGACATGAAGAGAGTAAGAAAAGAAAAAAATAAACAAGAAATAAGGAATAAAACATCACTCATAATGATGAGCTTTTTCTTGTACTCCAGTTTGGGTTTTGTTTCCGTATAGGGAATGACTTGCGGATCTTGTCATCTTGAATGTTTGATAGGTACCTTGCACTATAGAAAGAAATAAATCCAACCTCTTGGCTTAATGTGTACCCATCAGCTGAGACTCAAGGGAATATGTTGGATATGTAAATAGTTGCATAGGAATTTTGTACTGTTCCTTAAATAGGCATTATGTGTACACTAATGTCTTGGAAGAAAATTTTCTGCTGCAATTTATATATGAATAATAATATGAATAATCTGAAGGTCACTTCATCATTTATAGGAAATCCTCCATCTGCTGTGTGAATGGGGTGTATCTTAAATGTTTCCATTGAGTTCTCTGAGCTGAGTGTTTTTCCTACTCTCATGAAGGTGAATTCTCACACCCATGAGGATCACTGGCTAAAAATCATATTCAGATCAAATATCTTGAGAATACATGCACCTGAAGTATTTGATTTGCTCTTTCTGTGACTAATTGCTAGAGGAGAAAGTTTGGATTTGCACTCTTCCCCTCCACACTCCAGTTTACAGTGTCTTTTCCCTGTGTGGTTCTGCCGTGGCGGGGTTACCTGCAGCTTCCCTGACTGGCACATAAAAGGGAATGATGTGCTGCAAGTGCACTGCTCTAGGCTGAGCTCTCTAGTGGGACATGTGGCCAGCTGAGCAACCTGATGGACCAGGTTGTAGATACTTTGAACTGAATGCTTTGGCAGGAATTGAATCTTTGAAATCAAAGGTAAACATACTGTGAATGAAAAAATTAAATGAATGCTGCTAACAGAATATTTGGTAGCCAGTGGAATTTGTCAATTACTTTCGATATCTTGCTTAGTAGCAGGGAGGAAACAGACCTTTTAAAATTAGGAAATCCTCTATTTAGCCCAGAGACAGGAAGAAGATCCAATATTCTGCCCTGAAACAGCCAACAGTGCTAGAGTGAGGGGAAAAAAGTTTATTACAAGTTGTTTACTGCCAAATGATTATTTAATGTTTTAAATATCCTGAAGAAATAGGCCAGAACTTAAAGCTCTGTGATAAAATATTTACAGTTGCCAGGCCAGCCGAGGTGTATGGGGGGGTGGATGGAGTGTTGTATGTGACCTAGATATATCTGAAGGCTGGCTAGATGGCAGAATATGATCTGAGAGGGGTGATCCCGGAAGATTTCTATCACATGTCAAAACCAGGATGGTTGCAAAATGTTTCTCTTTCTGAGATCTTCACACCTGAAAAAACTCTTCTCAAGCCCTTCTCAAATTTTTTCCTACATCTAAATTACTTTGAATGTTCTTATGCTTCTGTTGTGTTTTACCTAATATTCTATAAACTGCAATAGTTTGTCACTTAGAGAATTGAGTTTTCTGTGTGTTATGCAAGGGAAGACAGCAAAAGGAAGTGGAGAACCTATGAGAGAATTGAGGCTTTAAAAAAGTTACCAATTTTTCTCTCTTCTTGGAAGATGTAACTCTTTGGATTTTCTGAATCTGAAAAAGAATTCTCTTGGGCAAGATGATTTCCCAGCGGCTAATTTTGAACGGGATGTTAAATGGTAGAGTGCTCGTGATCTGCCATTTTTACCAAATATGGTTTAGAATTTAAAATAGTCCTACAGCTCCCTTGCTTCTTTTTCAGCAACTCACTCATATCCTGATGCAGGTGAGGTTTCCACCACATGATTTTCTATGCATTAGTAGGTCACAATCTTGTAAACCGATCACTTCGCACACCTGAAGAAATGGAAAGCTTTGCAGGGTCATTCATAATAGGGACATGCAACTGGTTGGTAGGAGAAGGAGGAGCTTCTCACAGTGACCTGTTGTTGATAGACTAGAAAGTTGTGGTTAAAAAAACCTGTATTCATATTTTAGTTTGTTTTTTTCTGCTTCCTGTCTTATTTTTCAACGATGCTGGGAAGTTTCTAACTCCACTGAGACCCTTCATTGCTGCAAATCTAACTGCTAAGTGTGTGTTATAGAAGTAAATGTATGTTTTCTAGTATTGCAAACAATATTTTCAGAAGACATAGGACTATAATCAACTCCTATGAGTTTTTCAATCAATACTTATTTTACTGAAAAAATTAATATTGAAATGGTTTGTTATGCAAGTATCCTATTCTCTTCACCTCATACTTTTTAAAAGACATGATCTTATATTCTGTGACTTAAATAAATTTACACTTAAAAACCCCTGAAATATGGGAGAAAGGAAATAAAAATAAAATGTTGAAATTATACCAGTTTGCTTTCATTTTCCAACCGGCTTTTTTGGTTAATTGTTAATAGCTAATCTTTTGTTTGTGGGTTTTCTTTCCCCACAGAATAAGGTGGACTTCTTTTGTCCTTAAGAAATTCAGTATATAGAAGAACATTAGTCTTTCCTTATGGATGGAAGTGATATAATTCATTTTATGTGGTACCTGCAAGATCAGAATATGATTCCTTAGGGGAAAAAAAGAACCAATTTTTTCTTTGATTATTTTGGGGTGAAATGGAAGTTGCAATAACAGATTCCACATTTTTGCAGGTCAGACCTGGGTTGTTCTGGTGAAGTTTGATAGATAGTAGGACAGTAGTTTCTACAATGATTTCAGTTCCTTATAGATTGTGTACCAACTCCATTTGCATCCAAACTCACAGAAGTGTGGAAAATTACCTTAACCTGGAATCTGATGTAAGTGTGCACTTTCCAACAATTTCACATAGCAGTAGTACACCAAGATGATTGAAAAATTATAGCTATTCTTAGGCTATTTTACATTAACCAGGGATACTTAATTAGGTATCTATTTTAATCTTACCTCTTTAGGAATGTTTCAGTCACTTGCTGTGTTTGAGTTCTTCTGTCAGAAGAGCAGTTTAAACTTATACTGGCCTTTGGCTTTGCAATTTACTTAAAACACAAAAAGAAGTTTTATATTCATCCAGAAAGAGTTTATAATGCGTTTTTTTTTTCTTCTTGAGTATTAGGCAGACATAATAATATAATTTTGCTTCATGCTTCGCATTTCTTTATCTTGCAGATAAGTAAGTGGCATTAAAACACATCCCAGAAATACAATTACGGTGTAACCATAGACTGTATGCTGTATACTGATCTTTTCAGCTGCTATTAAACTCTAACACACCAAATGATCCTTGTGGGTCTCTTCCAATTCAGAATATTCTGAGATTCCATGGAATATTGGTAATATATACTTCCAGGTTGTTGATCAGTTTTGGTCTTTTATGTTTGCAATCAATAAATGGACAGAGTTTAAATGACTTGAATTGGTCTTCTAGACGTTAATTCAACTTATAAATACAAACTAATAGTCAAGCAACTTAAATGAAAATTTTAGTCTCTTGGTTTATAAAAGCTCTTGTTTGTATTTGTGGTTCTGATCATTTTGGTAAAGATATGGATATTGTAATGTTACCTGTTTGACTTTTGCACAACTTAGAGAAAAAATTCAAGGGTATTTATGATGCAAAAACTGTCAGGAAAAAGAAAGGAAACCAAAGGCTGCTCAGTTTTTTCAGGTAGAATTTCAGGCTCCAGAGAAAAGTAAAACTCCAGATTATCTTTTTCAACTTTCTAGCTCTACCTAGTACTAAGTAAAGAGTGATAAGATTTTCAAAGCTGGGGCAAAACTGATCCATATTACAGAAATTTGCATGTCTGTCACATCTCCCAGGTCTTCTGGGACCGGGTGAATTTAATCCAGAAGACTGCATGAAGGATCAGATGTAGGCTCTGGGGACAATAGGATTGTTGGGGATAATGTGAATAATGGGATTATGTGTCTCAGTACTCAGAAATTCATGCTAGAATACCCAAAGTATGCTGTGCATCCTGGGCCAAGAACAGAGTCTGGATTTCAGCCAGATGCTGGATGTTCAAGGGACCAGGGGTTGGAACTCAGCCTGAAAGCTTGCCCCCAAAAGGGCACATAACCAGATCTGTGAAAGTAGCATTGTTTGTCTTAAAACATTTCTGGCGTTTTTCTTTCTACTTCACTGGAAGAAGCTGGGTATAATATCCCTTACTCTCCCTCTGGTCTAACAGGAAAAGCTAAAGATAAACAAGGTTGAGAAATGGCTCAATTGTCTGTAATGAAAAAAATGCGCTCGATGGACACTTTCATTTTACAGCTATTACCCTTAGGGCCCTCCTTATTCTCTCAACTTGCTTTTGCTGATGATTAAAGTCTTGACTGATCATTATTCTCTGAGGTACTTTCCTAGGATTTATGGCTTTGAAGTGGTTGTCACATATGCCACTAAAGTACTTCACTCCTTTTTTTTATCCCATCCTGACACCTCCTATAACCATATAGGGTTTGGCTTTAATGAAACTGGAGTCATAGCAGCTTTGCCAGAGGGAAAGGGTTTGAGAGCAATTTAGTACAAAGACAAACTTTTAAAAACAGAATCACAGTGTTTCAGATGAGTATTCACGGATAAATTTTAATATTGTGGAAGTATTTTCTGTTTTTTCCCATTACTGTCCAAGTGATTAAATCTTGATCAAATATGTAACAGAAGCTGTGTTTCTGTTTTGTGTGCGCAGCATGAGAAGGTAAAGAATTTTTAATAATTTAATTAAAAAATAAACCTGAATATTAAACTGTGCATTTATAGAGTTATCATAGGAACAGAAAAGAATATTAGAGGTGCTACACCGGGCCAGTGGAAAATACTTCATTTGGGAGCCTGATCAGTACGGTTAAACTGGAACAACTCAGATGTGAAGCCAATAAACTGAGTCACAGAGTGCATAGTACTGAGGCAAATCCTGAGTGGGAGTACTCTGCAGGTCCTCGTCAGCCGTGATGAAAACCATTTCTTGAGAAACTTAGAACAATGAAGAATAAGACCACCATTGAGTCAATATTCACTGTATGAACTGAGATGGGTAAAATGCTAAAAGTACTGTGAAACTCCTGGTCTCTTCAACTGACAGAGAAAAACGTCGGCAGTATGAAATAACTGATTTGGGAAAGGAGCTATAATGAAGAGGAATTTTAATGTACTCTTGGTTCACGTTTTTACACATGAAAAACAGTTGAAACACAGGCTGTGTCTCCTCAGAAAGTAGAAAAGAAAAGATATCCAGGCTGCAGGATGAATACAAATCTGCTGAGGTCAGGGCAGGAAGTGGCATTTTCAAACTCACCATTGTCAGGCTACTCTGTATATATCTGTGTGAGAGTTTAGCTAGATTTGAACTCCAAAACTGCCTGACATTACCATTTGAAGGAAGAAAGGAAGAACTATATTCTTGATCTTACTTTGCTCTTTACTCTTGTGATAGTCACTCAATGAAGCAAATGCCAGTGTTATTTCTCAGTGTAGTTATGTTTTCTCTAGCAGTTGCTCAGTAGTTTCTCAGCTGAGTTGACAGAAATGTTTTTTGATGGTCTCTGATGTATGGTGTTGAATGACCTAAGTCAAACCAGAAAACTTCTTTTAGAGGCAGTAGGGCTGGTGGTCCTTATGGAATATAGTCTACCACAGGTGTGTATTATTAGCTCAAGTGGTGGTGGTGAGGTGATCTCTGTTGGCTTACCCTCATGGGAGAGCAGGAAGCAGTGCTACCAGTTTGCTTTTACTGGATATTGGGAAGTGGTGTAGCTTTTTAAAAGTAAAAAGTAATACTTAATATCACTAATCCTAAAAATGAAAACAAAGACTGTTTTAAGGAATTAATCACCATCATGTTCAAAACAAGAATGCCATGGCTACGGTTTCTTGTGATCACCTTGTGAGAGGTGAAGTAGTAAGACAGGAAGAGATTTTCCTACCCAGTGTCTATTTATCACACTTCTTTTGCAAGCCACCAGAGTACATTTTGTACCAATCACAGGTCCTTAAATTAGTCTCCAAGATTATCTAGTCGTTTGATTCCCCGCTGAGAACTGGAAAAAAACTACAACTGTGAACTGAAAAAAAAGAAAAAAAAAGGATTTGTGTCCTGATCTGGCACTAGAAAACCTTTTAAAAAGGTCTTGTTTTACTGACTGCTTAGGAATGACAGCTTCAGTTCTGGCAGCTTCAGGGAATGGACAGGAGAGAGAATTACCTGTTTCCTTGTCAAGTGTCATAGTCTAAAAGCATTTGGTAGATCCATTAAGAGCTGTAATGTCAATGTAGCCTCTGTTGTCAAAGTTTCCATCTCAAATACAGAGGTGAGCTGCTAAATACTCCAGCCGATCTAGGTGACAGGCTCTACCTTTCTCCCGTAGCTCATCCCCCTCTCCATTCTTCTTACCTTGTTCCCTATATCAAATTGTGTCTCCAGACTTCCATTTTTTTCCTTTTCCGTCAATGTGCTGTCTGCCATTGCCTCCCCACTAAATGAATCAAGGCTCCAAGACAGAATCTTGCAACTAACCTGCAGGCCAGCATATCTGCTGTAGGGATAGAAGCACCATGAGGTGGCCAGCCAAGAGGCAGCCAGCCACTTGGACTAGGTGGATGCCATCTGGCTTCCCTGTCAGCACCTATCTGTTTGCTGGCCAAAATACACGAGCTCTCTGACTGCTTAGCTGTGCTTCCAGAAGGTATGTACTGCTTTTTTAGCCCTCATGGAAAGCTCCATGTCTCGCACAGCCTATCTGATTTGGATTGTATTTTGTCTGTAGTATGTGGCCTGTTGTTTTTATTTTGTTTATTTGGGTTACATTTAGGGGTTGATCTTCAGAATAAACTCTCTTTTATCATTATTTTCTGAAGAATTTTCAGCACTTCAGTTTCTTTATTATTGCAAGTCAGACTTTGATGCAAGACACTATAGGTTGTCTTTGTCTTATTTTTCTTCCCTTTCTGAATATGTTTTTTATAAAAAACCGACCCCAAAACACTCATTAGTCCTTTTAAGGGTGGGGGAAGAGACAACATAGAAAATTCCTTATTACAGCTTCTTCTGAACATCCAAAATGATTGGATTCTTTGACCCAGGAAGTTTGATGAAAGCTGTGACTCAGTATCCTGTCCTGTCACAAAAGACCTATAAATACTTTTGATTGCTCTTGTAATGTGTCTTTCTCTAAAAACAGTGCCTGTGCTTAACATTTTTAATGTTAAATAGCAAAGGTCAAGGACAGAAAAGCTGCATTGAAGGTGGTGTGTGAATTTCAATCTCTGTGATTTATTTTGTGCCCTTGAAAAAATTATTTTTCTATTTTTTGACTCACATTGAGCCCTGAAACCTTCCTAAACATTTTTGTTCTTCCTCTGTAAACAACCTTAGCTTATTTTAAATAATAATAATAATAATAATAATAATAATAATAATTGATTTCCACTTGTTTTCTCAGACACTTAAGCATAACCACTTACTTGTGTTGGCAGAAGTTTGTTGTTGTCCTGAGGTGATGAACGTATGCATGTGAATGGAATGAAAAAGTCAGCATGTGTGTGAGGAGATGCCAATGCCATCACATACCGTGGGGTCTGTGCTCTTTCCCTGTGCAAGGTTTTGTAAAAGCAAGGTGTTATTAGTGTCATGATATGAACATCTCATCACAGCAAAAGTGTAGTGCTATGTCTACCTGCTATATGTTTTATGACAAAAGATTCGTGCAGCAGTAATCCTCAATAACATGGTAGTTAACAGGAATTAATGACTGGATTGTTAGTTAATTCCCTAGGTAGGACAAAGCACAATCCTTTGTGTCCTACCTAGCCTGTCATTAATATGGTAATGACTGTGTTTAGGGAGAAGGCTGTTCCTGTTAGAATCGTAAGCACCATTGTTATGATAAAAAAATCAGCCTGTTCTTGCTTTTCACGTTTCTGAAGTCCATTTAATCTGTGCATTAGTTTTGGAAAACTGATCAAGAGGTAATGACCAACTTTGTGCTTAAAAAAACCAAAAAAAACAAACCCCTCAGTAGAAAGATCTTCAGGAGGACTTTGGAGAATACAAAATATCCTATTGTACAGAAACAATATTGTTTAGATAAGAAAAAAAAATTAAGGATGACCTGGCTGAGTGTCCCAATACACTCTTCTCTTACCGTCTCTGTAGAAATTTAATTCAAATGAATTTGGGGAGTTTTTGGTACTGCCTTGCTAAGTTCATCAGCTTGCCTAAATTTAAAGGATTTAATTGAGCAAAACAAATCCTCATATATTATAAATCTCCATATACATGACAAAGTGGATATCCCTTTGTCATAATTCACAAAGCTTCAAGGCCAGGACTAGAATCTGCGTGTTTTCTAGGACAGATTCGGTGGAAATGGTGTCTGTCACTCTTGGATCTAGAGCTTAAGAGGTGTAGGATAGGGCCTGGAGAGATTCTGCTCATTGAAGCCAGCATTTTGCAAGTTAAGAGTTTGAGTTTTATAGAGAAGCGATATGTTGCAATGAGGAATAGAATCCCAATATGAATAAGAAGGCTACTCTGTTAAAATTGGATTTGAAGAGTCATGCATTAGATGAAAAATAATTATATTTCTGTATTACTGTTAATTTAATAATTTTGAACAGATTTAATGTGATAACAAGTGAAGACAGCTGATGGTGAGACATTGGGAGAGAACATTAAGCAAGCCAGCCCTATAAAGCTTGTCTACTTAACATTAAAGTAGAGTTGGTTAATACATTTCTGAATTACAATAGGAAAAACAGCTGGTGTAAGCCCTGTGCTATAAACTGTGTTGCTCTGCTGTCAACCTTAGTCCCCTTGTTGCTGCTGTCTTGACTGACTTTCCTTTGCAAGAGAATGTGCTTAGTAACAGTTGCTTTCCTTCTGTGAAGGAAGAGGAAATACACGTCTAGATTGTCAATGGACTGTAGCTTTTCCCTTTGTTTCTGAGTGACTTGTTTGTATGGTAAATGTTGTTTGTGGTTACGGTTAGGGTTGAGAGAGTCAAAGAGCCTACAGCTTCAGGAACACTGGGCATGGAAAAGGCATGCCAAGGCAATCCCAGCAAGGCCCCAATATTGCTGCTCCTACGTTTTGTCTGATCTGGACCACCCCTGATGATGAGGTTAGGCTTAGGCTTAGAGTAGTGGTGATGGTCGTGGTTAGGTCAATGGAGCTTCAGTCAAGCTATGGCCCCCTGCCACGACCTGTTTTTAACCCTTGAGAGCCTTTCCAGGTTACTTCAGCATCTTGGTGTTAATTTTTATCATGTCCTTTGGAGATAATTGTAAATTAAACGTTTGTCTCTTTCATAGAAAGTTACCATACCCACTCTTCCTCTGTTTAGTTCCTTGAGTGTTCATATCTAGATTGATTTTTAGAGAATTATCAGATATTTTCATATCCTTTTAACCATGGAATATATTTCCTCATGTCAGAAAACTAAAAATTTCATGTTTCCTCATATCCAAAACTTAAAATAACTAAAAAACCAGAAAATTAAGACACAGAAAATAGGAGAGAAATTACTGTCATCAAAGCAGTTATCTGCTAAATCACTTTAGTGTTTGCTTGCAGTTGGAGTTAAGCAGTTCTCAGTGACCATTACAACATTCCCATTAATTGTTTCTGCTTATTCTCTAAAACTTTTATTTGACAGCTGCATGTTTTAGTTTCCTGACACCTAATAATAAGAATTAGGAAAGAGAGGACTGGCATTGTGCTCAGAAAGCCTTGCAGAGCAGTGAAGAATCTGCCATGGGGAATAGAGACTCTGCTGTCCTGATACTTAAGAGACCGTAACGGTAGTGAAGGGAAAAGGAAACCACAGGGACCCCTGTTAGGGACTGGGAGTCAGTTAATGGGAAAACCCAGATGAAGACTGTGATGATTCAGAAATGAACAGTGTGAAGATTGCGTGGTGGGGAATGAAAAAGGGAAGTGAGAAGTGCACCAGTGGACGAACTGAGAAACTGATGCTTCTGCTTGCATTTTGGGGATAAAGGTTATTCCTGTTTTGCAAAAAAGGGACATTAGTGGGATCAGCAGTACTGTGATGGCTAAGGGTAAAAATAAATAGTCTCTGGAGAGAGTGGAGAACAGGATATCTGCAGAGAAATACAGAGGGCTTACAGAAATTGAGGGCTTCCTCCACCATGAACAAAAGGCTAGAAAGTTATGATATCTGTTGGTTACAGAGGTGGTATAAGGACACACATAGAACACAGGAAAAGGAAACCAATGATTGTATGGACAGAGTTAAGGCTCTTTCGTTTTTTTCGTATGGGCCCCTGTTGCTGATCCTGTATCACTCGGGAAGGGAAGTTCTGTGGCTCTGTACGTGGAAAAGACCAAGAAAGAGAGCTGAAGTGCTGGGATAGCAGGGAGCATGTCCAGGGACCATTGTGTTAAATGAACTTGGCTTTCAGAAATGGTGAATGTTTAATTTCTCTGAAAACGTTTGTCAAGTATATAATTTTTGAGCATCTCGCAAAGCATAATGGGTTTACTCTCAGTGATGCACAATTGGTATGTTTCACCAATGCTTTGATGCAAAGATGTCATTTGTCCTACACTTGTGTATGTTTGCTGTCCTATTTGTAGGACCAAAAGATTTTTGATGATGTCCAGCCTTGGAAAAATTCAAGGAGACATCTGGAAATATAGGTCAGAACAGTCGTTTCCACTTTGAAAGTGTGAGCAGGAGGATTAACCAAGGAGTAGAATTAAATCTACCAATATTTGTGAATTAGAATTTGAATGTCTGGTGAAGCACACTTGTAACTTGCATAAATCTGTGGTCATATTAATGCAGTGATTTGTGTATTATTGCTACCATAAAAGTTTTATAGGGCTAGTGGTGGAGTAATGTTTTGTGCCTTTTGACCACATTTGCAATCCAAAAGAGTGGGGAGACAAAATCCAAGCGCACGAGTATTTTAATCTTAATGCTTTGCATTTTTTACATCTTTCAAAGTGGAAAAATAATTCAGTTCCCCATGGTAGATGCTTTGGGTTTGGAAGCCTGCTTTTAAAAGAGTACATTTGGAAGGCTTTTTGAATGACTTCCTATTCATACATTACCTCATGTCAATGACATGTGTGGTACTGATAGTTACCTATCTCTGTTAGGGTCAGCACATGTGTTGGATAGCACATTTCTATTGACATTTTAGTGACTTTTCTTCTAAACATCTTTGGGTTTGGATTATGAGGCTGACCATTCAAAGTTCCAGCTGTACCTAATGAGTGTTTCAGTTGCAGCCCCTATTCAAAGCCGAGTTCTTAACTGGGTATGCAGGTTGCATTTATCATACCATTTCATGTTCAGATTCAAATTTTTTGCATCCTTATTTTTTGTAAGTTCACAATATCTCATTTGGAGGTGGTATGACTCCCTTTTTGTAGTATGCAAATGACACTGAAATATTTCCTGTGAATCTGTGCATGGACTAAAGGAGAATTTCATTTAAACATGAAGAAGAGGGCATACATGCAGTAAATGCAGGCTGGGGTGTGATAGATGAGAGGCTGTGATTCTTCAGAGAGGTTTAAATTATTATTAGCAAGAACCTGCTAATCTCCATGAGAAGAAAATTATTACAGGGATAGGTTTTCAAGACTGCAAGGATGGCAGCTTCATCTGAACTGCTTCTAAAATCCTGTGGGAAATGAAATAGCCAGCAAGAATTTCAAGTTGGCTTATTTTCCAGCATTCCTAATCTGCTTACTTCATGATAGGGTTTGATGCAATAATATATTTCCTTCTGTATTGCAAGCTGCTCAGTTTGAGTCCTTACAATTTATATTTTCACATCAGAAAATAGGAGAATGCTGTCTCAGCTGTCCCATCACAGTCACTTTGCCTGTCCATGAAAAAAAAAATAGAGGTTAGAGAGGTCTGCTAAGGAGGTTTCTCAATAAGATAGAGGCAAAGGTTATATTAATCATGAAAACAGCAACATGAGGAAAAAAAGAAGATAGAGTATAAACTTTTCCCTATCCTTTCAGAATAACCTTAGCAAACCCAAATGTGGGTGTTCTTTCAGTAAAGTCTGGAGCATAGAACAGTGCAGTGCACTGCAGGGGTTCATTGCTCTTTGACAGGTCATTAACCCATCCTGACAGTGGAAGGTATCCAGAGGTAGAGGCATTAAGATGAGAACGGATTTTAAGAACATTAAAGTGCAGAGTTCTGTGTTGAAGAAAAGGGAGAGAGAGATGTGCTGTCCTTTTCTCTACTGATTTTGTATCAGGAACTTCACAAATAGCAGTAGTTATTCCTTCCAGTGTATGTGTCCTGTAGAAGTAGACAAAGATAAGCATGGTTGAATAATGGAGAAATTATCAGGAACTCTTGTAACTGAAAACTGGTTGAAAACCAGGAGTATTTCTCTCAATTGTACATTGGGTCCGTTTATGGCAAAACAAAAATAAACGGGTTTGTTGTTATCTTTTGAAAGCCTATTTATAGGATTTCCTAAGTTCAAAAGTAGTGGCTCACATAAATCTGAAACCACTTGAATTCTGATTTAAATCTATTTCTTTCCTGTGCAGAACAAATCTAAAGATCTATTTTTAGTTAATTTGCATTTATTCTAAATTATTTATAAGCTATCTGGTCTTGAAAGGATGTATAGAAATTTAGTAGTGAATACAGTTTGGCCAATTTACAATTGTATTTTATATAATTCCAGCCTTCATACTTCCTGCAAAAACTTTTCTGCTTCTGAGTTACTATGCGTTAATAATTTTGATGCCATGTCCTTGAATATGGCATTGAACATATTTGCTCTCAAATGTTCACATCTGTTAGTCTTTGTAATCTTTAGGTTCTCCCCGTCTCTGCTGTCTCTCCCAAAGAGCCCCCTGGAATGCCATTGTGTTAAACCTAATTTCAAAAGTAGCCAATAGATTTTGCCACACGTTAAGCCATTATTCTTCCTTCTGACCTTCACCAGAGCAAGCATCATATAGAATTTGTGCTACTTAATCAGTATTGCTGTCTGTTACTGTGTTAGTGTGGGCTGGAAAGCAGGTCTTAGCAGGTTTTCATTGTAGCAAAACCAATGTGATTTACATTCAAGGGAGTTTCCTAAATCCAGGAAAAAGAAATTTAGCTATTGGTTAGCTATGGCTCATGGTGATCTGGAATAATTCTTGGTTAAAAAAAAAAAATCAAACTCATCTGTTTTGGTTTGTTAAAGCCCTGTCTTTTGTGAAATCACCTTGTGAGAAGATGCATTGATTGATATCTGCATTGAATTAATTGTGGAGCATCATGTAACTTTATGTGAAACTCAGTGAGGGGGAAGGTGTTGGAGATATTTCATATGTGCTCTTTTCTTAGTTAGGAGTGTTTAAAGTTGGTGTCAGTTGCATAGCAGATTTACATGTCAACTTGTTCTTTTAATTGGTTGTTGATTATATTTTAAATCCAAAAATGAGTTTGGGTGGCTGCTTACATTTACCATACAGGAAGAGATGAGAGCCACATATATAAAATGAAATCTGGGAGCTTCTTTTCTGCTCCTGAATTATAGAGCACATATAGACAGCCTTCTGTCAAAAAGCCTGAGTACACATTATAAATAAATATTACCCTGGACAGTCATAAATAACAGTCTTATCTTTTAATGGATAATTAACATTGACTACTAGCTGGTAACACAGCTGAATAACTATGCCACATTTTAAGACTATTTCTGTCTGCTTCAGCCACAGTCAAGCAGTTAAAATATGGCCAGTTCTTTGGGGTTTGGCACAGTAATATTTAGCTACAAATTCCCAGTGAGCTCTTTAAAAGTCTAATTAGTAACAACCATTAGTGTTGGCTTTTTGCTCTGGTTTAGACACTAAATAAGCAGCCTGCTTTTCTAGGGTAAAGTCCTACAATGTGCTCAGAGTACTAGCTACAAGAGTTCTTTTTGCTCTTCCTCCTAAATCAGAGTCCCTTCAATTACCCAGCGGTCTAAGTGGCTAAACCCAGGAATGCTTAACTCTGTTGGATACAACACTGTATCCATGTCCTGATTCCCTATGGCCAGGATGCCCCACCATGCACTAGGAGCTGAAAGCCCTTCCTAGATCCCATACTTGGTGGAGACCCACATTAAGTTTTCTGCTTACAATAAATATGCACGAGAGAATGATTAGCTGAGCCTGCCCATATAAAATGTAGCTGAGGTTTGGTGAGAAGACTGAACTGATGGGGGAACAGTCCAGTTCCTTTCACAAGTTTGTCCTCAGCCTTGTCCTTGAGCAGTTCATTAGGTCACAACTTGCAACCTGGCCAGGTTCAAAGGAGCAGACTACTGGCTGCAGCATGATGTAAGGTGTGCAAGTATGCAATGGGAAAGCCGATTTTTAAATAAAGCCATACAGCTGCATTTCTCTGCTCTAGCCTGTAAGATGCCTAAAGGGCATGAAAGTGTTGTCTAAATTTAAAAGGCATTGTGTGCCTTTGTTTTCTCATTTACAAGTGTTACCTTGTGTGAATGTAGTGGGGTTGACCCAATCTAACATTAGGGAGTTCTTAGAGACACTTTCCAGAAGTTTCAGTTAAAGCAAAACAGAGAGTTGTAGCAAGATGGATGGATTTACAAGTATCTATTACAAGAATTATGGAACAAAAAAAAGTGGAACACACTGGAGAATGATAGTTGTGCACTGAGTTGTATGTAAAACCACTTTTATGCTCAATACCTGCATTTTGTCATTCCAGTGAGTACCTCTTATGTTTGTATTGTATATGTATATTGGTAGTATACTTCACATTGGGTTTATAAATTATGCACAGATTATGCAGCGTAAGGCCATGGGTATCAGTGAATGCCTAGGAAACAGCAAATATTTAAAATGCTAATTGTTTTGTTTTTAAAGTATTTCTATGTGGTGCAGTCAAAAAAAGGACATAACTTTCAATACTAAATAAAAGTATAATACTTTCAGTGCTACTTAGGGCTTCTTACTACCTGTTGCTTCTAACTAATAGTAAGTGTAATTAGAAGCAGTTGTCTTCT
Source organism: Lycocorax pyrrhopterus obiensis (assembly GCA_014706295.1). Taxonomy (NCBI): domain Eukaryota; kingdom Metazoa; phylum Chordata; class Aves; order Passeriformes; family Paradisaeidae; genus Lycocorax; species Lycocorax pyrrhopterus. The sequence continues at coordinate 19,545,829 of JACSVZ010000007.1, read as the reverse complement.
GTCCTTTAGGGGTTTATCTTTTAGTGACAAAAGATCTCTTTAATTTGTGAATTTTTAGATTTGTATCAAAGAGTAGTTATCTATTTTGATCTCTGGTTCTTAATTGAAGAGCTGTTTTCCAAAATAATTAGATCTTATTCTAATTTGACTTTATGTAGGATTTGGTGGCTATTGAGTTACCATTTCTGTATGTAAATATTTCTTTGAGATTTTATTCCACTCTAATCACTGTTTAATGTCTAGATGCTTTCAAAGTTGTCGGTTTAGAGCATGTATTCATCTTTGTTCTATGCAACAAGTGTTTTTAGATCCTTAAAAATGGTAATGAAAAATCATACTTTTCAATGTAGTTTTACAAGGGGATTTATTGGAGATATATTCTTACTATGTAGTTGAACTTAATATATTCATACATTTGATACAATTACTGTTGGACTTACTGGGACATTGCAGTGAGGAGTTACATAACGCATACCGAATTTTTGTGATTTTTTGGAGCCCTTTCTTTATTGTTCCTTGAATGTGGCAACTCGTCTGTTTCTCACCACATCCTGGTGTAACTGGGGAGAAGGACAATGTGTTTACCTGAGTTTTTAACTGATCTATTGCATCTTGGATTGCCTAGCTAGGAGTTCTCATTTTTTTCCCATGTCTCTCCTAATTCTATCACTTAATTTCTTTATAATACACTTTGTCCTTTCCCCTGCTTTGTTTACCCAGATGGGTGATGGGAGTGACTCCAGTGGAAACACTGTAGGCATAATATACCTCAGTTCATCAGAGAAGGCTGAGGCAGTGGCCTTGAAAGGCATTTACTTTATTTCTGTTCACTGCTATGGATCCAAGGAATTTTCGCTGCTGTAAAACTCTGTTTGCTAATGCAATCCAATAACTGATATTTCTGGCATGAATTCATCCTTGCTGGAAATAACCCCTTTGCTTTCAGCAGAGCTATTTTAGGGATGGATTTAGTCATCTAGCTTGTTAAATTATGTCCCTTTCTTTTCCTTGATTTCCTCCTTTCCCACAATGTGAAATCTGTAGTCTTCTCTCTTGGGTCAGCATTTTATTTTCAATGTGAAATATATGTCCTGGCTCCAAGGCCATAAATCATTCAAACAGCTTCTATTATATTAAGGATTAATGTGAAGTATTTATTTTACCACTGAGTAGGAGGAGCGGAATGCTGGAAGGTCTAGTAATATTTGCCAAAATGTGTTCTTTTACATGAAAGGGACAGGGTAATAATGTGTAAGATTACATTTATTCCATGCTGTACTTTGAATTTCAAGAGACAACAGAAAATCGGGAGGGGTAAACATGAGAAGAAACATGTGGATTAAGCAGCTGACATCCAACAGACCTGAGAGCATTGGAGTAGTAACAGGAAACGGCCTCTCTGTGAGTGATTTTGTCCATGTAAATCCTTGGCTTTTCATATAAGCAAAGTCATTTTGCTAGTTCTGCTAATGATTCAGCTTAGCTTTTTTTTCGGTAAGGTCTACTCTGTTTCAGCTCTGGAAAGGGTCTGGTCTATAAAGGAATGGGTATAATTATGAATCCGAATTTTTATTAGTCCTTCAAAGCAGGCTGTTCAGTGCATGTTAGAACACCCTCTTGCATCCACCTCAAAGGAATCTGAATTCCAGAAGATCAGTTTTATATTCTGTGCCTGAATTTCCCATGGATCAAAACAGAGTTACAACAGCTATCCAGAAAACTATCCAGACCAATGAAATACTATCTTGGGTGTTTGAGGCTTCTCTTTTTTGAGGTTGGGGTTTTTTTCCAGTTCTGAACAATGCATATCTAGGATTGAGTCACACATATGCAAATATATGAAATGTTAAAACTAAAGTACATGAAAACTAAATTATTATACTGAATATTAAAATAAGTAGTTAAAAATATTATGGAAGACGTTCAGATGAATAAGATTGATTTTTGTTGGTGATGGTTTTTTGGTTTTCTTTTTTTTTGTCGTGTCCATAAAAAATTTTCTAAGAATGAGCGTCCTTCTGAATCTTTCTGGCTTCATTAGCAACTGTATAGTCTGTACAAAACATAATTGAAGAACTTTTGACATGTGAGTCTGAAAAGAGAAACACCAATTACTGATACTCTGTCCCTGTGGAGAAGCTTTTGTTCATATTTCAGGGCACGATGTGATCAGTTTAAAACGCTTACGATAAAGCAATCTAAAAATGGGGCTACAGAGGACAGGCAATGTTTCCTTGCTTGGTTTGCCCACATTAATGACAGCTTTTGAGGTCTTACACTGGATTAATGTCATTTCAGAGACTAAACGTTGTCAGCAGTGGAGGCTGTGCAACCAAGAGATGAGATGAATCGGCCAGGACCAGAAAAGAATTCAGAAGGAAAGTGAGGATGAATTAGTAAAACTACACTACACATGACCAATAAACGTAGTTTGTGTTCTCTTGCTTCCTGCTACCCAGATACTTCAAGGCTGCAAGGTGCAAAATATAAGTTCTAAAGAGGACTTCAGGAAGATTTGGAGAACTGTCCATGGCAAATTGCTAAAAATGTGTACAAAAAGCAAAAGACCTTGTGGATAAATACATACAGGAAAGGTCAGCATAGTTTCTGTAAAGTGAATCCCCTTGTACAAAGCAATGAGCAGGGGTATAAGAAGTCCTTGAATGGGTGAATCAATGATTTAAACATGGGAAACACAGGGAAGGAACAAATCACCAGCAGAGCTGAAAGATATTTGTGCTGGAACAAGTGCTATCTAGCAGATGGAACAATGTGCACCTTGTAGAGTAAGAAAGCTTATTGATGGCTGTAAATGGAAATACTAAAGTTAAATTGAAGAACTGAAGGAGGATCTTACACAACCCAGCAGCTGCATAATAAAGTGGCAAATGAAATTTGGTGTAAGTAAATGTTAAATTTCCCACACAAAAAATGTAAATTTTGATGTTATATATGAAATGAAGAAAGCTGAGATGAGTTTTAGTGGTCAGAAGGAAGATTTGTGAGGTTATACAGCAAAAAGTCCATAAAGGTATCAATTTAGTATCTGGTAGCAAATCAAAAGAAATAGGAAAAAAACCCCAAAACTAATTAAAAGAAATTATTAGAAAACAGATAACTTGGGTCACTGTGTAAATCCAAGGTTTACCCTGATCTTGGGTACTTTATCTTCATATCAATTAAATCTTTAATAACTTCACATGTAGATATGAATGCCTAGAGGTTGGGAGATACAGCATATGATTGCTCATGACTTGCATTATGATGAGACCAACTTTTGGCTACTGCCTGAACTCAGATGGAGCATTTGGGATGAAGCAATATGATGAGTCTTACAATTTTCTCTTATGGTACAGTAAAATAAAATATCATATCATCTGACTTTGATTTCTGCAATCCATGAAAAAATTAGTTTCTCTTTAGCATATGTGCTTTGTCTATTCTTTAGCACTTCACATTCACACACAATAGCATTCAGTATCTTGGATTTGGGGACTTTTCTCACGAATGGCCATGTCTAAAAAATTACTATGTTTTACTCATCAAATTTTGCCTCAGATCTAGAAGTGTTTTATTCTAGTTTGTGGCCATGCAGATAGTTAAAAAAGCTATTTTTATTCCCTATTTTCTCATTTTTTTCATTGCTTTTCGCATCATGCTTTTGGTATCTCCATCGCACTAAGAGAAAACATCTTTTGAAGTGCTCAGCACTTTGAAAGCAGGACAGGAGGGAAGGTCAGAAGTTTCACCAGGTATCTGCTGAGATCTGCCAGTTTAGAAACTGCAGAGTACTGACTGAAAAAACTGATGCTTTTCCAGAAGGAGTTTTTTGATCCAGTGTGCTGCTGGTTTGCTAATAGGCATCAAGAAAACAACATGTAGCAATAACATCAGGTTTAGAGCAACAGCACTTTTCTTTAGCTGTACTTCGTGTGTGAACAAAGGAATGAAGAAGTCAAGTGTAACATGAATAACAACAGGACTGAGACCCATCTGTCACCTCTGCACACCTTTCATATTAGATGGCTGAAAACACTAGAACCTTCTGCATGCCCTGTAAAAGCTGATTTTTCCTGATCTGTTTTCATTTTTTACTCTAAGGCATGAAATCATAATTTCAGATAATTTCAGACTCAGCAAGTCTGGTCACTTGGAATAAAATGCATGACAGATGAGACTAGGTAAAGTACTAATTATCAGTGCTATTAATTACAAATGCAGTCGCTTCTTCTCCTTACCTTTTAATACATCCCTATTTCTGTGACTGTCATAGTCATTCATAAATATCTGCTATTTTTAGCAAACGATTTTCAACAACTAATGGCATGAAATGAACCATTGAAAATGAGCAATTTATTTGCTTCAGTTACTTGTTATTCACTGCTTGGGGTATAGCTGGTCTGTACATAATGTGTTATTATTTTATAATAGATGACTGAAAATTTGTAGTGTTTACAATGATGAATTTTTAATTTTGAGAATGGTGATATAGACCTACCTCTTATTCTGATTTCTAGCATTTTTCACTTAATTTTTATTAACATAAAATTCTTTAAGTAATCCAGTTTAAATGCAAATGTAAAAAACCTGGAGGTGCACAGTTCTGCAGTGGCAGATAAGTGGTAGGGAAAATCACTTCTGAGGAGGAGAGGAGTTGTGACTGGGAGAAGTGTGTGCAGGGCAGCCCTTCCACCAAGGGAGTCCTACACAGTGACACGAACTAATATTTTGGACTATGGAGATTTACGTCAACATCAGAGTTTGCATTTTATGTCTAGGGGATTTGCACTAGTTCCTGCAGTACTGCTAAATCATACCAAGAATATCTATATAAAATGCTGTGATTGATCTTTTCTTCTACCTTCCCTGTCTTATATTTTCTTTTCCCTGATGCTATCATTTAGTATATATTTGTTAAGAAAATGGGGGCTAGACTTATCGGTTTCTTGTTTACTAAATCTGTTAATTTACTTTATCTGGAATATGATAAATGCAAGATTTGGTAGAATATCTCTTGGATTTTGAATTGGGAAGAGATTTTTTTTCTTTTCTTCTGCTGGCACTAAGGTGTATAACAGAGAGCGCCACTTCTATAGGCCTCCTGGAAATCTAACTTAAAACACAAGGGCTTTCTGGTAATTTGAGAGACATTATGTTAAAGGCAAAACGATAAATGATTCCTTCACCCCTATGGAGGAAAGATAGGAAATAGAGATCAGTTCTGCATCATCAGACGCCTTTTGAGAAAAAAATCAGTAATTGAACAAAAAATTAAAGGAACAAAAACCCATGATATTCAGAGGCAAACTAGGGAAATAAGATCTAAATAAAATTACCACTATGCAAGTAGTAACTTTACATAATTTATAGACAGCCCAAAGAAGCATAAAAAATGATGTTCTGCAGTAGCCCTGTTAATCGACAATTTTGAAAGGTTGCTTTGATCTGCATCTTTCATCCATATTCCTATTATTTTGATAGATAGCAATGTTAAAGGTGAATGTCTTAGTGAGATTTCATTTGCATTTGAAGCAGTCTCGCATTTTTGTCTCCTTTCCAGCATCCCAGCAATTTAATTTTTTTTTTTTTTTAATGTTAAATTTATGTGTGCAAAAGCTAATGGGATATTAAGCCATTTTAAAGCTCTGGAATGTGAATAGAGAAGATTTTCAGATGTTAATTGAAACTGGCAAATGTGACTGAACAGCAGAAGGCTATTGTTGAAATTAAAATAGGTCTAATTTAGAGAGAATATTTCTGATAACAAGATGAGTTTGTGCATAGTGACATTCTCTGGAGAGTTGTACAGACCATTGGCTTGTGGAGAGGAAACCATATGGTGAGATGTGACAGGATCTGCTGCTACTGCTCTTGAGATGTTCCATGTTGTAACATGTGAGCTCCCACTTTTCTACCAAAATGCAGAGTGAGGGAGATCCTTCCCCCTGCTGGACCTGAAGCCATGTGCTTGCTCACAAAAGGAACTGTGAACAATCTCACATCTTTGGCTGGATGTTTGCATGCTGCTCAGTCCTGGGAAGTAGGAGGGAAGAAGACTGCTGGATCAAACAGAAAATTCAGTGCTAATGCTTTCCTTTATTCTTTCTGTATGCTTTTATAAATTTTTTGTCTGTTTTCATTGGAACTGCTGTGCTGTGACTTCCAATGTCTCTGTAGCAAGGAGTCTGAGACAGGTGGCAGAAGCTCATTGCAATGCAAAGGGTTCAAACCCCACTACATGCAGTTTATAAGTAATTGTGTCAAGCTCACTGAAAATTACCAACCCGTGCAAAATTAGCACAAGATTGATTTTTTTTTTTTTTTTTAATTTTATGTTTTTTTCTTTTTAAAGCTTGGGAAGCTCCAAAAGAGGCAGTAGCAGCAGCGAAGTTCACTATTTATGTGCAGATTCACATTAAATTATGGGTCAGCATGCAATTTCTGGTACAATTGTGTTCTCCATTTCCAAACTGGAGGCTTCATTTATGCACTGAAAAACACAACAATAAATTAAGTGGGTGGCTGCACAGAAATATTGTAATGAAAAGATGGGCAGATCTGGGAGGTGCAGTGGGGAAATACACATTATAAAATAAATGTCCCCATTTTAATATTTCCACCTACTCTCCTTATGGTGATACCATGTGGTTCTTATCCTCATTTTTTTTCTGCCTTCATACTTTCAAACTCTTGAGAGAAGGAGTATTTGAGAGGATGAAGCTGTAAGAAAAACAATTTGTCAGGCTGTCCTCTGCAAGCTGTAGTTCCTGCAAACACTTTGAGTTGAAGGTTAACTTTCAAATCTCTCTGCCCTTGAGCATTGCATCTTTTTATTTATGTCCTACAAAACCCAGCTAAATATTATATCCCTTCTTTGTCCACTTAATAGGAAATGGTAGTAAAGTAGTAAAAACTTGTGGGAATGGCCTTCAAGTTGTAAAAAAAGAGCAACATTTTACCAGGGCATTCTCTTGTAGAAAAGAAGTAGTGGGTTCTGGAGTTACTGCCAATGGGTGTAATGGAGGCAGGTATTACCCCCTGGCCTAAAGGAGACCTGTTGCCTCCTTTCATGAATGTGCAATTTTGAGTACTCTATCTGCATCTTTGAGTTTTTCAACAAGGGGGTTTCCAAACACTTTCCATGATTTCCCAGTGTTTCCACATACTTCCAAAAGTTTATGGGAAAAGGTTTTGGCAACCTTTTGTTTTCTCCTTGTACTGACTGTCAGTAAAAGACCATCACTACTAAAACACTGCAAATTCTGCCATCTGTCTTTTATACTGTTAACTGAAATATTTTGGCTGTAAAACTGCAGTCTGGCTCTCAGAATCCAATATAAAAATACCGGCAAATGAAACAGAATTATATTGAGGAGAATGTTAGGAGGGAAAGAAAAAGAAATTTCTTGGGGAGGGGAGAAGAGAAAACCAAAGGAACCCAAGTTAAAATGGCACATGGAGGAAAGGAGTCAAGTTATGTATTCCCGGAATGAAGCAATTTTGAATGAGAACAGCAATCAGCTGAAGTAAATAGAGCAGGAAAGTAAATCTGCCCCAGCAGATAAAAATTCCTATATTTTATTTGCCAGAATTATTTTTCTATAGCAAAAAGGAAGGAGGAAAAGTGAATTACTGAAACCATACTGTCATGCTTCCTTCTTTTTTTTTTCCACCTCCAACTAGTTTTTCCTCTTCTCATCTCTTCTCTGGAGGTAAGTGGGTCATTTACTTCTCTGATGTGACTCCTCTCCTTCTGCTTTTTTATTCAAAGAACCCCAACCAAACTGTCATTTTGTTTTCAGGATATCTCAGCAGAACCTTTGGGATATTGATAGTAGGGAAAAAAATGGAAAAAAAAAAAAAAAGAAAAGCATATTATGTAACATTAATGTACCTAATGAACACAGTGTAACATTAATCCACATGACAACTGTAGGTTTCAAACCTGAGCATTAGACCTCTGAATTTCGGCCATATAGACCATATAGATATGGTTTGCAGTATGAATTGTGGTCTCTATCTAAAATCAAGATTAAATTGCAACTATATCAGAAATGTTTTCTTTACTGTAACACAAAGCAACTAAAAAAATATTAGTAGCAGTCTGTAGAAAAGTCAATTTGAACCTATTTCTAAGAGTAAAGAGTTACTCAGTTTAACATTTTGAAAGGGGAAGAAACTCCTGTCTGTTCCTCTTCTCTGATATCTGCTGTTTTATAGTCTTTTTTGAAAACCTTTCAGTTCTGTCAGATTTATGGGTTCCATAACTAGTCTTTTTATTTGTGTTGTGATTGTTCCTCTCCCTTTCCACGAATTATTCTTGTCCTGTTTCAGATGAAGTGCCTTTGAAACTGTAGGCCTAGGTTGAGAGATGCACTTCACAAGAATCTACATGTCAACAATTTGATATGGTTTTGTGATGATTATTGAAAGGGATGACTAATTCCGTGTTAGTACAAAGAAAAGGTAGAGGAAACTAGAGAAAAGATGAACACATTTGCAGCACCCTTAAACCAGCTGTAGATCTTAAGAGAAATACCTTAGTGTTTTTATGTTTAATGGAAACCTAAATAAACTGTAGTTAGCAAAATAACTGTATTTAGGCAGAAACTGCTCCTGACTCTATAGATAAACACAAACTGTTCATTGCTGGTTTTTAGGTATTAAACTACTGAAAGCTATTGGTACAGTTCCTTGTTTAGCTTAAGTTACATGGAATTTGGCTTCTGTAGCAGTTGAATCAGTTCAAGTCTTAGTACTGTCAAGCAGTTTATATTCCGTATTTTTCCTCAGTGCCTCATATGATTGCTGTCTTGAATAATGTGATAGAAAAAGAATGGTTTGGGTCAGAAGGACCCTTAAATTTCTTCCTAATATCTAATCTAAACATCTTTCAGTTTAAAGCCATTACTCCTTGTCCTGTCACTTGTATAAAGACACTCCCTAGCCTTCCTGTGGGCCCCCTTTAGGTACCAGAAGGTGCTCTAAGTTCTCCTCTGAGTATTCTCTTCTCCAGGCCAAACAACCCTATTTCTCTAAGACTTTCATCATAGGAAAGGGGAGATTCTCCACTCCCCTGTTCATCCTCAGGGCTCTCATTCCTTAATATATGTAAGGAAAACATTTATTAAAAATGTGAATATTGGTCAGTTCCTTCAGTGACTATCTTCTATGCTCTTTATTGGCACTAGTATTAGGAAGTCACACTCTGTCAATGTTGGTGAAACCACCAACTTTCCTTAAACATGCTAATAATATAATCTTTTATATTTGATTCTCTTGCATTAAGGTAAGACTATGTCCGCTTTGTCACCTAAGAAATGTGTTCTTTCTAGCATGTACCACAATACTAATTAGGTGGCATTACAAGGGTTTTGTGGCATAGAAAAAATGTGAGAATCCTCTGACTGTCTACTAAGTAAAATACCTGGAACTGCCAGAACCTGCTGGGAAATTCACATGCAAAATGTAAATGATGGTGGAGAAATGAAGTTGGATTAGCAGATTTAAGGGGATTTATAAAGAAATAAAGGGAAAGCTAACACCTTAGAGACTCTTTTTCTCCCTAAAAATCATTGCAGCCATGCTTTCTTTTTGCTGATACCACTCATTTGAACATTTCACTGTTTAGTAAAATATTTTTAATAATATTGAAAAGTAGACTTTTTTCAGAAGATGTATCCAAATAAAATTAATGGTATGGTTATAGTAATGTTTCTTTGAAATGTTAATTTGATCTATATTACAATTTGAGGTGTTAATCTTCACAAGGTCTTGGCCAGAATCCACTCATGTTAATTACAGTTAACAGATCAAGTTTCACCTGGCAGTTTCCAATAAAAAGAATTGTTTTATTTCTTTCCTGCAGCATTCCTAGATTCTCTTAACAGCTGTCATGTACAGCCCTGGAGATTTATTAATCAGAAAGAACATTAGTAATATACTGAAGTGGAAGGTGTAATTCAAGGATTTAAATTTTAATTTTCAGATTATTTTGTAGATTAATGTTATTAATAGGACAAAATAAACCTTTCAGTAATAACTTATAATGGCTTTCAGTCTGTAAGACAAAGAATTTATGCTTGATTTTTTTTTTTACCAACATGCTCTAGGCAGTGGGGTTAGATTAAACTGCTTTTGCAATCTGGTATATGGATTACTTCAGTGAGACTACTTATGCAATTACTTTTCTGGCCTTGTGTCTGGGTCTATGTAACCATGCACTCCAACGCAGTTTCAGAACCTATATCACTAGAACAAGAACTTAACTTCTGACATAAGGTCTGAGTTATATTTTGTGGTATAAATATTGTTCTTGTGCCTTCTGCTGTTTGACTCCCTGATAGTATTTTTTCTACTATTTTATTTGTTTTTACATACCGATGGATAATCTGATGTAGAAGATATGGGCAATTTATTCTGCGTGGTTCCATAAGTATGATTTTATAGGATAGAAAAGCAAATAAATACTGTTTCAGAGGAAAACTCATACAGCTGTTTCCAAGATTGCAAAAGATCTCCATCTTTAACCTCAAATATTAGATATCAATCACACGGCGTGACAGCTATTGAATAGATGGCAAGAACCTGTGTTTTTAAGAAACATTTTTGTTTGCTTTTAGTGAATCACAGTGACTTTTGAGGATGCTAGAAGGCTGAGGTTACCTTACTGCTTTGTTTTAATTTTAATGATAATGCACTTTGTCATTGAGACTATTTAAGGGAAAATCACTTTATTACAGCATCCGTGATAGAGTCAGTGCCCAGAGTGACAAGGAGGTTGGTTTCCTGCCTTGCATTAAATGCAACTTGGCAGCATTAAAAAAAAACAAAACCAACAAAACTTTGAGGTTTGTTGGTTGGTTGGGGTTATTGTTTTGTTGTTGTTGGGTTTTTTGTTTGGTTTTTTTTTCTAGCAAATATTTATTGATATGATGGAAAACATGACTTGGTAAATGCAAAAGATCTCAGTTAGTAGCTTTGGAGGAACAGGTGAGCCACTTCCTCCTCCTGAGTCTTAACTGCTACATAGTGAAGGAGGCAGTACTACTAGCTTTCAAAATCTTTTTTTTGTGACTCACAGTAATTAAGTTTCTTCAGATGCCAAGTTCTAAATTTCTACAGTTGCATGAGAATCACAGAAGGAAGTTGAAATAAAAGCAAGGTCCTAATTCTTTTGATGGCAGATGTGAACTTAATAGCTGAAAGGAAGTAAGCCCAAATTCTAGCCATTAAAATAAAAAACCCACCTTCTAATTATTTAAACAATTCATGATTATTTTAGAATTTGACTGATAAACTCTGACCTTCTTGATGTGACAATAGAGGGCAGGTGCTTCTTTTCCTGTCTTAGGTGAGTGATGATCTCTGCCTGAAGCCACTATCTGCCTAGTTACTGTTTATATAAATCTTTGGTCTAACTCAGCACTTAGAAAAATTGTTGCCAGATGTATTTAAAGTATCCCTTTCTCTTTAAATAAGAAAACAACCCCAAGTATAATATAGTCACTCTCTTTAACACCTCTCTGCTCCAGCTGCATTGTGACCTTAGTGCTTCCAATGCAGCAAGTGTACAAGAGCTTATTATTTCATAACCTTCTGAGTACTGAGTTTTAGATTGTTTTTTAATTAACATTTTAATTGCTCATCAAAGTAATTGAAAACTGTGTTGGAAAAATTGTTCATTTACTAGTCCCTTTGGTACCAGTTAACACTAAGCTTTTCTCAAGGTCAAATGCACGCTTGTGGTGGTGGTAACTTTCTTTGCTGACGTGATGCCAAAGGCTTGGTGGGCAGAGATGTTTTTACCATGCCTTGCAATCTGTCTCTGCCTGTGGTGGGGGAAGAAAGAGGTATTATTCTGTGCATAGCTGCTTAGGCAACATTTGCTCTGAGAAGACGTATTGCCTTATCGCTTCTCAAAGCCAGCCTTCGCTGGCTGTAAGCGTACGGGATGAGCCTTAAGTGATTAATGCTGGTAGGGAAAGTTTCATTTATGACAGTACTCTTGGACAGTGCGTGCACTCAGGGATGCTCATCCCATTGCTGAAATATGATCACTGGAATCTAAGCTAAGGCTCAGTTCCTGGAACTGTCTTGGGAAGACATTGAACAGGCAAGGATTCAAGTAGGCTGGGTCATATTAAGCTGGAAGCTGTACTAAAAGGCTATGAAATGATCGTTTAGATATAGTTTAAACAAGCTCTATGAGTCTTCACTAATTCTTACAGGAAGCAATGAAATTACCTCCCTAATGAGTTTGTCTTACCTTACTTTGAATGTGCTTTGGAAAATCCTGTTTGTTGTCTTCTGGCCTCAAGTTAGATGTTTTATCTTGCAATGAACTTAACCTTCTTCAGCTGGAGATCCCTGCTGGGAGGACTCAGCAGACTGTCAACTGGAAGCTCAGAAAGAATATTGAAATGTGAGATTTATCTGTTTTCACTTTAAGTCTATAGTTTCAAATAACTGATGTGATGTACTGGGAATTATTTTGCCTTCCCACTTGTACAAAGGCAACAGTGATTGTATGGTCTAAAATCTAGTGTGTGAAAAAATAAAATTCCGTTAATATCTTTTTTCCACATAACTTCCACAAATTTCTATTTTACTCATTCTTTTTGAAGAGGATTTGGGCATCAGTGCTTCATAAACTGTATTATATGTCTTTATGCAATACCAGGCAACGCGATTTACAAGTCTTCTCAATGGTTTTCAGTTTTTTTACTAAAAATGTTTGTTTTGAAATGTCAGTACCCTCCTTCTCTGAGGAATTAAAGTGTAATTAATTGTAGCAAAAGCTTTTTGTTTCAGAAATAGATTTCTGTCCTAATTTATGTTTTTGTTTTTACAGTATTTGTAGTTTGTTTTGTAGCAGAGTTGCATAATTATATTAGAAATCACATGTGGAACAAGTTCCAGGTCTTGGCAAACCTGGGTTGCTTTTATCCTAGCCAGACCCTCTGTGTGAATTTAAGAGGGACTATTTGTTCTTTAACCTGTAGAGCTTTTACTGTATGAAAAATTGCTTAGATAAATTCTGTACTTGAAAGTATTTTCCATTCAGTGACAATTTATTCTGATTTTTCAGAGCAAGTAACTGGTCACGGTGCTTGGCTGTTATTGTATGTTATTTTAAGTCCATGTAAGCCCATGTTAAGGATTTATTTTCACATCCATGTTAAGAGATAGACCTTAATATTTTCAATCAACCAGTTTCTGAAGCAAAGGTATGTTGGAAATTGAGCAGGAAGAAAGAAAAATATAAGTTATTGAAGTAACTTTGATGAACCTTCAAAGTGTTTCTGGGTATAATGGTCACAGAACATCTGAGGTCTTAGAAAAAGCCCATTTTACTTTGTGCTCATTGGCAAATTAGGATAAATTGCTAGCTGAGCTTGCAGTTGATGTGTAATTGGCTCATCGTTGCTGGAAAGGCTTAAGATGGGAAAGTACACTGGTTATTGCCTTGGAAATTATAAATAGGAAGTCTCTGCTATGTTTGAAATGAAAATAAAACAGCTAGAGACTGACCCATTGAAACACTTCATACTTTTCATTGCTAGCAGGAGATCCTCAGTGAGGCAGATCAAATGTAATTATTGAGAGACCATAAAGAAAACATCTTTGTTCGCCCTGTTGTAATGAGGACAGCTCAGCAGGATTGGTCCTGAGTGTGCTGGCTTCTGACTGGGGTACAGGCTTGTACACTGCAGAGTTAGCAGGGGTCTTGGTTGTTTAATTACATGGAGTCATTTTTGCTTCTGCAAGCACTAGTAACTTTCTTTTGAAAAGAGGTTGGAGTTTGCAATACTTAATACACACTTCATATCCTGAAGGTGCTTTTCCATTATTAAGCAATTAGTGTGAATGCCACTTGGGTGTACTTCTATCCCTTCATATATATGTTGTAGTGACAGGTATAACCTAAACCAAAAGATGTCCATTTACAGATGGAGAAACAAACGAAAATGAGTTCTTTTGGTATGTTTGAAATCATGTTAGAAGAATTCAAAGGAGTTGTTTTCTGTGTGATAGCTAATCAATGACCAATTTAGAAATACGACGTGGTAGTGAACTCCTGATACTTTTGTATTAGATGAGGGTTTCTTAAGTCTAATTCTAATGACTGAGTCTTGGCTTCCTATTCTTGTACCGATCTTTGTCTTTTACAAGTACGAATTTGAACATTATTTAAACTGGGAGGATGGAAAGAATATTTGTACTTCTTTGTTTTAGGTGAGAATGTTCATTTCTTAAAGATACGTTAGTTTAATCTCTAAGAAGTCTTCTATATCTAAAGGGGACAAAGATTATCTTTTATCAGGTGACTGTGAGCAGAAGTCTGACAGAAGAGGTCTGAGTTGTTCTCTGAAGAATTCTCTTCCTCACTGTGGCTTATGTAGGGCCCAAGGCAGACAAGTCTCCCAATGTCATTATCTAATATTAGACAATGTTAAAATGCTCTTCTGTCCTCCTGAAAATCCAGTTGTGAGTTGCTTATAAGAAAGAGCTTTGGCAAGGAACACCTATATACATAAAAGACTAGGACTTTGAAGTAGGAAAATAGTGAGCTACGTATGCCAAGAACATATAAACAACATATCTAAAAAAATAAGCCGTCTTGCACTGCAGTTGATAACATTTCTTAGTGATCAAATCGTGATCCTAAATTCTTTGGATACTGACCACCACTGAAACTGCAAAGGTTTTATTAGTGACCACAAAAGTAGTGAAACACCCATGTTTTGTGTTCATACATGCTCAAAATAGTAATTTTCTTAGGTCTCTCAATGTGGAATATATTTGGCCACAAATGACCCTTTGAAGTTACAAACAACCTTGAATTCTCTTTCCAATGGGAAATCCCAACAAATTGGCATTTCTTTGTTTCATTTCCAAATTGAAATAAAAAACTGAATTTCTTGTTTCTTAAAGAATTTGTTTTGATGATTTCAAGGGATGTTAGTGCGTACTGTTCAAATAATATTGATCATGTTGTAGTTCAAAACAAAGGATATATTAGGGATTAATATTTGCATCATCAAAGCAATATTTTAACATTATTGAAATTAAATGGGAATGTATAGTGATTAATTTTGACATTGTTCTTTATGAAATTCTGTCTACAACATTCCTGCAAAATGATCCCTTAACTGGTGGAAAACTATTTTCTTAGTTTTCACCAATTCTTATAGGAAAGTATTATTCCCATACGCATCCGTAATTTGGACTACATAACTTTTTCATGAACACACGGAGCATTGCATATTAAAATGTGTAATTGGTTGCAATCTTAATTTTTTTCACCCCTGCATAAAAAACATAGTCAAATGTGGCTGAGGTTAGGAAAAAAAAGTAGGGAAAATTGGATGACTTCTCATTTCCTCAGATTAATCTAAAATATTAAAATAGTGCTCCACTCATTAAGTAAAATTACTTTTCACTGTGATAAGATTGATTGTAAGTGGGTCATTCATTGAACTGCAACACACTTTTAAGTACTGTGTCTTGTGTCTGAACCCGGCCTGTGTGTGCCACAGGTTCACCGTGGGTCTTGCCAGTCCTTTTAAACTCTCTCAAAACAAACAACAGATGACTGAGTCCTTGTGTCCCAGGCAGTCAGTGCCAGGTTTACTCGACCTTCCTAATTTATTTTTCCTCTTCTGGGTCTGCTCCTTGTGACTGCAACTACCATTCAGAATCCTTAATCCCTCCAGAATGGTTGTGACTGAAATTTCAGTTTTACTGAGCATGAGATCAAGTCCTTGTGATAAGAAAATATTTTTGCAGAGCTGTCTTTCTGCATGTAAACCATGCTGGTTTTTCCTTTGATTTAGGTTCTTTGGAGATGTAGTTTTCTCACTTGATTGATTCTGTGTGTGCAAAACAACCAAATATACAGAAATCTGTTTTTTTTCCCAATTGTGTTATTATTGTCTTCCTCTGTCCGCTCCTCTGGAATAGGAAGGAAAATCTTACAATGTTTGTTGCTGCTAAGCTCTTATATTAAGAAACTAAAATATCAATATTAAGATAAAATACTACAATTTTTTTTTCTGTAAGGAAAGGATGAAGAAGATTAATAGTTCTGTGTTACAATATATGAAATGGTTGTGTGTTGATTTACCATGGGTGCAAGCTTCTCTACTTGTGAGAAAGGGTATGATCATGAGCTTTCTAAAAAAAACCTTAATGTAAAATTCCAAAGCATGAAGAAACTTTTTTGTTGTTGTTTCCTAAGGTTTTATTTTATATGAGTTCAGTTCGAGAGTTTGGGGATATGTTGACCAATCCAGAAATTCGACTTTTTCAGTCTGATAGAATATTCTCTCCTCATTTGCCTAGTCTCTACACATGTGCCTTGAGCAGCAGTGACTAACACCTGACACATGCCTGGCACACACTTCTTCAGGCAGAGAAAGATGAAAAACTTTTTTTGTGGGTTGCTGCTTCACCATCTGGTTTTGTATAGAAGCAGAATGCAGGACACATTTATGAGCTGGGATGTTTCATAGCTTGTGAGCTTTGGACTAATATTTTCTGGATGTAGGGTGCTAGACACTTCATGGTTTACTTCGGGCATTTTTTAGGTTGGTTTTTTTTTTAAATTTTTAACATATATAATGAGTAATGGGGCTTTCCATGGAAAAAGCCTAAGAGAAGCCTACCAATGTTGTACTCATATTTTTATTAGTACTCGAGTCACTGGATTATTGCCAATTCTCCCTTCCTTTATGTATGGGAGGGATAGGGAAGGGCTGGGTGCTGGTACCCTCCTGACAGGTAGTAGAAATTAGCATTTGACTGTTAGAGTAGTGGTTGCTTAATTCATTGGATTAAAAATGTTTGTATGGATGAGATCTTTGAATTATTTGATGTGCCTTGAAACCAAGGATGACACCTAAAAGAAGGCATGTGGGACACTATATATGGTATGTGTAAAATATGGCAATAGAATGAAATAGATAACAAAACTGTTGAGTGAGGAATATTTTTTAAATTAAATTTCATAGAATCACTAAGGTTGAAAAATCCCTCTAAGATCATCCATCAGCCATTAACCACATCATCCAACCTCTAACCTGACTCTGCCAGCTCTACTACTAAACCATGCCCCTAAGCACCACTTCTACACTTTTTTCCACTCTTCCAAGGACAGTGGCTCCACCACTTCCCTGGGAAGCCTGTCCAAATGCTTAATAACCCTTTCAGTGAAGAACTTTTTCGTAATATCCAATCTAAGCCTCTTTTAGCACAACTTGAGGCCGTTTCCTCTTGTCCTGCTGCTTGTCACAGGGGAGAAGAGGTCAAGCCCCACCTCGCAACAACCTCCTTTCAGACAGTTGTAGGGAGTGATAAGTCTCTGTTAAGGAAACTTCTCTGGCTGATCATCCAGGAGCCACTCTGGCAGTCACACTTGCCCCACCTGAGCTGGGGCTGAGGCACTTTCACCGCTGCACACCCCACACTCACACAGTCACACCAGGTTTCCTTATGATTCAAGTCCTGCTGGCCACACTATTCCTGATATGGGCCAGGATGCCATTGGCCTGCTTGGTCACTTGGGCCCACTGCTGGCTCATATTCAGTAAGCTGTAAATTTATTATTTCTTTGTATATTATTATTATAATGTGTAGTACTAGATATATATGTATTTGTTTGTATACCTTTTAAGAGTGGATCAGTTATGTGATCATTTGATCTTACTACCTATAGCAGTGGGTGTATGAGCAGCAATATTAGAGAAAGTATGAGCTGCTGCTGTTCATGTTGTAGTCGTATTGCACAGAAAGTTTTATTTTTCAACTTTTTTACATTCCCTCATTACCCTCAAATTGGTTAATTTCTTGATTCTGTGGGTTTTTCTGGCTTTTGAGTTATGCTATCTATTAAATGCTCATAGTTATTAACTACTGGATGCTTTGCTTGTCCTTTATAACATTGTGTGACAGTCCTTTGATTGAAGCAGAGATGAAGTGATAAAGTAAGGATAAAATTATTGCGTTGAGATTTCTTGGGTTCATTTTATCATCTGATGACTACAGAACATGGTTTCAGCAATGGGGAGGTGACTGAATTTGCCTCCATCTGGATTGTGAAAGGAGACTAGTGTGTTAATTTTCCATCAGAAGGAGGTAGTAGTGTGTAGGCAGAAAAAGAGCAGCACAATTCTTCACTGGTGTTCAAAACAGCTAGGGGAGCAGAATTTCAGGATATTAGAGCACTTTTAGCAGGCAGTGTAGGCAAAGCCTTTATGTGTCTCAGCCTCTACACATAGTAAAGGATGACTAAACCCAGTAAATATATTAAACAGTATTTTTAAAATACTGTCTCATCCTTAATGTCTTTGGTGTAAGTAAACCATGGTAATCCTAGAAAAAAAATAAAGGCAGAGAAGGAAAAAGGAGAGGATATATTCTAGAAAATAGTCATTTTTTTCTGTACGTCTGTCCCTCTCTTGAACAGCAAATAGGGAGGAATGGGAGCTAAAAAATTATTTTATTTTTCAACAATAATCAAGAAATAAGAAATTCTGTATTGTTCTTTTTTATTGAGTGGGTTTTCTGCAAAATGAAGCAGTTTCCTTTTCCAGAGATGGGGAGAAACAAACACTTCACCGGTTTTAAACAATTTTGCATTTCCTCCTGGTTGATCTTTTATGGTTTTTCTTCTCTGACTCATGCCAAGAGCTATTTCAGCTTGACATGCTGCAAGTGCATTTTCTGTCTATAATGAAATGGAGAAATGTGAATGATGGATGTGCAGTAGGCTTGCTCACTCCTCTGTGCTTTGCTATTGATAAGTAAGCTGGGGTAGCCAGAAATGAACTTGTATTTACTTCAAAGCCATCTGGGCTCCCTTCATTCAAGTTGTCGGTAGCACTGTGGGTGTCCTCTTGTCCTTGCAGTGATTCATACCTCTCACTACAGAAGATTTCTGCTCTTCTCTTTACCTCAGACCTTGTAAATAAGTCAAAGGAAACAGGTCACTTTTTACATGGCATCTTTTAAACGTACGATCTTTTCTCTTCTGCAGACAGCCAGAACTCTCCTTGGTATCTCTATTGACTTTAAGAGCATGTATTAATTTTTCACTTGATTTCTGTAGTGCATACATACTGATATTGCTATAGCCAGATTCTAATCCGTTGTTGCTCAGTTTTACAAGTGTAAAGTGAGAATGGTGTTTCCTTACAGCAAAAGACTTTTGTAGCCTTGCTGGTTAACATCAGTAACATTTCACATAGTGAGGGTCAGTTGCTAACAGCAAGAGTTACAGCTCAAGGTTGTCCATGAATAATATCTTTCTGATTTTTCATTGTGCATTTTACATGTCCACACTGATTCACTGGATTTTTCATCCACAGTTAAGTTTCCTCTCCCACTGTTATATGGCATTCTAACTTTGAGCTCATTATCTGGCTCCTGTTAGAGGAGGCAGATAAGAAGGTTATGAGCACTATCATCCCACTTCTGACTAATATCAGTTCAGTCTGGGTGGTAGATTTGACATTTTCTACCAATACCGCTTTCAGATGTGTGAAATTCTTATTTCACAAAATGAAGGTGAAACTGACCAAAGAGTTCCTGTACCTTAACTCTCCTTTTGCTTCAGCAAATTAATTTCAAGTCATTTTAAGGTCTCCCTTAACTTCTAAATGCTTGAATTAGACAACTCCGTAATATTTTTTCCTCTATTTGAGTTAAATTTCACATTTGTGGAAGCAGTCAGGACAAGTAAATCTCAGTCAAGTCAAGGAAATAGAAATATTCTCATGGATAGGGAAAACAGGTCTAAATTCTGACCTAGTCTTTATGAGTGTAGGAAGATAAAAGTTATGATGGTGCATCAAATGGGGCATTGGGAAATAATGAAAACAACTTGAGAAATCCATGGATTCTATAGCATGCAATTGGAAATCCCCACCCATGTCTCCATGCATTTGGCAGAAATCTTAAATAACAGCTCCCCCCTCCTTCTGACAGTTATTGTTTTGGCCACCTAAAGATGTTGTTATTTGAGCTTTGGTTCATGAATTAGTGTTCATTTTAGCAAACATTAGATCTGAAAAAATGTCTTGAGCAGGCTAACCAGAAGTTCTCCATGTCTCCAATCACACACAAGTCTTCAAACTGAGAATGCTATGTGCTAGTTATTTTATATAGCTGCTGGATTTTTAAGAGAAATTAACAATCTAAAGTTCCCAGTAGGACTAATGAAGATGTTTGATTTATAGTCTTTTCTTACGTTCCTGTACTGATTCTGCAATGTCTTCCATAATCTGAGATATTTTTAAAGATCTGATTGCTGTGTGGTTTACTTTCTGTTACAGATAATTAAAAAAAAAAAAAAAAGATAGCTAGAAAATTAACCTTTAGAAGCTGAATAGTGCAAGTTGAATGGGCCCATAGATATAGGCTACCTGGTATCCAGTAAATTCTCACTTTCTGAGTTTTACTCTTGACAGTGATTTCAGCCAGCAGCTGTGGTAAGAACATAGTAAATCTAAAGCTGTATAATCCATTCTTTTTTTACAATATTTATTTTTTTTAAACCTACAAGCAGCTTGAATCTTGAGCATCAAGATTATCTTTTCTCTCTCTACTAATTAGCAGTATCTTCCCAATTCAGCTGTGAGTTTCTAACTGCTTAGGATGATCTGAAAAGTTCAAATATTTAAAATCATATGTGAGAATGTCCATAATGTGATTCTAGCAA
This sequence comes from Lycocorax pyrrhopterus obiensis, assembly GCA_014706295.1. Taxonomy (NCBI): domain Eukaryota; kingdom Metazoa; phylum Chordata; class Aves; order Passeriformes; family Paradisaeidae; genus Lycocorax; species Lycocorax pyrrhopterus. Next base: position 19,525,107 of record JACSVZ010000007.1, on the reverse strand, counting down.
GGGAAATGATTTTGGAATAGAAGATGCTGGTTATTCATAGGTGTAAAATAGACTAAAGTTATTAATGTAAAACTTCAGGTCGTTAGATGTGCATTTTCCCTCACTCTTTGATCTTTAAAGTGGATTGTTGCCTTTCTTCTTTCTTGCTGAGAATGTTAGAATTCAACATATAATATGCTATTATGACTCCCTAAATATTAGAAATCTGACCATGTTTGTGTTGGGCTGTTTTGGTGGGATTCTCTAATACAATGCACATATAATTATTACTGAGGGGGAGACCTCATTGGGGTCTTACAGCATCCTCGTGGGGGGAAGTGGAGGGGCAGACACTGATCTCTTCTCCCTGGTAACCAGTGACAGGACGTGACAGGACCTGATGCGGCAGCACAAAGCTCTATCAGGGAAGGTTTAGGTTGGATATCAGGAAGAGGTTCTTCACCCAGAAGGTGGTTGGGCACTGGAACAGGCTCCTGCGGGAAGTGGTCACAGCACCAAGCCTTAAGAAGTGCTCGGACAATGTTCTCAGGCGCATGGTGTGGTTTTTGGGGCTGTCCTGTGCCGGGCCAGGAGCTGGACTTGTTGATCCTTGTGTGTCCCTTCCAACTCAGGATATTCTATGATTACACGTTATTAGATTATAGGGATGTCTTTACTGACATGGAGCTTGAAGACCTCCTTGTTGTCCTATCAAGTGAGCTTTAAGGTTATAAAAATTCAATAGCTTGAAAAGATGCTCCAGTAAACATCTGAACTTGAATATTAGACAACAGCCTCTTGATGGAGAAGTGCTGAGATTAATAATTTATTTAGTGTTTTCCAAAGGCCTGTAGTTCAGTCCTGAAATTCTTACTTTTCAACACTGCTGATAATTAACGAAAAAATACTACTTTGCATTGAAACCACCTTATTTTTTGGTTACTGATTTGATTTTGGATTACAGTAGAATAGCTTAGGGTGGATTTTACTGGAGATTTGTATGTCTGGGAAAAAGGGAAGTGAATTCCAGCTCCATGCCACATTTATTTTGACATACTGTTTTCTTACCTTGGCCAGTGTCATTCAAGATTAACGTAGTTGTTCTACCACTTTAATGTAGACTTTGTTATTGTTGCACGTTGGAATATATAACTTAGAAAAAGTGTATGGGTTAGAATCACAAAATAAATCTCTTTTATGTTTATGTATGTATCATCTAGACTTTTCAGTGAAATCCTAATTTTGAGCTGCTTCTTGTATGCATTGTGTCTTCGAGTCCTTTGTGTGGGAGAACAATGAATGGCCTGATGAATAGACAGTTTGCTCGAGTCTTCTTCCTTGTTTTTGTGAATGGGTTGGTGCTTGGCTGCCCCACTTGCAGGAAATGTCCAACTTGGTGGGGGTTTTTTTGTGGTGGGTTTTATTTGTTTTTTTGTTGTTTTGCTTTTTCGGCGGGTTTTTTTTTTGTTTATTGAATTGCCATTTACAGCAGCTTATAGAGCAGCCCAAAAAGAGGTGGTTCTTGATGGCTGAATGTAATGACATACCTTATAAAAGAAATGGGAACTGTTCTTTTTGCTGCTTGATTAAATACATATTATTAAATGTCTTTTAAGCTAGAATTTTCTGAAGAGCCATTAAACAGTGTAGTTGAATGATGAATTTTCAAAGCACAAGCCTCTCTTCAGCTTAATCACAGGATCTCTGATATTTTAATTATGTTTTAAGGCCTCTTGAAGTGACAAGGTTGATATGAAAAAATAACATGCAATCACAAAATAACTGCATGTTATGTTTTTCATAACACTGAGGTAGCTACATAATAATTAGTTTTGGAGCTATTAAATGAAAATGCACAGCAGTATTCAGGAATACGTGATTACTCAGAGGATTTCTTTATTAAATCTCTAACTTGTATTAAACAATAGGTGTCCCCCTTCCTCCCTTTATGCAACACCTTGTGTTAGAAGATGTTAAAGTATTTTCGAAATTCAGTTAAGTTAATCCCTTGGGCAAATCTGCTCAAAGCAAAGGAGTGATATCAGTGACTAAGCATGGACAAGACGAGTGATGCTGTACAATAGGAGGGTGGACTAAAGAAAAATACTCATTTTTGAGAAGGAGATTTTCAGTGCAAAGAGAGATGCATTTCAACAATGACATTGTCAGGTCTGAATCCCACATGTGAATCTTGTGGTCTGAAATCAAGCAGGAAGTTTTTATCTCTTTTGCAAATATTAAGTAATTTCTTATAGGTTATTAATGAGTTGAAAAAAAAATTACGTTTTCTTGAATAGACATTGAAGAGTTTAACATTTTCTAGTTTATAATCCTGATTATGTTTCTTATTTACCTTTGTGTAGTACACCAGTACGTGAAGAGTTACTATTCATATCTTCCATTCTCTACTCCCCTCCCCACAAAGAGTAATCAGAACTCAAAGCAGGACGCTTACTTGTTGAAGGACAAAATGCATTGGGGGAAATTTCAGCTGCCAAGCAGCAGGTGTGCAAGAAGGATGTTTGATTCCAGACAGGTTCAGCATCTGTGTAGCAAATGGTTTACAGTAAAGCCTACAACAAACAAAGGAAGAGATATGTTTGCATCTAAAAATGCAGCTTTTACATCAATGCTTCCTTCCCCTTATTATTACTATAATAATAATAATTATAACAGCAGCAACAATAATAACAATAATAATAGTTATGGTTATGTGGTTCTGGCATCTGTTTTACAAAACATTGAATCACCTGTGGGAACTGCAAGGACAATAATGGATTGAATGGATCTGGATGTGCATAGTAATATGTAGTAGAGATGGAGCGCATGCAAAATAGGCACAAAAAGACACAGAAAGCTAAGGCAATTGTGCTTTACTATGTGCAATGAGTCAGAAGAGATGTTTAATAATGACTAATATCAGAAAGAAGAATATTCACAACACAGTAAATTTTAAAAAGGCAAACTGTGAAACAATTTGTGTGGTTAGGGGTACTGAGAAGACAGTTTGTACCTAGGGTGCTTAAAGTTTAGAAAGGGAGCTGAATCGATGTACCAGGTGGAAGTAATAGTTGATGGCAAACATAACACAAGATTGCATTTGCTCTGGGTGATGCTTTGGGCACTGCAAAGTATTCCAGCAAGCATAGTTAAATGGTCATGCTCAGTATTGAAAGAAATGCACTGGACCTTTTTTATAAGCATCTTTTTAACACAGAGCTCTGAGAAATTCTTTCTGTGGCTGAATTGTCCATTGTCATTAAATCTTCCAGGTGTAGAAGTCTATGTTTTTTTTGAAGAGTGTGTGTAGGAAAAATGATGGGATTTGAAAATGGGAACTTGGTTGCTTGTCTTCACCAAAATACAGAGCAAGTTATTTATCTTGAGGGAATTCAAGTGCTAGAAAATGTTTAAGAAACCAGATATCCTGGGGATCATTGCTAACAAAGAATATATAACGTATCACCATAGTGGCTGACAGCCTGAAAGTGTAAGATAATTAAAAATGCTTCTTGAATTACGGGTTTTGTTATAAATGGCAGAGTTAGCAGGAAGATTAATTGCTCTTAGCAGCTGCCAAATTTTTATCCATTTTTGAAGGAAGTATTTCCACTCTTATACATTACTATGACTGTTGAGGGTGTTTTTACCATTCTCTGAGCCTGAGAAAAATGACACACAGTGTATAAATGATTTTCAAATGCAATAGTAAGGCATAGATGCAAGTTTCTAAGCTATATATTTGCTATGAACATTTGAAATTTCATTCTGATGTTAGAAAAAATACTCTAATAACTGAAGTCTTAAAAAAAGGCATCCTTTTCTATTAATGGAATTGAGACATGTAGTGCATTATATTTTTTTTTTTAGCTTGAAATAATTGCTTTTCCAAATTTTCCTTGGGTTAGAATAAGTAAAAAAAAGAAATTCCCTCTGCCCCCTCTCTCATTCAAATAACCCCCACTCACTGTTGTATCTGTTAGGTCAACAGAATCCCAACAAGGTGTTTTCCTTGTATTTTTCAATGCATAGAATGACAGAGGGTGGAGTGTGGGCTCTATATTTCAATTCAGGAAAAGCTCAATCTCTGAAAAGTGATGTGTTAATGGAAGTGAATGCTTGAGAGTTTGGGTTTTTTGGTCCCTCCCCCTTCAATGATCTTTTGATTATTTTCCGTCTTCATTCCAAATATTAGATAAGTCTATTTGGTCATTTCACCACTGACAGAGAACAGTAGTACGCCTCTCAAATGTTTTGTAAGAGCATTTATTTCTCCATTCATTGTTACAGACAAGAAGTAACAATGAGACTGTTCTCATTGGAAGCACACTGATCTTTTTTAAAAGATTTTTTAGGTCCATGAGTGAGTTTTCATCATACTGCTTTTGCTGTTCTGCACTGTGGCAAATTGGTGCTTTGTGGCAGCAGAAGTGGAATGAAACATCCATAGAACTAAGTGGCATTAGCTGGTCTGACAGTATAATTAGTCTGCAACAGAGAAGTGTCAAACAGAGTATGCAATTGTTCGTTCTAGATCTGGTCAGCATAATATCCTAACATCTCTAACTTTTAAAAAAGCTTCTTAATGATCAGCACCTCCATTGCTACATTCTATTCTGCATACAAAATAAAACAGGTGAATAAGACATCAACAACCTTGTCCTTAGTATGCAGAGATAGATGCAATACTGTGAGGTGTGACAGGTGCTCGATAGAGCAAGCAGCGCAAAGGAGCCGGAGCTGTTCCTGCATATGGAGCTGTCTGCTAAGTGTCCAGAATTAGAGCCCTCTGTTTATGAGACTGCCCTCCCTCGAGGTTTTTTCTAATTTTAACAGGAGCTTCTCAGTTGAGGCTGACAGAACTCAGCTATAGATACAACAGCAAGATAGATAGCATGTAATCAGAGAGTAACACTTAGGGAGAACCTGTGGTGTCCTCATGCCAGCATAACGACCTTGTGTTTATTAAAATAAATATCCTTGAGCAAGACAGTGCCAAGGAGTTCAATAACAGAAACATTTTCCTGTCCTCCTGCTGCTGAGTGAACAGAGTCTGAAGGTGCTACCTCTAATTGAGAGCATTCTGCTTGCTCATAACTGTTAAGGCTAATTTATTTGTTTATGACAAATAACTGCCTGCAGAGTACCTGGGAAAGGGGTGGTGTAAGGCAAAATTGAGTTAAATTTTCCAGCTGTGTTGAGGAAAGATAGCAGGTTCCCTGCACTATTCTTGTAAGTGATGCTGGTGATGGTAAAAATAAGGCAATAAAAATGTATGAAGGCTGTTGCAAGCATTTTTCTGATTTACGGGTGGGTTTATTTTTCCAGTGACACTTTTATATGGCATCTTCAAACGTCTGTGGGTCTGATAGGAATATGTGCCATGCAAACTTGACTTACTATGTGAGACCTAAACTTTCAAAATAGGAAGCTAAACTGGTCATCAGCAGTCTTCTTTTCTTGATATTACCTCTATCCAGATACACCTCATCCTGAGCCAACTGCTCTAATTGACTGAGTTTTGAGACAAAGATTGGATTTGGGTGATCTTCAGAGGTCCCTTCCAGCTTCAACTATTCTGTCATTCTGTGAAATTGTCTGCTGATAGATCCTCTGTTGTCAACTGACATGTCCTCAAAATACCCCCACAAGATGGAAAATTCTAGAGTTGTAGAACTGACAGAATAGCTCAAGGTGATGCAGTCATCTTTGCCATATAGGATACAATCAAGCATGCTTATGTCATTCCTGATACTTCTTTTTCAGGATGATTTGATTTCATGGACAGCAGCTGTGGAGAACATTTGGTGCAGCTGCTACTTAGTGTATGGCCAGATGAGATCAGGTAGTTGAGAACTTTGCTCATCCAGGTTTTTAGTATTTCCAAAGATGGACATACACACCTTTCTGAGAAGCCAGCTGAATATTTGACAATCTTCATGGTGATTTTTGTTTACTTTCATTTAAGCAGATTACTCTTGTTTCATTTTGTGTTAATCTCCTTTCATGTGTCACTGTTGAGGAGGGTCTTATGCTCTCTCTCTCTATTCTTGACAGCTTCCCATTAGACACTAAGGTAAGATGGCCCATGAACTTTCTCTTCTGAATACTAACCAGCCTCATTTTTCAGTCCTCCTTATCCATCATGTTCACCAGGCTCTAACTCATGCTGGCTGCAGTTCAGTACATCAACATGTCTTGTAATCTGTGTTTTATACAAGAAGTACCCATGGACAGCAGTTGAGCCTCACAAGTGCTGTAGAGGGAAATAATCACTTTCCTCAATCTGCTGGCTGTCACTTTGCTGATGTAGCCCTGTGTGCAGCTGGCATGGGTTACTCCGTCCCAGCGGCAGGACTTTGCATTTGCCCTTGTCAGACTTCATCAGGTCTCTGTCAGCCCATGTCTGTGGAAGGCCAAAGTGCCTCTGAAGGGACTGATTGCAGGGATGGAGGCATCACAATTTCCATATTATGTTTTATTGTATCATCTTCCACATGGATAGGTTGTTTTTTTCCTTAGGACTAACTTGGTTCTTCCTTTTGATGCAGTTAAATCTGTTACTCTTGGTCATGTAATCCCTAGGCATGGAAAATGAATTCATGCTATCCTCTTTGCAGCAGCTCTTTAGGTATTTGGAAACTTATCATAACCTTCTATTATTCTTTTATAGTTTTCTCTCCTCCTCCTTTTTCACAGCCTTTAATCTCTTTGTAATTTTCCTTGTTTCCTTTGGACTATCTGCAGTTGACCCTAATCTTCATTGAAATGCCTGAAATTTGACATGATAGTCTGTGTAAGTCTTTATCCTTGATAAGTACGGTAGAGGATAATTCCCAGCCTTTTCAAGGCTGTGTATTAGCAGGTATATCCCAAATACAATTTACTGCTTTTACAACAGCATAAAATTACATTTAGCTCCTGAGCCATAAAAACCTCCAAATCCTTTTCTGTGAAACCATTTTTCCACACTTCCACAATATTTTTGTAGGAGGATGATGACCCTAGATTCAAAATATTGTCCATACTTAAGGATAATGTTACTTGGTTCAATTTTTTAAGTCATAGTTACACATTGTCAAGATGACAACCAGTTGGAAGCCTAGAGTTTAAAGTCATGTTTTATCTTTCACTATCCTCATCATTAATGAAAACACTGAGTGGGCCTGAATCAAGAGGAATCTTCAACAGATGTATTTGTTTCAGGTGATGAAATGGCATTGATAACACTTTTTCAGAATTTTCTCTGAGCTACTTTGCCTCTGTGATAATCTGTTTTCCTCTACATTGTGCTTTTTCCCCGTTTATATCAAATGGGGCAGTGTCAAAACCCCGAATTCATGTGCTAGTATAGGAAACCTTCATAAAGCCTTTTATGTTGTTGTAGAAAGAAATCGTTAGTGGTTACTCATTTGATTGTTTTGATGGCATTTTTTTTCTCCCAGTATTTTCCTGAGAACTTAAATTTAGATAAAACCCTCAAAACCCCTCACCTGTGTTTTGTTCCCAAGTGTAGAAAGCTTCTTCCCTCTGGTTCCACCACTGTGCTGTGTGGAAATATTGTTATAAAATAACATGCCAAGTGCCAGAAAATTGTCATAGGACACTGGATACACTTCTGAGCAGTCTATTTCGTACAATATTCTTTTCCCAATAGACAGCTATTTAGTTAAATTTCTTAATTATCACAAGGACAAATTCTTTCTGTTTATCTAATTTTCATATTTATATGATGTGAGCAGGTCCTGCAATAGATGTGTACACCTTTATAATACTTAGATTGTCATGTGATCAGTTTAGATGCTTGTCATGCATATTCAGGGGCCCTCCTTTGTTCCTTGCTGTGATTCTTCTACTTCCTAAATTTTTAGGGTTAGTCATAATTTTTCTGCTCCTCTATGGGTTTCTGTTACTGTCTCCCCTCAATCATGAAGAGACCTGTAATTTGGTAAGCAAAATATTTTTTAATCTCTCGGGGCTGTATTATGTTGCCATGAAATACATCCTGTGGTCAAAAGATGAACCTTTCTAGACCTTCCTCTGCCCAAGCACACATTGTCTTTGCATCTGCTTTCTCCCTGAGCCCTGTACTTTTGCCTGAAAGTACTGAAAACATAAAATCTGATTATGTGAACCCTTAAACCACTACTTTCCTTTATAGACATATATTGTTTTCTTAGTGAAGTCCCAGGCAATAACAGCATCTGCATGATTTTTTTATATTCACCAAAACAAGTCAGTAGCTTTAGAGGAAATTTTTCAGATACAGCTTCTAAATGACACAGTATCTCCCAGAACTTCATGTAGTTGTATTAGGGATGCTTTAAGACTTGAAATACCTTAATTTCAAAAGAAACTGGAAAGCAAATTTCAATCTGATTTCTTTTCCACCCCAGATTCTATATGGCTCCATATTGACTGTGGATACCTGCCAAGATGATTTTGATTAGGTCATCTCATCAATAAGCAATGTCCTTCCAGGAAACCACTTTAATTCAATTAATGTGGCAAGTCAAGCTAGGTCAGACTTGAAATTCAGTAGATATTTGTATTGCGGAGACATTTGTTAATTGAATACAGTTTTACATAAGGGACCTCGTCAGATAAAAGCCTTAAAAGAGGAAACAGAAGCATCCAATTGTAATCAAGACATCAATGTACATTCTGTGAAGGTAGAGGTAATTAACACTACATGTGTCAGAGACTCCATAGGAAATTTAAAAAAATTTACCAGAGAGACGCAGGGGGGAGGTGGAGGAAAGCAGTCAAGTGAATGGCATTTAAGCGGAACCTCATAGGTGAATATAAACCCCAAACAGCAAAGATAATTGAAGAGAAGAAAGACTCATACCTTTGAAAAATAGGGTCAAGATAAAACTCTGTTAAGATAAAACATACATTCTGTGTATGATTACATGCAGTAATTGCTGAGGAAATACTAGAATTTAATGCAAGTCACCTAATAACAGTATTTGTGAGACTATCTCTACAGGTCTTCCATTCTTCATATTTAATATATTGAAAACAGGCAGGCAACAACATTGTACTTGATCACAATTTTACTCTAATAGCAAACTTCTGACATGACATTTTTAAGTCTGCCAAATTTAAACAAAAAGATGATAGAGAAGTTGATAATGTACATCATGTACTTTTGTTAATTGACAGTATAAGTAGAGTTAGAAGATCCCTGGTAGAAACAGTCACAAAGTGCTGCAGTGAATAGTTAAATGAGTTTTGTATGTTCCAGCATTAGATGAAGCAGAAAATATAAAGCATGTTAATGTCTGAACTCTTGATTTTTGCTAGAAATATTTAAGTAGTTAAAAGTATTTGGCCTCATGTTTTACTTCATGGGATCTTGTGCTGGTTTCTCAGGAGCATTTAAATATCCTCTATCCCAAAAATGTTGCTGAGTTAGAAGGCAAATGTCAAGCAAGATCATGAAGGGTGATACTGTTTCTCTGTACATCAACGGAACTGCTCCATATATTAATGTTCAAATTAGCTGTCCTGTTATGCAAATGTAAATTGCTGAGATGAATTCAGAGAAGAGATTCAAGAAACGCCTGTAGTCTGGGAACCATTGCCACTGAAAGACTTGAGAAATTCAGTCTGCTAAATTTATCAAAGTGTTGATTGAGAGATGATCTCGTAATAGCTTTCAATTACGTTCTTAAGGAAAAGATTGCACATAGATTGTTCTTTATCAAAGTTGAAAATGTGGCCTCACCGTTCGTCTATGAAACAAAATGAGGCTAGAAATAAAAACTGAAAAAACCATGTAATATAATACAGCACAGTAGAACGTCTTTCTTTACTAGTGCTGTTCAATCCAAGGTCTCAAGACTTTGCATGGGAGAAAGACCCACTGATTCCTGTCTCCCAGCTATGACAATTATTATGTTTTGAGGATATCAATAACCTTACTGAATGTAAAGTAGCACGTTCAAGACGACAACTGTCTCTAATCCTTTTCGGAACCTGATTTGTTAGCCTTACTGTTTCTACACATCTTCAACTGAAGATGCAACTCTTTGAAACATAGAGCATTAAATCAGTAACAAGTTTGCTAAAATGAAATTGAAGTGGTTGGTAACACTGTGGGATTTATAGCCAATAACAACAGGCAGGTGCTCAGACAGATTTATTGATGTGTTATAATGATGTGAAGTGAAGAAACCGCAGCAGGAGAGCAAAGACCTTCTTTTTCTGTTTACTTAATGCAGTCTTCTAAGGAAAACACCACATTTCTGAATTTGGGTGGTTTTATTGACTGTTGCTACATGAATGAGGTCTGAATTGCAGCCACCAAAATAATTTGTTTTGTCAGATTTGAAGCTCCAGCCTTCTTTAACAAATAAAAACCCCAAAAATTGCATGGGGATATGCTGGCAATCTTACTGCTCTGTTTAGCTGTTGCTGCTGTGAGAAGGTGAAAAAAGCAAATATCCAGGGAGGTGGCTGGTTTAGCTTGATGGCATTTAGAAGCATGGTCCATGCAGCCAATTCAAGACACAATCATGTTGTATTTTGTGGATCCTACATGGTAGTGGAAAAAGTAGTTGTTTGTCATAATTACTTGTCCACCTTACCAATGGCAGAGCTGTCACCCAGACTGATTACCCCAACACAACAGAAACTGGAGCACAAGTGCCAAACTAATTTCAGTAGCTAGAACAGAATAGTAACTTTGTTTAGGCAGTTTAGTGAGAGATTTAGTCAAGCTAGCACTAAGTGTAGGGGAATAAAGATTTTCTTCCTAGAATTTTTTGGAGTTGTTTGTTTTACTGTGTTGAGGCCAATTTTTATCTAAATATATTATTGATTTTTTTTTTTAAACCGTGTTTAACAAAAGCAGTTATAGTAAATTTTAAGCATATTTTAAAAAAATGTATTCTTAATTCAAAAATAGGTATTTGAATCTGATTCAAACAAGCTGTTACAGTGGTTTTTTTTTGTCTGGAAAGAGAAACAGTAGAGATGACCTGTGATGTAACCAAGGTGGTTTCTGAGCTTGGTCCCATATTTCTGCATGTGAATTCTAATAGCTTCTTGATACTTAGGCCCATTTTATCACTGAAATCTTATTTAATTTGCAGTTATAAAGCACCATGGACAGAGTTTCAAAAATGAAATGAGACTTGGGCCTTGAAATATATTCTTTTAATGTCATATAATATTTAGGAAGCCTGTGAAAGTAATGAGAATATTATTGTGGAATAAAGCTATGCTTACGTCTCAGGTTCATGGATTTTATGGAAGAATAACCTCATCCTAGATCTTGTAAGATTTCCATACCTATGCTGCATAATTTCGAGATAGACATGTTCTTAGCTGCTAATTTGCAATGCAGATGAAGGAGTGCTTCAGTAGCAAGATTTCAGTCTTTGCCAGAAGCTTAAATGTTCATTTAAGACAATGTTTAAGAAGTATTCAAAAGATAATTAAGCAGAACTCATTAAGAGAAGACATCAGTGTAATACACAGGATATTCTAATTATTACCACAAACTACAAAGTTTAAAAAAAAAGTGTTTTCAGAAATGTTTTAAATCAACTGAAGTAGGACTACTACTAGTTGGGAAGATTCCAACTTCTCAGAAATAAGCTAGGCTTGAAAGAATTGGTTGAATCTACTACAAAGGATTATTCATATTATGTCAATATGAAAGTGAAACAGGATTTTTAGGAAAACAAATCATATTGGCTTGTAGCTGTAAGTTGAAGGTGGGATGCTTACACCTGGAGAAAAATAACAGGTCTTTAAGTCTGAAATAGAATGTGATCTCACACACACACTAAGCATGTGTAATGCAATTGTTACTGGATAAAGTTTGAGAGCAGAACTCACTCTTTAAAAGATAAGAAAAAAACCCTATAAATAATGAATCTGTCTCCAAAAACTAAAAAATCTTTCTCCAAAAAGAATCCTTCATCCTATCTTAAGGTCTGCCTACTTCTGATCACAGAAAGGGGACATTGAAAGCTCTCAGATTGCTTTAGCTAAACCATTACGGGAATGGATTTTTATAACTTATAATACATGCATATTAATACAATGTACTTAATATAGAATTTTTCCATATGTATAAAGCATTATAGGGTCGTTGAGGTTGGAAGGGACCACTGGTGGTCAAGCCTCCTGCTCAAAACCAGGACAACTTGGGTGCAGACTAGGTTGCTCATGACCTTACCCAGAGGAGTCTTGAAAACCTCCAGGGACACCAAGACAGTAGTTTCCGTGGGCAACCTCACTTGAAGCTTGATTTTTCTCATGACAGAGAAGCCAGAACCTCTCATTTCAACTTGTGCATTCTTTCTTGACTTTCTCCCCTACACCACTTTGAAGACATCCTCCTGTAGAAACTGTCCCTGCCACCTCCCAGCCCCCCAAGTTATTTGTTCTGAACAATCCCAGCTCCCTCACTTTCTCCTCACAGGACAAGTGAATCTAACCCTGATTATCTCAGTGCCCCTTCATTGGACTTGCTTCTGTTTATTCTTGTCTTTTTTTGCATTGAGAAATGCAAATGTGGGGTTTTTTTCAGTAATTAAAAGCTAAAAAGTCAGCTTTTGTGTAAAAGTCCTCTTTTAACTATATTTTGAGTTTTGTCTCCCAAGTGTTTGGGGACACACTGCTTCTCAGTAGAGTCATAAGGCTTCCTGCCAGACTTGGCAGTTTGCCTTTTCTCAGATTTCATGGGAGATATCAGAATGGAATATAAAAAGGGACAACACAGAAAAACCTCACTCTTCTCTCCACTGGAAATCCCACTATGCGCTACTTTTTTTTTTTTTTTTCCTTAAAGTAAGGAAATTTTTCTTTAGAGACTATTTGGATCACAATTTTTATTTACTCAAGACTGCGGAAACACATCCTTCTGTGATCCAGTCAGCTACTGTGGCTTGCCCTGTGAAAGCTTAAAACCATAGTTTCATGCAAATTAATTTTGGTGTGATTTCAGCCCTTTTTTTTCCCCTTCTTTATGGCAAGTTGTTGATGCACAGGAGAGGAAGCTCGTTTGTCCAGTCTGAATGCTTAAAGCCTGCTAATTGTATGGTATGACAAAAGAAAGTAAAAAATATATATTTATTACCATAGCAACAATAAAACTCTTCCTCCAACAGCATTGATAAACAACATCTCTCTATCTTCTCCTCCTAAACTGTTAAGAAATTATATCTGAAGGATTATCTGTGGGAAATTCTACACTGAACTGAGAAGTTCATTAGTTTATTAAACTGAGACCTCTACCCCCAAGAAATCATGGTATTCATGCAAGGATATCACAAAACTTTATGTAGTTTTTACTGGAAGTTTATCATAATTGAATTTAATTAACAATGTTTTATACATACAAACATGATGAAATTCCGAACTGTGCATTGTAGTCCCCTGTATTTTTTGTCCCTGTCCTGTTCCTGAAAACACAGTATGGGGATGGACATAGTTTTTTCAAAGCTGAACTAAAGTCACCATGGGTACAGTGTTAATTAGTTTCCCACTGAGGGATGTGAGTTGTCAAAGTGACCAACACATTATTACAGACAGCACTGCTTTTGAATTTGGTCTTTTATGCTTTTGTCCTCATAGCTGATTTTTTTGCCAGTTTGTACTATGTGTTTCAAGTTTGCTCCAATATATTGTGAAGTATGCTGTGGTGTGGGTAATGATAAAGTGGTGCATCCTTTTAGATAAAATTCTTTTACCTGCTGTGATTTCAGGGACAGAGTTTGATTGCCCACTCCTTAAAGATGTTCACATCCAGCCACCGACTTCAATACTTCCAGCACATCTGATGACAGTCTTAGCAAAACGTATTTTGAGTTCAGCAGGCTGCTGCATTGCTTTATAGAGTCTTCAGGAGAAGAATTTAATTTTATTCCTGTCTTGCATGTAATTCATGTAACACAAAGTGCTTTATAGTCAGTCAAACTGAGGCAATATGAATTGAACAACTCACAAAGGAAGGTGTTTGTTTGTTTTGGTTTTTGTTTTTTTCCTTCCCAAATCAAGTGTTTCTCTTTATCCGTACATTCCCTTGGCAGAGCAATTTTCTCTTGAAATACGAAGTGACGTTCAAATAAAATTGAGTCAATTTTGTTAAATTTTTTTCTAGAAAAATAGCTTTAGAAGCATCAAAAATGAAGTTTCTGTTTATTTTTCTTTTTCTCTGTTTTGAATTTAATAATGTGCTTATATGTCTTCAGGATATTTTGCATTAAAAGCCACTGAAGTTCCTAATTCCCTTGGGTGCTAAAAAAAAAAAAAAGTAAATCTTTCTAGTGTTTTCGTTAACTTTTGAGGACAGAGAATTACTGTGCACGGTGAATACATACTAGAGCCAAGAATAAATCATTTTGAAATATTAGACTTGCATTTTAATCATTGTGCACTGTGATGTGCCACAGTGTTTCACCTTTAAACAGTTTCTGTAGTTAAATATCCAGTCTTAGAGCAGAATTTACTCATAATTTTCCTGTATTGGTATTTAATTGCTAATGGTATATTTCTGGATAGTGTTTCTGTTCCACTTTCAGTAGGCTGACATTGTGATATCTACTTCCAATCTACACTGTAGTTGTCTACCCTCATTTAAGGAGATTGGCTGTGCTTGAGTGACAACCTCTGCTAGAGTTTATTTCCCTCCTCCATACCTGTGGTATGACTTGGGGTTATATAACCATGTTCATGTTAGTGAAACAACTCAGCCTTTCTTAAAGCTGCACAGAAAAATGTCTAATAAAGGAATTTTTTTTCTTCCTATAACTGCACTGTTGTAATTACCTAGCAGGTGGGAAAGACACAGAGTGGATCTCCTGAGCTGCTTATATCAAGTGAGTGAAAATGCAGTTCAGTGGCACAACTGTAGTTTTTAAATAAATGTACCTCTTTGCTGAAAAATGTCTCTGTTACTGTGTTCCATAGACACAGGATACACAGGGTGATGCTTTCTTCCACTACTTCTTTTTTTAACTGCTTTTTCTCCCCTACTCAGAAACTGTCATATATTTTGAACAGCTTCTGCTCTGTAATTTCATGAGCAATTTTTACTTAACTTCTAAGGTTTAAACAAAATAAAATTATTTTATTTATCTATGCTAATTATATGAAAATAAGTAGAAACTTTTCCTCTGCATATTTATTGCCTTGAATTGTATAGTTTGGACCTGTGCTGTGGAATGAAAAATACGGGTTTAGACAGTAGAGATTAAACATTTAGTGTACCACTTGGAAGTGACATAATCATTCTTCAGTATGTAAGAAATAAAACAACTTTCAACAGCTACTACTCTCTTTCTTGGATTAAGCTTCTTTTGCATTGTCTTTGACAAACTCCACATTACAGATTACGTAGATTTTTTCCTCTGTTTTTGTATTAGGATTTTGTTTACAGCAGTGACTGCTCTTCTTTGCTGAACCAAGAGCAAACTGACCCTTATCCAGATATTCCCCTCTCTGGCTCTCTGTATGCCACATACCATGTCTTTGTTGCTCAGGACATCTTCAAAGCATCAAAATTTACCAGCATCCTGGAAGTATTTTCTCTTCTGCTTCTCATACTATACTTTTTTTCCCCTTTTCACTTTCAGAGAAGTCCTCATTTTTTTTCCCTTCTTAAAATCCTTTTTATGGATTCCCTTAGAGATGTGGCATGTTCAGAAATGTTCTTAATAATATATCCTTTTCCCATACCACCATGCTAATTCTAAATTATATGCATTTTAGGGGGGATTCTTTCAAATTCTCTGACAAAATAGTTTTGACAGGAGCTAAAATGGTATAGTCAGAGCTATTTCTGCTCCAATTAATCTTTACATTAGAAGGTGTTTCACAGAGTGCTGCAGAACTGAAAATTCATCTTTGTGAAAATTGCCAATTTCCATCATCACTGTAGCTGGCTAAGAAACTTTTTCTAGGACATATAAAATTAAACTGAAAGAATCTTTTTTCCTGACCTTCTAGCAGGCTAGTGTTACTAGCTTCCAGTAAAAACGCAGTTGATGTATTTTGTAGAAATAAATTAAAAAATGATAAATTTAGGTAGACTCAAGACCAATCTTAGCAATGGTGAGAGTTATTAGGTTACAGGACATTGAAATTTCTCATAACTTTCGTATTTATCCTAACACTGCACTGGTCAACAGACAAGAAAATATATTCTTAGAGACAACATTGACCAAAAATAAAATAGAAGCACAGAAGTTGAATTAGTCTGTTGACCTTGTGTATCTATGTCCTAATCTTCTGTAATGAATGACCTGTTGCTGCATTGCTCAGGCCAGCAGTGTAAGCCATCTTATATGTGGGATTTCTGAATACTGGAAAAGTTCAGTCAATTTGCAGGAGTAATAACCTCCCCACTGTGCCATCCAGCCCATCCATTTTTTCACATGCTGTGCTGCAGCATGTAAATAACCCCTCCCGAAATGAAACATCTCCATTTACTGCTCCTGTGCTCAGTTGTGTTGACTAAAGAGAATGTGGAATATTTTTGCTCTTAGGTGTTTTTGTTTTGATTTTGCTTAAGGAGTTTATTATGAAGATTTAAAGTGAAATCCTGGTAAATGAGTTATTTTAATATAAAATTGCAGTTATTTTTAATATTTATCTAGCAAATCACAGAAACTTTTTATTTTGACTAATGCATATTTATGATGCCCCAAATTGATTCTTCAGAATATTGCTTGGACATTTATTCAGTACAGCATCCATCAGAGGTTTGAAAGTGGTCAGGTAAAGGTTCTTGAAACTAGCATTCAAGAAAGGCTGTTTATTGTGTGCCCTTTCCCAGAGATCTTAGCTGTCTCCCTTGCCCTTAGAAATTAAATATTAGATCAGACTTGAAACATGAAGTTTTCGGTCTCTTATTAAATTCTTTGATACTTGCCACAAGCTTCTATTATAACTTTACAAAGACCTATTTTTAGAAATGTCTGGTCTCTCTTTATATCATGATTCTTAGTGCGAGAAAATAAACACATTTCTACTGAAAGTGTGCAAATATTATTTGGCTTTTATTTGCTTCCAAAGCATCTAGTGGCCATCTTCCACTGGCTGTTGTGGAGAGTGTTTTCATCTCAATGTTTTATGCTTTCTGTAATTGAAATAAGTCATGTGTCAGGCAGGACGAGAAAAGGAAGTTATGCTCCTCTGATCACTGCTATATTTAAATGCCTGCTCAATGTTGTCTTTGGTAGTTTGAATAAGCATTCATCAGTTTTCTGTGTGCTTGTCTGAAGTTGCAAATTCTATGTCTTTAAGGAGGAGCTTTTTACATACTTTACTGTTTTCAGTTTTGAGTATGCAGGTGTAAAAGTTACATTTTCTGTCTTTGCAGGAATAAATGAGATCCTGAACTTTTGCATTTTCCTTCGAAAGAAATACATTCTATTACGAAGTATTCTTAGCAAAAGTCTGACTATGAAGGCACCCTGTGATGTACTCAGACCTGATGACTCCAATATGATCTTCTGGCCTAAAATTTAGAGTAACATGAGAATTTAGAAATTAAAAAAGCTGGAAACTTGAGGTAGTTGTTATGCAATATATTTTCTCTGTGACTCATATATTCTGTCTATAATCTACAAAAAAAAAGTAAATATATAAACGTGGATATAGGAAACCAACAGAATGAGATGGCTGTAAAACATATGCAAAGCTGGAATCAAACATAAATAGGGAGAATTTAGCAAAAGTCTAGCCTTCCCAAAGCAGACACTCAGGAGCTGATGGTTTGATCTTGGTTGGGTTTGCAGCTATGCCCCAGCAAAGTTTGTAAGAACAGGACTGATGACATCCTGATGGGGCAAGAGTGCAGCCATCGTGTTTGGGACCACACAGCACCTATCAGCTGTGCACATCTTGCTGTCTCTTCTCAGTACCTAAAACCTTCAGATTTCATACTGGAAGAGAGAGTGCTTTTGTAGTGAACAGGGAGAGACAACAGTAGAGCGCTGATCTTCTGGGTAAGCTTTTAAAAGACTGGCTCCAAGGATGAGGTAGGAAATGAAAGTGTTGGGATTGACCATGTTGTACTTACCAACTGGTTATGGCACATTTGGAGCTCTAGTGTGCATGGGAATTTAGTCACAAATGTGTTCAAAGCCTTTATGCCGTGCCATGGTACCTGAGCTTTGAATTGGGATGCTACTGATCAAGGTCTTGCTGACTACTTCTACTCAAGGAGTTTCACTGAGCATGGCTTAGGAAATCACAGTTTTCTTTTGTGGGTTGCTACCGTCAGGAATACAAGTTAGTCACTGTAAAAATGTTCCTAAGAATAGACAATTCCTACCCTTGCAGTGCTGGCACTGAGAATTACCAGCGTACTGTAACCTTAAAGCTGTGCAGAGTTTAGAACATTTGTCTGAGTCCTCGTGCTACAATTGTTGCACTGTTAGTAGATTCATGGCCTGGCATTTGCTACTGTCATTATAACAACCACAGCTGTAAGAATGTAATATTCAAACCTGAATTGGTTCAATGCCTGACTCCTGGAAAACACAACTGGCACTAATTTACAGTCTCAAAATATGCTGGAAATTCCCATTATTTTCACTCGTGTTGCTCCAGTCTGTCACCTTGAGGCAGTAAGATGGAAAAGAAATAGGGTAGAGAAATTGATATATGTTGGGGAGATACAACTATTTCCTAAATGTATTGTTAATGCCTCTCTCATCTTTCAGGTGTTTGGGATAGAATGCAATGGGTATGGGGAGATCGGAGCTCTGTTTCACTCCTTTAATTTTTCCTTTAATTTTCAGGATGTCAGACTTACTTAAATTTCAGGGTTCCTCTCATCACCCACCATAAGAAATTAATCAACACTAATAACCATAAAATATTTGTTCATTTCTATTTTCTTGCCTTAAGCGATCAGCATTATTTGAGTCCTTCATTTGAGTTGTTCTTTCATTTAATGATCATCATCATTATAATCGTGGAATCTATATTACACCTTCCCCTTTCAAAATATGCCTATTATATGTATTTTAAAAGTATCTTATTTGTCTGAAAGTTTGTCTCAACTCCTTCAATGGACAGAGGAAAATAAAATATAAGTGAGTCTTAGGAATTGCTGTGAAATAGTTTTCTGGATCTGTGTTTCTATCACTTCAAGGTCTCATCTTGAGATGGATGTTGCCTGGGAACTGAGAACCAGGAGAAAGGTTCTCCCTTACTCGTGACACAGTCTTTTTATCTCTCACCATTACGTTCAGGTGTTCTCTGTGTCTGGAGAAGCTGGCCTGAAAATTCATAATCCCAGTTGTGAGACCAGAGTTAATAAATATTTTCATAAGAATGTTTAAGCAGAAAAGAGAAAGGTGGCCAGGATTTGTCGATATTAGCAATGGAGAAAAAATACATGAAGTAATGGTCATGAAATTACTTTGACATGATAAGTTGCTTCTTAGAAAGTGTAAATGCAGAAAAGAATTGAGTATTTCTGTAAGCAGATTTTGCTCTAAGGGCCTACACTTCTCTGCAACAAGAGCAACCTCCTTCAAATAGAATGAGATTTCAAACCTGAGAAAATGTAATTTTATATAGAATTCTCTATAATTTTGCATAGATATATTCCTAAAACTACTTTAACATCATCTTAAGTGGAAGGGGGAACGGTCTATGTTATTCAGCATGAGATCATGACTCAGAAGAGAGAATACAAAAGGAGAATGGCCATTATGCTTTAGTAGCAGAGCAAGAGAGAAGGGTGGGAGCACTTCTAAGTGAATCTGAGATTTGCAAAAAGACTGTTGTGCAAGAATTATGGAAAGAAATCAGAACAAAAAGCAAGGTGTCTTCCTGACATGTTAGCTGCATTCCATAAAAATAATGATTTTTTTTATGTTCTCCTAGTGTATTGCTAGCCAATTCTCTTCATAACCGGTAGATCTCTCCAGGGTATATACTGGAATCACTTCCCTTATTGTTTTACTAAATTCACCTCACACATCTGTCTCCAATCCCCTCTGATCTCTAGCCTTATACAACCTGAAGTTCACCTTCAGAGTTCTTTGCAATTCTTAACTTCCTTTTTGTTTCAGTGCTGAGGTCTTTTAGGTCTTACCCTCTGAAGATTTTGTACCCGTTTTGGATGGAATAGCATTAATTTTCTTCAGAGTAGCTTGTGTGGATTTGTGCCTTAAACAGTGTTGATAACAGGAAGATGGATGTTTTTGTTATTGCTGAGCAGTGCTTACACAAAGTCAAAACTTGGCTCTTCATGCCCTGCTGCCCCACCAGTGAGTAGGCTGGGGCTGCACAAGGAGTTGGGAGGGGACACAGCCAGGACAGCTGAGCCCAACCATCCAAAGGGATATTACAGATCATAATGTGTCGTACTCAGCAATGAAAACTGTGAGGAGGAGAAAATCTGCAGGGACTGCCCTTGCCTGGGGACTGGCTGAACACTGTTCAGCTGCTGGTGAGCAATGAGTTTGGTTGGATTTTTTTAATCACTTGTTTTTCTTGGGTTTATTTTATTTATTTTTGTAGGGAGTTTATGTACAATACCTTTTTCTTTTTTGTCTTTTTGAACTATTTCAACACATGAGTTTTCAGTTTTAGCATTGCAATTCTCTCTCACACAGCAGGGAGAAAAGTAGGCAGGCAGTTGTGTGCATTTAGCTGCTTACTGGGTTTAAAAAGCGATATTCATTCAATTCTACATGTAATTTCCTTTCTTTAAGTCTATCACTTTCAGCTCTATACCTTCTCTCCTGCTTCTTTTAGCACTTGGAATGACCTCTGTCTTGCATTAAGTTTCCTTTCTTCTGATTATCTTTTAAACTTTCCTTACAGACTCTTTTTCAGAGACTTAGTGTGGGTTGCTCTCCAGGTGTTGCGACTTCAGTTAGCAATAAACTGATTCTTGTTTAAACTCTAAATTAAAAGATGATGACAAAAGTATGGTGATAAGTGTTATTTTATTTGCTTTATTTGTTTGGCTGTTGGACTGGATTAGTCAGGATTCTGCTTACATGGTGCTACAAGGTTTTATGCAGTGTTTTGTAATGAACAGTGTAGTTCTCTGAAACTACAGATGAATAATTAGCTCTTTTTTAATATGTAGGTCAAAAAATGTGAACTCATTTTTGATTACCAAGTTGATAATTTCCTAATGATAATATTATTATGAATTTATTTCATGTTCTTAACAGTTCATCTATAGACAATTCACAACTACTTTCAAGCTTATAGCTAACACTTGTTAAATTTTGATTAGTTTCAATTATCTCCGTAGTTTTATTTTTCTATTGCAAGGTTATACAACTAGTCAATGCCACTGAAGATTTTGAACTTTGTATTATGGGCGGTGGGTTGATGTCACTTAAATTCATTATATTTTCCATGTGATTTTCAATTTACGTCAGTATATATTCTAATATTTGCTTTTGGATTTATTCATAGTGACTAGTTTCTTTCCTGATAATACTGATTTAGAACACCCTCAAAAATGAGGTATGATTTGGCCAACACCAATTTAAATAAAAAGACTAAGGGAATATTTGAATGAAGGCAAATCAACATCTGAAAATAAATATGACAATCTTCAGAAAGCATTTATTCTCATATGTAACCCCTCTCTGCTTTGGGAAGCCACCTAGGATTCCTGTTTCAGTACAACAGTGCGCCTTTCCTCTGGTTCTTTTTACATAACTGATACAGAAAGCTCTTGTGCCTATTCATAAGACCATTTCTATTCTGAACAGAATATGAAGATTTTAATTCTGTTTAAGACCAGAAGCTGTTTATAAGCAAAATTTCAATTATATCTTAGGACAAATTTTAACTTCAGCAAATGTTTATGTTCTGTTACAAAAAAAAAGTCATATGTACAGGCAGGGACATGAGTATAAATAAGTCAAATGGTTGCAAATATTGTATAATAGAACATCATTACTACTTGCTAATTGTTTTCATGAATGTTAGAGCCTTTTAGATATTATATTGAGAAGCATCTGTGTCAGCAACTGGAAGGAGCTTTCAAAAACATTCTATATTTTTCTTAACCATGTGTTTAACAACAGTCACACGGGAACCACCACCCCGTGAGATCTGGTAAAAAATCAGTGTCATGGCCTGCTGTCTCTCTTATGATTTCTGTTTTTATTATGACTGACAGTTCATTATTACTTTATTGCAGTTCCTGCATTTTTTTTCTGTTTTTTTAAATACTCCATCAAATTTACGTGAATGACTTTGGGTTCCCATGGCATTGTCTGGACTGCTTTCAGGTTGCCTACTCTTTTGATGATGTTTGTAGCTTCATGCAAGCATTCTGATTTTAAGCAGGCAATCCATGTTTGAACACCCATTGGAAAAGAAGCACTTTGCCACATTCACAAAATGTTAAGAAATTGCCAAGAACTGGATTACGTGTTTATAAATGCAATAAAGAAGGTTAAGTAACATCTTACCTTTTAATTAAGAGACAGTCTCAGACTTGAAATGTAACATGAATTGGTTTCTCAGTTCTGTTTTAATTGATGTGGTCCCCTTTCTACTTGCTTTTGAGAGTGTAAAAATCCAACAACCAGACTGACTTTAGCTTCTCTACATGCAGAGCTTCAGTTTCAGGCCTGAAAGCACGTAAAGCCTGTTTAAACTTCTGCTCTGACCTTATTCTTTCTGAGCTGTGTACCTCTTTTCCGTCAGTAATCTCAAGAAAATTTTACTTCCCCCTCACTAAATTTGAAGATGAAGTAACATGGCAAAGTTCACAAGGGAGATATGGAAAATGAAGTGAGTCTTGCATGTACTAACCTGTAAATTTCGAGTGCTCCTTGTCAGGACACCTTAAAATCCATTGATTTCAAACAGCTCCGTTCTGTGAGTGACCAAGATTCACAAATACCGTGCCTCATTCTTTGTGGATGTTTTCCCCCCAGTAACACACGGACTGCCAGAAATGAAGCAGAATTTGCTTTCTGTGAATTCTTTCTTCCTCCAGAGATTTGATCCTGCACTATACGGAAAATACAGGAAAAATTTTTAAAATAGAATTGTAAAGCATTTGGCTAAAACAGAGAAAACATTAACTTATCTAATACCTACAACATATTTCTTCTTTCTTCTCTGTTCCTGGGAGGCAACAGCCTTGTTCTGGGTTCTGAAAAATTCTGCATTTTTTCATAAGGTTAATAAATTGTGAAAATAGGTTGATTACAATAATGTCTTGTCTGAGCAGTACTTGGCATTGTTCAGTGCATTTATTTTAGGAAGGAAAGAGGGCAGGAGGTTGTACTAGGAAAGAGTAAGTCTCTCTAGTGCTGTTGCAAAAGAAAAATTTCAAAGTCTTTGTAATTTAGTTGTGAGATGTGTAACTGTTAAACCCCAAAGCAACATCACCTGATGTCGTGAAGGCTCCTGCAGCAGGAGAACTTCTTGCAATAAATTGAGTAATTTCCAACAAGCTCTGTACCACTCCTGGAAGCTCAAAGTAATTCACTTCCTATGAGCAGCCTTCACTGACTGTTCCTTGTGCCGGAGCTGTAAAACAAACAAACAAAGCTGTAAGGAGAGAGACTTGTGAATTGTAGGCACTACTGTACCTTAATGGCTCTGTATTGAACCAGTGCCTTAGACAGACAGTTTGAAGCTATCACCTTTCCTTATGGATAAAGTATAAAACTAAACAAAATCTTTCCTGTAGTAGTTACATTATCTGCTGCTTAGCTTTTGAGCAGTAGAAATATTGACCAAAACCTGAGCTCTCACAGTTAATTCTGTGTAGCTGTATAACCTCTGAAATTTCTGTTTTATTAACACTAGCGCTGACTTGAATTGTTTTGTACTGCACTTGTGTTGGCTCTTAGACTGTTGTGTTCTGAATTCTCAGAGGGTTTTGATTGAGAAGTTGTTTGTGACACCACTGTATTTGCATTCTAATGTTTTTAAGGGAAAGAAATAATTTGAAATGTAAGAGCGATGTTATATAAGCTTCAGGTATGCTAACCCATTTTCAAGATGAAAATTGAACCTGAAGCAAAGTCCTTAATTGGCCCTTCTGTTTACTCAGCACTACTGAAATTAGGTGCAATTCAGTCTTTTTTTTTTTTTTTTCTTTTCAAAAAAAAATTTTCTGCTGTTACATTTTCTCCCTATTTTGCTCATTATAAGCATTGTTTTAGTCCCCTCTACACTATTAGCTTATGCTCCTTTAAGTTAATTTAAAGAGACTGACTAGCACTGAACACATTTTGTTGTGGGCTAATTGGTTGGCCTTGCGTCAACTCTGCTGTTCTTTCCATCATCCAGAAAACTTCATTTACTTTACATGGTAGTGCTATGGGTTGCCTTTGTGGAAAAACCCCCAAAACCCAAAACTGAACCAAACCAAAAAAGTATGGCAGGAAAGCAACACAGAGAAGTAATTATGTGGAGAAGAAATGTCTGTATAAGGATAAATTTGGAAAGGCTGGGTCAAAATGTGACTTATAACTACAGAAAGGGTTATAAGACTTTATAAGAGGAAGGTTTTATAAAAACATTAGATTTAAGAAAATATTAAAGGTATTGTATGGTATTATTGTGGTAGGTGAGCATATAACAAATGCCTGAAAAGAAGATTCAGTGAATCTTCACTAAAAAGGGTTCATTACGAGCTTATTTTTAATAATAAATTAAAATACAGGCAGGAATAATTGAAACTGAGTTAATACAGTTGAATATAAGTTGTTTATTTATTGTATCCTGATATCCTGGAAGTAGTAACTAGAAACTGTTAATGTGGGAGGACTTGCAGGACAGACAGCTTGAAAAGGGTCAGCATTGCACCTAGCTGAGGCTTATAGAGGACTATATGGTAAGTACATTTAACACATTATCCTGCTGCTGAAGTGGCAAGTTAAAATAAACAAAATACAAATGCAATAGAAATGTATGTATGACATAGTAATATTTCCACTTCACTTAACTATGGATGGGGCATTTTTTTTACATCTGGATGCTGGAGAAGTTTTGATAAACACAAAAATTCTGATAGTAGGAAAAAAAAAGCTGGTGAAATTCTCAAAGGTTTATAGTGTGGGATTTTACACTGAAGACTGAGATCAGTTGTTTTCATTCTCACTGCAGGTGAGACAAGAAGTTGTGTTTTTTATTTCCTAGTTTTAAGCACTGGGAGTATGATATTAAGAATAACAGAACAATGGAAAAATACTGTCATGGATGTTTTTTGCTAATAGTTTCTCGAAGTAACTAAATGACAAGTAGGCAGAAGTCTGTATGAAGATGCTTGATTCTATTTCTGTAAATTAGTGTGTGTGCTAGTTGATTAGTTGAATTCTTCTGTAGTCCTGCATTTGGAGGATATTAATAAATAAAATAAGTGACACTACTCTGGAGATGTGGATGTTGAAAACATCTTACACATTTTCCTGTCTTTAAACTTGCCATATTTAATCATTATCATTCTCTTAGCTACACTGCTTCAAGTTCGAGACCCTCTGCGGTCTAGACAACACTAATTATAGCAGCCTTGACTAATGTTTGTGTAAAATTTTATAATTACATCAAAATTGCATCATGCTGATTAAATGTGTTTTCATATTTAGATTATCTCACCTTAATTTACTTTCTTCTCTTACTAGTTTTTCTCCCTTAAACTCATAGTGCTAAACTTTCAGTAGTGCTTATTAAAATATAAAATGTTTGTACATGAGAAGATAATTGGTTTCGGCTCTTTATGTTTAGTACTGACACTTTTGGTCACTATGTGAGAATGGGCTGTGAGACAAAATATTTTGAAGGACTTCATATTCCTACTTTTTCATAAAACCATTATACTCTGCTTCTTCCCTGAACTCATTTATGTGATGTGGCATATGGATGACTTCTTAAATGCCAGTAAATGGACTTTTCCCCGCCAAATTTTACATTTCTCTGGTTTCATTTAATTTTTTTCTCACTCATATTTGTAATATTTTTAGTCTAATGATCTTTGCTTCCATACACTTTATATTCATAATCAGCAGATGATACCCAGAGCTACATATTTCTATGTAGTCACTGCAGACCCTAAACCCACCTACACGCTTAGGTGGCAGTCTTACTATTATGTGGCCATGTATGTGGGTGTGAAACAACCTTTACAGTGTTATCCAAGGCACAGAGGCTGCATTGAACTGCTGTGTTCCCGGGCAGGAATAAGTTGTCTTTTAACTGCTCCTGTGGACACATTTCTATAAGAGTCAGAGCAGGTGAGCTGCATATGAATGGATCCTTGGAAATTTTTTCTTGTAAGAGACATAGTTTGGTGAGGGAAAGGCTGCAGATACTTAACTTAGAAATGTAAAGATCATTTTACCATGTTTCATGCATTTTTCTACTCTCTGTGAACCCATATGACTTTTGAACAACTGGAAGGCATCGAACCAGGCAAGGGGTTATTGGGAATAAAAGAATCACAGAATAGGTTGAGTCGGAAGGGCCATTTTAAAGGTCATCTGGTTCAATCCCTCTGCTTTGGGCAGGGACACCTTCCACCAAATCAAGTTGCTTGTATCCAGTCTTTATTTCTTTATGGCTAGCTAAATGCAGGATGTCGGAATCACAGTTCCATGAAAGGCTGAGAAAACTTGAAAGGTGTATCATGCTACCAGCACTCATTCCATGAGCACCTGCATGCCATCACTTGTTTCTTTGTAAGAATTTGATGAAGCTTTAGATGATGAGTGGACTTATGAGGCATAACCTAACTTATTCTCTCACTGCAGCTCACCCTCAGTTATATTTTCTCTCAGTCTTGAAAGGTTAAACATTACTAAAGCTTCTAAGTAATTTTTTTTCTCAGTGTTTAGCATCCTCATCTGTAGGATGGCTGAAGACCGGTACACAGGGGTCACAAACAGTAAGGAAAAAAACCTAATAATTTAGTTAATAATTAAAAAAAAAAAATATTCAGGAATCTGCAGGAATACAGTCACTAATCAAAACTGCTTGAAATTCCCTGTTGACAGCAAGGAACATTCCACAGCACTGATGGAAATCTTACCATGTTCTGTTATTTTAGGATAAGAGACAAGACTTGCTAACTAGAATTTGTTTATAGGTGCACGAGGCAAAATTTTTAAAATCAGTTCAATTTCCTACTAGAGGGAATGTTATGCTCTCTGAAACTTCTGTCAGAGCAGTAGAAATAAACTGTATATAGAGTATATAAACAAATGTGTATACGTATAGAGTAGTCTTCATTTTCTTGCCAGCCTATTCCCCTCTTAAACTGATTTTACTGCAAGAGTCTATTATTCAGCCTACCTGTTCTTTTCTTCATGGGTTCTCATTAATACATATTGAAAAGGGATAAAGGGAGGTACTCTGGGATACAATAGGCAGGATTTTCTTCAAATCCTTTTCCCGTTCATATTCAAGGAAAATGTGATTTTTTTGTTTTTAATAAGAAAAATGTTAGGGTTTTTTTGGACAAGATTCTATTTTCTGTTAGACTGTTTGTGAAAGGCATTTTTGGTTGAAATTGAGAATGCTTGCTTCCTGAAAATAAAACCTTTGTTCCTGGTGGTACAAAATAAACCAGAAATATTAAACTCCCTGCAGCTCAAGTAATGTTAACTTATACATGAAACATATTTTGAATATTACAATATATTAATAGTATGTTTACACTTACAAATAAAGATTTAATTTTGCAGGTTTTTTAATGAAATTTTAGCATGTTCCTGTAAATTTCCCAGATATGGTTATGTTTTTTCATGTATTATCACAATGCGGCTACTAAAAAAACTTGTGTATAATTTAACCTCATGGGTTTTTTTTTTTTGGTTTTTCTTTTGCCTTTCAGAAATGAATTCCTTTATTGCAAGAACTTGTGATTATTTATTGATTCAGAAAGAAAACGGACTGATATTCTCTTGGGTGTTCTGAACAACATGTAAGTGTAATACGTTTACACTGATTATGTCTTCAGTTTAGGTAGTGATTATGATTTGATTTTAACAAAAGACCTTTGGCTAGAGATGTTTCTTAATTTTTTTTTTTTTCACAGCAGCAGATAAGTTACAGTGGCAGATTGTCTGAGGTAATACTTTTTGGAAGATATTTTTATCCCCTTGTTTTACTTCTCACATTAATATTTATCAGGTTCTACTAATCATTTGTAAGCTTCACGTAGGAAGGTTCATAGCAACACAAGTTAAAATCAATCCTAATTGATAAGCAAAGTTCTAAAAAAAAAATATCATACAGGGCCTACCTGGTCAGGAAAATGACCTGGCACCAGATAAATGCTTTTATTAGTTAACTTCCCCCCCAAAATAGCAGTATTGTGACCTTTTCTGGTAGATTCTGCAAAAACACAACTACACAGTGCCTGACAGAAGTGTAAACTCTGATTAGAATTTTCAGTTTGGAGGGGACACTAAGTAATATTAATGACCTTCTCTGACTTAATGGGCTAGTACAGAAAGGGAGGCTAAAAAGGCCATTTGTTCTTTCCCACGGCAATGTGTGCCGGAGTATTGTCGCTGCTCGGTAGCAGCATTGTTTCTGGTACTGCTAGTGGAACAACCCTCTTGACTTTTCTTCTGTTGATGTTTGATTTCATTTGCCATAAGCATTTCCTGCCTGAAAAAGACACAGTTGTTGAGGTTGGATCTCTGTTATTCATTTGACTTTTGAAAGGTTAATTGATTCAGCTTTGTTCATGGTGTTGTTTTGGTCTTGTCTGTGCACAGACATTTGTGGGGACAATTCAAGGGCTCCAGTGTTCGGAGACGGAATATCTGTCATCCAAGCAGTCATGCACTGGCACAGGAAGAGGATTTTGAGCATCCTGGTTTTCATTGTTTTCAGCGTGTTGTTTTCTGTCACTGTTTTCAGAAGAGCTCCAGTCCATGGGTAGAAGTGATGTCACTGGCTGAGGTGGTGTGCCATGTATAGTGACTAGTCAGAACTTAAATGCGAGGTTAGACACACAGCCAGTCAACTTGTCTTTGGTCAGGTGATTTTCCAACAACTCTACAAAATAAATTACTTAATAAAAGATGGTATTTTTGCAAATAAATTATCAGTTGAAGGAAAGAGTAATTCGAATCTGTTCAGCTGTTGGCAGGGATTCTCAAACTGGGATATAAAAGCTATGCAGTGGAAACTGCAGCGTGTCTGTGTTCTCTGCTGAAAGACTGACAAGAATAAACTGCAAAATGGATCCTATGAACAAAAAAGTTGGAGGTGTGGTGTCAAAATTATTGTTTTAGCTGGGCAGTTGACACAGATGTTTGTTGTTTCCTGCAGAATTAGACAGATGGAAAAATAAAATCACTGGACATCCCTTTATCAACATCGAGATAGTTGGTTTTTTTCTGGTTCCTAAATACTTTCAGTGTCGTGATCAGAGGATTTAAGATCAAGATTTCATTGTTAGGGAAAGAAAATAGTTTTTCCATTATTGCATTGTGAAGATGAATTCTTTTATTTGATGTGCTCATTAGATTTTGTGATAGAAGCCATCAATTTGAAATAAAAAATTGTAAAGGTCTTAGTACTATTTTATTGTCCAGACTAGAAGTTAGGTTGCAGTTGGCCTAAAATGACTGTAGCTATTGGCTGTAGCTGATCAGGAAGCCTCAGCTTTCCATATGTGGCATCCCATCATTTACATTTTCTGCTATTACAGCACTTACAACTTTACAATGCCCAGTTATTCTCCCTGCTTTTTGGAAGAGACTCCTAGTCCTTCTTGTTGTAAAAGGTTAGCAAAAGATGTGCTGCACACAGTACTGATTTGTTTGCACATCCCTCAGTCTAGCAGCTAACAAGATAACTAAACACATGCTGCAGGTGCTTGATTTTCAGCACATTCAGCAATCAAAGGTATTCTGGCAGCCACAGGGTGGTGTCAGTACTGGTGAGAACTGATCTACGTTTTGCAAGAACTTTTTTTCGGATCAGAAAATGCAGATTAGGGGAAACTAAAATGTGTGTCCTCAGTCTTTCATCTCAACTGGCTCCCTGATAACGTCCAGGAATAACAGTGCTGTTCCAGCAGAAGCTAATTAAACATGGTTCTCTTACAGAAGCAGTCTGCCACAAAGCCTGGAAGGTAGAAATCGGGCTGTGCTCCTAGCTGGGATGTTTTGGTGCTAGAAGTAGCTCTTAGGAACCCTGGAGGATGGGGTTCAGGTTAGAGCTGGAGCTTTCTGTGCTTTGAAAAAGCTTGTCTGGCTCAGGGGGCTTCACTTCTTGGGCTTCCATCCTCTGGATCAGCATATGGAATTTTTGAGTACTTGACACATTGAGGATCTGTGAACCTGGGACATGTCATGATATGTTTCTTTTGTTCCTATGCTGTCTTTAATGTCTTTCATTTGCTAGAGTTCTTCTTGATTCAGTTTGTTCTGTGTTTTTACAAAGTATCATTATTTCATGGAATAGAAGTTCTGTTAGGAATTTTATTGCTGTGTGATTTGGGGGTGAAAAATTAATCATCTGAGTAGTGTTGATAATAACCCAGGTACATATTATTATAAAAGGGTTTTATGTGGATATTATTCTTCAGCTGAAAACACTGTTTGGGAATGATTGATTTAATTCTTATCTCTGGTTAGAGACTTGGCTTCTAACTGGAAGCGTTTTATACTGTGTAGTTACGTGAGGCACAGTTATTTTCAATTCAACAGAAAATGGCTCTAAGTAAGAGCAGAGAAATGAGTGACATTGTGTTAGGGGACCGTGTATCACAAAATACACAGCTTCAGCTTGCATGCAAAAACATCATTTAGCTGTGATAATAGAAATTAGATTTCAATCAGTATGCTCTTTGTTATTATTCCATTTTTCTCCTTTCATCTGAAGAGGTCCTAATAACACGTTAGACAAATCATACTCTTTAAAAACTGATTTGAAACAAAAATGCTTTTGAAGCCTTGTAATTTCAGGCATGCATTTTGTAATAATAATATGTTTCCTTGCTGCTAATGTATTGATGCATACTTGTAAATGTGCACAATGTTGTTCTTTTATTTTTGGTCTAAGTTTATTGTTAGGAATTAAGTAATTCTTCATATTTAAGCAAATTTGTGAGGGAACTGTAGGAGGTACAGTAAGAAGACTAAATTTGAAGACCTAATAAAGACCTTAAGTTCTAAGGACTGGTTATTAATTTGGAGGGTTGGAGGCCTGAGGTTAACTTTTTCCTTTGAGGCAAAAGTGGTGATGTTTCAAGGAGTTATAAATCTTTGATGTTTCATCAGTTTCAATTACTGTCTGAGGGTGAGGAATTTGTAGTGTGTGCACCCAAGCAAACACTTCTGTGTGCATTCTTTATAGCAGAACTCTCATATAGGTTAGGCTGCTATTAGAGTCTCAACTGTACATCTTTATGCAGGTACATTCTAGCAGACATTTTTTGTGATACAGAAAAAGACACTGATATATGAAGGCTTTTGATCAGTGACTGTAGTTATCTTTTTGGTTTCTAGGGCCAGCTTGAAGAACAAAAGACTTACTGTCAAAGATGTTGAGAAATTACTGCTAATTTAGTAACATTTCTTAGTTTCTTCTGCTGCTTTTAGTCTAGCAATTCTTAGCTACTAATATCCCCTTTTAAAAACACCCTTTTGAGGAGTGGAGAGTAAACAACTCCCCTCTGTGAATGTGGCTATAACGCTCTATCAGGGCATACCGCTTCCTGACACTCCCTTTGTGCCACCCTGACAGGGAGTGTTGCACTCAAAATTCTTGTCTTAAGGACCTTAAAGGGGTCTCTCAGTTATTGTCTACTGTCTTAAAACCTTGCTGCTCCTTGTAGGGTTGATTTCACCACAAACAAACTCTTTTCCCATACAGAGTCTTTTCTATATCCTTAAAGCTGTGTGAGTAAAATTGGATTGGACAAGTGGGATCCTCTGGTCCATGCTGCCACACAGGAATTGACAGCCCACAGACAGCAAAACCCCACTCAACCTGCAAAGGATCCTCTGGATGAATGGAGCCAAGAGCTTGATATATTCCTCCCTCAAAACCCAGCAGCTTTAGGGCCTCCTCATGGACCAGTGCCCAGCCCCAAGAAGCTCTTTTTCTGGTTAAATCACACAAAGGCCAGTCTGTGATGGAAAAATCAGGAAAACGCTTCCTCTAAAGCCCCAAGAATAAGTGACATGACCAGGTGCGTCATTATGCACTGGTTTTTATCTGCTCTGGCCTCCTGTGGCCACCCTCCCCCAGGTGGGGCTTCTGCTCTGATAGCCACTCTGGGGCTATACTGGGGCTACAGGGCAGAGGTGGGACATTGCTTCCAGTGTGCCAGTGACTGACAGCTGCACCAGAGGCTGCAAAGGGGATGATGGGCTGTGGGGCAGAGCACCATTCCACCTATGCTGACCATGGTCTGCCCCCTCCCACGCGCACCTTAGCTGTTTTGAGACAGTCATCATTTTTTCAGTCTTTCTCAGACTGTGGATGTACTGGGCTTATAAAAAATGGATTTGAAATGTTTCAAGCATTAATGTCTGCAAGAAAGTGTAGCTAATACTATTAGGTATCTGAGCCGCTTCCACACACCCAGGGCAGAAACTGAAAGAATAAAAAGAAGGCTTTGATTAGAGTACATCAAGACCACATGCAGTTCAAGCTAGTTTTCTTAAACCTTTATGTATATTAAACACAGTTGTTTATGTGTTTAAATTACATTTACTTCATTTCTATTAATTAAACATATTTACATTTCTTAGATACTGTCATCCTCAACGTCCTCAACATCCTCAACAACAAAGAGTAGCTTTAAACACTCAGTACACTGAGCGTTATTTAGACCATATATCACATGTTAAATACAATCTTGTTCCCAAAAATGAAAGCTCTACTGACTCACTTGTAGGTTTTCAGTCATCAGACTACAGATCTGGCTGACAGCGAAATTACTACAAAATTTGTTTTGTCACCAATTTGAAAGTACCTTTGGAATAGAAATAAGATTATGTCCTGTGCATCACCAGTTTATGGTCTTGGCATTTAAAATATTTCTGGTAAATGTAGCATGGTTGATACTTATCAGTTAACTGAAGCTTCTTAAGTTACACCCTAAATGTCGACAAATGTTTGGATTTTTTCCCCCTAGTGTCCTTAGAGCCTTGATGTATTTACATATAAACAACTTCTGAGATGAAAAAATTTAAACAAACACGTTATCCTCTGTTATTCTCCATGACTGTCCTTTAAAAACGCCAGAACAACAATTCTAGATTTGAACTTGGCCAAATTGGAGTGTTCTTGGTTTTGCAGAAAGGCTTGAAGGACTATTTAGCTCTTAACCCATTTTGTTATAGGGCCCTGTGATCTTTTAGGCCAAAGAATTGAAAGCTCTCATAGGTGACTGAAAAATAGGAAAATACTATGGTTTTGTATATACTTGTTATGGATTCTTTTTCTGCTAAACTGAGAGAAGTTTCCTTGGTGCAGACTCAGGGATGCTGGTTTGCTAGAGAGTTTTCCCTTGCTTCCAGAGCTGTTGTTTGCCCTGGCTGCTGCAGAGGTGCAGGGCTGCTGTCGCACAGCTGGCAGCTTGGCCCTAACACGGGGAGCAGCTGTCCGTGCACCATGTGTTAGCTGAAAGGTTGCAGCTGGGTTTGGAAGCAAGGTGCGTGCCAAGACCAGATACGTGACGAAATGATCTTGTTTTGAAGGAAAATTTTGATAGAAGTCTTACAGTACTTTGAACTTTGTACACCTGAGAGATGTAAGAGTCGAACTTCTCCCCAGTACTAAAAAGTGGTGTTTGAAATTCCCTAGTTTTGAGGTATTGAAATCAAAACCGCTGTTGGGTGCTTCTTTGTTGCTGCTGTTTTACTGGCATCCTGACAGTCCTTGTCTTTGTTGAATTACAATTCTTTGGTTTGATAAATGTTCCAAACTGCTTTATTAAAAGAAAAGCCAGATACTCTAGTGATCCTTATGAAGTATATCCTGAATTTGTTGTTAGTTGAGCAAAGGGGCAGAATTGATATGGCAAAGCCGTATCTGTGGTGTGAAAAATGGATACCTAGAATTTCAGCTCTGTTTTTTTTTCCTCTGGGAACCGCATTATACCTGAGAAAAAATTCCAACTCTTCATATGCATTTATGTTGTGACCATAGTATGTATTCCTAATATTTTCCTCATACAAAATTAAGGTTAATATATGGTAGTATAGTTTTTCACTTGCTATGCACACTTGTTTTTCTAACGGGTCTGCTTCCCTCAAAGATAAGATGTCAGGCTGTTATTTATCTATATGTCTGTCTAAATAATCTAAATATCGATGTCATAGAGAAGATATATCACTTCAGTTCTGGTATTCATTGCCAGTTTTGTTAGAGAATTATCACTTCTGTAAGTGGAAATACTTCAAGCATTGGGAAAGAGTAATTAAGTTTGGATAATGTTGTTTGGCTAAAACAAAACTAAGCTAATTTCTTCACTAAATTCAATTCCAAATCTATTCAGAGTTCTGGAATATTAATTTACCAATTTCCTATCCACCACACACATAGTTACTCACTGCTGTTTGCTACTTAATTCTATTTTGTTCTTTTGGAGGATAGATACTGTTCACAATCAAAAATGTCTGTATTAATTCATTCTCATTCACGCTGGTGGTCTGTGTATGTGTATATTATATTTTTTTAAGGCAACATGTCTTTTGATTTGAGAAAACAATGCTGTTAATTATGGGTATGATCACATACTTCTACCTAAAGAAGCCATACACTTGCCTTGCATTCACTCCCACTGTAATGAGGATAGTAGGAGAGGAAAATAAGAGCTAGTGAAAATACATGTTATGAGAAATATCAGCTACTTAATGTCACTTGAAATAGTAAAATAAGTTCTGGTGAAGAAATTTTCTTTACTAGGTGATGTAGCTAAAAATACATGGTAAATCACCAGAAGCTGGCAGATGAATACAAGTAAGAATAATGAGTACGACTGATAAATAAAGCACATATTTCTCTAGCTTATCTTCTTGCACTTATCTCCATAAATACATAGTGTAAACACACTATGAGAGAAAGGAAAAGGTGCATTAAAATAGGCAGTACCTGAAATTTCACAAGGTGATCAGCACAAAAGAATTAAGTGCTATGAATTGTTTTATTAAGCAGAAATTTTATTACATAGTCACCCCAGTTCTGTTGCTGGCACCTATATAAGCTTAGATCACATTAAACTCTGCATTGTTTTCTACTTGATATGCTGCAGGTCTTAAGCCATGGGGGGACCTGTGGCTAGAGTAATCTGTGAATGCTATCAGGCAACATGAAAAATACAGCTACTGTCTCCCTAAACGCATCTGAGATGAATCAGAGCAGCAGAGTAGCTTTAAACATTCCTGCTGTTGCACATCTTGAACCTGAAAATGGATCACTCCTGTTCTCCAGAACGCAGTCAAAATGTCTCAACAACAGAACGAGAGAGCTTCCGCAAGCTGTCTCACAGCTCTGAGGGCATAATTCTTGGAAAGCTCCTTGGCCGAGCCCAGAGTAGTAAACCTTGCTAGCACTTGTTGTAAGAGTCTGCAGCAGCCCTTTTCAATCAGCCTGTGAGCTTTGGGTGAGTCAGTAATATTGCAAGGACAGACTACATGTTTACATCTTAGGTTGTAGTTGGTAGGAACACCCTTTTGGGCGTGGAGAGCTGCATCAAGTGAAGGAGCTGACCAAAACTATTATTATAGCAGTTCTGGAGATACAGAATAGTCTGTTCTACTGTCCTGATCTGAATTATGGGACCTAGACATCTGAATGCAAGTATAATCCTAGGTGATAGCTATTAGATATTCTTATATCCCTCCCTTGCTTTTTTGCAAATTGAGACAACTGTGTTTCTGTGAGTTTTGTGTGGTTTGATTTGAGAAAAAAAAGGTCAAAAATTTTAAGTAACTTCAGAAAAATTGGTGCCAAAGAAATCTATTTGACGATGCTGTGATTTTTTCCTTAGGGAATAGATCTGTTTCAGAGTCCTGTGAGACAAAGCTACCAAAAGATGGGATTTTACACAAGCTTCATACTCCCAGCATCTCTATTAGAAAGTACTTAGATGATTTTCTATTTCAAATGCTGTTAACTTGGATAAATGCCCATGTTTCATGCTCCAATTACTGTACATGTCTTTTAGTGTTAATACCTTAGTAAAACAATTGGTAAAAATACTGGCATAAAAATGGTGAATACTTAATTTATATTTCCTGTATGAAAAATAGAAAATACAAAAGAAAACACCTTTTGTTTCCCTTTCACTGTATTAGTTCATTTTGAGCCACTTTTCGAGCTTCCTTGGTAGCATTTATCCAGAGACATGGAAACGAGATCAGAAATATGAGCAGCAAGCTCTGACTTCTGCACTTTCAGTGCCCTTTCTGCCAAGCCAGAGCAAATGTATATTTGTTACTCCTCAGTGCATGTTATGAATCAGCAGCAAAAGGAGGGCAGATATAGAAGGATGTCATTCAGGGTGAGACAGAGACATATTTTTTGTAATTCTTCCATTATGCCTTCTTTTCCTTGTGTTATTGTCCGCCTAGACCCTAAAACTACTTTAAAGAACAATACAAAGCAGCTTTGGTACCATACTGACTCAATTTCAATGTCATTAACTCCTCCTCCATCTCATAGAATTTCTCTCATGGTATTCTGAACATGCCTTTTTTCAATTCTCTTTCATTTTCATAAGCAGCTGTTTGAATGACCAACAAAGTGCAAAAGTCTCTCTTCCTGATACGTATAGCCAGAAGGCACATCAGACATATAAAATGGACTGGAAAAGTCTATCCAGTGACACTAAGTGGTGGTAGACCACTCAGAAAGATAAAATTCTGTTGTTACAGTGATGATGGAGATACATTATACATATATATACAATATATATGGAGATATATTTATCCAGAATGAAATCTGGATAAATCACCTCTGTTCATAGTATGTGTTGTGTTTTCACTAATGGAAAGTAAGCTTTGTAACCTTTTGCTCTGTTTGAATGGAGCAATTGATGTTTAGATCTGTGCTATATTTACTCTCTTTAGAAAACAAAACCCAACAACACATTCCTGAAAAATATTTAAGCTTTACAGAACAAATCGACATGCATTATAGAGTGTTAGCTCCATATCTTTACTGACAATTTTTCCTGTTTTGTGTAATACTCTCCAGATGATAATTATTTGTTAAACATTATCAGATGCTTGATATTATCCAAAGAAGCCATTCTGCTTCTTGCCACGATGGCATTATAGGATTTATCTTTTGCTGTTTTGTTCTGTGCATTCTATTGCTGCTAAAACATAAAGTGATTTCTTTACATAGAATAAAAACCCAGAAAACACCTTTAACAGCGTTCACATGTTCTATTTGAACATGAAATAGACTACATGTGTGCTTCCGTATAATCAGAATCAGTATTTGTTGAGTGTAAATGTGGCTTGTTGGGCTTGTTGCAGTTGGACTTTTCCAATCTAAACGATTCTATGATTGTTCAGCTCACAGTTAGCATTTCTGTTAGAGTTAGGTGGTGGTTTAAGGCAGGGAAGGACTGCAGACGGAACACGCTGATTCTGTATTGGGCAATGTGAAAAATACAGCTACTGTCGCCCTAAACACATCTGAGATCAATCAGAGCAGCAGAGTAGCTTTAAATGTTCCTGCTGTTGCACACCATGAACCTGAAAATGGATCACTCCTGTTCTTCAGAACGCAGTCAAAATTCCATCCCTCAAATGTTTTGACTCCTGCTGGCAGA
Source organism: Lycocorax pyrrhopterus obiensis (assembly GCA_014706295.1). Classification (NCBI taxonomy): domain Eukaryota; kingdom Metazoa; phylum Chordata; class Aves; order Passeriformes; family Paradisaeidae; genus Lycocorax; species Lycocorax pyrrhopterus. The sequence goes on along the minus strand of JACSVZ010000007.1, from coordinate 19,487,390 downwards.
AAACTGCCCCAAGCATTTGCTTGTATACAGTATAGGACGAGAGATGCATCATCAATCATATGTATAATAGTCCTTTATTAAAGGAAATCTTCATACCTGCTTAAATATACTGCAACAAGATAACTTAGTGAACTGAGACATGGACGTTCTTTCCTAGATTAAAAAATGAAAAAACCAGTGAATATAGAAAGTCAAAGTTAAAGTAAGAGGAAGCAAACCCAGAGAAGTCTGCCACATGTGCAGAAATGTTCAAAGAAACCTGATGAACAGGATGATAGAAGCAATTAATTATATTTAAGGGCAACAATTGCTATCTGTCAACATATTGACAAATTGGCAAATTCATGGATGAAATCCTACAGGAATGGAAGGATCATTATATGTACTAATAGATTAGACTGTCCCATCTCTTGAATTTTTTGGATCTGGATGTGTGCAGAGGACCTTCACCAAAATATAAACTTACAGAAATAACGCTTACAGAAGATTGCAGAAATAAAACTTCAAATGAAAGCTTGAAGAATACAGCAAGAAAGGAAATAGTAACAAAGACTTTGTAGAACATACTATCTAGCTCTGAAGAAATAGTGTATGACAAATGCTTTACAGTTTTTCCTTGTGTTTTTTTTTACTGAGAGGGGTAATACTACTTTTGAAATGAAAAATTGAAGGAAGAGCTGACAGTAGACTTTCTTCCTTGATAAGACTTGCCGAGCTCCAGAGTCCTACCCTTAGGAGAATTTTTGTTTCTCAGACAGAGATGATTGAAGGGGGAGCCTGATTTTTCACAGGACAGGTGTAAGGCTTGTTTGCTACTGTAGGGAAAAATCCATAAAATTCATTTTGTCCCTCTTGAGAACTTTTCTCCTGTGCTGCCTTGTGTGTAGCTTCTGATCAAATAAGAACAACTATTTTACTGAATACAGACATTCTAGCAAACTTCAATAATGCTACTTTTTAGGTCAAGGAGAGTAAAATGAAAAGGGGTAATGTCAGTCAAAGCCTCACTAAAAGATCACAGAGATTAAGGCAAAGTAATCTGAATACAAGAAAAGTAAAAACTAGATACCATTAACAAATCAGAGTTGTTTCATTGTAAAATTAAGCAGAATACATACATAAATAAAGAAGAGAACAGTTTCTGCATAGTATAGTTTTTTGAGTGGCTGGCAGATTCTGGGGAGAAAGATTCTTCCCAGTCCCCCTGGTGAACTGTGTATGTGCAATGCTTTTCACTCTAAGGTTTTAAGGCAAAAAAAAAAAATACTAAAGTAACTTCTCATTTGTTATTGCTTTGTCTTTCTGAAAGCTTACAGTGATAGGCATGATTCCTTTTAAACCGGAGCCTGAAACACACAGGAAGTATAACATCAGTGTTAATATCTAAGATTTAGGATGTTTTCTAATAAATTTTAATCCCTGGGAACATTCAGCTAGATTTTCTGAGGTCATTCTTCATTTCTGATACATTCCAAGTGATTTATCCTAATGCATTTGCCAGATGAATTACTTGCTTTAATGTTGATTATGCTACCAAGACTAATCTGATAGAGATGACAGTATTTAATGGTTAGAACAATACTGAGAGCTGTTGTTTGTTGGTTGTTTCATTGATAAACTGTCTGAACATTAAATATTTCTTTTCCTTGTTTGGTAGTTGTAAGCAAGTGTTAATCTGTTATTGGTCAATTGTAAGACAACCTTCAAAATAACACCAAAACCTGCTGTAGAAACCAAGTGAAAACAATGATACTGCTTTTCTACTGATAGGATAAACTGTTCAATGTTTATATATACCTTGTGATTTCAAAAATAGTTTCTGAAGGAACTGAAAACTGGTGGCTACTGGCTTATTGCAGTGAAACCGTGAAAGATCATAATAGTTCTGTCAATAACAAGCTGGTTCTGGTAATAACAAGCTATACTTTTGTTGTAGAAATCTAAACCAGGCCCATATTATCTGAACATGCTACTAGAAAATTGACTCTACCCCAGCCAAAACTAGCAGAACTTACTATATATAACAGCAATTTGTTAAAAAGTTTTGGGAATAATAAACCTATTTCCACATACTCAGTAACATTTGCTGTGTATCAATAAAGCTGCATCACCCTTACATTGAGCATTTGTAAAGGTGAAAAATTGTCTGACATTCTGGTAATGTAGCCTGCATATATTCTTGTGAAACAAGAAAAAGAAAGGAGTGTATACTCCTTTAGAGAGCGAGAGAGAGGCCTAGTGCAGTGAAAAGTAGCAGTTAGAATAGTGGTAGGTGATGAGACACAGGAACAGGTAAATCATGATGTTCATTTTTATAATTTCTTTTTTTTTTTTTAATTTCTTAATTTAGATTTTTTTTTCAAAGCTTTGCGATAGTGACACTTAATTTCAGAAGACATTTTCATTTCATCTTTGAAATGTTCATGTTTTGCTAATGCAATGAAAAAAGAAATAATGATGTTTGCAAATGAATAATTCTACTTTACTTAAATTTCTTCAGTGGTGCAAAAAGTTGTCAAATATAAATGCTTCAAGATTATAGTGCTGAAAACCAAAACATCATTCAACAGTTGTATCATGGCTCTAAAGATCTTCTCTTTTAAAAAGCCTGCATGTATTTTGTGTATGTTCAAAAAACAAATTTTTGATATGCCAGATTTATTTTAGGAATACAAAATTCTTGATCTGTGCACTATTTGAATTAGCCATCCTTTTAAAATCCCAGACAACAGAGGTCTGAGCAGGAAAAATAAAAAGAACCCAAAAAAATAAACTGATCAGCTTTAGATGGCAGAAATCAACTAAGTTGATACACTGAATTCAGCTCCACTCTGAAGGAAGTGATACATCATTAACTGGTAGCTCAGGCACAAATAATCTGAATAAAAGGCTGTTCCGGTTTGAGACAAATTCAGAGGAACGTCCGAAATAAATGTTCTCTCCAAAGGAGGCAGGTTACAGCCACCCCCCTCCACCACCAGGTGCGGAAAGAATTTTCCTCGGAGGAAAGTGAAAAAAGCCCCTATTTATTTAACAAGTAAAGTGCCCGCAGGAATGGGAAAAAAAAAAAAAAAAAGAATAATGCTAAGTAGTAAAACCTCTCGCTGTGGAGAGAACCTGGGTAGATTTCAGAGTCCTTTGTGGGTGTGCCTTTCTCCTCTCCGGAGCTGGGGTTTCGGCGTGGACCCCTCCGGGCAGAGGTGTAAGGTCTCCTGGCCGGTGTTCTGCTGTTGTTGATCAGTCCAGAAGAGAAAAAGAAGAAGCCAAAGTCCCAGGGCTCTGTACTTTAGCTAACAAACAAGAAGCTAGCTAACAAGCAAAAGGAATGTAACTCTCCTCCCTGCTGCAGAAGCAGAGCAGCTGGGCAGAAGAAGCCAGCAAGCTTCTCTCTGTTTTTGAACACAGCGCCGAAGGAATTCCACCGGCTCTCCCCCTCTCCTCTCTTAAAGGTACCTAAAGGCACAGGATTCAGGTCTGGGCATAGGGCAGACGATAGAGAATACAGTATCATACAGTCACCCCAGGACAAAGGCATAGTCCACTCCTAGACTGTGAGCTAGAAAACTTAGCACTTTCTCAGCTCACCAGTGGGTTTTGTTAGTGGGTTTGTGATATTCGTTACACTAGTCTCTTACTTCCCTCAGCTTTAAAAATGAATGTTATACTCACTGATTATCTGTTAGATCCTTTGAGATGAAGAATTGTAGAGAAGAATGAAAATTTGATAAGTATGTTTCAAGTAATTCTCGAGCTTTGTTCCTCTTTGGCAAAAAGTGCAAAAAATCAAACCAGTTATGAATATAAGTTTTTTAAATTTTTTGTTATATACTTCAAGAGACCTGGAATGCAGCAAATCATTATTTTTCAGTGAGACTTCATTTCTGTGGAACATTTCCAAGCAACTATAAATTAAACTATTAGTTTATACTACTGCGAATATTTTAATTGAGAGAGCACAACTACTTCTTTTTTGTTTTGTCTTCTTATTGTACTTATCTGATTGCACAGTACAGGTTATGATCAATCATGATTCAAGTATAAGTTTAGGTTGTTTTCCCAATTCTGTTGCCTTCAGTCTGACAGCTGCTCCCTTGACATCTCCCCAAACTAGTCAGACCTTAGAAGTAAATAATGACAGGCAAACTAAGAACTGTCTCTCATGCTGACAGTCATTTTTCATTCCTGAAAGATACTGTCAGTTTCTTGGATGACTGCTTGGGCTTCTTGGACTGCAGCCACATTTGTTTTATTTTTGAGAAGTTCAAGAGATAGCAGTGTGAAATGAGTGACCCTTTTCATCCTTCATCTTGAAAAAAACCATGACAGAGACCAGGTTGCTCCATTTCAGCATAAACTTAGCATTTGCTCTTCCTTTCTTCAGACAAAGTGAAAGCAAACGGAATTTTATTCCATTAAAAGTGTTTTGAGTAACTTAATCCACTGTTTTTTTTTCTGATAGTCAAAATGGGCACCCATGTCACCAAAAGTATTTATTCTTGCACATGCAGTTTGCTCATGAGTTTCACTGGTATTTCTGATCCCTTCAAATAAGTACTGTTGTGAAAAATTAGAAACAAAGGAGAAACAAGTTTGTTGAAACAAAGGAGAAACAAGTTCGTTTTAACAAAGTAGCCACGGGATGTTAATAAACAATTCCTGTGCTGAAATTAGAATTCTTTCTGCTCTTATTATTTCAGTGAGGATGCAGTGCCGTAAGACCTAAGGAGTCACTCGTGTACATGAGGAGGAACCCACAAAATACCAGGAATAGAAAATGCTGACTGACCCACTTGATAAAAGTTATTCAACAAATCTGTAAAGAAAATAGATGAATCACTAAAAAGTGTCCTTTTTCTAATCCAGTCATAGAGAAGAAAAACAGGCGGTGTGCAGTTTTCCAGTGAAAATGGAATGAATGAAAGGCAATGAAGTGTTCAGTAGCATTCTCCATGGAGGGGCTGGAAATTTAAATATAAATAAAGCACTTTCATGATGACAGTGCATCCAAAAATCCTTTGAATTTAGGCCAAACAGCTCCAGAGAAAATGAGAAATTCCTAATGCTTCCTGCCAAAGAAAAACAAATATGATTCCAAATTGAAACCCATGAAGACAGTTGCATATCTGTGGTTATGTTATACAGTGGAAGTGTTATTTGTTGTTTGATTACATGCAAACCAGTTGTAGGTCATGGATTTTAACCCTCAATACAAGCAGGGGTTACAATACAAGATGGGGTAACTACTGATCTTCTAGCCTCACTTCATGATATGCTGCTTTTACTTTTCAACCAAGTGCACATGAAATCCACATTTTAGAGTTATCAAAAAAAATTACAAACTGCATTGAATTTCATTCAATAAAAATACATAGCAATTAGAGTGGCAATACAGTTTAAATGTGCTTGCATCTATTGTTGCTTTCTGAAATCTTTCTTTTGGTGCCTTGGGCTTTATATTTTATCTCTTTTCAGATGTAAAGTATTTATAAGTACACAGCACAGATATTCATGATTCCAAGTTATTCCTTGTAAAATAGTAAGCTAATTAGTACATGTCCTTGTCACTACATGGAAAACCTTGATAGTAAGTCTGGGGTTCTTTTCTTCAAAGGAATGTGTCCAAAATCTCAAAAATCTCATATCAGAAGAAATAAATGTGCCATGTTAGTAATGGTTGTTAAAGTGAATGGAGAAATAACATAAAGAAGGAAATACCATTATGTTTGGTGCATAGCTAGCCTGAGTAATCTATGTAATTATAGAAATTACAGAAATCAGGTATTCAGAAAGGGATTAGGCATGTAGAGTTAATAATGAGAGTATCTGCAATGGCATTAGTGAAGAGCATATCTGTAAGGATTATAGTATTTATTATTACAGGACGTACATTGAACACATTCTAGGTATTAGAGATAAATGTGCTTCTTTGGTTAAAGCATAATTGTAAAAGTCTCATTTCATTGTTCTATTAAGGCCAAAATGATGGAGCAACTCAGATTTAATATGGCACTTTCAAAATCAGGGATTTTTTTTGGAGTTGCAGGTACACTGTAATGCTGAAGGCAGCAGAAATAGAATGGGGGGAAATCCCAAATATGGGAGGGAGAAACTTAAATGATGGATGTCTTTGTCTTGGCAGCACAGAGCATCATCTTGTGTTTGGTTAATTGCTGTACAAATTTTATGGTCTAGAATTATTTTTAATTATAGAGATACACAACTATTACTATGCTGAAAGGAAGATGATAGTTGTGTGCAGTCAAACAACCTTCTTCTATACCTCTTTATTTTCTGGAAAAGAGTATAGGATTATAATACTCGTAGGTGTTTCTTCTGTCACTTTTGGAGCAGTATACATAACAATTATTTCTATTATCTACTTTCATCACTCATTAAACAGCTTTGAAGAAATATCTTACTTTGTGTCAGTAGCTGGCAAAGCAAAGTTGTAGAACAGCAGCAGGAGGATGATGAGGCTATAACTGCATTGGTGTTTCACTCTCCAGATGATCTGAGGCACTGGCCGAGTACTGCTGGGGAAGGGCAGTCCTCTGTCACCCAAAATTTACCATGGGTGCTTCTCAGTCGGGAGTGACTGAGTAGTTTCAAGGTCAGGAAGGAAATACTGTTAGCACTTGAGAGATCCAAAACAGGCTTTGGATAGCAAGCAGTCTGGAAATGTGCCTGCAAAATGCTCCAATGTAGATTTGCCGCTCCCTGAGGGAAAGAAACTTCTCTGTGCCTGGTGGACCATATTGAAACCATTCAGTGCTGTGAAGGTACTTGATAACACAACTGGAAATGAGTTACAAAAGGAAAAGCAGTATATCTTACTTTCAGAATTTAAATGAGACATGGTTTTGCTTCTGAACAAGCAGGAATATATCGTGGAGTATATTGCTCTCTGTCAAAGCTGGTAATGTAGTTCCAGATCATTCTTCTGAATATTATTTCTCAGAAAAGGCTTCTTTCTGGAATCAGCACTGCTTAATTTATCAAACATCAGGCAAAGAAACATATCAGTGATGTATAATCTGATGATGAGTTGCAGTTTTATTAAATACATGTTTTGCTGATACTCCTTTTTACTGAAGGAGGAGAAAAAGTGCAGGGAAAAAGAGAAGTTATATAATATTAATTGTATATTCTTTGAAATATCTTTGTTGTGTTTCACATAGTTTTTTCTGGCTCTGAAAACAAGTACTGCAGTTGTAAGACCATGTGGATGTATAAGACGGAAAAAAAATGGAGCCACTGACGCTTCAGTTCCTTTGGTTTTAACGAGAGAGCAATGCAAGAGTTCTTTTTATGCCGTTTACCGGTCAAGGAAGTATATTCCCCTTACTTTCATTTTCAGATCACCAGCAGCCTTCTTTGACCAACCCACTTTGTCTTTCACTTGAAAGACTTGATCAGAGGAACACTCATGTCATCTTCCCTTTTCCAAGCAAAACTGCAAAATACAAAAACCTTATGTTGATTCAAAGGAAAACTGCCGCTACAATGGCAGACATCTGGCAGCTTCCCAGTGGCTTCCTGCCCCTTGTTTCTTGCTGTCTCCCGTGCAGACTAGAGAGGAGAGACTGCCCTTGTCCATGGTGCAATACTTGTGAGGTGTGCAAAGAACCAATACACAGGTGGGCACTTGAATGATGACGTGATCAGATTTAAGTTTTATTTAAATGCTTGTCAGGTTGGGTCTGAATCTGCTTTCAGTGTCATTTATTAGTGCTACTCACATGGTTCTGTGTAACATTTGACTTCATTTTGTTAACAAAGCTATGAACTTATGAAGTACAGGGATCAAAAAACCCGACACAATAAATTTGAAGAAGGAATTTCTGACATAGCTCATAAATGTTCTCTACTTTCATCATAATTGCATTATTTACCTGAGATTGTACCTGCTTTTTCCTTCAAGGGGCTACTTTTGTTTGTTTGTTTGCATTTAAGGTTGTTTTATGAGGACCCCTGGACACATGCAAAGCATGGCTTCGTGCTTTCCCAATCACTTTATGTCAGAGGTGCTTAACTGTGGTGGAGGTTTTGTAATTGGAGAAATTTTACATAAATACATTTCTGGTTTTCACTTTTTGTTATGTCTGCACAGACAAGAAAATGAGCCTTTGCTGTTTGCGATATGCTCTTTGGTGGTCATCTTACTCAAATATCTGTCCATTAGGAAAGTTCATGCTGCCCTAAAAGACATTTCACAAAAGCAACTAAAAATGCATAAAAAATACCTTCTTTTAGCCAAAATAGATCTGAAGAGCAGCGGTCTAGTGATTCACATCTTTCTTCCTAATTCCTGAATCATGTGCTTTTTCTCTTGCAACTTATATTGGCTGTAGGTTACAGTAGCCGACCAACTTTCCTCTCTTTGCTGAATAGAACTTCTACTTCATAGTACAGTACAATTTTTATAATGCAATTTAAAAGACCCCTCATTTAGGGATATTTTTAATATTCTTAGAAAGAGTCATCTTTTGAATATTAGCTATGCCAGGTAATTGTTATCCAATATTTCTTTTTCATTTATCAGATTATTATTCACTTATTGTAGAGGTAGGCAAAGATTACATTGCCATCTGAAGTATGAATACATTGCTGGGTATACAGAAAAGTCCAGACATACTTTTCCAGAAATCAGCATTAAAGTTATATACTTGAGTATGGCTATTTATGGTTTATAAGGGTATAAATGTTTTGAAATTCTACTGTTTTATTACAGTCTGATTTGTTACTTTTTTTTTGGTTTTTTTATTGCTCTTTTCTTTTTGTGGCTAATGTCAGCATATATAACAGGGTGGCAGCTTTGAAAATTGTCACTTCCTTGAGTGGGACTCAATAATTGCAAGATCACCCAAGGAAAACTGAATCTTAAAACATTCTAGGCAGTGAAGGAGGAATTTCCTGCAGAGATATAGAAAATAAAAATTCAGTAGTAAATTTATACTGTAAAGGTCTCTTTTATCTGTTCCATATTCAGGTGATGATTTCAAGTTACAGTAAACAATAGCGTCTACAATACTCAGAGGAATAGTGGCTTCCTTTATGAGGGAGATCTGGAAGAGGATGACATAATTAGTGTAGAAAAATGAGAAGTGAGAGGGGACTGTGTTTATTTTCTCTAAATCCATGAAGACACAAGTAAGTGCCAGAGCAGGAAGAATCTATTAAAATCCAGTGCTGGCAGAGAGGTAAATGGAGAAATTATCCATGAACACATTTTGGTGGAGTATTTTAAAAAGAAGTTGTATAGTATAGCTAGAAAAAAGCTAACTTTCTGGGAAAAGGGAGAATTCTCATCACAGTGCTTGACAGCTTCTGATAATTATGACTGTTTGCTTGGCAGCAAGAAGTTGGATCCAGTGACCTCTGAATTCTCAGGTATATTTTTGTTGTCAGTTTTTCTCCCTTCCTCCAACTCCTGGCATCTCAATATGCAAAATCTTCTCTTCTGTCTTTGGATGTCTATATACTTTTCTGAGAGAAAAGATTTTTTTTTCATTTCTTTCCCTTCAGTTAGTGGGTCTTGCCTAGGAGAACAGCAAAAGATTAAAAACCTGAGTAAAACCAGCTGTTCTGCTGAGTGCTCCCACTGAAAATAGCAGAGCAGTTGGGACCAACTTCAAAATGTGTCTCTTGATTCCAGGAGAAGGTCTTGGTAGTCAGGCTGTATGCAAATGTAAAAGTTCTTTATGTAAAGACCTCTGTGGGTTTGGCCAACAGGGAATGGTTTGAAAAAGGAATATGGTGAAGCTAGGGGAACACAGGATTTCTATTCCATATAGGCACCATCCAGTGAGTGTCACATTTTAATAGCTTTCTTTCATTCTTGATGTCCAAGTTACATTAAGTAAAACTATTAAACTGAAGAGATTAATAGTAGAAATGGATGTAACAAGCTGATACCATGTAAAAGTATTGAATTTCAGACGGGGTCAGTCTTTAAGGGCTTTGCTGATAAGGTAAATCACTGTAAAAAACTTATGCTACAGCAAATCCATTATCCAAAACTGAAACACAACCCTTCCTCTGGGGTGATGTATGGCAGCTGTTCAGTAACACACACAAACACTGGAGAGTAAAAAGAGATTAAAAGGACAGGATTGTAACCATATGGTCACCACTGCAGTAAGTATATAAAAGGGAAAAACTTTCAGATGATGCAACAATTTTTTTTTCTTTACTTCTACAGGCAGAGGTTAATAAGAAAAACTGAAGAAATCCTCAGAGAACCCATTGTTCACAGGGCTGAATTATTTTACAAATGATGACATTCAAATTCTGCTATAATTCAGTTTAGAATACACTTGAAAAGGCCTGTGATGGGATGAACTTTTACAGCTAATTTTAGTCTTTATTGAGAGCTATAGAATTGTTGGAATTTTGAAGAGGAAAAGGACATTTTTGAGCGTCAGCAGTGTGTATTATGGCTATCCTTGTTGATATTTCCCTTGGAATGCTGGAATATTGGAAGTGTAAGAGCAGATCCTATATGGAGAATATTTCATGTTCTGCCTTGTTCACATTTAGCAAACTTCAGCTAATTTGAAATCTACTAAAAAAAAGTGTTTGAATTCAGCAGTACCCAAGAATGAAAATTTTTACCGTTTTTATCTAATTTGGGAAGGCAGAAGCAAAGATAAACCAAACAGATGTCACATATCAAACAAAGGTCTTTCCATAGTAGTTTCTCTGTGATTGAAAAAGAAGAAAATCCTCTGTTTAGGATCTTGAAATACTGGAGCATGCAGAACAGACTGCTTGGTGCAGAGGAAGGAGATGACCTCTGTTCATGCTCACAACACGCATCACAATTTGGCCTCTGTTCATGCTTTAGTCACAGCCACAGATGGGTGTGATTTCCAGCTTTCTCTCTTTCGTTAGGTTCAGTAGTTCTGTAATTGTCCTTCTTTTCTTTTATGATGACTTTTGTGGTGGTGAAGGGTGTCAATCAACAGCCCTGAAGATTATGATCTCCTTTACTGGAGATTAGGTACAGAGTATACAAATGCAATGCATTTTTTGAAACCGTCAGTGCACCTCAAGCCTCACCCGTTGAAACCTTTTTTATAAACTGGAGAAGCTCTGTTTCCACAAGCTATTCACTGAAGAGTTTGTAGACATTCTTCATCCTTCTGATTCTTCTATTAAAGCAGCACTGCCATCACCATATGGTTACATTGGCTTGTTCCATATAAATGAGGAGACCAAGAGGTAAACAGTTGATAGACTGTCTAGAGCTCTTCAGTGAATTTATTATATTCTTTTAATACAACTTCACTGTTCTTGACAATTTGCATTGTTGTTTTGAGGGTTGAATGAAGTTTAGCTTTTGGCCCTTCAACAAATCTGATTTTGTTGTGGACTTTATTGGTTTAAACAACACAACACACACATGCACACACATCCTTGACCCTAGTAAATTTGTGCTATGCCCAACTATTCAAAATGTTGAAACCGATTCAAATTAAAAACACATCTCTTGTTGGTATACAATATTTATATATCTATTGTACTGGTTTGCATTGTAGTTGAATTTACATCTTATGTTATCTGAGTTCAAACAGGAAAATTCAAAGATACCAAAATATCACTGGTAAAGCAGTGTTATACCGTCACTCATAGTGGCTGACTGCTGCATTTCAAGTAATTTTTTAGTTACTTTGAATGCTCACAAAGTTATCAAAATTAATGATTTCAAAGCCAGTCATGGCCCAGTGCAGAAAGAATTATGCTTAAAGATATTTTAGCCAGCTTTTTTTTTTTTTAAGTGAAAAGATCAGATTTTTGCATCTAATTCTGAAATGTACGGTAGACCTTGAAACCAGTTTATACACAAAGCAGCACTTTCTTGTCTGCATTAAAACTGTAGCAAGAGGGAAAGACCTTGCAAATTAATACTAATAAAACCACAACATTCAATTCCTTTCCGAAAAAGAAAAAATAGTGCAGCATAAATAGTTTGTAGAGCAAATAATCTAATAGTCCATACACTATTTCTGGAGAAGAATAAGTTTCTAAATGGAAAATATTTTCAGTGACTTTATGTTTATCTGAAGACAAGCTGCAACAAGCAATTTTAAAAAGTAACACTAAGTTTTAATTAGAAACTAATTAACCCTTCTAGAACTGGGACAGATTATAGGAAGATTTACTCTGTGTCTCTGTGTTTGTGCAGAAGAATAAAATCGGAAATGCAGATGCAATTCTTAGGGAACAAGAGGTTTTGTGGCTCCACTGAGCAGTGCACACTGCATTGAGGGGCACCAGTGAATGGATGCATCAACTCTCCTGCTGCTCTACAACAGCAGGTCTTTACTTAAAAAATTTGCAATTTATTGGGAAATTTTTATGGTGCTCTGTATTGTGCACTCTGCTGGTGTCCAGGTCCAACACTGAGATCTCTCTGAAATCTCTCCTAATTAAAAATTTACCCACACCAGAAAATTTGTCTTTGATGGTAGGTTGTTGTTTTGGTTTACTTGCTTAGCTGTTTTATTCTCTGCACCACATCAAATTTAGCCGAAGTTTCTGTGCTCAGTATTAAAGGGCATGATACAACATTAATGTCTGAAAGGGAAAAAATCTGCTCTGAGTTTTTGAGTTTGTGCTGTGCTGCATCCTAAAAATGTGATGCGTTTGTGGTGTGTTGCCTCTACAAAAAGCAGCCCAGGTAACCTGGTTGTACATGTTTTGACTAGAAACAAGAACAGGAGATATTGAACAACAAGATAGGTAACAGGCATAGTTGCTGCATTACATTTGTGATCAATTTGAAACATTTTGCACTTAAAATGATATCTAAAGTTAATAAAGTAGCTTAACATCATTGTTCTTTTCATTTTCAAATAGCACAATTCAGATGCTGTGATGTTGAGGTACTTGATATGAGTTTGCATAGGGAATGGATATCATCTTTGGTTGTTAATACCCTGTATAAAATTACCAGATACACCATGTATATGGATGAAAATATACTTTAGGTTTATTTGCCTGTATGTCCGTCTAAGAGTAAGGTAAAAATCAAGCCCAAAATCTTAGGTAACTTTCTCAGATTGAACTCCCTCAAAGATAACTTCATCCCTTACTTGGCAATATTTTAATTCAGCACCGATATAACTTTTAAAGAGATAGCCTTTTAAAAAATTTCTTTTACAACTGCAGTCAATTAACATGGCATATGGAAGGAAAGTCAGTTGTTTTATAACTTTTCCACGAATAAAAAAGAAACCACAACCCTACAGTTTTAAGGTAGCTTCGTTGCCTAAAGATTGGTGGCTATGTGCATATTTGACAATTTTTGGATGAAGGCAACTTCTGCTTTTTCATCTTTTATCCAGTCCATGAATCCATTTTAAAGTTAAGACAGATTATTGTAAAATCTATATTTTCATCTCTCTAATTTTAAATTATAAGACTTATTTTGGCACATTAAAGAAATATGAAATGATTTCATACCCACATTAAAAAAAAGTCACATCTGAAGTCTGACTTACTAAAAGAAGTTTCTATAGATAGAGTTCATATGATACACTGTATAATGAGTCCACGGCAAGAAGTTTTTATTGTGTCATTTGGACTTTCTGTAACAGTATTTTCTTTTACATATTTATGCAGGAGTTGGAGGCAGATGTCTTGACCTTCTTATCATTATGTCAGGGTTGATTAAATACCTGCTGGAATTAGGGAAAAGATGGGGAGATAGAAAGGAAAATATCAGAGAGAAATAGAGCTGAATGACTCAGACAAATTGCCTCTTCTAAGATGTTGAAAAGGAAGCATAAAAAAATCTTTCGTAGCAAGCAAAATTAAGCCTAAACTACTTTTTCTTTCATTCTTCACACCATATTTAACCTAAGGACATAGGCTATGTGGCTGAACAACCGACTGCTAATACTTCTCCAGTACTTATTGTCTTCAGATCAGAAACATTTAACTCTTGAACGTCTTAAACTGTCCAAAATAAGAGAATATTAATTGTATTTCTTCTATTTGTTAAAATTAATCTTCAACTGTCTCTGCAGAATGAAAAAGTTGAAAAATTGAAATATTGGTCCTTATGCCTACAGTCAAACGTGTCTTCAGTGTCGTTGCGCTCAATTCCAAATAGTGACACTGGCCAGAGTAGCTAACCAGCTAAAGCTTGTAACCCCTGTTACATGACAAATGTAGGTACAATATTAAACTATTCCTACTAATTATAGAACTCTGTCTTGCTAATGATAATGCAACCTCAGATTCTGGTGATTTAATTTGTTAAGGACACACTTTCTAACCAGAACCAGACACACTTTCTTTGCCAGTGAAATCTGTAATTTTTTACTGATACACTTGTAGGATGCCCTTACAGTTTCTAAAAACAAAAGAAATTTTCATTCTGGCACTTCCATAGTAATTGTTATCACCAGATAAAATAGGCAGAAACTGTAGAAATAGTGGTGTATGTAGCACCAGCTTGCTGCTTTTTAAATTTGCAATGGAGACTTGATTTAGTTGCCTAAATCTAGCCTCCAGCTGCCTTTCCAGATGGGCATGAGCCTCCCATAGATCCTGTTATATCTGCCAGACTCCTGACAATGTCTCACATAATCCTGGAGCATGACAAATAGCATTAGACGTTTATATTTAAGCAACAGATTGAGCTCTGTATGTTTAAATACCAAGAGTATATGTCATTAAGCTTTACTGAGGAACTTCAAGGAGCATTGTGGAAAAGTAAAGTATTTCTGAGCTGGGATCAGAACAAATTCAATAGTTTAGTTCATTGTGAGTCAGGATTTAACTGGAGGCCATCAAAGGGGACATCAGTATGAGTTCCATAGATGAAATTATTTTTTTCTAAACGCAGGTCAAATTCAGTATTCATTTGGAATAAGGCTTTTTAGGTATCCCAAACAAGGCTTTCTAATGATTTTACATTAAAAAAAAAAAAACAACAAAAAACCAACAAAAAGCTAAACAAAACAAACAAAAAAAACCCCAGCAAAAACCCCCAGAAACCAAACCCACCAAACAAGAAAAACAGAATAGAAATACAAAAAGAAAAAAAAAAGTAATACATCTCCAAAACAACAGAAGAACAGTGATATTAATTCTGGTTTCTTTGCTATTTAGAAGTTTGGCTAATTCTACTCTGTCTGTCTCAAAGCACCCTATGGTTTTTAAATGGGTAAGATATTTACATCTACCTACTAATCTAAAGGGCTGACAGTGTTCATCTGTGCTGTTAAACCACTGCTGTGTTCTGTCTCATAGTTGGCTGCACTTCAGTAGTAAATGGAATTAGTCTATTATTATAGAGTTGTGAAGTGCTTTGAGGTCTGTCAGGATGTATAATATTTTTTGACTGCTTGCCAAATAGGTAAAAATCCCAACCATTTTACACTCTTAAAAAAAGGAAAAAAAAACCTATATGTTGTCATTTGCATTATCATTATTACCACTTTTTAGCTTTACAGGAAACAGAAATCCTGAGGAAGAAGTGTTACACTGAGAATTGTCCACTCACCTTTTTTTTTTTTTTTTAGAAATACACAATACTTTTTTTTTTTTTTAGAAATACACAATACGTATTTCAATAGCAAGGAAATATATTCACCTGAATTTTTTTTTTAGGTTTCAGCTCCTAATTTTGTTACTTCTTTTAACATTTAGGCAGATGAGGAATTAATGCAGCATTGTATGTCTTTGCATAGGAACTTCAGGAAATTTGGGTGTCTTTTTCACTCTTTTGTAGGAAGGAAATTCAACACTTTTCAGAAAACTGAAAAGGAGAAAAAATAGTCTTTCTATCTGACATGTTTTAGTGACCTCAGTAGTGATATCATCCAAGAATAATTTAGGTTGGAAGGGGCCTCTGGAGGTTGTTTTGTCCGGCTGCACACTTGAAGCAGAACCAGCTTAGTTAGAGGAAGCTGTTCTCGAAGTTTGTTCAGTTAAATTCTGAACATCTCCAAAGATGTAAATTCCTCAGTTTCTCTGGGTACCTGTTTCAGTATTTGACCACTGTCACAGCAAAAAGGTTTTTTTTCCTTATATCTAATTAGAATTTCCCTTCAAGCATCTTGTGTCTGTTGCCTCTCATCCTGGCACTGTGTACCTCCAAGACAATTCTGGATCTGTCTTTACCTTCTCACTGTGTAGTTCATTGTGGCAATAAGATCCCACATCAGATTTCTTTCTTTGAAGGATTGAACAAAACCAGATATCTCAGCATTTTCTGGCACATTGGGTTCTCCAGTACCCCAGACATCTTGCTGAATTTACAGGGATGGTTACCCATTCTGGTATGGCACTATCTTTCTTATACTTGAATCTCAAAATTAAAGCACAATATTGAAGATGTCGTCCCAAAGATACAGAACAGTGGGCAATAATCCCTTGTGTTTACTTGCTGACCACAAGCTCTATTCCTGCACATAGCCCAGTATGGTTTAGGTCATCTTTATCACAAGGATATATTGCTGTTACGCTTCTTTATCTCCAGAAAGTGTCTAGCCTGTCCTGTTGCACAGGTTGTTTTATTCCAAACACAAGGAGTTTGCATTTTCATTTATTAAGCTTCATTTATGCTGTGCATGAATGCCTGCAGCATGGGAATCTCACAGGAGGAATGAGAAGTCAATGTGCAGTCACAGAGCTATGATCTCATTGGAATCACAGAGTGGTAAAGGGTAGGTTACATAATTAGCGGGCTTCTTCGGATATGTACGTGCTGCTGAAAGGATCAGGATAGTAAGGAAGAAGAGATGTGCTTTGTCCAATGAGCAGCCTGTAGGAAAGAGGAGGAGCCTTTTGGGAACTTAAGAGCAAGGACCAGATCAGCAAGTGTGGCATTTTGGTGGGCATTTGCTATAGAACACCTGGTCAAGAAGAAAAAGTAGGTCAAGCCTCTTTCTGGAGAACTAGAGAAAGTGTCAGTATCAGAGGCATTAATCTTTAGTGGGCACTTGAACATCTGCAAAGTCACCTTTGCAGTCCAGGTCTCTTGTGAGCATCAAAGGCAGCTCTTGATACAAGCAATAAGGAAGCTGAGCAGGGAAGATGATCCAGTAGACCTGCTAGGGCCAAATAAGGAAGAAATGGTCAGACTTGTGAAGTCTGATGGGAGAAGTAACCACAGAATTCCAGGTGTTAAATTATGGTAACTCACCATGCTTGCATTGTGTGGCAGTCAGACACACTGAGAAAACAGATGCTAAAACGCTGTAGGTTGGTATTGAGACTTTACATTGGGAACTTGGTGATACTGGAGGTGAGTGCTGGAGATTGGTACAGTGTGTGTTCTGCTAGGATCTTGATTGCCACTATTTCTTTACTAAACTTTTTTGAAGTTTTTTTGTTGTTTTTACTAAAAGATATAAAAATATAGGATAAATGAGAACAGAGGTATTTTGGGAAGGCTAGCCCCAAATAACTAACATTGAAATGTTCCCACAAATTGCTTTGGAACTCCATTATTTATATGGAGGGGAGAAAGAAAACCCCCCACTCAAACCATTAATGGAATATCCCAGGCCAAAAACATCCTATACTTGCTTCAAGGCAGATGATTGAGAAACGCCTATTACTTTTTTTTTTTAATTCTTCATCACCAAAAAAAGGACAGAATTGTCAGGATTTTAGATTTCTTTTCAAGACAAACCAATAGCAGAGAGACAGCATAACAATTAGAAGCAAATTACGGAGAGATTGATTGAAAAATAGTGTGTAAAAGGTTTATTTTTGGACAGTAGCAGTGAGGATATTTGTATTCCTTGGCCTCTTATTTTATATAAATATCTGACAGTTTTGCAATAAACTTGCTTCTTTACCCAGTGATCTGAAAAAGCAATTGGCTAGGCAAAAGTGGGCTGATAAAATATTGTAGCATCATCTTTACAATGCCAGAATATTGGAAAAGAATCACAGATTGTTTTCCATTGTAAAATGAAGAGCAAAGATGAAATGGATTAATGTTGCTTCTAATGACGTACATATAGTCAGCTCTATGTGGTTTGCAATTTTTATGGTATTTGGCTTTCAAATGATAATTTAATTCATGTGAAGAATCTACTATGACCTAATTTAAAATATTTCTTTTGATGTTCAGGCCCTAGCAGAGGGAATTTCTATGAACTGCCAAAGTAAGGCTTGCATTAAGGTGCACAGGGTTTTAAGTACCTTCTGTCATGTAATTGTAGAAAAAAAAATTCCTCTTATTTCAGGGCTTGTGGTTTCTTCTGGGAATGCACTGATGAGGAATTGTTTGGAGAACAGTGAAGCTAAACAGAAAACAAAGCTATAAATATGCTCAGGGGTAACAAAAGTTTGGCTTCTGATACTGAAATTGCCTAGTCCTTTTCTCCATTGTTGGCATTTATGAAATGAACATAAAAAAAATAAACTACAAAATAAAAACAAACTGGTACAGAAACTCCAGTAGAATGGCACTGGGAATTCATGAATTTTCAGACATTTTCCAAAATGTATGTAACTTATTGGGAAAGAAGTAAACAGGCTTCTGTACAGCTCAGAAATTATGATTCATGGTAGTGGCAAGGCTAAGTTGTAATACAGTCTAAAAAGAGAAGACAGCACCAGGTGTGTTTGAATAAATAGATTCCAGGTGGTATAATCTCCAAATATTGGATGCCACACGGAAGATAAATTTTTCATGAACTGCATCCCAGTATACAAGATAATATAAGAGATGAAACATTTGCACCAAGGTTAAAAATACTCAAAAATAAGTGAAATGTCAAGTATATTTCTAGCTGTTCTTTCAGTTAGCAAAAGCCATTTCAAAATCTCTTGACAAACATAAAGGAAAACATGTGTGTGTGAATTTTGAATAGGTCCCCTCTTTCCTGATTCCAAGTTAAAATCCTGAGAACTGCTGGTTGTGAAAAGATTTTAATAGCATGTACAGTATGGGTCACAGTTTAGCTGGTATCCTGAGATTAATGCAAAAAAACCCCAAAGACACTACTCGCTACAAAGCCCACAAGTGTCATCACTGGTTTGTCATAACTTATGCACATTTTTGGTTACAAAATGCACATACAGCATTCAATAGGCATTTTTATTGATTTTGTTCCCCCCTAATCTGGAAATTGCTAGGTACACAGTGTCTTTTTAGACTGACAATTTGCATCAAATGAATAGTTTTGAATGTCTGAAAATTCTTTTTTTCCCTGTAAATTTGGACTTAAATTCTGTTTGAAGTTGGCAATAACCCCACTGAGTGAAAACTAGAGTGGGATCATATTCCATTCTCTCAATCTTCTTGCTAAGCCATATGGACTTTGGGTTCCCTATAGCTCTGAAAAGTGTCTTTCTGTCACCACTCTGGCTTTACTTGTAGAAATCTATTTTGCACTTATTTCAGTAAATCCCACAACAATATGTTGAGATCCCTTTTTTTGCAGTTCTTCAGTGCAAAGCATCACAAGAAATGTGGACTGGTCATTCCAGCAGTCTCTCATCATTCCTAGTGGTAGCAACAGTTGCAATGCACCAGAGAGAAAACAGAACACACGATTTCTCCTGCTCCTTTAAGTAAATAACAACATATAAATGTCGTTTTGGTGACACAAAAGTGACCACAGTGTTATCTGTTGTGCTGGTATCACTGCAGAAAAATGTTTAAGAAAGAGAGGCAGCTGAGGGTGTGGGAGCATCTGACTGGAAACATGCTCTTGGAAGGAGGCACCACATTGAGCCGGAACAGCCTTGAAGGTCTGTGGCTGCAGCAAGGATGCTGAGAAAGAGAACTGCAGGAAAACCTTAAGGAACAAAGAACATCTGAGGAAAGGGGCAAGAAGCAAAGTGTGGGAGAGTGAAGCAGGAAGAAGCAAAAAGCATTTGAGAGAAAACGTTGTGTACATGACCCTAACATCCAAGTGTTTGCTTGATTGCATTCTTTTTCTGCCCCATGCCTCACTTGGTGATCAATAGTAAGCATTAATTAGCAGTAAATTAAATCAAGCAGAAATTTCCCAATTTGAGACTGTTGTTTGTTGCATATACACATAAGGCTGAAAAAGGAGATACCTAGCACTAAAATAAATCAACAGTGACCGAAAACCTGAACAGCTTAATTTCTAAAACTAAGCCTGACATTACGCACCAGTTGTTTTCTTAGAACATCTGCATTTCAGCTTTTCAGCCTGGGAAAGCCAATATTTGCAACCAACCACATTTCTAGTAAAGTGTTAGATTGTTTTTCCTACCTGCCCCGTACAGGGATAAATACTCTCTCACATAATTGGGTTTTCATGTGAGGGATAACCAGGAGGTAGTGCTTACATTACTCCCTTGGGATTTAATATAGTCCTAAGCGTTTGCTTTCTTTGAAAATAATTAGAAATTACAAAAATATTTCCAAAAGCACATGTAAATGTTTTTGCTACATTTTCACTGTCAGTATGCATTTAAATAAAACACACTTCCCCCATATACACCCACATACAGAAACTATAGGAACACCCTTATGAATTCTCACTCTCTGCACTGCAAATGTCCCTTCATCCTTTACTTTTATATTTAGGGCTAGGACCGCTAGTTTTAATAGTGCCACTCAAATGCATAGATAGTTATGTTCACATGTACTTGGAGGCTTGTTTCCCTAGGGTTTTCTTTCTTTGTGGAGTTTAGTGGTCATAAATCACTTAAGTAAATCAATTTTTTGTAGGGTTTTGAGGAGAGTAATCTGTTGCTATATCTTCAAATGTCAAAGGAAAGATATGCCCTAGCCCCACCACACCCTAAGCTTCTGGAAACAAGTTTGAAGATTCACATTCTTCCTTCAATGCGATTTAAGATCTGTGAGATCAGCCACCAGGAATGATAAAACTTGGTGATGACATTTTCTTTATCCTGGTGAGCATATTCTGTAGAAGTGCTCTGAGAATTGAATAATGGAATCCAAACATCATTATATTAATCTCAAAAAAACCCCAAAAAACCACCAAAAAAAACCCCTATGAACATCATGAAATGGTTTGGGTTGGGAAGGACCTTAAAGATCATTTAGGAAGGATGATCTTTAGAAGGTGAAGAGGAGCACATAGGTAGAGTCGAACAGTTTAGAGTCACCAAGCTAAAATACTACTAGGCCTTCCCTGGGTGTATTCTAGGGTAGTGTTAATTTTCCGAACAGGTAGTTTGACAGATTATAAATACTAAGAAATGCAAGTATTTCCTCTCCCTTAAGCTATTTTCTATGGCTTTTAAACAAAAAATATAAGAAATATCCCTTATTTCAAACTCAAATCCTGTGCTTTCTATGAAAAATGCATACCTATTGCCTTTAAATTTCATTTCCTCTCTTTAATTGCACACAAACTATCCCTTTACCTCAGGTTTTCTTCATGCTTTTACTATAGGACATAGAATAGGAGTTTGAAGCAGTGAAAATCTTACTGCCTCCTATGCTGTCACTACCGTTTTTACTACCAGCTTCTCTGACATTTCAGTAACAACCATCTGTGTGATGCTAGGAGTGACAGAAACTGTAGTGAGCAAAGCTCAGCGGAAATCCTTGGGTTTTGTGGAGGGAGTGGAAAGTTAAAAGGTTCCAGCAGTAAAAAACCTGTGACTCTGGTATTTCTTTCACTGAACATCATCTCCACTGTTTTTTGCAGTCTCCTCTAATCAGTACTGTTCTTGTCTTGTTCAGCCTGGAAATCTAAGCCACCAGGGAAGATGGTACGTTGTGTATAAACTCAAAGTATGCAGTGTGTACTGGAATGGTGTAAAATATAGGTCATGAGATTTCAAGCTGAAGTATAGGGAATGCTGTACAAGGAGAAGTCTGGCCAGCCTGCCAAGAGGCATGCTAAATGTGAATGCATTATAGAATATGACTTAGAGATGCAAGCTACATTTTAAACTTAGCAGATAGTGCAAAGAATATCTAGAAATAGACTATCTGTTGTTGATAAAGATATTTTTATCTTATGTGTTTGATATAATTGTTTAAAAAAACCCCAATTTCTATTATAAATCCTGAAATATATGTAAAAGAACTTTGTAAAAATCATATCTATTTTTTTTTCCAGTAGATGTGCAGGTGTATCATAACTTGGTGATTGGTTTGCCTTCTTTATACTCAATTACTATCATTCCCAATGGAGATCTTCTAGCTTATTATCTGAAAGTTATTTTTCCAATAAACTTATAAATACAGCTTTACAGAGAGTTAAATTCTTATTTTAGCCACAGGTTAACCATTGTGGAAAACACAATAGTGTTTTCTTCCTGCTTCCTTTTGAGTTAAATGGTGTACATATATCATAAATTTATCAAGCAAAATTGACACTGCTTGGCTGCACCTCATAGGCTTTGTACTGCTAGTAACTAGGGAGGACTTTCCTTAGAGATAATTTTGTAGAGAAAAGGGATCTGAGATCAGTTTGCACATTGACCCTAAAATTCCTGCATAAGCGTGTATCTGATTCTTTATTTTGCTAAAGGTTTAGCTTTTCCTTTAGGGAAAAAAAGCCACAACCACACAGTAGCATATCAGGTAAAACAGAAATTTTAATCAGTGATTCTTTGGACATTGCATATATTGCAGATGTGATTCTGGAGGGGTTCAGCAATCCAGCTGAAATGGGCAGCAGGTGTTTGGAATTTGGCTGCTGTGTCATTTCCTGCTGTTTAATCTGTTCGTTTTAGTGTCAAAAGGAATTACAAGATAGACCAATCACCTGAGTGACATTAAGAAAATCTGTTCTTTCGTTACTCTGCCTGATGATTTAGCAGGTGAATTGTGGCAAATATTATTGCACTGACTAGAGTAAGCATTAGGGTCATTGCAGAGTCAAGTTTTCCTTCTTTGATTGAAGGTGTTATACTGCTTTCAGAACCCTCCAAATGGCCTAACAGCTCCCCTCACTTATCTCTTGCAATAAAGCGTATTTGACAGAAAATGCAATCTCTGCTTCTTTCTCAAAGGACACACTAGAGGTGCGATGGAATACAGGCCTATCATCCTGCTGAATTGCCCTGTTTGGGATGAAGGTGATAATGTCTCTAAGTGGCTTCCATAATCTACTTCTCCTCACTTACCCTGGGAAAACCATTTGAGATTATTCTGCTCTGGAAGAGAGCGGAAACAGCTAGAGCTTGAAGCAGCTCTAAAGAGTTGGAGTTTAGTTGCATAAATCCTATAGAGACAAAATACCTGCTGATGTCTTTAGCTTTACTGAATCTTCAAAACGAGACAGCAACTCAAGTACATCTTGACTTTAGGACTTTGTTTACATTTGAAATAGTTTCAGAAGATGGGACTGTGAGAGAAAGATGTTGATGAGAAAATTTAAGGTAAGGGTTTTACTTGGTCTAATTGCTTAATTTTAGATGATTTTTGGTAGTATATTAGCATGTGGCATATAGTAATAGAGTAATCTGTAAGAAAAGTCTTATCTCCAGTTTACCCAATAAATGAAAGATGAGTAAAAAGATAAACAAAGGTATTGAACATCCAGCTTAAATACATAACAAAGCTGGTTTTTGACTGCTATAAATCTAACTCACTTTACTGCTTCATCGTATCTGGCCTTGGTCAAATCACTGAGCTTTCTACTTCCTCTATTTGTCCATACATCTTACTGCTTAAGGATGTCAATTTCCATACATTTCATATCACTGCCAGTGATAATTTCTGAGGCTACCTGTTGTTTCACTTACACCAGCATGTGAGAAATGATGTATTTACAGTTTGTGTAGAGTCACACACAATTCAACAGAAAATTAAAAGCTGACTAGACAGCACAGATTTAATATATTTATGAAGATAATAACTTTGTATACTTGATATTCTCAATTGCCAAACTATGTTCAGAAGCCCAGGTAGGACATATCCTGCCTCAGAATTTAGATATGGGAGAGGTTTGTGGAGCAATTGATGTGGTTCCACTTCTTGGAGGTAGAAGAGATTTTAGAGATTTTAGGCCAGGTTTTAAGCCATGAATTTCAAGCAAAAATACAGAAATTTTTATGAGTACATCACCAGAAAATCTTTATTTTTGATCTCCTTGAGTATTTGAAAAAGATAATTTGCACTAAAAAGTCCCTTCTGTCTGAGATATAGAAAACGTTACAGCATTGATGCCATGGATCTGTTTTTAAACTGTTGAGAATCCTCTAGTTATGAGCTGTCATCTTCAGCCCCTTTATGTTTACTACATGATATATTAAAATAAAATATATATTTCTATATTTCCTAATTGTCACTTTCCTTTTGAAAAAATACTTCTGTTCAATAAATGTTCAATCCCCACATATACATTTTTAATGATGCTGAAATTACTATTTTTAGTTACATTACAGGTCTTTGTGCTGGAATAAAATCTAATCTAATAAACTTTTCTAATATTTTTGGTAATACCTTTTTAGATATTTCTTATCTTTTCATGTCTTTGTAATAATTTCTGCTCTCCCTTTCATCACTGTGTGCCATCCTTAGCAGTAGAATTTTGACTCCTCTGTCCGCTGTAGTATCTCGTCTTTCTTGTATTTATCAAAAATGAAAATTGTCAAGAAATGCTGGTAGTTTTTACTGTGTCTTTTAAAGGGATGTTATGTGCTCTGTGGAGTGTAGCTCAGAGATGGAAATCTTCAGTTTTGCTCTATTCTTATAAAGTTTTCTTCTTAAGAAGTATGACAGCAGGAAGTTTTGCAATGCTTTGAAATGTATTAAGATGTTATCAGTAATGATGCCATGATATACATATATGCTATCCACCAAAAATTAGTAAATAATACTATTCAGAGTTAAAAATGGAAGACCTGGTTAAAAAAAACCAATGCATAGGAATGTAGTACAATATACTCAACTTGTTCTACGAAACTTGTCTATTTTCAAGTGTATTTAGTTTCAAAGAAAAAGCAGTGGATAATAGTAGTGGATAAAAGTAGCTGCTTCTTGCTGTGTGCTAAAAATAAGTGTTATTGTATCTTCATTCAAATACAGTGAAAGAAAAGCAACTTTTACTCTCCTGAGAATACCTTGATAGGACAACCCATCAGCAAGAACCTGACTGTACCTTACAGAGACATGAGACATTTTCATGGTGGCTAAGGAAGCCCTCTTTTCCATAGCTGGCTTTCAGTTAGGAGTGACAGTGTGTTTGGTGTGGATGCTGAAAGCATGGCCTGACATGTCACTCTTGTTCTAATGTTTCTCTGTGGTAATGTGAGTGTTAAGGAAGGAGAGTTTTCTAAGTATGATGAAAATACTCTATGGTTAGACATTTTCATGGATAGAAGATAGCATTTTCTGTGACAGAAGCTGATAGTTTCCTATTGAACGTGTCCCATAAATGAAAGCAACCCATTACTTTAAATAGCTTAGAAAATACAAAATCATAAGAGACTGATACCAACAGAGTACCTTTTGTGCCCTCTAGCTGAAACTGTTTGCTTTGTAGTAATGTTTAAAGGTTGCTCAACACTATTAACAATGATACAGTACCAGGCCTGTGGCCTGTTATCAGAACTAATCATAGTACAAAGAGAGCTCGTGCTTTGCCTGAAGGTCTTGCAAGTTGAACTATTTGCTATTCTTCTGTCTTTCAGTGAATGTGCTAAACAATAGTGTACACTAGGGAAAACAAATGCTACCTCCTTCATGGTCTCAATGGCTAATCTGATAGAAATTAAAGATGAGAATCATTGTATTGGGTTTCAGTGGCAAGGTTTTTGAGATTACCCCTGGAGACTACAGGGGTAGCTTCTGTAAGAAGCTGCTGGAACCTTCCCGTATGTCCATTAGAGCCACTGACCAAAGCTGAGCCCACCAGCAATAGTGGTAGTACCCCTGTAATATCTTACTAAAAAATGAGGGGAGAAATCCTTGTTGCAGAAGAGCAATTAAAGTGAGAACATGTGAGAGGAACAGCCCTGAAGGAACCAAAGTCAGTGCAGAAGGAGGGACAGGAGGTGCTCCAGGTGCCAGAGCAGAGATTCCCCTGCAGCCCGTGATGCAGCCCATGGTGAGGCAGCTGTGCCCCTGCAGCCCATGGAGGTCCATGGTGGGGCAAACATCTGCTTTCAGCCCATGGCTGTCCAAAGGAGGCTGTGACCCTGTGGGAAGCCCACACTTGTGCAGTCTCCTGGCAGGACCTGGGGACTTGTGGGAGACCCACACTGCAGCAGGGTCCTGCAGGGCTTGACTCCACCGGAACACCTCCTGTGGGCGGTACCCCATGCTGAAGCAGGGGAAGAGTGTGAGGAGTCCTTCCTGTGAGGAGGGAGGATCAGGGGAGACGTGATGAACTGACTGTAATCCCCATTCTCTGTCCGTCTGTGGCATTGTCATGGGAGAATGTAGAGAAAATGGTGCGAGTGACACTGAGCTCACAAACAAGGAGAGAGTGAGAGGAAGATGTTTGAAGGTTTAGTTTTTATTTCTCATTATCCTGCATTGATTTCATTGGCAATAAATGGAATTAAGTCTCAGAGTTGAGTCTGTCTTGCCTATGATGGTAATTGTGAGTGATCTCACCCTGTCCTTAGCTTGACTCATGAGTCTTTTGTTATATTTACTGTCTCCTGTCCATGAGGAGGGGGGAGTGATAGAACAGCCTGCTGGGCACCTGTCATGCCGTCAGGGTCACCCCACCACTGTCATTTAGAGTTTACAAATAGGTAAAGAAGACCTTGATGCTGATGTCTTCCTGTTATGGTACTTAGGTGTGAATTCTCAAGGTTGCTTTAAAGAATTACTGGTTTGTAGTTATTTCACTCATACATCCTAACTCATCACACGAAAGGAAGCCTTGGTGATGAAGGATGGCCCCTCACAACAAATCATAGCTAGGAGGCTAGACTAAACACCAAAATGTGAGTTTCCAGAAGTTGCTACTCAAACAGCAATTGAAATATTTCAGGGACCTGGAGCTGACAGCCTAATGTTCAAGAAAGACGTTGAGTGAAAAGGTGGATAATTGCAAGGAAAAAATTCGACATTTTCATTTGGTGAGAATTCTAACTGCAGTTATTTGGAAAGATCACTATTTCTTGCTTTGCAAGGGACCAGTTGTAGGAGGAAGTGCAGGAGGCAGCTCAGTAAAAGAATGCCTATTTTGACCTGTGATACTGACAACACCAAACATTTTATCAAGAAAAATGACTATACAAGCTGTGTAACACAGCAATTGCTGGCTTTGCTGAAGGTTGATTTTTGATTCGGATTTGAGTTCGATTTTTACAGCCAATATGATTATTGTCTTCTGGTTATGTTTGGAGGTCTAAAATAACCCAATATACAAATATGAATTCACATAACTCTTTACCTCCCTGTTCTAAAACTGATTGACTCATTCGGAGTCTGAACTAGTATCTCTGTTTAATGTAGTAAATTGCGCTATCCCTTGAGGGACTGACCGTGAACTTTCTTATTGTGTGTTTTGCTGTACAGAGGCCAGTGTTATATTGCTCTTGGAGTGGGAGAACCCTTTGAAATGGTGCTGGTTTTGCTCTGTCTTATATTTTTTCCATTGTAAAGCATTATTCTGAGATAGAGGCATGTGAACATCCAGCTGTTTCATGGGACAAAAACTTTTGCAGGCATAGTTCAGGACTTTGGATAGGTTTCCCCTGACTAGTTTTGAAAGGTAGTGTTACTGCTCTTCATTACTAGGGATGTAACACTGTTTTCATTACTTGTAGAAGAAGCCGTGTTTCTTTCCTCTTGTAATGCTGTCAAATACTTAGAAGGGACATTACTGAATATGAATCAATAGCAATAGTACACTAATGCAAGTGCTTCACTTTCCTGAGAAATGGAGAACAGCAAGGTTAGCAGGGAAGGATAAAGGCAGCCACACCTTCAACAGATCTCATAAAAGCTCTGCATTTAATGCTTCTGCCCATTTGTTGTTATAATTGGACTAAATAAATCTAAAGATGAAACAAAGCTTTAATGCAGTAAGAAATCCTGAATTTCTTACACATTTTTCAGAGATTGAAGAAGTGAAAACATTACTTAAAAGCCCTATTTTTTTTTCAAGGGAAAAGATTGTTAAAAGAAATGTATATTTTTCAGAATTAATAGTATAATTTCATCAAAAATGAGGGGCCTTTTATAAGAGAGTAGAGTAACAGAGAAGGAGAGAGAGAAAAAAATCTGCACTGATGATTGTTTCAAATTTCACTTTCTGTCTGAGACTGCTGAAAATTATATATAGTCAAAAAAAATTACCATTTAAATAAGATTTTAAACATCAGAAATTTCTCTCTGACGTACAAAAAAGTACGGAAGGATACCAGAAGGTCCTTCAGCCCATCTATGGACATCTCTCTATTGTCCTCCTCTAGAAGACAACACCTGCACTTCCTGGAACATAATCTAACTGAATTTTAGAACGTTAGTGATCCAGAGTGTGGTGTGTGTTATGGTGCTTGCTTGTAGAAATTACCCTAAAATGTGTTGTCTTTTGTGGTAATTACACAATATTTCTTGCTGAGCTACCCAGAATGCTTAATGGAGAATAGTTTAATCTCTTTGCTGTGGTCTTTTACATCCCTCAGTAGTGTCTTGTCTGAAGTGGATAATAGCTATTTGTTTCATTTGCTCTCACAGAGTACAGATTCTAGATCAATGTTCGCTGTCTAGAAGTGTGACTTCCCATTATGGAGATAATTTTGAGTTGAAACCTTTTCCAGGGCAGAGTAGACTAAAAATACAATTTCCTTTGTCTCACAGACAATTTCTAGTCTATGCTTTAAGGTTCCATAATTACTTTTTTCATTAAGCCTGCTTATTCTGAGTTGAGATCACTTTCTGACCTGCAATATTCCATTTTCCAGTGATCTTTACAGGTCAGTAAGTTCAGTTGCAATTATTTAACTGTAGGAAATACTTTTTTTAATCTGTTGGTACATCTGGATGAGATTAGGTTTTATGCTCAGAAATGTGATGAAAGTCTCAGCAGTTCTTCTGCATGTGAGATTTTAAGCTTACCATCCATTAAATATTTCAGTTACCAGGAACTGTTTTACTTGCAGCACATTGGCTGCTGCTATGAATGCTGGCTTTGTGCTGAGCCTATTGAGGCAGTCTGCTAAGGCACACTGTCCTACAGCACTTCATGTGAAACACCTTCACTCACTGACTTACGGATGTTTTTCCTTGAACGTGCTGAGAGTATCAACCTGCCTGTGGCTTTTCATAACATGTCTTTTTTGGTTGTCTTGATCTCATCATTGTCTTTCATGTAGTGTGTCAGTAAATGGATATGAAGTTCAAACTCATTCTTTGAAACCCATTGACTTTTATTCTTCTCAAATAGCACTAAGAATAAAACTAAGGCCTGTCTGGAATTAAACTTATCAGCCTCCTAGAGACATTAGCTTTTGTTTTACTCTGTCAGCAAGCCGGTGGAAAAGGAAACACGAAATGTAATCCCTGTATATATACACTCATTTGGATTTCACTAACTTATGCTTGTGAGCTCTCATATACATAATTCACGTCCCCTGCATGTCGACTATAAACAACAGCAGAAGTTCTCAGTTTTAGGATAAGGTTGCTCATTCATTTTGCTTTGTCTGTGTTTGTGAATGGATTATTACTCTGTGGAATTTGGTAAACAAATTCAATTTTGAGAATTTATTTCTTTAATCATTTTCAAAGTTGGAATATGAGTTTTGTAACATTTTACATTTTCTAAATGTTATTCATTGGTAGTTATTTCCCAGAATAGAAACACTACAAAATGAGGTAGTTGGGTTTACTCCTCCATTTAAACAAAATTCATATTCATTTAGAGGTTTGGGGATTTTTCATATTAGTTGCTTTGTCAGTTCAAACAGATCCATACACACAGATTAATACCTAAAACCATCACTGAATCATGTGTATGATTTTTTTTGTTTTTACACATGCATTGACGTAAGTAAGAGGCATTAGGTGTTTACAACTTGTGAAAGTCCAGATGGTTTTGATACTAAGGACCTTGAGTACTCGTATGTAGCTAAATAAACAAATGTGTGTTGATTTTCAATGCTTCTACACAACAAATATTCCTACTGACTAGAGGAAAAGACCAAGGTGCCAACCAGAATTTCTAGAATACCTGCTACCTTTGTTTGTCTACTGTTTTAAGTGTTTAACAGTGCATCCACAAAAAAAAAAAAAATAGAGATTTATCATAGTACTAGGATTGACATATTTTCCTTTTTTCACTTCTCATGTTCCTGCAGAATTGTATTCAATTTTTAAAAATGGCAAGAGAACAAAAACAGCTTACTGTTCTGTTAGAGAAACTTTAATTATAGTGCTTGCAGGTGGGAAGAGAGGCAGTAGGTCATGTCTTTATTAAAACATATCTAATTAAGTAGTGTGGATAAAGCTTTCCATTTTTACAATATGTCTCATTTTTGATAAAATTCTGACAGCTGATTGAGCTGGAGTTAAAGAGTAAGTTTCAGGTCAACCAGTGCACTCAGATGTTGCTTCCCCATTGAAGCCATACTCAGCCAAGGCAACAGGAGTCAGTTTTAATGAGGCTGGAGCTGCCTCTGAAGGAGATAGATCATGAATTAGTCACACAAGAAAAAGGAGACGTAAAGGGACATACAGAGGGTATAAAGCAGTTTTGGCAAACAAAGAAAGGTGATTTCCTACTGATGGCACTCACAAGTCCTTCAAAATGAAAGTAGCAGATGGCAGGGGCATCATCACTAAGTTGGGATGACATTTCTTTAGAAACTGATTATTGTCAAGAGTATTCCTCTGATGAAGAAGCAGAGATGGGCTTTTTTGAATTTTGGTTGACATCTCCTATTTATCCTCATGCAAGGCAGACCACTTTGAAAAGCGTCAGGGTTTGTCTCATCCGATAACTGTGATATCCATTTTGTGTTTACAACTACATGAGCAAATAATGATGTCAAAGTAGTGAATTTTGATGGAAAATCTGAAGCCTGGTTTAATGGTAATTAAAATGAAACCTTCAAAGAAAATCTATTCAGAGAAGCTGGCTTATCAGTGAAGGGGCTGACATTTCTGTGATTTCTTTCCTACTTCATACTGGAGTGTGTCATCCAATGTTAGTAAATTTATCCTCAAAATGAAGTTAGGATTTAATAAAATACTGTTACATCTGTTTACTCAGAAATTACTGAGACAAAACTTGAGTAGACAGGCCTTAATGGCTGTATATTTCTTTTATTTTATTATTTATGATAATTTATTATTTATTATATTTTAACTACTAGTTTCGTGGACCTTTTGAAAACCCAGTTGTGTATTTAGAGAACAAATATTGAGCAGCTGTGTTATATTGATGTTGCTCTGTAATGTTCAACCACACAAACCCAGCAAAATTCTTGCAGAGGTAAATTCCAGTTTTCACATGGAGAGGATTTGAGGAAACTGAGGCCCTGTATAGTGAAGTCACTTGCCTAAGTTTGCATGAGTAGTCGGAAATAGGGATGTGGAGGAGTTTTGTGACTGGACCACAAGAACAAGACCATCCTTCTTCCTTGTAAGTAATGGCCCTGGGTAGAAATATATCTGTTTTGTTGATGGTTTTAGATAAGAAATTGGGATTGTCACACTTACTGCTTTTTTTTTTAGAAAGCTCAGAAAATATAAATCTTAACATTCTTTTTCTTCATGAGCTGTCATTATAAAAGCTATGCCAGTTATAGTTTTTCAGCTAATTTATTTGTTTGATACATCATAAATCAAATAACTCACGAGTTTTATTCACTATAGGCAGAAATACTTGTGTTATTCTCAACTTTTGCAGTGCAGCTAATTCTTGCAATTCTGCAAACCTTAACTACTGTGAGTGGTTCCATCTAAGTCAATTAGTTTAATGAAGCCTACTTCGAGTAATGGGAATTAAGTCACTGCTGAAAAATAAGCTACTATAAATGATGTTCTTTGTGATAATTTATGCAAAAAACCACTGTTGATTCTAGAGATACAGTGGCAAAATATTTCAGTAATTAAACATGTCAGAACATATATTAAACTGTTTCAAGAACTCCTTCCTGGCATAAGATAACATTTTATTCTTTAGATGTTATTTGAGTATGCAGAACATTACAGTCTGTGCTCAGCTTAATTAGCACTATTGAACATTCTCACAATTTAAAGCATTTAGAACCTTGAATCAGTTACTAAAAACTTCTGTTCCCTTATTTTCTGAATCTCTAAGTATTTGGATAGTAGAAGTTTTGTGGTTGTTTTGGTTGTTTGGTTTTATAGGGGGCATTCTTTGTGGGGGTTTGGTGTTTTATGTTTTCTTTCACCTTTTTATATGTGCAGCATTAAAATCTGGTTCCTGAGAAAACCATGAAAATTAAGATTTTGCAAAATAGATTCATTCTTGGGGTAGTGCTTTAAAGATAAACCCAGCATAACAAAATATGCTAAAACAACAGGACTTGTCAGCATTACTAATGATGTAAAGCTCTTTTCAAACAATCTACCTTTTCCAAAATGATTGGTGAATTTGGTCATTATATCTAATTAATTTTCATTTTAATGAAAGAAATGATATTTTAGATAGCATTTGTGAGTCTTTCTGTGCCAGTGTGAATCCTAAGAAAGCCATCTCAAAGCAGTTTTCTAATAAAACTTGTGCAGAGTGAAAGCACAATCAGGAATGGCATGAACCAGGTTCTTAGGGCTCCGAGGCTGCAGACCTCCCTAAGACAACTGAATACTTCCTTTCGGTACTGCTCTTCTGTTTTACTTAAAATATATCAGAATGTCTTGGCTTTTCTTCTAGCTGCTAACACAGATGTCCACAGAGATAAACCCCCTCATTTTTTAAGAGAAATATACACCCCCTCAGGAAAGCCCAGGATATATGATTGTATTTATATATCCAGATTGTGATGTTTTACTGTTTTTGTTGATTGTTTTTCAGAGATGATAACCTCAGTGTTAGGATCAGTGAGCTATGAAGTTGTATATTTCTGTGTTTTCCTCCGACCAGCAAAGAGCCTAGAGGATGATCATTTCCTGTCTACTCTGAGAAGTTTTCTTTATAACTGAACAGTGACTTTTAATTGTTTGGCAGGAAACCAACCGGTTTGCTGGAAGAAAGTAAACTTCCACAAACTTTTCAGAGCTTTCCCCCTATGTTTTCTTTCAATGCTTGATTATTTTATACAGTTTTGTAAATGTACTAATTTAACATTGAAATCCAAATAACAAGGGAAGAGCATAGAAGCATGAAAAGTAAAGTATCTTCTACTCCTTACTACTCCTTACTTCTGTTCTGTGGACGACAGAATATTCTGAAATATTCCTCAACTACTTCTTCACTGTCCTAGTCACATAAAAAAACCCACTGCACATACCTTGGTTAACTCAACTGAGAGTCTTCTATATACTTTTGAAGTTTCCCATTGGCTTAATCTTATTTTTACTTAATGGTCTAATGTATAAATCTATAATTATTCCAAACAGAAAAAGAAAACTTCTTTATTTGACATATTGAACATCTACTAATAAAGAAGACTTATGTGCTCAAATGAAAAGAACTAAAATACATGCATTGGCCTGGTTTGATAGCAAGTTTATAAGCTACAATGATGCTTATATTTCACTTTTTGGTGATTGACTTCAATGTTTTAGGGGCTCTGAGTTGCTAAGAACAATTAAGAGAAAATCACATTGTAAGGGCAGACATTTCAATAACAATCAATACCCTTGTGACATCAAAAAAATACAGATGTTTAGACAGTATGCCAGATTCTGAGCGGATGTAGTGGTTTTTTGTAAACCAGACTAGGCAAGTTTCTGAAGATAGTTAATCTGCTCTCTGAAGCAGTTATTGAAATAGAACTGCACTAAGTTATGTTCCCTCAGGACTTTCCTGCACAAAATTTATTCTACTCTAGTACAGCTGCCTTTACAACCCTCACCATTTGAAGTTGCAGATTATGCAATACTTTAAATGCAAATGAGCTTCTGTGCATCCTGCAAGGTTCTTATTCTTACCATCAATGAAGTGTGAAGATAGGCTTGCGACTTTCGTATCATATTTCTCCAGTAACTTATTAAAACTGACTCTAACTGATTGTTAAAGTGAACAGCTCCATTGAGATGAATGGAAAAACATCTTTTCTCTGAGGCATCTTTGCCATCTTTTCAGGCCATTATTTGCAGTGCGACCTTATATCAAGTTTGCATATAAAAAGTTGTTTTCAAAATCATGAGGTCCAGCAATATTTTCTTGACTTCTTCTTATGCTTGAGTTACAGACTCAGTACTTCACAGATTCATACATTTGGTTGGAATCAACCAAAAATGTCTTTCTGCTTTTTCAGTTCTTGTTCTCATGGAATTACTTTCAAAAAGTGGCAAGTGCAACAAACATGTAACTTGTTAATCTGTTAGTTTATTAGTCAAAATTAGAAACGGACTTACTTTTCTTCCAAATACTTACAGCACTTGTAAGCTTGTGAGATCCTAAAGGGGGAAGCTCAACAGAATATAAACCTGTTTTGTTTGCTGTCAAGCAGCAAACTACTTGTTTGTTCATTTTGATTAGTTATTATCAAAATTGATTAAATATTATCAAGTAGCTATCTCCTGCTCTTGAAAAATAAACTTCTGGTTTATTCAGCTCAATTGAAATGATCCTCACCCCTAAAATCTTTTATACCCAATAGTATTTTATATTATGGTATTCAACTGTTGGCACAGATGGACTGCACCCCGTTGAGGATTGCTTTACGTTTGCTCACAATTTGACTCAATAACATATTGAGCTTTGCAGATAATTTATTCACGTAATTTAATTATTTGTTCAGTAGCCAAACTGAAATTAAACATACATTAAATGGGTTTGGGTTTTTCCAACAAGAAAATATTACTTTTGTCATGTCAGGTGTAATGGATGCGTGAGAAATGCTTAATTTCAGAGGTTTTTCGGTGGTTTTTTTCTGTTTTGTTTTTTTTTAAAGCAGGGGAGTTTTTGAAATTAATTCCTAAATTGCATGAAAACTTGAAACAGAGCAAGAAGTAATGGTTGCGCTGATGACATATCTATCATGCTCCCAGAAAATGGTATTTAGAAAGCTCTCTAACAGCTTGAGACAGGTGAAATAGTATGATTTAAGCTTCTGTCTCTTAGAGTGTCTTTATATGGTTATTCCTCTTCTGCAAACAGCACCCTTTGCCTTGCATGACATGGTACCTATCCAAGCTGATGGATAGTTAAGTTACTCTAAAACTTAATCACTGTAGATACGTTTTACACAACATTAATAATTTTGAATAATAAACTTAACTGTTACTAAATATGCCTTAAAATAGTTTCAATTCAAAGATAAGAAATTGGTTTTGTTGTAATATGTTGTATAGGACTAGCTATTTTTGTATTTTTTGTAACAATAATTTAAACACGAAATACTTCTAAGCAAGATTATCCTTTAAATGAAACTTTTGGCTATCACTACCAAAGATTTATATTAGTATCTTTACCTAGAGCCAGTTGCTACTCATATACATTCATATATCCAGTATATTTATTTAAAAGAACTACTGCAGAGGATGAAGGGAAAGCATGACTCTTGGTTAAATATTAAGGTCTCGTGATTTTGCTTATGTCTTAATTGTACACTGTGTAATGAGAGAAACACATACACATTATGTTTACATTTTATATTATAAACATTAAGGAGACTTCTAAACAGCTTCCTGAAACTGAAACAAATCCATTTTCAGGATATATGCATTAAAGAAAGTAGACAAAGCCTAACGTCTTGGTTTAGTTAAAAGCATTTTGGATATAGTAATAGAAAATACACTTTTAAGAACAATCTAGACCAAGGAAGAAACAGGAATTAGATATACAGCAGAGCTTTCTGATCCTAAAATATATTCCAGCCTCTTTTATGTGCAAACCACATAAGAACAGGTGGTGATAGCTGCTAAAAGTCCATCTCATTAGCATTGCTGCTTTTTAAAAGAACTCTTTTCTGTCTCAGAGCTGTACCTAAGGAATAAGATTGTATAGAGCTGAGGTAATTGAGAAGACCTGTGAGAAAGTAAGAAGAACATATGAAACTAGTGCACTTCTTTCACCTAACATGCAGTGTCCTTCCTAGAACGCTAAGTTCAGACCTAACAATATGTTTGTAAAGCAGGCTTGGGAGCTGTGACTTTGAACCAGTGCTTGCCTTCTCTGTTCTTGTCAGCACAAGAGTTACAGTGTCATGAAGAGGAATTTCTCTTCCAGTGCTGGAATTATTACCAGAAAGGGAAGGCAAAGAAAGTGTAAACTTCTTGGTTTATTGCTGATGTAGGAGTTCTTCATTTAATAAGGAACAAGAAAACATAAGCAATTGCCAAAATGGTTATCTTGTATGTCTGTATTAGTTCTGTTATTCCTCTGTGCAGCAAAAAATGTCCTTGTAGTGCACATTTCTTGAATGATGAAAAGAATATTTTTCAGTTTGGTGTCATTTCTTGTTTTAGGAGCTTTTCCCCCACAAACAAACTTTTATAAAATATTTGTACTGAGCTGTGAATTCCAGTGAATTCAGATAAGATTGCATGGATGAATTTTAGTGTCAGTTGGGAGGACAAATAATTGCAGCTGTAGAAATCAGATTCATGATGGTCAAATCCACTTCACAAAGGCCCACCTATGCACATGGAACAGATCACCTGCCAAAAAGTAATGCAGTGCAGTTAACTATAGCTATACTATAAAATCTGTTTATGTACTGGTGGCATTTAGAAATTTGTAAAATGTTTGTAGAAAGCAGACTTGTCAACTGTTGACATGTTTTCTAAAAATCTTTTCTGTACATGGAAGCACCTGGTGTCTACTGCTTCACAGGTTCAAGTCTAAATGAAGTGAAATGCACTGTATCCTGGCCATTAAAAGCAAGAAAGTTAAATACAAGTAGTCCCAGTTTAACTTCATTTTAGACCATCTGCTAGGAGAATGTGGTTATCTGTGGAGGAGAAAAACCCAAGGCACAAAAAGTGGTTCCTTAGTGGGCAGAAACTATAATGTTCTATAAAATTAAGCTTCTCTGATGAATCTGTATGAATTTTAGTTTCTGTTCTGTGACTTTGAAGGTGTTTCATAAGTTTGCCCTGACTGTAGATTCAAAAGTTCTGGTACATGAGTCTCTCATATTCTGGGGGAAGGATCCATGTCTCTAATCCATGCTGAACTTAATGTTGTGTAAGTCCAAGACTAGCCAAGTATCTGAGGGTTTTGAAAGAATATTTTTAATTTACTAGAGTATGTTGGAGTTTGCTGACTACTGTTTACTAACTGGCAGAGGATGTATGTCTGGAAAATCTGTTTGTGATAATTAAGGGCAGAAAGTGTGAGGAGATTCAGAAGAATGTTTGGGCACTGAATATCATTAGAGAGAATCATCAGGGGGATATTTACTAAGCAGTGAATGCATATGTGTTGTTGAACTGTACCATTTTACATAGACAGGTAATCTCTTAAAACTAGGTATTATGCTCTGGAATATGCATTAACATATCTTTGACATCCAAAGGAAAAGATACCTGAACATCCTTCGGTACAGAGGCATAAATTACTCAGTTAATACTTACTTGCGGGTTTTTTTTTGTTTGTTTGTTTGTTTTATTTTTAAAATTTGTTGGATTAGAACTGAAGTATCAAGGTCTAAGATTTTTGCCAGCTTTGTCATTCGATTCATCTTCAGTTTTCTGATAAAGTGAGATCCCAGACATTTCCTGTGTCTGAGGTTTTAAACTAATACTTGATAGAGAAATAAGTTAATTTGGAAGAATTTGAGGCATCTTGCTTGCTTTGTTATACCTTTGTAATTTTTCACATAAGTGAATTCAATTTTCAGCTTTGAAGAAAACACAGAAATGCCTTGAGACGGGATTTTTTATTTTACTCTTTATATGGTTTCTGGTAAATCAGAGGGTAATATGCACATTTTTTATAAAATAATTCTTTGTATAATGCATTTCACCTCATTGGCTCAGTTATTTATAAAATGTGCATTCCTAATGATTGTTTTTAATCTAGGATTCCTTTTGTTTGGGGTTTAGATATGTTTAAAGGAAGTGCTGAAAATGAAAGACAGAAAAAATAATTTATCAAATGAATCATATGAGAAAACTCTGTGCAAAAATTCAGCAGTCCTCATTTAACTCCTAATTGGAATATTTTCATGAAAGATTGTCTGCCTCAATTATTCTAGTTTACCACAGAACAAATAAAAAGAAAACTTATGTGGCTGATTGTACTTGATCTGCTGTCATTAAAATATCTATACTCAAATATAGTTCCTCATCTAAAAATACAGATTACAATGAAGGGAGAGAGAGCATGAAGAAAGTAAACATAATGAGAAGGTAGTTTGGTATGGTCTAAAGATCTAAAATTGGCTAGAGTTTTTACAGAGGCAGTTTTCATGCTAGAGAAATAAAAATAATGCAGTCATCCTGAACCGTAAATATAATGGAAAATTGGTCACAACTAGAAATAAAAAGTATACTACTGAATAAGAGTTATATTACAACAGAGAAATGTTACTTATTTGACAAAACCAGGTACTTCTATAATGCTTTCTTGTTTTTTGTTTATTTTTTTTTCTTACAGGATCACAATCTTTAGAAAAATAACTGTTACCTTTTTTGAGGGGAACATTTAATGGTATGTTTCTTTGGGAGAATTAATTTTATAACATCTTTTTTTGAGATCTGCTGAAGTACCTCTCTTCTGTGGATGATAAAGTGAACCTGAATATTCATGTTTCAGTTAAGTGTCTAAATAAGGTAAAAGATAGGAACACAGTGAAATATCTAAAGTCTGAAGGTGTATGTCAGTGAGTTTCATAGAATCCTAGAATGGTTTGGGTTTGAAGGGACTTCTAAAGAACATCTGGTCCAACCTTGTTGTAATGAGCAGGAATATCTTCAACTAGATCATGTTGCCCAGAACCTCATCCAACCTGACCTTGAACAATTCCAGGGATGGGAACTTTTATGATTGTTCAAGGTCAGGAATCCAGAAATTCTGTCTGAACTAGAACTTTTGTTTGTGGTCAGCACCAGGTTTAGGGCAATTTTATAGGTTTCAGTTTGCATCTACCTTATCAACATAAAAGTTGTGTATTGGAAGTACATGGACTTCAGAATTCGCAGAACAACTAAGTTATGCGCAGATAAAGTATTTTGCATTTTTTGACAGGAATTTCTGTATCCAAGTACTTTCAGCTGTGGAAACCCAGTACAAGAGAACTTAGGAAGCAAAACCAAACTGTTCCGCTTAACTGTTTGGATGTTTGGCTACGACAAGTTAAAAGGTGGTGCTGCAGGCATATTGTGACGATACAGAAAGAGCTGCAATATTGCAAAACACTTTTGGGTTTGGTTTGTTAGTTTAGCTTTAAAGGAAAAAGATTAATGCATCACTATACATAAAATATATTTACAAGTCAAGTAAACAGAATTTAATATTATAAAGGTTGGGAAGAGCCTCAGCTGTAGTGACCATGAGATTGTGGACTTTACTATAGAGCGAGGAGGAAGCAGGGCAACAAGTAAGATTGCAACCATGGATTTCAGGAGAGCTAATTTTAGCCTCTTCAAGGATCTTCTTGGAAGAATCATGTGAAAACAGGTTGTGGAGGGAAGAGGGGTCCAAGAGAGTTGGTTGACATTCAAGGATCACTTCCTCCAGGCTCAAGAACAATGCATCCTAATAAGCAAGAAATTGGGCAAAGCGGCAAGAGACCTGCATGAATGAAGAAAGAATTTCTGTCACTCCTCAAGTAGGAGCAGGAAATACACAGGAGTTGGAAACATGGTGGGGCCACTAGGATGACTATAGAAAGGTTTTCAGAGAAAGTAGAAATGGGATAAGGCCAAGGCCCATATGGAATTAAATTAGGCCAAGGATGTCAAGGACAGCAAGAGGGGCTGCTTCAAATACATCAGTAACAAAAGGAAAACTAAGGATAATGTGGACCCGTTGCTAAAGGGAGGGGGGGCCTGCTGACAAAGGATGCAGAGAAGAGACAATTACTGAATGCCTTCTTTGCATTGGTCTTCATTGACAAGATCAGCCCTCAGGGATTTCTGACCTAGAAGGGTAAACGAATGTTAGGAGACTTTCCCTTGGTAAAAAAGGATTGGGTTAGAGGACACCTAGGCAAATTTGTCATCCACAAGTCCATGGGCCCTACGGGGATGCATCCATTAGTACTGAGAGAACTGTAATGAGGACACTTATGGTCATCTTTGAGAGGTCATGGCCATCAAGAGAGGTGTCTGAGGACTGGAAGAAAGCAAATGAGCAAATGTTGCCCCAGTCTTCAAAACTGGCAAGAAGGAGGACCCAGGGAACTACTGGCCAGGCAGTCTGACTTCAATCCCTGGACCAAATGATGGAGCAGCTCATCCCGGAGGCCATCTCTAACCACGTGGATGACAAGAAGGTGATCGGGAGTAGTCAGCATGGATTCATTAAAACTAAATCATGTGTGACCAATCTGATTACCTTCTACAATGAAACAACTACCTGGATGGATGAGGGGAGAGCAGTGGGTATTGTTGGTCTCAACTTCAGCAAGGCTGTTGACACTGTCTCTCACAATATCCTTGCAGGCAAACTCAAGAAGTGTGGACAATGAGGCAGATTGAGAACTGGCTGAGTGGCAGATCCCAGAAGGTGCAATCAACAGCACAATGTATGGTGGGAGCTCTGTCACTGGTGGTGACCCCCAGGGTTCAATACTGGGCCCACTGTTGTTTAACTAATTCATCACTGACTTGGAAGAAGGGGCAGAGTTCCCTGATGACACAAAGCTGGGAGGAGTGACCAATATCCCAGAGGGTTCTACAGCCCTTCAGGAGGACCTGTACAGGCTGGAGAGATGG
This sequence comes from Lycocorax pyrrhopterus obiensis, assembly GCA_014706295.1. Taxonomy (NCBI): domain Eukaryota; kingdom Metazoa; phylum Chordata; class Aves; order Passeriformes; family Paradisaeidae; genus Lycocorax; species Lycocorax pyrrhopterus. The sequence continues at coordinate 19,446,523 of JACSVZ010000007.1, read as the reverse complement.
GCAAAGAAGAGCCATCTGAAATTCAACAAAGGCAAGTGCAGGGTCCTGCACCTGGTGGGGAATAACCCCAGGCACCAGCACAGGCTGGGGGCTGAGCTCTTGGAAAGCAGCTCTGCAGAGAAGGACCTGGGGGTCCTGGTGGAAAACGAGCTGTCCATGAGCCAGCAGCGGGCAAGACGGCCAATGGGATACTGAGCTGCGTTAGGAAGAGCATTGACAGCAGGTCACGGGAGGTGATTCTGCCCCTCTACCTAGCCCTGGTGAGTGAGGCACATCTGGAGTTCTGTGTCCAGTTCTGGGCTCCTCAGGACAAGAGAGACATGGAGCTACTGGAACAGGTCCAGTGGAGGACAACAAAGATGATTAAGGGACTAGAGCATCTCTCTTACAAGGAAAGGCTGAGAGAACTGGGCCCATTCAGCCTCAAGAAGAAAAGACTGAGAGGGGACCTTATCAGTGTCTATCAGTATCTGAAGGGAGGGTGTCAAGAGGGTGGAACGAGGCTGTTCTCGGTGATGTCAAGCGACAGGACAAGAGACAATGGGCAGAAACAGATGTACAGGAAGTTCCAAGTGAAAACAAGGATGAACATCTTTACAGTGCGGGTGACTGAGCACTGGAACAGATTGCCCAGAGAGGGTATGGAGTCCCTCTCAATGAAGATATTCTAGAACCATCTGGACACAATCCTGTGCCATGTGTTCTAGGATAAGCCTGCCTGAGCAGGGAGGCTGGACCAGATGACCCACTGTGGTCACCTCCAACCTGACACATTCTGTGATTATATCAGTATCATTCTACTATTATTAATGCTAGTGAATGGTCATAATCCATTTCAGATGTCCATATTTTTATCTTCAGCAATGCTGAGTTGATTTCTCAGATTAAGGTTTAGTGTCATTGACTTCAGTCTTGCAGGGAACTATGATCCTGATCCAGTGAAGTCTGAAAGGATGTATTTAATTTATACAAATAACCTTCTCATATTAGTTTTTAATTGAAATCTAGGTGTATATGTGAGGCCTTCACTGGATTGGGATAAAAATATGTATTGTTTTGCTGAGCTGAGTGCACTGGCGCAAAGGTGTCAATCAAATATCGGTGTTACTCCTGTTTGGTAGGGTCCTGTGTAAAAATATAATTCAGTATGACATTTGGCTCAGATTACTGTCATAGTTTTGATATTTGGGGCTTGCTGTTCTGGAATTCCTCTCCTGCTTTTAGTTGTATTGTTTTGAATAGTTTCTCCTTACCAAGGGGGAAAGTAGCTGATTTCCTTGCAACTTACTCAAGTTAGATGAGAGAATGGCGGGTTGGTTGGCTTTTTTTATCAGGTATGAATAAAAGTGTCCATGCACTTTAGCCCCCTGCCCACACACACACTTTAGTAGAAGTAATTGCTCAGGACCACTCTGGCTAAACCAGAGGATTTGACAAAACGCTACCGTGGTAAGGTGAGATGTGGCTAAAAGCAAATCTGCCAAAAATATAATTAAGGTAAATGGAAACCTATATTAATGAAACTCATTAAGAAACTGATGCAGGAAAAAAACGAGGTTTGAGAATAATTATTTGAAAGCAAAATCATCAAGGCTTATTCTGTGAAGTAAAAAACAGTTATGCATTCAATGACAGTTTGAAATTAAAAGAAAGTAAAAGATTGCAAATCAATAACAATAAAAAGTGCACTAAGCTAATGGATCCCTTGTTTCAAATTGAAAGTGACAGTTTTGAATTCTAGAGTAAATCTTTAGTGATGGCCATTTTCATTACCACACAGCAGCCCTTGCCATTTCAGCTTCCATAGCTGTACTCACTCGGCTATGTGCTGCTTTGATCTATGACTCTATTTGCCATGCCTTTCAGGGATAGGGAAGTGGGAACTCATTACTGAAAAACACCCGAGTGATTTGGAAGATAGATTTTCATGTCACCAGCTGATCCCTGAGGCTCAACATCCATCCTTTGAACAGAAAGTTAAGTAAAACCTGAGAAGATGTTTTCCATGTTGCTCTTTCGAAAGGTACCTTGCTGACTAACTGATTTAATGGGCATATCTGTTCACAGGCACTTCTGTGTTTTCCAGTACAGTAAATGCTTTTCCTTGTAGCAAAGAAATAGCTCAGTGGTTTTTTCAGTCCTATCTCTTGCTTTTAGCTGTATGCTACTCCCGTTATACTCTGGACTGCTGATGCTTGACATGTAGGAGTTGAAATAATCAGAACTGATTGGAATAATCAGGATAAAATAGCTCAATATTAGACCATAAGAAAAGATTCTGTAGGCAGAGGTGCTTCAGTCTCTGTTTCCCTAATTTCCTTTATGCTACAATGATCATTTTCTGTAAGACATTTCTGATAGTTTTTCCTCTTAACTACCTCTAAAATATTTTATTTAGGAAAAAAACACCTTACATTTACTGGTATATTAACACATGTGCTTCAAGACAGCAGCTGGGTTGTATGAATAATTAGTTTTGTTTCTCAGGATAAATAAAGGATGACTCAACCAAAAATTACACAAGGCTTCCTTTTTAACTTTATTGAAAATATTCTTAGACATTCTATCATTTTTGCAGTGAACACGTGAAGAAAATACGGTTGTGAGAAGACAAAACCAAGCTTGTATTAGTAAAACATTAGAAGCCTTTGAAATAAATATTTCTATGAGCATTTTTTCAAAGCGGCTGTAAAATAATAATAACCCATTCCATACTCCAAGCAGAATAAATCTTCTGCTTAATATGTGGTAGACAGCTACTCTGCTGTCATGTAAAATATTAGCGGAAGTTAGACTGGATTATCTATATCTATATCATCTATATCTATATCTATATCTATATCTATATCATCTATATCTATATCTATATCATCTATATCTGTCTATATCTATATCTATATCTATATATCTATATCTATATCTATTATGATGGGTGGAAATAGTGGGGTACTTTGATATTGTCTAAATAGCTTGCATTCAGATAACTGGAATTGTTTGGACATTTAATTATTTCTAAAATATATGCCTAATTCCTTTATCCTTGGATTTAGGGTCTAGTCCTTTGTCTCTGCAGTTTTGAGTTTTAGATTATTCATGCACACATTTCCCTAGGAAAAAAATGGTTAAAATGATCCAAGGCTGAGAGAGTTGGGACTGTTTAGCCTGGAGAACACAAGATTCGAGAGGGAAATTTATTAATGCCTATTAGTACCTTTAAGGAGATTGTAAAAAAAGACAGAGACATTCTCTTTTCAGCATTGCCCAGAGTCAATGGGCACAAACTGGAACACAGGAAGTCCCCTTAGAACACCAGAAACAGACTGGGATAGGTTGAAGTTCTGGAATAAGTTGAAGCATTAGAAAAGAAGGTCATGGAGTCTCCCTCTTAGGAGATTTTCAGGAGCCATCTGGAGATCATCCATCTTATATGTTAAGATGTTAGCATAGCTTTGGTATTGTTTGGTGATGCAGTTGAACTTCCACCAATGAAAGCAGCAGTATTGCTATTGATTTCAATGACAGAATATGTGCTTTTTTAGGAGTTTTAATTTGTATTACTGTTATGCACACAGGATTAAAGAAGAATTAAAACTGGGAACTTCAATTTGAAAGGTGTGTTTCTGGTTTAGCTGATGGCTTGCCCTGTGACCTGGGGCAAGTTGTTTTAATTATTTGTGCCTTCATTTTCCAATTTGTAGAACCCAGACAATAAAATGTACCCACCTTGCAGGGATGTTGATTCAATTAGTGCTTGTGAAGTGCTCTGAGCTTCACAGATAAAAGACAGCATAGCAGTAGGAACTATTGTTATTTTTACGTCATTACAATACATGTTAGCTTAGCTCTGTGACATTAATCTTTGTTTATCAAGAGACTTATAACTCACTCCTGGCTACATCTCTTGTGCATTATAATTTCCTCTATATACTGAAGACATATGTCACGTTGCTATATAACTGTATTGAATTTTATATCTGTATGCACTGTGTTTCATGAGATAATAGATATTTTTTAAAGCTGGTGGAAATAATTCTTGCTTATTGACTGTAGTGATTTTACTCTTGAGTGATGTTATATTTTTAGCTGTTTTTAAAATATATTGTAATTAATTGATGCATTGTTTTTAAGTGGGACTAAAAACATTGTATCATGTGGCATTATAGCACTTTGTTGAAGTGTACTGGTATGAAAATCATAATGTGCACTTGCTTTGGTAACTGCATTATTGCATATCAAACCTTAGGACAAGTACAATGCGTCACCTTGAAGAATGTAACTTATTTACTGCACACAATGTCTAATATATTACTTTTATTGTATCTGAATTAAAGAACTTACACTAGCAGGGTTTATTGCATGACATTTGCTTGCAGGGCTGAATCCCTCAACCGTTAATCAAACATTTTGCATAACGCCAAAAGAGTTTTGAAGAGAAAAAGCTATGCAAAGTAGTATTAACACTGGGTGACGTGGTATCAACTAACTGATGTTCTTGCCTTATGTATCAGGGAGAATTTTTACTGTCTGGTAACTTGAATGATGGGGAAGGGCCTGGAGGAGAAAACATATGAGGAGGTTGAGATCACTTGGTCTGTTCAGCCTGGAGAAAAGGAGACTAAGGGGAGACTTCATTGTGGCCTGAAGATTCCTCACAAGGGAAATCGGAGGGGCAGACACTGATGTGTTCTCTCTGGTGACCAGGGTGAGGGAGGAAATGTCACAATAGGCTGTGTCAGGGGAGGTTTGGTTTGGATATCAGGAAAAGGTTTTCCACTCAGAGGGTGTTTGGGCACTGGAACAGGCTCCCCAGGGAAGTGGCCACAGCACCAAGCCTGACAGAGTTCAAGAAGCATTTGGGTAACACTCACAGGCACGTGGTGTGACTCTTGGGGGTGTACTGTGCAGGGCCAAGAGTTGGACCTGATGATCCTAGGGGGTCCCTTTTGACTCAAGTTATTCTATGGATCTCTCCATCATGTGTAAATAATTTTCTATAAATATTATCAACTAATATTAAGGATGATAATTAAATAATATTAATTGTATCATTGATTGTTTAAATTTTTATGTGAATTATATTATTTTGTACATTGTTATTTAGGTAACATAAATATGTTACCTAAAAAAAAGTGAATATGTAAAGAATATATCTGATAGTAAAACCTAATACGTTTTTGAATTGTTTTGCTGTATGTAGTTATCATATGGTATATAATGGTTGACCAAAGTTATTACTAGATCATAAAGAGAAGTGGATGATGGCCAAGTGATTGCTGCAGAAACTGACAGGGATTTAAGGTGTTCCTGCTTTAAACTGTATTTTTAACCATTCTATGCCCTCTCATCTCTTGGGCCGTAGGACAGATTATTCAGTTAATCCCAGAAGCAGTGTAATGTAGTTTGTGTGGGTTTGAGTTAAAACACACTGCGTGCTTCCATGCAGCAGCTTGCACTGACAGTGGAGGAGCGGAACCTACATGTTACTTCTGTTGTGAGGTGGAAAGCTGTAGCAAGGAGGTTGTTAGGGTGGAAAACAGAAAGATACACAGTCATACGGCTTTCTGCAATTATTTGACCAAAGCCAGATTTCAAATTCTTCTGATTTAAATTAAAAAGTAGGTTTATACTTAAGTAGCATGACGTGTTTAGGCAATTGTAGCTGTAATTTTAAGTATCTCTAAAACTATTTGCACTGTGAAGATTGAATCCTGAGGTGACTATTTGCAGACTGATTTGACTAGATCTGTGACTTTTTCTGATCTAGATTAATTATCATGCTATTTCATTTCTAAGGGTATGCTATTTCATCAAAATCCATGTCATTTTACAGATGTGTTATACTGGTAATAGTGACTAATAGGAGATTAATAAGCATCACTTCTGCCACAAACAAATACTGTACCATATGCTTTTCATTAGTACTTCAGTTTCTTCTTTTGAATTTATTGATTTTACATATTGAAACAAAAGAAGCACTAAATAAAAGGAGTCTCTAATTGCATTAATGTTGCCAGTTTTATTTTGAGTGGATATTTTGCAACCATTTTAACCTCTAGCAAAGAAGCTGTTGCCCCACTCAGCCTAACTTAATTGATGTCACAGCTGAACAGAAGTGATTCTTCCCCAGCAAACCTAATGTTTTCATGAACTTAGGTACATAATGAGATAAAGAGTACATTCATGCCATGCAGAGTATTTAATCTGGAAGTTAAAGGGTCTACTCACAAAATAAGACTTTTAACAACTGACAATCTTGGTCCTGAACATGCTTCTTTCCTACTTACACAAACATTGAAACATTTTAATGGTCTTTACTCACATTTTGCAAGCCAAACTTTAGAAGACAGTTCTTAGTCTCTGTGTAAAAAAAAAAAAAATATTGTGAATGCTCTGAAGTAGAAGAAAGCTTGATTAAAGCCTTTCAGAATATTTAAACTTGACAGAAATATTATTTTCAGTGGAAGCTCTGCCTTGGATTGAAATGGAGTCGGGGTTCAATCTCTTAAGTCTAAATACTTCTTTGCACTTTATCCAAACTGGGAAACTGAAGTCAGCTGTGAAAAAGATATTTCTTAAGTCAGACATTGGATTTGTGGTTTGGCTTTTTCTTCCAATATGGAAAACACCCTTTAGTAACCACATTTCCCCACTGGCTTTTCTGGCACAGTTTTAAAATCCCTCTCTAATCATCAATTTGTTTCTTCTTGTTAAAATAATTGAGCTTCATAAAAATGTGTTAGTTGTTCCTTTCCTTCTTTCCCTCTTTCCTTTTTTTTTTCTTCCTGTTGCCAATCATATGTCAAACCGGTGACTATCATGTCAAATACAATGTATGAATAGTTTGGCACAGTTTACATCCTGCAGTCTTTTATCAGTGTTTGCTTCCAAATGAGTATTTTTAATTGGGACACCAATAAGAATATTATTCATTGCTGAGTTGTATGTATCATGTGTGGCTTGCTTTTTTTTTTTTTTCTTTCCCTTTTACGTGCCTGCCTATATTAAAAAAAGAAGAAAAAAAAGGATTTTTTTAGCAAGGTATTTGATTGATTTTAAAACAAATTATATAAAAGACAAATTGTCAAGATTAGCAAGTTTCTGAAAGTACTTTGCAGTGAGTTGCTTTTGCTGAAACAGTACTAATGAAAGAGTCAAAAAGTCCCTTTCATTCAATAGTAATGAAATGATGTATTTCAGTTGCACGTTGTCCGTTAAGGAAAAGTCACTTTTCTGCTGCTAAACATTATTTTGATGCACAGTGTTTTGTTATGTCTTCCCAGGGATGTTTTTTTGTTGAGGTGTTTTTAAGCAAGAGATGCAGTGCAGTTTTCATAAGAGACAATCACCTTTGTGCAGAGTTAGACTGCTTCCCAAAGTTGTAAGATATTGAACTCGTGCTCAAGAGGGACTGTATTTGAGCTCTACTGAAAAAGGCTGGAAAAGTTACTCCATTCAAACTGAAAAAGAGATTTGGGAAGTATGAATGGAAGAAAAAAAGGAGAACATAAATGGAAGAGAGGATACAATGTATGCAAGTTGTTTCACAGAAAGGACATGGAAAAATCCAAATGAAAAATTGAAGCTTGTAAGATCTTTACATCTGTTAATGTTAGTGAATTACCATCTGATGATATAAGCAGATGAGTCAGAAGCAGGGTGATGAAACAGGGTTCAAAATAATGAGTAAAATTTTTAGGATAGATAACTGCTGGTTTATCTTGCTGTTGGCACACTAATTTATACAGAGAGCTGGTGCTTATTAAAATGGTAATCAAAATTATGAATCATATATGCCTAATGAGACATTTGATGTGAGATGCAAGTTTGCGTTGAAATTAAACTCCACATTGCAGAGTGAAGGGAGTAGCCCACCATCACAACTTTTCTGAGAATATGAGTTAATGAAAGAAATGGCACAATTCTGACCATATGTGGTATGGTCTTGCTTATTGCAATTGAATTCACTGTTACCTTGGAAGAAACACAAGAAAAGCTGTATAGGATCTCATCTTCTTGAAGTGTTTACGCGGCCAGCAGAAAGTACTGCAACTCTCAAGTTAAAAGCGTTAAGTTCAAATTAATCCTAGTTTAGTTAAATGATTGTGTTATAGGGAAAGCATCACTTTGCTTTTGCTTACAAAAACATAGTCATGTTGTTATTCAAAAAAATGCATCTGTTCATGTTCATGAATAATTTTCTAGTCTTTTTTAGCAAAATATTTGATCCTGAAAAGTGCCAATCTGCAAAAAAGTCCAAATTATTTTACTGAACTTTCACAATCTAAGTTCATGTCAAGATTAAGTTTTTTTTGTTGATGAAATATCCTTTCTATACAGTATTTACCTCTAAATCACTCAAGATAAAAAATCCAAATAAATCCTTATGGAGTACAGAATTTTTCTTATAGAGCGTTTTTTGTCCAGTATTACATGGGACAGGCAAGTTAGAGGCTATCTCTTCCTTTGACTGATGCAATATTTTGTTTTTCTTGTTAAAGAGATACTGTCCATTAGAGTACAGTCTGGGCTATGCATTATATATAGATATCATAACATAATTATTGTTCCTAGAGCAAAATTAGAGGAAATGGTTTGATCCTGGCAGAAAGGAAGTATACTTGCAGTTTCCAAATTATGATTAACAAATTATTTATATAGGCTGAAAAAAGGAAACACTGATTTCAGTAAAAATGTTTGTAGGGACTTTTCACATCATCATGAAGCGTGTTGGTCTGTGAAGGTACTAAGTACTTTATAATACATGTTTTACTTGTGATTTCGGTGACATTACATCATATTATCAGGAACGCTGCTGATTTTTCTCTTGTTACATTTAATAAAACCTGAAGGCTCCAGCACAAAAAAATACGCATTCCTTGAATAGCAGATTCATTTAGAACTGAGTAGTTGTGGTCAGTGGTTATTAACAGCAGGCAAGGGCAATTCATTAGTGCTTGTTTGTTTTTTCTTGGTTGGGTTTTTATTGTTGTTGTTGTTTGGGGTTTTTTGCTTGTTTGGGTAGTTGTTTAGCTCCAGTTGGCAACTAAGCCCTACGCAAGGGGATGTGGGAGAGATTCAGAAGAGTAAAAGAATAAGCTTGTGGGTTGAGATAAAGACAGTTTAATAGGTAAAGCAAAAGCTGTCCTCACAAGCAAAGCAAAACAAGGAATTAATTCAGTGTTTCCCATGGGCAGGCAGGTGTTCAGCCTCACCCAGGAAAGCAGGGCCCTATTACATGCAATGGTTACTGGCAAAAACCAGCAGCATCATTCCAAACATCCTCCCGCTACCTTCCTCTTTCCCCAGATTTATGTGCCGAGCATGACACCAAATGATCTGGAATATCCCTGTTGTCAGCTGGAGTCAGCTCTCCCAGCTGTGTCCCCCCCAACTTCTTATGCAGCCCCAGCCTCCTTCCTGGGGAGAAGCAGAAAAAGCCTTGAAACTGTGTGAGCCCTGCTCAGCAATAACAAAATAATCTCTGTATTACCAACCCTCTGTTCAGCACAAATCCAAAACTCCATACCAACCACCAGGAAGAAAATTGCCTTCGCCCCAGCCAAAACCAGCACAGTTTTTTTTGTGTATTGGCCTTAAATGGTGATCAAGAGCTACATAGATGAATTGAGTGGATTTCTGTCATTTGTAGAATTGACCAAACTCCTGTGAAGATTCCTATGCAGTGTTAATTTAGGTTATAATTTGAAGTTGGGGAAAGAAAAAAAAAAAAGGAGATTGTTTATACTTAGCTAGAATCTCTGTAAAATACTGTTAGACATTTTCATATATTTTGATGGAAGTTTAAAATGAGTATTCAAACTCAGGAATCATTGTCTAATTCTTATTTCTGTTCTATGTATTGTGGAATTAGTAATGTTTCATCACTTGGAGTCATCATATCATGTTTTCTTAATGTTCACTTCTCCCTGCCCGACCCCATCCCACCATTCTGCACAGAACAGTTTTCACAACTTAGTTGACAATAGTGGGGATGATTTCAGGAGAGGAAGTTTAGTACAACAGACTTTACTCTCCAGTACTGATATTTGCTATGCAAAGTTCACAGAATCAGAAAATTACTGCTAAAAGTGGTTGAGATATTTCTCTGTAGATAGGAAGGGGAGCAATTGTATTAAATGTCATATTTTCTGTTATCACTTTTCTGAATATGACAGCACTATAAAACGCTGCCAACATTTGTATGGTACCATAAATGTATCTAACAACTGGCCTTCATCTTCTCTTATAACAAGACATGAATTAAGTATGTTTACAGTTGGCAGCAATCCATTTCAGTGCTGGGATATAGCACTGGAATTATGTGCTTCTCCCCAGCCCTTTCTCTCCTGCCCTTTAAAGAGCAAGATGACGTTCTCACAATTTAAAAGGTATTATGCGGAAGAAAATTGTAAGCCTTTGTCTTCTGACAGTGGAAGAGAATTACTGACCATTTAAAGATGTGCTTTGTCCAAATAAGTGCTTCATATTTGAGTTTTCATAATGTCTTTTGTTAGTTTCAGTGAAAAGGAAGAATAGCATACAAAGTATAGAGACTCAAACTTTAAAAAATATTTTTAAATTATATGTTTTAGAGTAAAAACAAACATCCATCTTTGTTCCTCCTTTCCCAAGTGTTCCTCTAGTAATTCAAGCCAAAAAGAAAATAAATAATGTAGTTGTAGAAAAATGTCTTAGATTTTTACATTTTTATATTTGTAAGTTTAGTGTTGCACTACTGAGCTTTTATTGGCTCAAATAACGAAAATCAGTTTCATTAGGTATTTAACCTACAACAACTTAATTAATCTGCAAAAATTATGCTACAATTTTCATCAAATATAGCACAGTTACTGTAAAAAATTGGGACAGAATTATGACGGAATTACGATGGAATTATGAGTGATTAAAATGTTTGCCATGTGAGGTATGCCGCAGAGAGACTGTTATAATTTGTGACAAGAGAACAGGTAAAGGTCCACTGAAGATAGTTTCTCACTCTCTGGACCAGTCTGGATGGCTTTTGCTCTACACAAAGAGAGGGCAAGTAGGATATGCTTCATTTAAAAGTAAAAAGCAATAATTTGTTGACTGAGACGTGAAGGAAGTAACTAGAACTAGCAATGAGCTTAGGCTAAGCACTAACATGCTTCATCACCCTCAGGGAGGCACTTGGGGATGGGGAAGGGTCAGCGGCTGCTGCTCTTTGGAATGGGATGGTCTGTGATGTTCCTCTACTGCCATGTTCTAGCTCTGTTTTCCCCTTTAGATATCAATACATTTTATCACATATGTGTTTTTTCTCTTGAATCCTGAGCTGCCTCACAGTTCTTTTCTTCTCTGTTTTACCTCTGCTGTTTTACCTTTCATGTCTCACTTGACTATAGGCTCTGTAGTTTGTCACAGCTCCTTCCTGTAAGCTAGTGGGTTTCTTAAAAATCCGAGCCAATGTTATGCACTAGTCAAAACTAATATGGAGTCATAGAAAAATGAACTCCTCCAGAGAGAAATAGAGATCTATTTTTTAACTTTAGGGGCTGATCTGCAGCTCAAACCTGAAGCGGTCATGATTCCATTGAGTCAATATTAGTGTTACTGTTGAATTAAGGAGGCCTAAAGTTTCCTCTTCAGTCTCTAGATGTTCATTCCTGAGACTTTTCAGCAATTACTCCGCTTAACTGCATTTTAAATTAATAATAGTGGTTTTATTTTGATACATATTTCATATGTAATGCTGCTTGTTCGAAGATGATGTGCGTATTTTTTTTTTAGGTGTACATTTTGTGACTCATTTAACCAAGAAAAAAGGCGACCTTTTTTCTCAAAAGCTAACCCGATTTTTAGAGGCAGGATTCCACAAACATTTTAGATTCTTGAAGAGTCAGAGGAAAATAACATGGACATAAACTTAGATCATAGTAGAAATGAGTTGCTACATTTATAAACAGAGGTTTGCAGTCGGGCTGACCAGGATGAAACATAAGTCTTCTGTTTTGCATGTTTCCCTTTTGATTTCCACAGTATTTTAACTGGTCCAGTGATAAGGTTGCCAAACAGATCGATCTTTTCCTTGTCTTTCATTTTCAACTCTACACATCTCATCCATTGAGTGTTTTTTTCAAAATTTCTTATCATACTCTCTCAAATTTGAACCAGTACCAGGAATTGAAAGAAATGGCTGAAGAGAGAAGATTGGGAGATTAACCGCTAAGTTTGTAGGAGGATGCAAAACTCTTCAGTCTCTCATCCAGCTACGACCTGCTTGTCACAGTGTAATGCTCTTCCTTCTAATGTGTTGACTCTAAAGTGTCTGCTTGGGGAAAAAAAAAAAAGCTCCGCTTTTGGAATCCATCCAGAAATATTTTTCCCTAAGCTTGTTACAAACAGCTGCCAGGACTCCATGAGTCCCTAAATGTCCTCCTCATAAACATTGCATTAATAAAGTGCTTGGTCAACAGTTTCACAGAGGGCTGATCCAAGGATACAAGGAGAGGAAACCAGGACTTGAGTGACATTGCTCTACTTCCTGCCAGAAAAAAAAAAAAAGTCTTTGTTTCATGCTTCATTTTCACAGCTGGTTCAACTGAACAGTTATGAAAGTGGAATATATGCTGTCAGTATCTCCAGTATCACCTGTCTTTCTTCTTAATATATTGAGAGGTTTGTTTGCACATCCAGAGCTTTACCGCTCTGTTGTAAACTCACGGCTGGACGAGCCCACTCCCTAGACTTACATGTCAGATTAATTTTGCTGAGAAGTTTATAAAGTCATCATATCGACTTTTAAAATGAAATAAAAGTCATACCAGCATCCATGGTATCTGAATTTTCCTCCATGCAAAGATGGTTAACAGAATGCAGGAAGAACAGGGCCACCAACAGGAAGTGGAAGGACTATAAAGAAAATGCTGTGGACTCAGTTGTCTGACCTGAACAAGACCAAATTTCGTGTCTGTTTTGGAAAAATATAAATTGTGTATTGGTAGCTTTTACAAAAAACTGAGCCCCATTGGATGATGAAACTTTAAAAACTAAAATTTATTTACTACTGACCTATGTGATTCAGTAGGTGGTGCTCTTCCCTCTACATATCATTTATGAATCAAACATTGAGGCTGTGATAGAACAATGCCTCATACACCTTGACCCCAGATATCTGTGGTTATTTGGTTATTCAATAGACCATGTCACAACAATAATTGCAATAAAGATTAACAGCATGTTTCAGATGAAGTTTGCTTTTGCCTATGTATGCACATTTTTCCCTGCCTCTTGCTCCTTCCCCTCAAGTGTAAGCACGGACTGGGGCCAGAATATTCTCTTACTCCTGTGCCCCAAAGCAGTGCTGAGCATCTCTGACTCAAGTAACTATGTTGACGTGTTTCTGTCTCATTTGCCTAGCATGTTTCGTAATCATAATTAGTCATATTTCTTACATTTTCTATTTTCTTCACTGGAGGATAAGCCCTTCTGTTGCTAACAAATATCCCTGCCCTTGCCCCATTGCCCTTCCCCCCTGCCCCCTCAGAAGATGATTGTGCAAAGCTGCTCATGGGAATTCTGTGCATTCCTATTGATACTGTTTTGAGTGCTATCACAGAGCAACCAGTCAGCTGCGCTTGGCATCTGGAGTCTAAAAGGAATGATCTTGCGCTTCCACCTCACAATTTGGAGGTGCCAAACAGGTACCATTGAGTTGTCAGATCTTCTTTGACCTTACTAAGCTATGTATCAACACATAAAATTGACTTGAGTTTTTCTGAGTCAAGGTGCAACTTTAAATACAAACATATGGCGGTATTTGGTGAGTTAATAAAATTCTCATGTCTTTTTCACTTCTGTTTCGGAGGCTCAGCCACTAGAAGTGATCAAGATCTCACAGGCTTCTCTGTCAGTGTAATGCAAACTTGTACACATGAAGCCATATTTCTGTAGGCGTGTGAACATGAGCTTATATGGACATAATTGTTACAGGAAGACTGTTTTTTTTCTGTGAGGCATATGAGTCTAGCTTAAAGTCTTATATAAATAATGCACAATGAATTTAGACTGCTAAAGTGCTTTGATGTTAAATGAATCCTGTTTATGTACAGTGGTCATCATAAAAATGTCAACTCTTGCCAGAAAATCATTATGGATTCAATTTTTGTTTTGTAGGAACATTCCTCTGGATTGTTGGCATTCATATATCTGCTGACAGTTTTTGATTTTTAATAATTATTGCATGTTTCTTCTTTTTTATCATAAGTTCTTTTGTTTTGAATATAGTTAAGGCATTATTGTGTTTCCATTAATGATTCTTTTATTTGAGACTAAGTGTCTAAAAACATGGTAAAAGGTAAGTAGATCTTCAAGACTGTTCTAAGCATTTCTTTTGTATGATATGTGATGCTAATAATGCCCTAAAGGAAAATAATCTAAGAACTTCATTATAATAGTGTGTTTCAGAAAAAAAGCTTGACAGCTGTGTATTATTTCTAATTGAAATTACTGAGCTTCTTAGCACCATGCAAGTGAGTTTTTGAAACAGAAACTATTCAATTTAGATTATTTGGATTATAATTAAATCATTTCACATTTACACAGGAGTCATTGCCATCTTAATAAGACCTTTTCACAGAAGAGTTATGCCGTATATCTTTGCATCTATATAGGTGTATACTTTAGAAATACTTCTATAAATCAAAGTTTAATTTTAAAATTGATAAATACAGCAGCATTTTCTCTATGGAAATTTTAGTAGTAATGCAATTCCTATTCTTGAGATAAAGGAAAGATATTTTTCTTCAAATTATTTTTTGTCCACAATTTTAAGAGAGTGATACCAGATCATTTGCTTAACTGAATGGTGTGTTGACTTTAGCACAGTTGCAAAAGAGAGGAAGCTTCAATCTGTATGGTTAAAATTACAGAAAACTTGTGAGTCTTTGTTACATTAGGTGATTGAAGTTGGGCTTGATCTTGCTTTCACTGTATTATTTTCTTATGCTTCTCTTGATCTCACTGAAATCCTCGGTAAAGTTTTGATCCACGTGTCCTATTCACTTAACAGTGAGCAAGAAATTGCCCACATGTTAAATAATCAATCTAGGTGATTCATTAGTTGAACTAAATGATAAAATATGTATTCTGGTATTTAAGTCTTCTTTCACAGAATTACAAAATTTATATGATCAGTTTCTTCTTATTGAAATATGCTTTCAAAAAATCTTACAATATTTTCCTCTAAGTTTGGAGTATTATGCATTTAATAGCAATTACTTGACTGAATTCGTTTTGTGATCTTATTTAACAAAGAAAGGATTTATTTTTATTTGCAAGATGACTGCTAATTTAGGATCCTAGAATCTGAGGTGCATCACTTCAGTACACTTTGTCTTTCAGCTTTCCATAGATTCAAGTTGCCCTTAATTTCTTTGAAAGTCAGTTTGAAATGCAGGTGCTTATCAACCCTTCAGAAGAGGCCATATATGACTCGAAGCTGTAGGCATTATCATGTAAAGTTAAGAAATCTTTTACCTTTAACAATAGTCTCTTCCAAGTGGGTGGTGATGAGAACGAGCTAGAGAACGAGCTAGTAGTACAGTTACTGACACTGTTTCTGCACTGTGGATGAGGAGAAAATTTAAGTCTCCAGGGCTGTCAATCCAGCATGAAATTCAGATATTTTTAAAATTATTATTTTAGCTCTATGAGTCATTCTGTGATACATAAGGATATGTGCAATAAATAGATAATAGGTTAGATCTAGCTAAAGTGTTTCAGTGTGACACTGGAGATGCACTTGTTATGCTTTTTTGTCTTTGTGTCTTTTTGTAGCAATATTTCTAGATATGTAAAATTAGTGATTCAAGTTTAGGTAATTAGACTTTAAATTCTGCTCATTATCTTCATATTAAAAAAAAAAATCTACAAAGAAAGTATAGCAAGAGTGTGTGGTTGCCATTTCAGACACAGATTCATGTCTCAGTCTGAGTCAGTTCCACTCATCATATCTGATCTCTCAAAACAAGTCCTGCAACAGAACTGATAACACATAATGCTGTATGAAAACAGAAGAACTTGTGAAGATCTAAAATTCTCCATAATTCTAGTAGCAGTTTGTTTGCTGCACAAATAAGAATTTTGATTATCATTGATTTAGCCTTAATGAACACAGATGTATTTAGTCATGCAGTTATTCAGCATTTAGATATCTAGCCATAATATTTGACTCAGTGATATTGTCAGCATTGATGCTGAGAATTTAAAATGCTAAACACTGATGAGTGTACTCAGTAGTATGTGGAAAAGCTTGTTATCAGTTGTTTGTTGTTTGTTTGTTTTTTTTCCCCAGCGGAATGTGTTAGAGAGCAATAAGGGAGAATAAACTATATTGGATGCTTCTCTCTTACTGTTTAGCACATTGTGTATATTTATTTAAATCAGAAAATTGTACCTCACAAAACTTCGTGTGCAAATCTTGAAATCTTGTAGAAGTCCTCCACATCTTTTCAAGTTTCAAAGTATTTTATGCATTGCATATCAGCATACAGCAATATGTGATACCTACAGATGAATTAAAATCTGAGCATATACAATCCAACATACTTAGATTTTAGATTTGGATTCCTCTACAAATTTAGGAGATCATTTTAGAATAAGTATTGTAACATCCATTTACCATACTAATCCATTTAGTATTTATCTTTCTTTACTATATTGATCATAATTTAAACTTCCTCTTGATAGTGTATTTCTATCTTTTTAAAAAAACCTTCATAATATACCTACAACAACTTGTTATTAATTAAATGTTAAAAACCATATAGAGTTGGCATGACCTGTCCCACTGTATGTGTCAGGCATCAATATCGCAAAACTAATGTTCCAAACTGTTCCTATCATATCCCTGAGCTGACTTGGTAGGCAGAGTAAGTTTTGAATACAAAATTGGTTTGACTTTCGCTTCACTCCATAGAGAAATCTTGTTAAGGGCAGGTACACGGTCATTTCAGAAATTCTGAGACCAAGAGGAGAGGACTTCTGATTTAAGGTTAACACAGTAAAAGCCCATCAAAAGAATGAGCATATTTCTGCTAGTGAAGAGGTCTAAGAGTTAGCTGTCAAAGAAAGGTATCTGGTATTAATATCGTGTCATGGATGTATACTTCAGAAACTTAGTAGAAGTATTTAATGGGAATGAGTATTTCTACCAGTACTAGGGAAATGGATCAAATGAATGGTTTAGCTGTTACACAGGTGTTTATAGCATACTCTTTCTTTATGATGATCTCTATACTCCCTAATTTCCTGCAATTGCATTTCAGAAAAATGGGTGACAACTCACATGGTAAAAAAGCTGACACGCTTTCTTTTCCCCAGTTTTGCTATCTTTAGGAGGAAAAACAAACATGCAATTATATCTTGTCATTTGAATTTCTAGAATTGTTTTCTATAAGCTGGTTTAGTTTTCCCCAGACAGGGTTATAAATTATAGACAACAGATCTGATCTGGGTTATTTTTACCTTTTATTTCTGTGCTGGCAAAGAGATTTTTCTTATAGCTGTTGGCTTTTTGTTGTCAAATAACTGGAAATGGTGGTCTTATAATGCAACTGTTTCCAGGGACTGTTGTTTCAGTATTTGTTGGGGCAGCGACAAAACTTTAATTCAGCTATCCTTGACACAGCAGGACTTTTTGACACCTCAGCCTGTTTCATTCCTTGGAGGTCTACAAACTCTGCCATCCTATCATTCTAGTTCACATTCTTGTTTTCCTGTAGTCTTCCATGACACAAAGAGTCTTGAGACACTTTATCAGCTCTCTTCTTTTGCCCACGGCAATCAATATAAAGATTCAGAAAGTGAATATACTGTATTGTTGGGTAATCTGCTCCAGACAACTCTTGCCAAAGTGGGATTTAACCAAGATACAGGCCCTATACAGGTGAAGAAATCAAGGCCTAAGAAATAGAGGCGTTTGACAGTGTTGCTATGCTTCGGTGTCAAATCTCATTAATGCATAAAAGTGAGTTATTTCTCATTTAGCTGAATATATGTGTTTTCATTTAACCTGAGGTATTTTTTCCCAAAACAAAGTTTTTATATTCTCTTTACAATTATATAAATCAAAAGTTCTCTCTCCTTTGGGTATTGGATTCAGACAGGAGCAGGTATTTACTTTTGCAGAATCAGTAAGGTGAAGTCCTGATATGGAATATAAAATACTTCCATGGGAGGAAGGGAAATAGGACTCTTATTTCCATTTGTATGTTGTCTCTGAGAAATTACTAATATGGCCTTCACAATTTTATCTGAGCAGAAATATTTAGCTGGATAAATGAGTAAACACCGTCTTTGAATGTTGACACTGTAGCTTGTCTATATCTAGTGCTCACCAAGGTTTGACTGCAGATCTGATTAGGTTTCCAAATCCCATTCTGTTTTTCCCCTCAATCCATTTGTTCTGGAGAATGTTAATGTTGGTGTCCTTATTACTTTGTGTTGGAATTGTTCATATAGTTCAGCTGCACCACTATTTAGAAACATTTATATGAAATAAAGAGGAGAAAAAGCCTCAATAAATAAATTCTACTAAGAATTTGTTTCTATGTTCAGCTTTCACTGTTTGTCATGTAATCAGTAAAAGAAAATGTCTGGAATATTGCAACACCTACTCAATGTGCATGCATATCATTGCATCCACCCATAACAAATCCGTCAGTAAAGCTGGGGTGATGAGGAATGATTAATGGTAGGAGCTACTGAAGTAAACAGTCATACAAGTAGGAATAATTGTAGAACTCAATTTTTGCATGGATTTCTGGCTGGTTTTGAGACCTGTTATATTTTATATACGCCTAAAATACCACCATTGTTTTTCTTCTGAAAGGTAAGTGTCATAAAGATTTTTGATTTCCAAAGCAAATACTGTATTTTAAGGGTAATCATGTGGGCATCAGAATATGCTCAGTAGCTTATGTCACTGACTGATTTTCAAACTGAAGAAATGTGCATTTTTTGAAATTACTTATGGAGAACAAGTATGTGAATATGGTCAAGATAATTCCTGTGTGAGAATACAGCTGACCAGAGACTAAAACCAATTAAAACTGATTTTGTTGTTGTAATACACCTTACTCACACTGGGTCTCTCTTCTACGAGACCACCAGATCATGTATTTCCTTTCTTGAAATCAATTCAGCCTGTCTTAAAAAACAAAATTCCCTGAATTTAGTGATCTGTAGATTAGAAAGGACAATTGTTCCCACCTCTCAGAGTGTAAGACTATTACAGAAAATGCACCCTCTTAATGTTCAGAAGTGTTCTTCTGTTTTTATTAAGAAATGCATTAGGGTATGCACATTTGATTTTATGACACTGCCCTTTACATTGAAAGTTCCCTGTGTCTTTCTAATTTTAACAAGCCAATACATTTATAGACTGTAATCGTATCTTCTCTTAACCTTCATTTTTCTAGAGTGAATGAGCTAAGCATTTTCCAGTTCCTCTTATAAGATTGGATTCTGTTCTTTTGATGATGTTCCTGTTATCTTCTACAGCTTGAATTAATATTCTTTGCACATGCATTGTGATCTACCTAAGTCCAGATTAGGTTTTGTACAGTTACATTAAAAGTGGAACAATACCAGCTGATTCATTATGGTCATGTTCTCTTGGTTGTCCAGTAACTTCTAGTAGCATTAAACTTTTCACCTTAGTCCTTCCATATACAGTTTGTAAGATTACACTGTTTAATGTAAATCTTTTTTTACTCAGTGAGAGACCTTGGATATACCACTAAATGTCATCCAATTTCTTTTCTCCATTTTCAGAGGCTTGATTAAAGGCAGATAAAATAATCAGATTTTATAAGCATGAAAAAAACCCAGGTATTTTCTTGTTAAAATTATTTGTCAGTTTAGGGATGGATAATGTACCTTCAGTCAAACTACATTACATTGCATTACATTGTGCGTGTACCTGAAGCTTGGATTACTTTTATGTTATGATTTTTCTCTGAAATTTCCCAGATCTGCAGTTCTTGGGAGCATCGCTCCCTCTGCTTTTGAGTAACTTTAATATTTATTCATCTATAATCAAATAAAATCATATATATGTAGTATGTATATATGTGTGTATATATATGTTCATATATATGTGTGTATATGTGTGTGTCTGTATATATATGTATATATGTGCACACATATATGTGTGTATATATGTCTTTGCTAATAAATTGAATAAAAAACTTTGTTCTTCCTTCTTTTCCTCTTTGTTTTCCTGAGAAACAAAAGCTGTTTGGCTTTTGCTATGTTCAAATCAGAAATCATAGAAATTATCACAAAAGAAAGTTATTGATTTCCAGCTGAATCTACTTAAATTCCTAAAAAGTCTGAATGAACAGGATAGAATAATGTTATTTCTTGGCATCAAATGATAATGCTGGATATCTGGGCTGCACAGCCCAGCCACTTCAATGCCAAATATCCCTGACACTTGCATGCCCGATTATTGGACTCTATGCAAAGAAGCAATGTATAGCTAAAGTTTTTATCCCTCTATGGGACTATCTTGCTTTCCACTGTTGTAAACACATCTCCACACTTATTTTTTTCAATACCGCAGTGATGTAAAGATCATGTCACTGCATTATTGATTGTTTGTTATGGATTTTAAAAAATAATAAAATTGGCTGCTTTTGTTTTCTTTCAGAGTTGCTATATTTTAATACAGTTCATAAAATGTCTAATGTCCTACCAAGGTTAACTTTATGGTTAATTCAAGTTTACTTAAACAGGAAAAAAATAATGTTTGTCTCTTTTTCCATCTAGTCTCTGGATGTATATGTAATACTTTCTTGATTTGCGTCTTTGCATCCTTCTCAAATAGTGATTTATTCTTCTTTTGTTTTCCTTCTTATGCAATGTATGCGTTTAGAGAAGTCATGTGCAAGTGGTGTATCATCGGTTGTATAACACTCATGGGACCTTACAATATTTGCAAGTATAAATTGGGACCATAAGTCCACTGTGGATTTGCTGACGTCCTCTGAATTTAATTAAGAGGTGAAGAGGGGTGAATAATATTAATTGTTACAATAAGCTATTTTAACATTTTACAAAGTAGAAATATTTTTCTGATGAGTGGAATATTTTCATATTATCTCTGGACAGAAGGGCAAAGAAACTACTGTGATCAGAAGTGACATATGATCCTGGATCTTTGGCCATCTGGACATGTATGTGACTAATGGGGGATGATCATATAAAGCAGCAAACAGAGAAGATATGGAGGTCTTTTGTATCATGTCTGTCTTTTTATCTCTCTATCCACTTAGTTGCAGGGGTTGAACCTCACTGAGATTGTCAACAAAGCCATTATTCCGCTCATTGGTCAATGTGTGTTCATTTTCTGCTGATTGCTGCAGGGATCGATGCACTGTGTGCTGATCTTTTTCTCAGGTTCATTTTTCCAGGGGCAGTTATGTGTAATCCTCATAGTGTGGTTTAACCCCAGCCAGCAGCCAAGCACCACAGCACAGCTCACACACTCCCTCACCCACCAGGCTGCAGTGGGATGGGAAGAGAATCTCAACAGTGACAATACTTGTGGGTTGACATAGACAGTTTAATAGATAAAGCAAAAACCGTGCATGCATGGAAACCAAAGTAAGGAATTAATTCACCACTTCCTGGGGTTCTATCATGCATAAAGCTTACTTGGGAAGACAAACGCCGTCACTCTGATCGTGTTCCCCACCCAGTCCCTTCCGTCTTCTACCCTTTTAAACTGAGCACGATG
The DNA here is from genome assembly GCA_014706295.1 of Lycocorax pyrrhopterus obiensis. NCBI lineage: Eukaryota > Metazoa > Chordata > Aves > Passeriformes > Paradisaeidae > Lycocorax > Lycocorax pyrrhopterus. The sequence goes on along the minus strand of JACSVZ010000007.1, from coordinate 19,424,739 downwards.
CCATATGGTGTGGAATGTCCCTTTGACCAGCTGGGGACAGCTGTCCTGGCTGTGTCCCCTCATAGCTTCTTGTGTACATCCAGCTCCTCTCTGGTGAGGTGGGACGAGGCGCAGAAAAGCCCTTGACTGTATGTTAGCACTGCTCAGCAGTAACAAAAACATCCCTGTGTTATCAAAACTTTCCAGCACAAACCCAAACCCAGCCCCACAGAGGTACTATGAAAAAAATTATCCCAGCCAAAACCAGCACACTTCAGTTCATCTGTGTCATAATAATAGGTCATAACTTATGATTAATACCTTGCATGCTGTTGAAATAATAATTCACACATGGGGAAAATCATGGACAAAGGAGTGATAAAAACTTTCATCTCTCCTTTATGAAACTATTGTAGTAGATGTTATGGTTTGTATGCTAATTTTTGTTTTATTTTTATTGGTCAGGTAATTTTTTTTTAATTTATTAAAGTAGGTCATATATGCATTTTCACACATTTAGAGGGCTGGTTCTGTTCATAGATGGATCTGGGAAGAGATGGATGAAACGGTAAATCACTAGGTTTTCAGGTTTTCAGGAAAAAACCCACGCTTTTGTCTTCAGCTTACCTTAGTATGTAGCCTCCAGGCATGCCTTATGCTGAAATAAATACTACTAACAAAACCCCAACTTGGGTCTTTCACCAAAAGTGTTTGCTATCATTTTATGATGTGAAAGATGTCTTTTAATTGAAATTAATCTCTGGAGGTTGAAATGACCTAAGGCAGTATTTGCAAGAAGTGCCTTGATATAGCATTCTGAATTGCATATAATGAAATAAATCAAACTATACTGAACATAAACAGAACCACATGGCAACTCTCCATATAATGCTGCCCATGAAAGGATCATAGAGAAGATAAGATATATTGGCTCTATCCAGTTAGAGACCTTTCTTTGGATCAACGATTTTCAAGAAAATTAATATTTAGACTGATGTTTGCTTGATCTATGCTATTTCTAGTTCATATGGATTAATTTCACTAGAAAATATCAAGAACTAAATCTGTAAACCTGCAAAGGACAATAAGAAATATATATTTCTGTAAAAGTTTAGGCTATAGGTTTTCAGGTATTTTTCTGTTTGCTTGCTTGTTTCATTTTTCATTTCAGTCATATTTAAGTAGTAATGATGGCATGGTTTATTTCTACTTTCTCAGGGATAAGAGCCTGTCTTTCATAAATTGCAGAATGTGTATCAGCTTCTCTAATTCTGAGCACACAGTAAGGAAGGGATAATAAGATACTTTTTACAATATCATCCTACTGTGAGGCTCAAACTCTGTTTCAAAAACATTTGTAAAATATAATACCGATTCCATAAACTCAGGCTAATCTGATTGTAAGATGTTGTTTATTTATATAGCAATTATCTATATCCATATATTTATGAGAAGAGGATAGTCCTTTTTTGACATTAATTAGGTGTGGATTAAGGTTTTTAGATATCTGTGAGTTCTAGGTGTATACAAATAAATGCTGTGATTTAAATTTTCCAATTGCTGATGAATAAACATGAAGCTTTTTTTTAAAGCAACATAAATATAAAATGTTTCTGGTTTAGCAACCTTTACTTTTCTGATTAAAGCTAAATACTGTCCTGTCTTGATAAATTAAATCATTGGAATTCACCAATCATGGTGTAGAAAATAGTTTCAGTATCTGCTTACATAAATACTAATTATGATACGGCTATTCCCTGTGTCCAGAAGTTTCTTTTCCTCTTTGTGGTAAGGAAATTCTATATTGACTTTCCTAACTGAATAGCATCTGTCACAGAGTATATGAAGATGACTTAAGTCCAGATATAATTTGTGCTGAAACCCGGTAATGACTCATAGCTTCAGTTCTTTCAGTGTAAGCCCCAGTGTAGACATTAATGTTCCAGAATGTGTCATATCTTGATTTAGTTTAAGCCAGCTAAAAATGACTTAAATCAATATAATGCAGTGTTAAAGTTAGGAGTGTTTACACAGTGGCTTAAAATATCGGTAGTATTTACACTGAAATTTCATGCAAACTGTATACATAAGACATCATTTAAAAGCTTTACAACCAGTAAAAACTTCTACTGCACTGTCCCATTTCCCAGTCTATCTCAAATCTATCGCACCTCGAGCTGTTTCTGTTACATTTAGGAGTTGAAAGGACACATTTGAACATGATGTGAGAAGACTTTCCTCTCAGAGAACCTTTTGTACCTGGGAGAGGGCACTCTGAATCAGCTGGTGGTGCTCCTTCCTGGTTTTTTTGGACCATGCAGCTTCCTTTGCAAGGATGAGGAGGAGGCTCTCCTCCTGTTATCTTTTGGAAGCAAATGCATCCTGGGCTGTGATTGAATATCCCCACAACTAAGTATAGCTATTTTCACTTTGTTTTGCAGCATATGTAATCTTCCATACCTGTGTGAGATGGGTATAAAACTTTTGTACTCTGATTTGCTTGCCGTGTGCCTTGTGTAATATTAATTCTGCACAGGTGTTACTGACTCCATCCAGAGCCAGACACTAGGGAATGGGTTGAAAAAGGTGGTTCATGGCAGTGAAAGTTATTTTCTGTTGTGTTGATCAAACTTTTTATTTTGTTAGAAATGGAGAAGTAGAGATGATTTTACAGAGGAGGGAAATGAAATTATCATTGGGAATGGAGAAATAACCCGTCAAAAGAAATTGGGCAGTTTAAAGCAATGACAGAATAAGAAAACATCTTTATAAAAGGTGCCTGAAGTGTGGCTTAGTCCCTATGCAGTGGTAAAGAAATTGGTTTATCAACCTGTCTTTAATTAATCCATTTTACAAGGCTGGAAACTATATCTCCAAAATCTGCATGGTGTTTCATGCATGCAAGGAATTTTTCTGTGTGATACATGAAGGTTTTTTAAGAAAGAAAACAATAATCTTCATTTAAAACATTACGGTTGAGTTCTGAGTCAACTTACTTCACTGAGTGTCCTAGAAGTCTCTCTCAGAATTAGGATATAGAAAACATTTTAATTTATTTTCCCTAGGGGATAAGTAAGAGAAATAGATATGCACATTTTACGTCATGTTCTGACTATGCTAACAAGTTGTATGATTTATTGGCTTAGTAGAACAATTGAGTCACTTCCATAAAATCCCAAGTATGAATCCAACAGAGACTCCTTCAATGTAGTATGTTGACTTAATCTATTTGGGAGTCAGATTCTTTTCAGCATGGAACCATCATAAAGCAAGGAAATTGCCCTGAATGAGGTACTGAAAATTTACATCCTTTAGGAAATTCAGGATAACTATATGAGCCCGCAGAATGTATTTTGTTTCATAGCATTATGCCATGGGAAAGAGAATCCAAATAATTCAGTCTTAGTCATCACTCATCAGAGAATAGTAATACCATGGATTTTTCTAATTTCCATGTTTTTCATGTGAAATAATTTGACCTTGCAATTTCTGTGGGGGACAAGAAAGACTGTGAAAGTAAGGCTTTCTTTAAATAAAATATGGTGACAGATGAGAGAATTTGTCCTTCCACAACCGTGTAATCTTTGCTGTGGAAACAGAGAAATTACATCACACTGAGAAATAGTATTTTTAAAAGAGAAAATGGAGTGTAGCTATATGTACACTGTCAAACTACCAGAAAGTAAAACCTTATCAAAATTTGAAATTAAAGGGTTGAAAACGAATTTAAAGTTTTGAGACACTAGCAGGTTGCTGAAATACAGTAGAATGCTTTAGCAACAAAACACTGTGCTGTTAGTGGATGAAAATCAGCCTGTTCTTCAGTGGCCATTGTATTGTAGGAACATAGAATTCTGTGATGTTACAGATGCAGGATGAGAAACAAACAATGCTCACTTTAGCAAATCCTCAAAACATGATAGATGTCTTTAAAACCTTGGATTTGATGGTCTTCACAGATCCATTCCAACCTCAGCATTCTCAGTGATTCCCAAACACAGAATGAAAATAATTCTGTAATTAATCACAATATGCAATTGTATTTATACTCCAGGCAGTTCCTCAATGGCAGTTATAATATAATACTTGTTTAACAATAGAAGGATTATTGATCAGTGCTGTTATTACTTTTATTATGAAAACGTCTGTATGAGGTTGTTATCACTGTTATATACATTTTATAAATAGTTCTGTCTGTTGTTTACACACACAAATATAAAGTATACACTGAATTACTACTGTCATTTTACAGATTGGAAACAAAATCCTTATACTCAGTGCTTTCCTAAACATAATGCCCATTACCACCCTTGGTGACCTATTTTAAACATATGGGAATTAGAAACCGAACCTCTGCAGTCAGAGTCCCTCTGTCACCAGGTACCTGTTCCAACATCCATTTCCCTGAGTTCTGTTTGAAAGCAGAAGAGGAACTGACTGACGATAGTCACCAGCACACACAGTGCATACGTGGGTGTGAACTCTGAGTGGTTGTTAAAATACCTCAACTAACTACCGGTAAATTTGGATTAATATTAGGTGCTAATTGATTCTGTCATATATTAAAGAAGACAAAAGAGATTAAGAAAAAAAAATTTATTTAAGAAATACCTTAACCGTTTGCTATGAGGTGGTTGTTACTTCTGTAATTATAGAATAATATTCACTGTCTCTGTAAAAAGAAGAAAAGTCTGTGATTTAGTTTTCAGACTGAAATGTCATCTGAACCATTCATCTCCTGTTGCCAAAGGTGGTTCATGCCATCCTTGGGAAGGATAAACTTCTGATGGGAGGCAAAATATTTGAGGTTAATTTAAAATCTAGGAATTTGCAATAGTGATTTGTAAGACTATATGAACCTCCTGTTTTTTGGCAGAGTGGTTCTCATAGTTTTAGTGGTACAATTAGGCCAATTCTGATCTTCATGCAGCACAGGAGAAAAATCACTTTCTGCAGGGAAGTTTTCAAACGGTCCTGGTGATTTAGTTTCAGAACAGCTGTAGTCTTTTTAGTTTTCCCTTATATAATAGTAAATTAAGCTGTGGTTTAATCTGTGACTGTAAATGTGTCTGATGGGTTTTTCTCTCTTGTATCTATTTTTGTCCCCTGATTATTCTCATTTATTATGGAAGATGAATAATATATCAGTGGTGTAGGTGTATGCATAAAGCGTTTTTTCTCGCTTTAAAGAATAACGCTTTTAAACTTTTATATTCTATTTCCTATATATTGTATTAATATATTTTTTGTAAAAGATTCAGTATGCTTCTATTTCTATTTTTATATTTCATAAATTTGAGGAAGAATATATTTTTAACATCTGTGTCCAAATAGAAATTCTTTCAGATGATAAGAAACTATTAGACCCCTCCAGTTAAGTTTTAAATAATGATTTTGCTTTTCTAGATACTGAAGCTAATCTTTCTTATATACATAGAAAGCATTCAGCAGAAACAAGAAGCTGACCATAGAGTAATTTAATTACAGTTCATTAATAAACCCACTGGATCAAAATAAGCTAATAAAGGCAAGTGACAATGTGTCTTTGGGACAGAAAATCACTCTTAGAAGAAAACAAGATGGAAATGTTAAAAACATTTCTTTTATTTCCACACTGCCTAATAACTAGACACATCATTTTCAGTAATTCAGAAGTATTATATATGTAGCTGATGTGATACATAAGAGAAACTGCCAATATTACAATATCTCAAATTAAGCTTAGTATTAGTTATAAAGGAATGTTACTGTATTTTTGCCCCTGAGTTTTCCTTCACATATTGCCTTGGAACACAGAATTCCAGAGTCTTCTGGAATTCAAGTGATTTCATATTTTCTGTGGAAGTATTTGATGTTTGGCATGAACTTGTCAGATATCATATGTCAGAGATCTGTTGATTAATTTTAATCTATTATATTTAACCTATTTACTACCAGATGTTTTTTACTTCAAAGGAGAAATTACATTTCCAAGTATTTGAATAGCTACATTGTGCGAAATAAACATGATACACACCTGCCTTAGAATTTAGTTTTCCTCGGCAGAGTGACATAATGTAGGTCCAGATTGATAAAATATGTAAGTAACGATTAATGACTGTCACAGATATATAAAATTGGAATGGAATCAGAATGATGGAAAGCTTTGCCTAGGGGATAAAAAAAAAAAAATACTGTTCAGATCTGGAGCTAGTAGGGAAGATTTATGTATGTCATGGTGATGATAACCAGCATTTAATTCCTGTCAGGAAGTGGCTCTACTGTCAGAGACAGTTTGTGCACAAAGAATACCCAAGTTCCCAGGTGCTCCCCAGCATTGTACGTTTGGCCTTGTTGAATGTACAGCTCCTGCCAAATGCTATAAAATGCTATAAACGTTGGAAAACCCAACCCACAATAAAATAACTAGCTGCATTTCAATAAATGCAGATCAGAAAAAGATAATGATTTTTGTTTGTCATTGAGTTCTGGTGTGAATTGGAAAATATTTTGTCTGGTAAATGGGATGACTGTAGCATAGACTATACACTTTGTGGTGTCTCAAGAACAAGTTCCACATCATTATTATAATTGTTGTTGATTAAGAGAAGCAGAACAGAATATAACCTCTAGTCAAAACCAGATGAATTCTCTTTCATTTTCTTTGTTTATAGATTGTATGTTTTAGGTGGTCTGCCTAAGAAATTTCAACTGCTTGCACTTTAGAGCTGTTTCTGTTTCATAATTAATTACAAGATTTTTATGTTCATTCTAAAGCACATGATAATCTCATGCTCTGTCAGTATGAGACACACCACACCATTAAATGTTTTCTTTTTTCCCCTCAATGCACACAGGTTGCCAGAAAAAAGGAATGTGCAATGGAGATTGTTAATATGGACATATCCTAAGACACAGCATACCTTTTGAGAAAATAAATACACTACACTTTGACATGAAGGACAATTAATAGTGCCATGAATTACTGAGGACAGGTAAACTAAAATTTACTTTACTTCTATTCTTTCATTCATTAATATCATGTGTCTACTAAGGCCTGCTATTACCGTCTTTCCAAACTTTGTTCTTGCGTGTTCATTTATAACTTTTCCTATATTCACACAAGGTTTTATAAGAAAAAAAGTGGATAAATGGGTGATTGGTGATCAATGTTTACGACAGATCTCAAAATGGCTTTTAGGTTTGTAACTGTAGGCTCCCCACTGATAGCAGACACAAATTTTAGGGAATGGATTTATTGTGACTCATCTGTGTCAGTCTTGTAGTCAAGTTTGTTTGTGCTTAATGAATAAAGCAAAGCTAAGTATTAATCTTTAATAGTCAGAAAAGTCTGCATGCAGTCTAAGGAATTTGGGGTGCAATAAGCATGGAGCCTTTTATTAGAATATTAGTGTGTGTTGATGGGAGCACAGTCCTGTATTTTGTATTTGTACAGAGGAATACTGAATTATGAGAGAAATCTAGGGTACAGAAGATCTTTCAGTCTGATTTTTCACTTTGTTGCCTTTTTTGTACACTCATTATTGTGAAAAGGGAATTCTGATGGCTACCAGCACTGGAATGGGAATTTTACGTTTTCATTTTTCATATGGTCAAATAGATTGTGAATCCTTTTGGACGTTAAGAATCAGTTTTGTTTTTTCTTTTTTTCTTGTATTAGTGCTTTTTTGAGACTTTATCCTACAAACAAGTATGCTATTAAGTGAGAATTATTTTGTGTTTTGAGTTCCATAACCATCCAGATCTTAAAAAAGCTTTCAAGATTAAAAAAAAATCTAAACCTAACAAAATTAGAAATAATGGTATAAAAAATCCGGATTTTTTTCAATTTTTTTTTTTCTCCAAAATCAATCTGTATAAATGAAGGAAGAACACTCTTTTCTTCTAAAGAATAACTTCTTTTCTTTTCGGTATTTTCAAATTTATAGAAAATCACTTTACCTAAGAGCAGTTTTTAGTATGCCTTATACTAGAATGTTACTATATTTTGTCAAAACGTTGATAGAAATTAATGGGCAATGATGGTTGTCGTGTTTTGGAGACTGCTGAGAGGTGTTTTCAGAAAGTTTTTGATGTGTTGATGAAATACAATCGGAGAACTTGTAATGCTGGTGATCAACTAGATTAGAATATATCTGCATTGGTTGGTATTCATTTAGAGGCAAATTAAAAAAAAATAGAAACTCTAAATTTTCAAAATAAATGTGACAGTGTGATGGATGTAGACCTGTCTGAATAGATATTTAGTCCTTCTTTCTCTTCCCTGTAGAAAAAAAAAAGAGTTAAAACTATCGTATCACTATAGATATTTGTCCTATTATTGCCACTTGTCTGTGAGAATTCCTATCTCCAATCCGTTTACCACGTGCAGGGTGGAATTCTGCTTATTTATTTATATATGTCTTAGAGCTTCAGATGTTTGTTTTTTGGTGGGTATTTTTGGTTTGTTGGTTGGGTTTTGTCTTTTTGTTTTGAGGTTGGTTGGGGTTTTTTTTGGGGTGGGCTTTTTTTGGGTTTTGCTGGTTGTTGTCATTGTGTTGTTTTTTGGGGTTTTTTTGTGTACTACTTGCTGAGTAGTCATACCAGGAACTTTTTTGGCTAATATATAAAATTACTTAAATCGTATGTCTGGATAGGTAGTACCACTGTCAGTCTTATAGAAATATTTTTTAAAATACATTTTGGGATTGCTTTTTTGTACTGCAAAAGAGAACAGTTGTGTAGGGATTAAAATTAGCATTCCACAAACCTCTGCTTGAAATGTATCGGTGTTTATGCTTGAGGAAGCGCAAATGACATATATGCTGTTTATATTATCTAATTACCCATACTATTATCTTCTGAATAAACTTAGAAATTCACAGGCTTGTGTATTGGGTTTGCACGGGGAGGTTTTGGTAGTGGAAGGACTAGAGGGAGAGTTTCTGTGGGAAGCTGCCGGAAGCTCCCGCTGTGTCTGATGGAGCTGATGCCATCGGGCTCCAAGACAGACCTGCCACTGACCCATCAGCCATGGTGGTAGTGCGTCTGAGATAACATCTTTAAGAAAGGGATGAAAAAACCCACCTGCACAACAGGCAGCAACAGTGACAATAAAGAATATGTGAAGGAAACAGCTCAGCAGACACCAAGGTCAGTGAAGAATGAGAAGGAGGAGGTGTTCCAGGCACCAGAGCAGAGATTTCCCTGCAGCTCGTGGTGGAGGCAGCTGTGCCCCTGTGGCCCATGTTGGAGCAGATGCACCTGCCCAGCTGAGGAGGGATAGAAAGGCTTCAGAGACAGCTGGTATCCAACCCACCACAGCTTGTCATGATAATGCAGGGATGTATTACAGCAGCAATCTTTTTTTTTCCCCTCTCCATCTCAAATGGTAGGTTTGCAGGTTTTTCCGGATCAACAAAACCTGTTATCTAATATTGAACATAAATTGCACAAGCCTGTAGCATTTAAATACTGTGCACTAAATACACTTGTTATGATATCACCATTTTTTTCATGGGTGTCTTAACTTTAAATAATGTCGGTGTTTAAACATATTTTGTTGTGATGGACACAAAAATTGGAATTTATGACAGATTTTAACGCAAAAAATTTCAGGTGCTTTATATGTGCTTTAGAAACAATTCCTTTATAAAAGTCTTAACAGCAAAACGTGACTATCTTCTTCAGCTGGTGTAACTGGAGGCATCACAAGGTTGAAAAATTTTCCTATCTTTTGAACAGCAATGGACTTAAATAAAACTAATCTCCTTTCTGAATGACTTGGCCCATCTAAAATTTATTTACAATGGAGCAAATCTTTTCAAATAGGTCTCAGAAAGCCCTTAGGCTGAGCAATACCTTCCATCCCTTAAGGAGATAAATAGAGGTAGGTGCCTAGGTAATTTTACTACTATGGGTCAAATTCCACACTGCATCTCAAAGTCTAGACAACTAACCTTTTTTGGGGGAAGAGAAGACAAACATTCCAAATAATGGCTGTTATAAACTATCAACAGACGATGTATCAATAGCATTTTTTTTCAAAATTTTGTACTCACATTGCGTAATGAATTGGACCTGCTGTACCTTTGTCCTCTCACAGTCTGTCATCTGCAGCAGCAAAATTTCCTTGGTGGTTTTCCCAAAAAAAAGGATGAGAACCAATATTATGCTTGAAGTTTCTGCAGGCTTTATGTACAAAACAGCCATTCAAAATAATGGCTCAATACTTTGCAACTTTGTGACTTTGTAATCCAGATTGTATAGGCCTCAAAATCCTCTGCTATAAAATAATGAAAAATATTGTCAATATTTAAGCTTTAACGTTCTCCAGAAGGATCAGATTGACCACGAATGTACTATGCTTAAAGACTGATGCTTGAAAAATCTGTGCAACGGTAGCCTTGCAATCATAAATCCATATATCCTCAACTTCTTGGGAAATAGTCTTTCCTGCATAAGGTTTTCTAAATTGCTAAATTTCAAAGAAACAGCTATTTCAGTAACAGTGTCTGTTCTTAGGTGAGAAATGTTAAAAACTTCAGTTTTAGTGGTCACTGCTACTCTTTAGCTTCTCATACTTAGAAGCGGGAAGAAATTAATTGCTGTGTGACCAAAGCAGGAGGGCAAAAAGTAGCAAAGAACAGAAGTCCAAATGTCAAAAGCAAAAAGCTAAAGCAAATATATTTTAAAATATGTGAAACACTTTTGTGTCACCTTACGTGACACTCAAAAGGAATGTTATTCCAGTAGTTATTCCAGAATGTGAAGAACTGGCTGAAAATACTCAGTTAGTTCTCAAGGAACTGACCTGCCATCAGCAGGTAAAGGTATTTTGGAACATAACATAAATTCTTGCAGCCAGTAGCTGATGACACCTGCTTCTTACTGTTCATCTGCAGAAAGGTGAACCTGCTTTCTTCTTGGAGGATGATTCAGGGCTTCTGCTGGCACATTTCACTGATGTGATTGTGGGATTATGTTCTCTTGAACTCTCACTTTCTTAGTAACACTGGAGAACAGTAAAACTTCATCCTGGTCCACAAAACATCCTGTATTTCTGGTTAAAATTTTTGCCACACAAACTTATCTCCTTTTCAGAGATATCGTTTGCCACTGAATCCATGTCTCTCAATATGGTTTGAAAATCTCTAGAAAACTTTGACTGTATTTGAATTGTAATGAAATGTGAAAGCAGAGGAATCCTGAAATGTTCCAGGGTATTTGAATTTTTAACTTCATATCATTTTAAATTAAAAATGGGGCTATAGTAGTTGTATTTAAAAGATGACAGAAATTCTTCTCAATATATAAAATTATGTTGGATTAAAAGATGTCTTATAAGTACTAAAATAAATTATTATGAAAGAAAATAATTAGAGTGATGGAAATATTACAAGCATCAGTATTTTTCATCCATCTTATTTTCTTTATATTGTATTTTTAATGTACTCAAAGAGGACATTTTCACAAGTGAAAATTTGAGCACAATTCCAGTTGAAATACACAAGAATCACGTTTCTCATTTCCCGCAGTGTCTAAAATATTTAGCATAAATCTGTGGATATTTTGTCTTCCCTAAGGCATAGGAAGTTTGTGGCCAGTTCTGTTTCTGATTCAAGGTGTGGACTGTACTGCATGGACTATACTGTGCACTACATTGCCTATGTTGTGACAATAACTTTGTGACTCAAATGACTGTTCCTCTTCATGCTTCCTGTTGCCATCCCAGGTGATTTTTATGTGAAGCTACGTCATTATGTTGCAGATCAAACATTGCACTTAGAATCTCCTACTGTCTAAATTCTCTGTGGAAGGACATGACACTGTTATTAGGAAGACTGCTCTCAAGTTTGCGTTTGCCAGGAAACAAATAACATTGCTTAGGAAAATGATCAGTATTGCTGAAGCTCCTGAATATACTAAAATAAGCTAAGAACATTTACAGTTCTTAATAATACCCCATTTCTTTAATTCACAACTCCCTCACCACAGTTTAAAAAAACCAAACCAAAACAAACCAATAAAAAGATAGCCATGTGATTCAAGCTAGTTATGATAACAGGCACCATCTTGGAATGTAACATAAATAAGTAGCAGAATAATCTCGTGACTATTGTTTCTCTTATTGGCCTGCATATAGATGTTTTGTAATTTGAGATCCATGATATCAAAACATTTGAATGGATAACTTCTTTCATTTATGTATCTCTTTTATTTCTTCTGTTTTTTTCCCCCCCACAAACCCTCATATTTCCAATGCTGCAAAATTATGGGATACCAAAACTTAGAGATTCAGAAGTGAAAATTTCCAACATGATGGGACTGAAGATTACTGAAATAAATATAAAGAATATTATAATATTAAATTAATATAAAAGAATATAAAGAGTCTCTGTCATGGCTTATGAGACAGTATTATAGACTGTGAAGGTGAATTAATGAGCAAAGTGGAGGGTATGAGTGAAGATCAAAGCTTCATGGTTAAGAGCATTATCTTCGGAACATCACACAAAATGGTATATAATCAAATGATTAGTTGCAAGGCTAGAAAGGTCTTTAAAAATATTATCTTCTACTGTCTTGATTTACATAACTGGCTTCATGTGTGTGATTCAATGAAAATTAAGTACTCTTAAATTACTGATACCAGCAGGTCTCTGTATTTTATATAAGTTATTTTGTGTTAGAAGTCTACATCCAGTTGAAACAATAGGAATTAAAACAGAAAGAAATGGGCATAATTTTCAGTGAACACTAGAAAAATGTGTAAAATTGTTTGAGTTGTATTTGAGCACCCCCTGAGCAAGGCTGACATATGGCTGGTGATATCCTGTAGGGAAATGTAGAGTGCAAGGAGGTAATAATAATCCCTCTTAGAAAATAAAGGTCACAAGTGATAGCAAGTGCCAAGAAAGCATTAGGGATTTTTTTAGAGCCTACTGGGTCAATAAAACCTCAGTAGACTCATGTATTTCTTTAACTGTAAAAAAAAAATTCAATTTCCATCAGGGAATATAAAGGCTTGTGAGTGAAGTAAAGAAAATACTTCTTCCTACCCTGAGCCAATGGCTATTTCTTCTAGGAGGTTATATTAGTTTTAGGAGGTTATGCATTGAAGCCATTGACCTGATTTCCAGCTCTGTTGATTTCCTGAAAATCCAAAGTCAGTAGAAGCTAAGGCAGTAAGCATTTCAGGAAATCAGTTCCTACATTTTTATATATGGATAGTGTTATGGATAAATAATATGTATTTCTGTATATTTAATATACTATATAAAAAGTATATTTCAAATTAACATATATTTAAGAAAGTTCTGTATCAATAAGTGATTGATTGAAGTAACCAGAAGCTTACTTTTTTCCTTCTAGATTATTCTGTTAATGTCAGACAAAGAATTATGAAAAATAATTATATATATTTTATTTTTTTTAATGGTAGTGGTGATTACTCTAGCTTCTGAATGATGGCTATTCATACGGCAAAAGATAATTTTGTCGACAAGTTAGCTCTAAGTGCAACTGGCGTGTACTTAACTTTTAGGACTATGTTCAGAAAGAGGGAATAGAAATTATGTCATGTTATTGATGCAACTGGATAAGTGTTAAGGCATGTAAGCAGAAGAAAGTATAGTAAGAGTTACCATGACTATTAATTATTTTGCACATGGAGGAATTCAGATTTTCAATAGTCTTTGCCAATCTAACACTTACTGACCCACTAACTTATTTCTCTGTTGTAATTTACTTCAGAAATATATATATTAATTGATGTGTAACCCATGCAACTATATAGGGAAATATGAGAAGGTTTGTGGTATGCAGAAATTTCCAGAAAAAAATAGTTTGAAGGCTGAATGTAATAATAATGCTGGCAAAATATTTAATTTGCCATACTAACCTTTTCTTGGAATTCAGTTTTTGTGTCTGTATTGTGTCTCTCTATCAAACATCTGCTTGTTTGTGTTTGAAAAAATTTACCCCTACCTTACCAAACATAATAGACTGCATTTGAAAATACAACTTTTTTTGTTAGGATGAAGTTGCTTCTTGGGGTTTTTTTTGTCCCATACAGATTTTCCTCCCAGACCAACCTTTATGTTTTCAATGAATTTGTCACCAATGTCTTTATAGCCGACTTCCTCAAAAGGTCTCTTTACAGCTTTTCTTTTCATGTTACATGGAATGGTTTTCTTTTATGTGCAAACTGCTGGTGTACAGAGATCAATTGTTCTCTAGATTGGTAGCTTCCTGTACTTTGTCTGCCATATACCTGTGTTCTTGTTCCTCAGCATTTACTGTCCAGTTCATCTGTATTTGTAAAAAGTTAGCATGATGCAGCTCTTATCTGCACCTGCACTACGGGAACAACTTCTTACCATGGCTGTCACCGGAATTAGTGTCATTGTTCATCGTTCACTGCCGATAGAGATCTTTGTATTTCTAATTTTTATATAAACTGCATTGATTAAGGTAATTTGATGACTTATGATACGTAAGTTTGTCAATGCTTTCATTCAAAACTCAGTCTGTCTATATGGTTTAACTAACTAACTAATTTTAATTCACTAAACTACAGTTTAACTATCCAGTATAACTCATCCATCCATCAGGCTTTATGATGAATTTTTGCACTATGGGACTCATACATGAAAATTGCAGGGCGGCTTTTTAGACATATGGATAACAGCAACAAATTGAATTAAAAAATAACAAATTACTGATTTAAATTCAGTGAAATCTATATGCCCTTAAAAACACTGAACTCTAACTTTACAGAAATATTTTATTTTCTTCTGATCTCTTTGTCCTGTTTCCAGATGTAAGGTTTTAATCCGCTACATTTTTTATGTCTAAACAATCTGTACCAGATTACTCGAGAAATCCTTAGAATATAGTCTTGTATTTCATGCTGATATCAAAATACAGTGCTCTATTATACTTTCGTATTATTATTAATCTGGTTCCTCCTATTTCATGACAAATGAGAGCTTGCTCAGTACTGTTAGGATTCTATGTTAGCAATAGTTGATGGCATTAGATAAGTCTATGTTTCTTTACCAATTGCATTAATAGGAAATTCTCAGATTCTTGTAGCCTTACAGATTTGGGCGATAAGAACCTTGCTTTTGTAAAAATGTTTGTAAAAATAAATAGGGAAGCTAAAACCATAATGTTTGCTGTAGTGCTTTTTCTGGATTACTGCCAGAATGACTTGGAAAATCACTCATGAGATTATTCCAGAAATTATACAGAGCTATAGATCTAGTAAAGTGCATACCTTATATAACAAAACAATAGAAATCTACAATAGCAGAGTGGAGAGAAGAGTAAAGGAAAGTCATTTCACTGTGGTTTTGTCAAACACAGCACTGTATTCACTCACATTTGATCATATGGCATCCAGCTCCTTGCTCTCTGACATCTGTCCTTCATAACAGACGTATGAGATGTATAAAGATAGTGTGCGGACTTAGTTCGAGCCAGTAGTCTTTATTTATTATGTTTTTAGTGCTTTGAGGAATTGCCCTCTCATTGAATTAGGCTACCTTCAATCCTTTAGCCTCCGGTGATACAAGGCAATAAAGACTGACTGTGAAACTGAGTCTAATTACTGGGAGGCTGTGTGCAGCTTTTTAACGTTAGAACTCCTTTCAGAGTAACAAGCAGGTGGGATCATGGGGAAGAAATGAATGCTTTTGTTCAGCTTTTGCATTTGCATGCTCTTCTATGTTAGATATTTAAACATTTTGTAGATGTAAATTAAGGATTGGCTTTATGGAACCTTAGCTTAATAAACAACATCTGCTTCCTAAATAATTTTACAAAGCAAGATTTAGGTTCATTACACTTCCCTAAAACTGCAGGCTTTGCCTTTTTCTCTTTTTCTTTTTCTTTTTCTTTTTCTTTTTATTTTTATTTTTATTTTTATTTTTATTTTTATTTTTTTCTTTTTTTTTATCTTTCTCTTTTCCCTTTTCCTTTTCCCTTTTCCTTTTCCTTTTCCTTTTCCTTTTCTTTTTCCTTTTCCTTTTCTTTTTTTTTCTTTATCACAAATGCAGGTTAGATCTCCTATCCAGGGCGAGTCTAGTCCAGTGCCTTTGGAGTTTTATGCAATTCATTGACAGCTGAAATGTTCCTATATTTAGAATAATAGGGAATCAGGGTTTTCTATAGGAAAAGACAAAGCATGAGAGGAAGATAACAAAACTGAAAGTTTTGTCATGGTGTGGACTGTGGTAATGGCTTTTAGATGTCATGCTGGCAAAGTGGATACAAATACAAGGAGGAGGGAGACAAGGGTAGTTGCATCTTCTCCGGAGCTGATCAGTTTCTCTGTTCCATTTGCCCAAAGTGTCTTCAGTCCTATTCCCATTTCCGTCATTCCAGAGAGACCTTAGGAGATTTTTTCCTCCTAGCTTCATGCTGAAGATGTAAAGTATTTTAGATTCATTGTTTCTGTGTACAGATAAAGAAAAATGAATCATGATTTTAGAAACCCCCGGATTCTGCACACAAGAAAACGTAGTATCGCCCCTCTCTCCAATGCTGCTCTGTTGAAAGATGGAAGCGTGATAAGATTAGAGAAGGAAATTACTTTTAATACTAATTAATTTATGAAATGTTTGCATCACATTAAAATTTTCATGTTGTTACTGGGTTTTTTGAAGAGTGTGGAAAGCAAAACTAATACTTTTTTCTACCTTTAGTCTCCTTTGCACACAGATAGTAGAAGGAGCTTTCATACAGCCACTGTACTGCTTACTTATGTTGTGGTGGATGATAATGGTTACATAAAATGTATGTTTTTATTTTATTCTATTCTAAGGATCACAAAATTTCTGATCCTGGTGCCACCACTGCCAAAATCTTCCTCTGTCTGAGAGCTGCAAGATGTATACTGCATACCTCAGAAAACTGGCATTAGCAGAGGAGTTAATAGGTGGTGGAGGACCATAACAGCTTCTTAGGGGTTTTCTTCTGAGGGAAAAACACCATTCAATTAGCATAGCCATACAGGAAGAAATAAAATGTTAAGGTGGTAGGTAACTACTAACATTTTTCCAAAACTTTCTGGAAAATAGGACAGCTTTCCTGAAGTCAATGGAGTAGGACAGACTTAAACCATCTGAACATTGATTACTTATATTTTAAAAGCTAAAATTATTTCTCCCTAAGGATGTTGGCTTGACCATGGTTTCATTGTATAGATGGGATTGACATCAAATTTCCCAAGACACTTTCCCTTCATCAAATGCATGACAAGTCTGTTTTGATCTTACTGTGCCCCTTTAATCATTATTTTTTGCTGCTGTTGCTAAGAATGGTGCCCATTTTAGTTTGACTGGTGATTTTTCTGAACATCAGTCTGCTATGCAGTGCTGAGATCCACCAAACTTATTTCAAATTACAAGTGAGAACATCCCACCCTTTACTCCTCCACACACTGCTCTTAATATAGGGATTGTATTCACATCAAAGCTGTCAGAATGTTTCTGTGATCTCATTAGCTATACTTATTTCTACCTACAGAATAAATGAATCATCAACTGAAACAGCACTAAAGACCAACTGCTAAAACTCACATGTCTATAAGTACATCCATGCTGAAAAGAGATATCTTCTCAAGTCTGCAGATTCAAGTTGTTAAAATTGCTAGCTCTGCAGACCTAAAAAAGGGTTAAGTCAGTTTTTGAGATGAATTTGGGTCTAAAGTCTTTAACAAGGAAATAAAATTGTTAAATCCATTAATAAATAGTTTTATAATTTCATGTAGCATGTAAGTAAAAAACCTGTCTATTTATATAACACTGAAGGAACCAAACCAAAATTATGTTTTAATGTTTGTGGGTTGTTTTTTTTTTTTGCTTCTTATTAATGTAGTTAAAACAGAGTAAATTCATTTTACAGCTGTGTGAGGTAAATTAGATAGGTGGTACCAAACAGAAATTAGCTGAGTTAATTCAGCCAATTTAAATCCTTATGTATAGAAGCATTCACTGTAGGGGAGTGAAATCCTGTTAAATGAGAAAATGAAGAGAAATTGGACATAGATAGAAGCTAGGTGTTAAATAAACGAGGCGGGTGTACTGGAGGTGGATGATAGCAGGTATAAGATCTGCACAGTGAAAAATTAAAATTATTCTGATGTCCAGCTACTGGTTACCAATACTGCTTGAAGATCATTTTAGCAGCTCAAGTGGGAAGTGGTGACTGGAAACTAAAATCTGTAACAACCAGCAGGCATTTCTAGAGGAGCTGGGCAATATGAGTGTGTCAGCAAGTTGAGGCAGGAACCTCTCTGAAAGTTGACGACTCTCCCTCTTCATGGATGAGAGAGATAAGTCTAACAGAGAAAAGACACAGAATCCGGACTTGGTTTGTTAGACATGGAATTCTTCTAATTCTGTATCTTCTTTCTTTACAGTTGAGGGGGAAAGAGTTTGCAGACTTGATAAAGTGAGATTTTTTCTTTTGACAAGTAATGTAAAGCAAGGGAAAACAGAAAACACTACATCTTCTCTTTCTCCTTCATTGAAACATAGATATGCAGTCTAAAAGCATTCTTTGTACAGAGGAGCTCCATGTGTCACTGCCACATACAACTCCTCCGTGCCCCTGCAGAACCAATCTAGTGGAATAAGTGAATGCCTGACCAATAAAAACAAATCTCACACTAGTGCACAAGCCCACTCATATCCTGAATTGCAGGAGAAACAGTTTTTCCTGGCATAGTTTTGCAGGAGTTTGTCTCTGCATCTGTCTCACTTCAATACAATACATTTGAGCTAGGATTAAGAATTCCTACCTACACAACTGAAACTTCTTCTTTCCAGAATTCAGTGCTGTATTTTCTTGACTTATAAAGTTCATACAAATAGAGAAATGAGTTTTGCAAGGGGTCACATGTACAGCATAGTGGCCTTTCTGACACTGTGGGGAATTTCTCAAACTCTCAGTCTGACATCCAAGTACATCGCATCAAAATTGCGTGTCCTTAATATTCTCTTGCAATTATTCAATCCTGTCAGCTCATTATCAGATGCTGGAAAACCTCTGTAGATATTGAGTGGACAATCTTAATTGTTTCCACATCATGCCATATTGTTCTGAGGCAAATTTTCATAGGCCAAGAGGTAAAACTAAGTACCAATAGGGTGTGTAACTCCAAAAGGAAAAATTGCTTTTTATATTCAAACTGTGTGAGACAGGGAAATATTCTTCTCACGTAAATTAGCTGAACATTAGGAAGATTTACATGAACAGTGACCTTCGAAAATCTGGTATTTTGGTATCATAAACTCAAGTAATAAATTTTGCGATACAGTATAGCTGATTTAGCTGATTCTGTTTACTGCCAGTCTGCATATGTGTGTCTAGATCAAGGAACTGAGAATTTCAGTGCAAAGGCTTTGAATGTCCTGCAGTCAGCTTGTGTCCAGTCAGGCTGACTGCATTTGGAAACCAGGGCGTAAGAAGGAGTTGGCAGTGGCAGCTTGCCAAAGGCAAATGAAGAAGGCAGCAGCATGAGCTTCAGGAGAGGATGGAGAGGAGTCTGTGGGAGGGAGCAGTCCTGTGATAGTCTAATATGTCTATTTTAATCTATTGTTTAATTTATCTTATTTATCTATCTTATCTCTGTATTTTTTGTTTATCTTACTTCTAACTGTTTTACTGTAAGCAGAGAGGCTGTGGCATTCAGAAACACAGCATGAGAAACAGCCTCAGCCAATATAAATCAGTGTACTTCCTTTGAAGGCTGAGAATCTGGCCATTAATATCATGTAAAGTTACTGGATTTTGATTTCCAGGAGAGTTGACTGAGCACACACATCTCAGGGTAAAGTAAATGGAAGAGACAGGCTCAGTATCTCTGAAAATCAGGCCCGTGATTTCTAATAGGTCATAGGAATTTATAAAAGAAGGATTCAATTCTGCTATATTTTACAGCCTGCGAGCCCCCCACCCTAGCCATAGTTACAGAGTTGTGTGTAGTAAACGGATATAATTCAGCTTATGGAGAATCCTGGTTTTGTTTTTTGTGTTGGTTTTTTGTGGTTTTGCTTTTTATTTGTTGTTTTATTTTTCTCTTTTCTCGTTCTAATTTAATTATGAAAACATGTTTGCTTCCAGGTATATTTTCAGTGTTATGATCCACCATGTTGTTTACAGATCCTAGTATTTTAATTAATGCATTTCATAAAGAAATAGTGCAATAGGGCAGATGGGACAGGCTGGCTAATATCTATGAAATGTTTGGGGAAACTCAGTACAAGCTTTACTGGAGGGATATACTGAAGCTTTAAATACAAATTCTTTTCCAGTAGGGAGTAGGCAAGGGCTAGAAAACTACTTTGGAATTCACCCCCTTTCTAGTTCAGGCAAGTAGCATTAACAATATCAGGTCCAATTGAATTTTGCCTGTGCTATGATCTGTCCATCCTCAAGGCACATGCTGCCCATGAAGGAGGGAGAGTAAGAGTTATTTTCTCCAAGGAATTTTCACACACTTTGGGAGTCCTGATTATTCACTCTGCGGATAATGATTAAAAACAAAGTGCCATGCTAAACCAGATTTTAAGTTGCATTACTGTGTATGTTTGTATGGATAGAAAAAAAGGAAGCATGGGCCATAAGTCAAAAACCTGAAGTAATGTAAACTTCTGTTACACTTGACATTTGAGCTTTTCCAGTGAGTTCTTTGTGTAAAAGTCCATTCCTGGGCATTACTGTCACTTCTGCTTTCTCTATGGAACATTAACTCTGTTTTCATTGCTCACATCTAGCAATGATCAGATGAAGCATGGCATATCCAAGCTGATAACCTATGATTTGCTTTCTTTATGTACAGACACATACACACATTTCAGTACTGGCTTCTTTTGTTAAAATGCTGGTTCTTCCATGTAGGAAAAAACCAGAAACCAACCCAAACAACAAAAATCTTTCCATTTTATTTTTTTTTTCCTTTGCTGATGAAATATTTAAAGATGTGTTTGTGAAATGATACAGCTGACCCATCAGGCTGGATCCTAACAGGCCATAAGGTAGCTCAAGTATCATACTCACTGTCTTCTATGCACGTTGAGTCCTATCAGGACTGAATTTTACTTAGGGTGAGAAGAATTACAGGAGGAATGTACCTCTGCTGTGTATGTAGTTCTGTTTTGGAGAGTTGCTAGTGAAAGCCTTGCCTTGGGAACTAAGACTGATAAACAAGCTACTCCTCTGATCTTCCATTTCTGGAGTTACAGCTGTGGTCTGAGATACCCACTGAGCCTCCAGCCAGGAGAGGGTTCCTAAGTGCTGCAGCCCACTGCAAACCGTGGAGATGAACGGTTTTGCAAAACTGGTCATGTGGCAGCTTGAAAGGAATGTGAATAGTTCAGCTATGTGGCATGGGCAGAGGGGCTGTGGTGATGGGGCAGCTGGAGACTGGAGCGACGGTGAAGTTGTTGGTCGGGGGTGTAGTGAAACCATTTATTTACAGAAGCCTACAAGATTTAGTTTTATGTGGCTTTCTATTCATTTGTTATTTCATCAACTTACCAGTTAATAACACTTACTAACTTTAGCATGATGTGAGCTAGGGTGGTGGGATAGAAAGTTGGGACCTCTATGCATTTTATGCATTATCTACAGTATTACTAAATATTTTCTATTCATAGGGC
This sequence comes from Lycocorax pyrrhopterus obiensis, assembly GCA_014706295.1. Classification (NCBI taxonomy): domain Eukaryota; kingdom Metazoa; phylum Chordata; class Aves; order Passeriformes; family Paradisaeidae; genus Lycocorax; species Lycocorax pyrrhopterus. The sequence continues at coordinate 19,403,107 of JACSVZ010000007.1, read as the reverse complement.
TATCATGTATCTTGTAATATAGACGATAACCTAACTATGATACAGAGGAGTGAGACAGTCTAGCAGAGAAAATAAGGAAGAATGTGATGGGGGCAGAGGTCTAGAAAGAAAATTATGGAGATTGTAAAATGAGAGTGATTACAACCATGTAATTGTATTACTTCTTTTGAAGTGCTAATTTTCCCTTACCCTTACAGGCTCTCCTAGTCTCCACAAGAAGAGAGGGCAAAGCTGAAACAGGTCATACAGAGTCTAACAGAGGCAAGTCAGGGTTAAGCCAATGGCCTCAAGACTTAATGTTCCATTGGTCATTTTGTTGAAAAACAGTGGATTAAGTAAGGGAAGGTGGAATAATCTTGCATTTGTATTTATGCTGTATTTCTTCTCTTGAGCACCAGGTGTTGGATAACTTTGAAAAGAAAAAGTGCAGGTTTGCTGCAGAGTTAAACATCTCCTATAGCTGAAGTCACTAACTTGAAGTCACTAACTCACTAGGAATATCTTATGGCCATATGTGACAGTCATTAATTTTCAGAATTGCTCAACTCTTCATGCACATCTGTGACATTTTCAGATTTAGAGGCAGCCAAGTGTGTGAACTTCACTAATTTCCATATAGTGTGAGGAAAATTATCCAGAATGTTTTACATTAAAATTCAAGGTTCATACAGCACACCTTTCGTATAGCACTGCTGCAGATTAAATTCACTTATACATTAGGAAAGGTGCCAATGCAATCATAATAGAAGGCTAAAGTGCTGAAATGATGAAGTAGCTCTTTTGCTGCCTTCCTTGGCACATGTTCAGCACCCCACTTTGATTCAAACATCATACCCTATTTGGTAAGACTCCTGAGAGTAATAATAAATTATGTATTATGAACCTGGTTTGTTAGGAGAGGATGTGAAGCGCACGGGAAATCTGGTACAAAATAACCATAGGTTTTTCAGATCATGCATATAACAGTTCTGGAAATTTAGTTTTCATTCCTGTGTACTTCTGAATAAAGAACTTACAGTGGCTCTTCAGTAAATGTCATAGGAATATAGTACTTCATTGGACATGTGCCAGATAGAAAAGCAACCAGTCCCCCAATCTCATCGGCTGGACTAAGCCCATTGAATGTTTTTGCTCACAAAGCGATGTCATCTCTGTCAAAATCATGTAGCATGTCATTTTTCTGGGCGCTCAGACTGATTGATTAGATCCCAGTCATTCTAAATGTATTTCTGTTAAATAGTTTGTAGAGTTGATTGCTTTTGAAAGGATTTTTTTCATAGAAAAAAGGTCATTAATCCCAATAACACTTTTAAAAGGAACTGCTGCTTTTGGCATTTTATTTTTGTTTCAGCAGTTTCCATAGATATACTGTGTGCATTAATTTTTATTGGAAATGTTATGAAAATGTTTATTGAATTTTCTAGCTTGAGGCTGATCTCATTCTTGGTGAATGATACAGAACACTTTGATGACTCCCTGATGATTCCCCTGATGCTTAAATGAACAAAAGAGACATTGATTACAAACACAGTAAGGTGAAAACAATATTTTATACTGCTTAAAAATACTTTACATGTTTTTTCATTGTTTAAATTTCTAATACATTTTAATGCTAGAAAGCATGCTTTCCTCTCCAGTAACTTTGGTTTTAAAATATCATTTGGAGACACTTTTTTAAAGTTTTACAGGAAGGTGTTAAACAGATACTGTGTTCCGCCTTCAAGTTGTAAGGTCTGTATTTGTTAATGTGATGGGTATTTCAAAAAAGTATAGACGAATAAATATATACGGATGTGCAAGTAGTTCTAGTAAGAAAGAACAATGATCTGTTAGTAAAGGGCAGATAAATAATGGCAATAAACATAAAATTTGCACCTTTTTTCCTGATTCAGAAGGTGAGGTAAAAATATGACTGAATATCTTTTTTTGATACAATAAATTATTTCGTAGACAAGGCTGTATTCAAAAGTGTGAGAGCTGTAATTAGGCACAGATTGATGGTATCATTCAACAGTGAAAACCAGGGAGAGATCTTGTTCTGAATAATTGCTCTAGATTGAAATCCAATAATAAAGTCTGGCATGAGGACACCTCTGCTAGGAATTAAGGTATAATTTGGGGGTTTACCAGTTGGAGGTGGTGGGAGAAGGACGGAATCTGAACATATTGGTCAGAGAATGACTATCTGCTGACACTGTTAAGTAACAGGGAAACGACAAAGCAGGTTCTAGAAGGCATTCACTGGGAATTATTAGCAGCCTTAGAGGAATACTCATGTCATTTTTTTAATAACCAATATGTAGGGTGACATATCAGATACTTATACTAAGAAGAAATAATGTGATTTCAAATATGTTCAGAGTAGGGAGAGCTATATTACAGTTTACAGACCATGAGACAACATGGTCAGTGTAGTGTAGTCCAGCTGAAGTTTAGAGAAGATGCTTTTCTCTAAACATATTGGAGAGGGAGAATAACTACGTTAAAAGATAATATTAAAATGGTATAAATTATTGTTAACCAATCCTAAATTGAAGAAAATCTGCAATATGACATGAAGCGAGGTTCTAAAATGATTTCTAAGTAGAGTGGAGTCAGAGAAACTAAATGGTTTTAAGGTGAGGTTTGAAATAAGGGTTATGTAAATACATCCAAAAATTCCTGCCATAAGGAGTAGGAACATATTGATATCGGATGTTCCATTTTATCTAAAGGATGTTGAAAGAAGTCTTGGCAGCCTCTAATTTGCACTTTTATTTGTGTTAATTTTATACTTCAGAGCTTTCCTGGTCATTTATTGAGGTCAGTACGGTGGTTTTTTTCCTCCTTTCTCTTCTGCAGTTTCAGAATTCAGTTTTTAAATGACTCGAACTAAAACTCAAAGGGAGGTGATAGGGTAACAAGTTACACTGGAGTTCTCCTTTTTTGTTGGTGTTTCCTTTTAATATATTTAGGTTTAAGTTATTCTCCATATTTAGGATCAGAAAGAAATTTAATCTCACCTGTTCAAGTTAATGTGGCTATCAGGTTAGTATGTTGGTATAGCTGTCTTTTTTTTTATTCTGTCCTTTTTGAAATTATGATGGTATTTTGAGGATTTCTTTTCTTCTCATTTCCAGCGATGTATAGTTCCATTTTCTGGGTGATCTGGAAATTGTATGAAAGGAATTCCTTGCTATCATTCATCATAGGATATGCTATTACAATTGTCTTTGATGTTTTCTGTTCTCTTTCTGTGGCTCATTATAGTTGTGGAATTTGATGTCTTGCTGTGTTACACATGGATGGCCAAACAACCTTAGCAAAGAATTACAGAAATCACTGAGAAATAATTTTGACAAAACCACCCCCTTTTTTACAGTATAGGATTGATTTTTTAGTATATGTGGACTTACAAGCTGCTGGAGGAATTTTCTACAGTATTAATTCTTCACTGGGAGAAAAGTAATTGGATGAAGACAAAATAGGTTCTCTCCCTTTTGTCTGTACACTGTAAAATGGCAGTTGTATGAGACCATGTGAAGGGCCAGCATGAAAGGAAGAACTCTAATATGTGAGAAATTTTCTTTCAAGAACCACAAAGAAAGATGAAAAACTGTGAAGCTTAGAGAAGCCATTTCACTTTCAGAATATCTGTGGCTCCTCATGGTTGGTTGGTTCTCAGGACCAACTCATGCCAGTAGACAAAGCAGATAACAATTGTGCCTGAATATTGTGAGTTGGAAGGGACCTACAAGGATCAAGTCCATCTCCTGGTCTTACACAGGACAGCCCCGAGAACTTCACCATGTGCTTGAGTGCATTGTACAAATGCTTCTTAGATTCTGATAGATTTGATACTGACATCACTTCCTTGGAGAGCCTGTACCAGTGTCCAAGCACCCTCTGGGTGAAGAACCTTTTCCTAATATCCAACTTAAACCTCCCCATGACACAGCTTCATGCCGTTCCCTTGGTTCCTATCAGAACCAGTCACCAGAAAGAGAACAGTGTCTGTCCCTGCTTTTCCCTCATGTGGAAATGGTAGACTGTGATGAGGTCTTCTGTCAATCTCCTCCAGGCTGAAGGAGTGACCTCGAGGGACCTCAGCCGTTCCTCGTATGACTTCCCCTATAGGTCCTCATAATTTTCATGGGCTTCTTTTGGACACTACAATTTGTGGAGCTCTTCTTTATTATCTGCATATACAAAGAGTAACAGCTGCTTGTGTGTGCAAAGTGTTGTGCTTCTACAATTGCATAGTCTAGATATTCTTGGTTTTCAATATTATTTGTGTATCAGAACTGAATTTCCCTTCTCCCTGAGAATTCTTCCAGCTCAAATGGAATGGGATTACTTAGGGTTTTGTAGTCTGGTAGGCAGCAGTTGGTTTGACTTAGAAATGTCTCCAAGAGGCTCTGGTAGGGACCTAAAAAGAGTGAGAATGGTCTGGGGTAAAAGCTGTGTATGAGATCCTTGTACTGTACCCCAACTGGAAGATGAGCCGGAGTTTTGTTAGCGTTGCAGTAACCTGAAGGGGACATGAGCCTAACATTTAAGTAGTATGCTCACGCAAATGAGTAGTCTTGGAACTAAACATGGTAATCTTGTAATCAGGAGGGGATGGGGAGAGGAATAAAGGACATGAATGTTAACTGAATATTCCAACCAAAATGAAATCTGTGGTTTACTTAGGCAGAGAAAGCAATTTGTCAAGCTGCGTAGATGTAGTGGAAGTGAGGGGCTTTGGGCATGGACGATGATCATTTTGGCTGCAATGCTTTTGGATTTTACCATCAATTTATTAATTTCATTGCTCACTTGAAAGGTGGAGAGCATTTATCTCCACCCCATTTAAGGCAGAAAAGTTTAGGTTTGTAAAGGATGTCACGAGCAGTGGGTGTGTCGGTACTGAAGTGTGAATGGATAACATCAGTGTATGGGGAACAGCAAGACTGAGGACAGCGTGGCAGCATCTGCTTTACGGCAGTTTTTTGGCCTTGTATGTGCTTTTGCTTGCTTTTGACTACTTCAGGGACATAAGGCTGCAGAAAATCTAGTGTGGTCAGGATAAGGATTTGCTTTGTGGCAGTCATACTGTATCTTGTGAAATTTCTCATCTTGAAAATCTTGGGGTATTTATTGATTTTACTTAGTGTCACAGTCATGAGAGTGAATTCAAGTCTCCTATGTGCTAAAAATATCTAATAATTAGGACTGTAGAATGGAATAGGCAGAGTATGCCAAATGAAATCTAAAGTTCAGAGAAGAGCAGAAAACAATCTTATCATCACACAACAAATCAAATATATTGATAGTTTCTAAAATTTCTCAAGTTTGTATGACATTTATTACATAGAACTGGTCTAGAATCTTTTACAGGTAAAATAATTTTTTGGTTTTAGTATGAACTCTGCATGGGATTCTCTTCAAAATTTAGAAGCAATCAACTAATATATTCTATCTTTAGTTTCTGTCTTTAAAGTATAATGAGAGAACATTTTTAAATATAGCAAAGATATCTCTGTATTAAAATAGAGTTTGATTGACTCACTATAATCTCTGACTTCAAATATCAGATTATTTTAATTTTCCAGGGATGCAAAACTTTTATATTAATGGCAACAGTTCTGTCCTATGTATTTAACACATAGCATGTGTGTGAATGGATAGAAGTGTAAAAATTATATAAGCAAATATGAGGGTAGCAACCTGTCCTCCCATTCTGATCTACTGTGGTCTTAAATTGCTAATGCTATGTAACAGGCATGATTTCCCAGGTGTTTGTATTTTTGTGGTGTCATTTATTAAACAGGATAAGGTGTTAAAGTAGTTGGACAAATAAATACTGATTTCAGTTGTTTATTATTGGTGAATATTTTCATTCATGGTTTTGAAATGACAATTGTCTAGATTGGATTTAGAATGGAAGGACATTAGCTTCTGTCAATTCTTTGAAAAATTCATGCGCATTTTCATTCTTCAGAGGTATTTTGGATGAGATGCAACATAGGATACATGTAAAAGCAAGTGTTGGCAAAAAAGGAGATGAAATTCTATTTAATCCATTAAATAAACAAGTAGCCATTAGGAGAATGAAAGTTAATTAGAAATAAGAATCTGTGTAGGAATTTAATCAGGTGTTCATAATAATTCTGGATTTTAATATAATCCTGTGTTTATTTTTATCATTAAACTTAATAACAATTTGTGTGTGTGTGTGAACAGAGGCTTTAAAAACCTTTCATTTTAACAATTTTACAGAAATAAGAGCTTTCTCAGGACCAACCCTTTGAATTAGGTTCAGCAAGCTGAGATGGCTGATTTTGGAATGGATGAGTGACTAAAACTTGCTATCATGCAAATTGACTGGGCAGAGACAGATATTTTCACAATGTTTCTTTGCCTCACTGTCGTTCAAACAAACAACTGCGAAATTTTGCGCTATTCTAGATAGTTTTGTTTTAGGTATTATAGTTTCTGTGTCTTAATTAATATTAGCGATGATAGCTTTTGAAAGTTAAAAATGTTAATTTAACTGACTAGGCCTCCTGCTTCATTAGTGTCTTCAACAGTGTCATTTAGGAGGAAATGCTTCATCAAACAGTAGTGATTCAATAATAACAGACTGTAATAGTAGAAGCATTAGAACTCTCATGATCCAAAGTCTCTCTCAAGTGTTTCGCATCTCATTGTCTAAATGGGACCAGTCATTATCTTTCTTAGCTCATTTCAAACAAGCAAAACAATTCTTTACTTTTACATACAACCTTTTATTCCTTGAGGGTACCTAAGGGCTATTGTGTACAACATTTATTATTTTACCTTTAAATATGCATTCAGCTCAAGACTGGAACAAAGTGGAATGCTTAAAGGCTCAAAATTTTCTGCTCTTTCAGGATGACAGTTATTTAGATTGCCTCTGTTGGGAGAAAGCAAATGGTGCAAGCTGTTCTAAAAGCCATGTGCAAGTTATGCCAGCACCAGAAGCTGCAGACTCAGCATATAATGGGGAATTTTACGGAAAATAACTTTTTGTTTTCCTGTTGCAGCTTTCAGCTCAGAACCTTCTCATATTTTCTATATGTTAATAAGCTTGTCTTCAAAACCCTCTTAGCAGTGCATGTTCTTTTTTTTTTCAACTTCCCCTGTGTTTGTTTAACAGATGCATCTCAGAGATATCAAACCATTAAAATGTACATGGCTGTAGTATAATTCTGAATACTCTCAAATTCTGAGTTGTATCTGCTTTTTTAAATGTATATATGTGATTGTCTAGCACACGTGATAAATGTTGAAACATGATCCAGCAGTTCTCATTTCAAGCTATTTTGTCAACTGATGAGCTCAAATTCTCCAGCTTCTCTGTTAATCATATAGGGAGCAATCTGAATGAAGGCTTAAAATAGGTACCCACATTCAATGGTTATAAAGGTATAGCAGTACTGTTAAACAAAATCTTTTTCTAAGTTTATTATCAAGGAATATAGAGGGAAAAGCAGCTCCTCTCTGTGTGGTTTGGATAAATCTTTTTTATTCCCCCTCCCTCCTCTTCCCCCATGCTACTCATGCACATTAAAACAGCTCAGAGCTGACTAGACTGTTCTTTTCTGAACTGTTCCAGCTTAATTTAAAATCCTAATTTTACTGGGCATCTTGTGGTTTATACTCACATGAGCTACAGCTGCTAGGGGATCCATTCGACTGCAGCGTCTTCTGAGGCAAATCAAAACATTATTTTATGTGTAATTTATAACATTTGAGACAGATAAATGCCTGATAATCTTCCTGATATTAGGTGAGCTGCATTTGTGCTCCAGTGACTACATAACAACTTGGAATTTATTCCTACTGCTTATGCTTTTGCTTTGCCACCTCCACTCTTCTCTCTAGTTTTTCTGCCCACTATGTAAAATCTCTATCTTTTTTATATTATTAGAAACAGTTCACATAAAAACCTGACTGCTAGTACTTTTGGGGTGATTGTTATTTGAGTCCATTTTGACACTAACCAGCTATTCTGAGGAGGGTATATAGCTTAGCTGTTATATTCTGAGGATCCTAACATTGGATAAAGACTAAATGAGTCTTGGCATGTAACCTTTACAATAAGTACAACAGCTTTCAACAGTCTGAAATTTTCTCGTTGTTTTTTTTTTTTTTCTCCATATAAAGCAAAAGTACAAAAATATACTAATGTTTTTGTCTGCATCACCCTGTTTCTATATTGAGGCATAGGCTTGGGAGTCAATCTGTGAACAGTCTGTGAATTATTGCTGTGATTATATGTCAATCCTCTATTATTATTTTGTCATATTTTTGCTCCTTATGTCTTGTATTCAGAAGACATTACGTGATCTGGAGTTCGGAAGACTGTTGTCTAAATGGAAAAATTGCATGGCTGTATGTCAACTCTTTTTATTCAGACTATTCTTCTAGGTGCAGAGAATTACTGTTTTAAGGGAGTAAAAGACTCTTCCAAAAATTGGAGAGATAAGTTGTTGATGTAAGGCTCTAAAAGTCCAATAGAGAAAGTTTTCTGAGGTAGGCCAGAGGAAAAAAATGAAAAAAGGGAGGGAAGGAGATGTGTTTAAAGAAGGACTAAATACAGCTAAAAATGAAGACTATAAATTTTAGAAAGAATTTTACAAATTCTCAGCCTGAGAATGTGTGAATGAAGTAAGGATGACTACCATAATACTGTAGATAGCTAAATGGCACTAGGGAATCCAAGACAAGAAATGATACATAAGTTAGTATTTCATTTGGTCAAGTAAAATTCTATGTCTTTTAAAGCTTAAAGATGCTTAGTGTTAGAAAAATCTTTAAAAAATCTATTTGTCTTTCCTCAAACTAACATTTCTATTTGAAATTTTATACTGTGAACCAGCACCCATGGACCTAGAACTCAGGGAAATCTGTGTGTTTAAACTAGTGGCATTTGTTGTTGCACCATCCAGTCTTCTGTCACCATTTTGTGTTGGGAACTTCTGTAGATTGAAATTGAAAGTGTGTCATGAAATCACCTTCAGGTCAATGAACTTTCAAGAGATCACAGCCAACAATTTTTGTGCCATTTCTCAGGGACCTTGTTTCCTTGGTGCATAGTTCCGGGTAACCAGTTCTCCGCATTTTCCCAGGAGTGTGGGGAACAGACCGTTGTGTAGAATGGGAAGCCGTGCAGTTGTCTAGGAGCTCTACCTCATCTGCTTCTAGACTAAAGTGGGGGATCAAGCTTGATAAAGTTTTCCACTTTGACAAAAACTTTCATGAGATTCCAGGTAATCCATTCTGGTTCATGTCTAAATATTTTTTCTTGATTTATTTCTAATAGAACCTTGAGTATAAGCCTATAGGTTGTTTGCTTATACCAGGCATGAATACATGAACACACACACGCAAATATATAATTTTTATATCTTTATACATTCTTGCCAGAAAAAAAACAATTCTTTATTCTTTGTAACGGGAACAACAGTTTTAGTGTAATGAAAAAACTAATGATCATAATTAAAAGGAAAGAAATAATGTATTTCTAAAAAATTTTGTGTGTCACTTTTTTGTCAAGAGCAGTAAACATGACATAGAGATAGAATTCCAATTTTTAAAATGGTTGCTACCTAGTCAATAGAAATATCTCAATTTCCTTGAGGTTAAAGATCCATCTGACTAAAATATTATCCAAACTTTTATTCTCCTTCTTCTTCTTCTCTGTCTTGGTTTTTTTTTTCCATTTAAGCTTTTTTCCTTATTTTTCCCTCTTATTATTTTTTTTTCCTCCATTTCTTTTTTAAGGCTTGATTTTACCTTTTTAGTAGCAATGGCAGGTCTGTGCAGTGGAAATGGTGTGGACTCTTAATCATAGAATCATAGAATATGCTGAGTTGGAAGGGACAATTACAATTTTTCAACTTTTCGGACTCATTGCAGGCACATCGTGAATTAATTCACAGAAAAATTTATAGAACTTTGGACTTTACTCATCTACATGTGAACAGGTCCATTGAGTTGCTATTGGATGTGAATAAAATAACATCCTATTGTATATTAGTGATATAGCTTTTTTATACAGTTATGCAATTTTAGATCCTGTTCTTCCTGCCTAAAAAGAAATGAAGCCTGAAAATTGTGAAAAATTTATTCTCATTTCAAAGCTGTTCTTTCATCTAACTTATTATACTGCCATCATCTTCAAATCATGCAAAAGCTGCCCTTTTCATACTGAAGTATGATGAATAGGTATTTGATGAAGGCTTATCAAAAAAATTATACAAGAATGCAGTAATACCAGCAAAACATTAGTGTGCCAATACCTAGTGCATACACTAGCACAGTAGATGCTCTTTATGGACATAATGAGTGTAGTCTTTCAGCATATGGACTGGCTTTGTAGGGGAAGTGCAGCCACATTCCTTGCACGATACATTCAATAACATGCTGGTTATGTGCAGGGGACGCATGCCCCAGTTTTCAGAGCTGAAGTAGATGTGATGTTTGATTGTACCTGATCAGCTCGGTTCTGAGATAACGTGTGGCACACGTTCAGCATCACAGCTGCTGTACTGTGCTTAATTTGACACTGAGAAAGAGCTTCAGAGTGATGGTAACTGTTTGCCAGAAAGATAGTATACGTGCAAGCCGTGGACAATAAGACTTTATATTGACATCCTGGCCTTTACTATTCATAGCTCCATCTATATCTCATCAGCAATTGGATCTGATTTTCAGTATTACAATTCTATTATATGGTGAGTTTTGGTTGGGATCTCCACCTAACAGCAAGTTTAAATAACATAGTTTTCTGTTTATAAGATATTTCTAGCATGTAAGAAATAACTTTTGCTCTCTGCCAGTGTCTGGAGGAGCTGAGCTGGAATAGTCTTAGCTGTGCATTTTCCTGTCCTTATCTTTCAAGAAATACTTAACATAAAGCTTGTAGCTCCTTATGCATTTAGTACATTCTGTCTTCTAGTATTATATTATAATGTAAATAAGACAAGGTTGTTTGGGAAGAGGGTATTACAAAATTCAAGCTTCTTATTTTCCTCAGCTTTATAAGCATTAATTAATATTCACCCATCTGTCTCCATGCACTTCCTGCTTCTCTCCTTATGCAAATAAGACTATCAGTTTAGTGTGGAGGCTGTCAGGCCATTAAGGGGCGCTTTGTGCAAATGCATTGCAATGAAAGAATCTTCTTGTTTCTTACAGCTAAGAGGTCGGTTTTCAGAAAACGTACCTCCAAGTACGGAAACACAAATAGAATCTAATGCCAGATAAAATCTAATCATCAGAACTATCTATTTCAACAGCTTATGAGAAGTGTGCCAGGAAAGAGTGAGATGTATTCTTGCAGGAGTCTGCATCACGAAATAAGTCAAGGAACTGATGAAAAGGCTATCCATGCAGGATGTTGATGAAGTCAACACAGGATCAAGACCCATTTCTTAAGGCATTTTGCAGCCAAATCATGCACAAAATCAATCACATGAATCTTTTATGATGGAAAAGATCTCTAAAATCAACAGTCCAACCACCTTGTTAACTAGAAAATAGCACTAAGTGCCATGTCCAGCCATTTCTTGAACACCTCCAGTGATGGTGACTCCACCATCTCCCTGGCCTGTCCATTCCAATGCTTAACCCCTTCTGTGAAGAAATGATTCCTGATGTTCAACCTAAACTTCCCCTGGTGCAACTCGAGGCTATGATCTCTCTTTTGTCATTAGTTGCCTGGCAAAAGAGACCGATCCCTACCTGATTAGAAGCTCCTTTCAGGGACTTGTAGAGAGTGGTAAGGTCTCCCTGAGCCTCCTTTTCTCCAGGCTAAACAATCCCAGCTCCCTCAGCTTCTCCTCATGAGACTTGTGCTCCAAACCCTTCCCCAGCTCGGTTGCCTTTCTCTGAATACACACCAGAACCTCAGTGTCTTTCTTGTAGTGGGGGGCCTGAACACAGGATTTGAGGGGCAGCATCACCAGTGCCGAGTACAGCCTGGTCCTGCTGGCCACAATATTCTTGCTACAAGTCAGGATGCCATGGACCTTCTTGTCCACCTGGGCACTACTGGCTCATGTTCAGCTGCTGCTGATCAGCACCCCCAGCTCCTTTTCTGCTGGACATCTTTTCAGCCACTCTTCTGCAAGCCTGTAGCAGTGCCTGGGGTTGTTGTGACTGAAGTGCAGGACCCAGCACTTCACCTTGTTGAACCTCATACAACTGGTCTTGACCCATTTATCCAGCCTTTCCACATCCCTCTGCAGAATCTTCCTACCTCCAGCAGATCAATGCTCCCATTCAACTTAGTGTCATGCCTTGTATCTTCCTAAGGTTGAATATTTCATGATTCCCTGATCTTAAACCCTTGTTGAAAATTATAAGATTTTCTGTTTTGTAGGTGGACAGGGGAGAGTAAGATAATGGTTAAAAGTTGATCATTGGTGGTCTGCATGTGTTTTGGTGAATCCTAATCTAACCCTTATTTATCATCTGCCCTAAATTTTTTAATATCTTCATCCATTGCAATTGTTAAAATATTCATTATACTGTGAACTAGAAAGATGTTATTAATGCTGTTGCACAAATGGGAAAATAAGACAGGCTGAATGCTATACCCACAAAGAGAAGTTCCTGACTCTTGGGCTATCTACAAAATTAGGCATCTGAACAGTAGGGTTTATATATTTGCACTATCTGAAAAGCATCCATAGTTATAACAGTAAGTAGGAGACGGGAGCTATAAAAGCCCTCTAGTGTGAGAACAGTTTGTATTGCGTATAAGTTGCTCCTTTTACAAACTGAAGAGGGCTGTTTGTTTTCTTTGTTTTTCAAGGGCTCATTTCCAATCATGCTTATTCTAAAAGGTGAATCATAATGGAATGAACTTTTTACCTTCTCTCATTTCCTGGTTGAAATATGCCTTGGAGCTTGAGGATTTCTCTCTCTCTAAAATTATTCTATTTCACATGTTCTCGTTAAGCCTATTAAGTCTAATGCTTATCTGAATTCTATTAATCTCATTTTCTGTGCTATCTCAGCACAGGTAAAACTGTACTTTGAAGGTGCTTTGTTTTAAACTAAAAAAAAATTCTACTTTTGGCTTAAATTGAATATTGCCCTCTTCTTCTTTGAGTGGTAAATACAAGAATCTCCAGGGAAGTTCTCCCAGTGAGGGTCGCCAACTTTGGAGTATCTCTTTTCCATTGTTCATATAACTATAATCACCACAGACTGTTAGGGTATCTCAAAATCATGAGCAGGTGGCCAAGATCATCCATGTCAGGGCCTTGAGTGTACTAATAGCTCTAATGGCCCAGACCAGCCTCACCTGTGGCCTCCATCCACATCTCTGCCTGTAAGTCAAAGAGCTCTGTGTTGGCTGTCTGGAGTCTTCAGCCTCTGTCTGAGCTGTGCTGGCAGTGTTGGTTGCTGGCTGGCTCAGCCATTTGTGTGCCTAGACCCAGGTCCTGTTGTCCTGGGTCCTAACCCGTGGACTGACCTCCTAGCTTGACCTGTCCTGTGCCTCTGAACCTGCTCACTGATCTCTGGACAGTATCTCACCCTGATTACCCTTAATTGCTTCTGACCCACAGATTGTTTTCCTGGTTTGATCTGGGTCCTGCCTAATGGCTATGAACCCTCCTGCTGATTTGCACTCTTGGTTGAACCTGGCCATGATCTCTGCTACCTCTCAGTGGGGAGATCTGCTTTGCTAACCCTTTTATCTCATTTGGCTTCTGTCTTCTCATGTCTTAGGGAGCAGCTAACTCTTGTTAGATGATCATTCTGGGTTCAGATCTGTGATGAGGAATGATAGGAGAATTACTATCTCTGAAAGCTGGCTCATCGTGCTTTGTGACATGATGGTCAAATGCAGAACGAGAAAGCAAAGAGTTTAAAATACAGGCATCTTTTGGAACCCTCCTTAGAATATTGGGAAACCATCTTTTATGTTTAAGGGGTGTTGTTGCGGTGGTTTGGCCCACTGGCAGGCCAGATGACATCAAGTGGGTTGATTTTCCCACCCACGACAGCGGCTCCAAGGGTGGTACTGAAGTTTGAGGGCTCTGCCCCTTGGGTGTCGCCCTTGTAGGCATCTCTTCCTACTGATCTAGAAAGATCTATGTCCTTTAGTTCCGTATTGGTTAAGTTGCTCTTACATATTTATAAACCTTATTGCTTATTCAGTTATGTTCTGGAAAGTTCGCTGTGGTTACAATACCCATTGGTTAGTTTGAATAAGTTCCTCCCTCTGTTACTTGTCGTTGGTTTCCTGTCACTCCTTGTCATTTCCCTATTGGTTCATCCCTTGTATCCACCCCTGAATTTTCCCTGTTTAAAAGCAGCTGACAAACGCGTCTCATCGCCTCTTTTGGTTGCTTCTGCCTTGGGGCGATAAATCTGACATTGTTGCACCAAAAGGTCCTTGTCTCCTCCTTTGTCTCTGCCTGTTGTCTAGCAACACCCTGACTGCAGCCTGCTCCCTGGAGACCTGAGGGCAGAAAGCTCCTGAAAGAGCCTGCTCCAACCTTACTTGCACCAAGCGGTTCCCCCGACCAGGACACCAATGCAAGTCGCCTGCCAGGCCTCCGGGTGGCCGAGGGGTCAATGCGACAGGGTGTCCTCTCTAGCACGCCAGACACAATACACAAGCAGAAAAGAAAAGTTCAGTTTTGAAAGTAGCCGCAGAAATTAAGCGGGGCTGTATTAGGATGCTTAGAATTTGATTGAAAACAAAACTGGTCTTGGAAGACATTCTAATTTTGGAGTCTGGGCTGCAAATTGGCAGCTGACTTGTAAGTAGTTTTTTAAAATACCCATAAATAGTGGCCTGTCTTGTGGAACAAAATTTTCGTGTAGTGTTTTTTGTGACCACCTGGTCACCATCAGGAGACAAATTGCAGTTACCAGAAAAAGAGAGAAGTATGGACTAAAGGCAGATCATCAATTTCTGTGATTCTCTTGGCTGTTGTGTTGAATCTGTCCTCTGTGTGTTGAGTCTGACTATCCTAAGGAAAGCTTTACTATGGAGATAATTTTGGCTTACCACACCAGACATGAGACCAGCCAGTACCAAATACCATTTCCACAAATTGTTGGTCTTGCACAAGTGTATCCAAGCCAGCTAGGCAATTGTTTTATTCAGACTTGGAGAATGTCACCAGGAGTAGTTCCTGGATCTAGTTACTGGAACGAATCTCGTCATCCTCACCACTTTTTATAAGACCTGTATAAGCTAGTGCTAAATCCTGCTCTGGAATGTAGATAGGAAAATGGAAATCTGGTGGGTAATAGAAATACTGAAACTTTGTTTACCTGCCCTGGTAGAATGATTATGAATTTGGGGAGAAGAGTTCTTGAAATTGTAGTCAGTTGTTGGCGGAAGCACTTGCTGGGATTTTCTTGCTCTTGTCAGAGTGGATCTCATGGCAAGGCGCTTGGGTATTCTGCAGGCGGGACTTATCTTGCTCTCCCTTACTGCTCTTGCTGATGGCTACTGTAGTTGTTGACCTTCACAATAACTGTCAACCACAAATTTTCTGGTTCTGGAAAAACAGACTTGGATTGAAAATATGCATGTGATATATATTCATGGCATAGTATCGCTGGTAAGATATACATTAAAGACATACACCTTCTTAAATCAGAGAAGAGCATAAAATTAATCAGTTGTCCAGTAGCTGTTCTGGCTGGCACACAATTGCTTTATCCACTTGGTCAGACAAGTATGTCTCAAAACTATTTATAGTATTTTCATATTCTAAGTTTTTGGTGTTTATTTATTTTCCCTTTACGAAAGTGGTAAGAGTTACTGGTGAGATTACCACTGACAATCTTTCTAACTTGGTACAATTAAGATAGTTGTATTTTCTGTTACGTTCAATGCTAAGTTTGGAAGCAGAGATTGAAGGTTTTCTATCACCAAAAGCTAGGGAAGGATGTGTCCTGAAGTTAAAATATTGTAGAAGAGGCAGTAATGGTGTTTTTTAGATTGCATGTTGTGTCAGTTCACTATGGTTTGGATTTTAAAATGCCTTTAGAAGGAGAAGAACAATGTTTCTTATTCCTTCCTTTCCTCTTTCAAATAACTTGTCCTAAAATGCTTCTGAAAATCCTCTGATACAGCCAATACCTAAATAAGACAATGTTAAAATGC
Organism: Lycocorax pyrrhopterus obiensis; assembly: GCA_014706295.1. Lineage (NCBI taxonomy): Eukaryota > Metazoa > Chordata > Aves > Passeriformes > Paradisaeidae > Lycocorax > Lycocorax pyrrhopterus. The sequence goes on along the minus strand of JACSVZ010000007.1, from coordinate 19,386,972 downwards.
TCAATGATGAAATCAGCAAAGTATTCTGTTGGAAATAAACGACTGAGTAGTGTAGATACTGATTTTCATTAGATAGCTACACATTTAAATAAGTAAAGACATCTGAAAGCAGCTTGTGAATGCATGTGCGTTAATCACTCAGGTATAGTGTTGCTCATCAGAATGGTATCATGCCTATACTGTGAGAGAGCAGGTACAGTAAGCTGATCAAATCATATTGCATAACATATTAGCTGGAAGTGTTGACTGTAAGTTTGTAGGGTAAAAAATTCCAAAGCTCAAGGGTGCAATTTTATCAGTTTTTTACACTTCTGTTTATTACATTTGTTTTCCAGTAGCTGAAATGTCCCCTTAGAAAATATCATAAGAAGACAAATGAGAATATTGAGATTACAACATGAGTTGTAAAATGATTCAGCACATTTTGGGTCTTTCATCTCTAGTTTCTGAGCTATAGAGCCACTTGTCTTCATGGTTTATAGTTTATGCATCTATGTCTGTTTCTTGCAGATTTAAAAAGAAAAAAGTCAGCTTCAGCTTTTCATTGTCTATTACATTCAAAATTAAACCTCTCCAAGTCCCAAATGAAAAAAAAGTAACGAATTTTCAGTTAGCACAAAAAACTACTTCAAATATGCAGATAAAGAAACGGGTCCTTTACAAAATGTTTTTGATAAAATTAAAATTTCTCTTAAATTGAGTTGCCAGAAAAAAGGACAAATCTCTAGACTAGGCTTTTGATATCTATTTGAAACACAAGAAAATTTTATGAAGTCAAGTTTATTCATTGTGTAACGGAAAATCTTATTGTATAAATAAATGCCTCTAAAAGAAGTTTCAACTGGTAAATAAGCATTTTTACTCGTGAAGGACTTATATTCCAATACAGATTTTATATTTTAACACAGAATCTGGACTCACCTGACAGTTGCACCAAAGGGTACTTTGCTGCACAGATGAAGAAGTTTTGTGTTGCTAGTAGAAAACTAGCAGGCACATCTTGTTTCACTTCGTTTTTGGTCTCTTCCTTTGTGTAACTATACTCTGGGAGTATGTACAAGAAAAGGAGACCGTAATCCGTCCTTTCCCATATGAAGTAAACACCCTTCATCCTTTATGGCCTTCCTTCTGAAGCTGTTTTATTCCATTTCTTCTTTGATGAATAGTTATTTTTAGTGAGTCTAGGAATCATGTGTCAGATCTGGATAGTATCCATGTTAATCTGTTTGTTGTAGAAAGCATTTAGATAACTTGATGATTAAATCATGTGCATGTTCTAGAAAACTCTTTAAATACATATTGAAGTGAGATACTTGGATCAACCATGAGTTTAACTTTACTTATGACAAAGAGATTATCTATATTCATACGGGTAAGACATGGGTCTCAGGTAGTTTTAGTGCCAACAATTCCTTCCTTGCATAGTGTTTTCTCAAACACTATGAGAAAACACTGAGTGAACTATTTCACATGTGTGTTATGTGGATGTAATACATTGTAATAAGTTAGAGATCTGGAAGAAGGTATTTGTGGTAATCTAGTGCTTTTTGTTAGGACTTTTCATTTTAGGGCAAAAATTATTATTTTTTTGTGTGTGTATTTACTTTAGAATTTACAGACAAGTCTTTTGTGGTTGTAGTTGGGAAGTCCAGAGCTGAAAGAGATTTTCTTCCAATGAAGTAACTGAAACTCTTTTCAAGGTAATATAGTTTACCCGTACCATATTTACCCTCCAAAGATCAGCTCAAAAGACTATGAAGACTGATTTCATCAGTCCAACTTAACCTCTGAATCCCAAGGATCTTTTACTTAGCACTTTAGGAAATACCGAAGGCACTTTTCTATTTATGCTTTTTGACTCTGCAGTAAGCCTCACAGGCCTTTCTTTCTAAATTAAATAAAATCTGTAGTGCAAACTATGCAAATGTGTTTTGTCATTCTCTCCCCAGAGTTGTCTCTTAGCATTTTATCTCAGTGACCATGATTAGGTTAGAATAGTGGTTTTCCTAAAAGCACCTGTTGTACATCTAAAATGAAAAGAAAAAAAAAGATGATGGGGGAAAAAACTTACATCCCATGGTTTTGTGCTATGTCTCTTTTCTCCTCAGGGAGCGACATTAGCACTGCCAGCAGTAAATGTGAAATCCTTGTAAGATATCCGCCATTAAAAGAGCATTTCTTTTGATTTATGTTTGAGGTTTCTGTACCATAGCCTAAGTTTTCTTATTCCAGTTAGATATAAAATTAAGATTGTCAGCATTGAATTGACTAAATCTGTAATCCATGTAACTCAGACAGACCTTTTTCCAAGATGAAATCTAGGGCTGCGGGACAGAAAGCTCAGAAAATACCTTTCTTTGACTTCATCATGCAGTAGCATACAAATTAATTGTGGAAAGGGTAATGCCAGCTCCCATCAGCAGGACCTGAGTCTAATTAGCAAAAGAGTGGATTTTACAGTGTGTGAATTTTTGATTACTAGATGAAGTGTAATAAGCAGGAAGAATGGGTTACATCCTTTACTGACAGATGTGTACAGAGTGATTACTGCCCTTGTCAGGTAATGGTGTACCTCTGCCACAGATCTGTGGTTTTCCCCATGAAGAAATAATCTAATTTATGTGCTTTCCGTTCTCCACGCTTGCAAAAAAAAAAAAAAAAAAGTTTTAACATTAGTCTGTCATCCGTGGTGTTAAGTCATTCCATATCAGGACTTCTGTTGCAATTTAAGTTTATACGTAGCTTAACACCTTGTAATTTTGAGGTTATCGAAATCTAACTGAGCTAGAGCAAATGAAGGTAATAATGAAGTGACTGACACTACTGAAGCCTTTTTTGAGGTATCATTTTTATTTAATGAGGCCTCGACAGTCTGACTTCTCAACCAAGAACACTCAGGACTCCACTGGAATCAGTATAATTAAGGCAAAATATTGATCCATTATCACAGCAGAAGCAATAATCTGTCTTTTAGAGACTGTATCATACCATAGTCAAATAAGTATTTCAGAAATAGAAAATAGAACAGTGGAGCCATACATTGGATTCAGCTCTGAAAATGAGAAATTGCACCTTAGATGATGCATGGACCTTCTGAAAAGTGTATGAGTATTAGGGAATCTTGCTTAATAGATGATATATTATTGAGAGTGGAACTGGGTATGTTGAAATGCAGGGAAAAGAAGAAGAGGGTAAACCTTAAACTGTTGAGGTGAAATAAGTGGCTGGAGACACAGTAGGTGTTTTGTCTATTCATCTCCTATAAAGCCCATTTTTTTTCCTACATTTTCTTTTAATTTCCATAGGTAGTTGTCCAAACAAATCAACCATGAGAGGTATATGAGTTCAATGAACAACCAAAAAGCTTGAGCTAGTAAATGCACGGCCTCCAGCAATGCTCCTGGTGCCTTTTTCGTTAGTTGTCTTAGTAGCTTTATGTATCTGTGATGGATGATGTGATACAGGATACTGACAAAACTGTGGGTGTAAGATGTTCAGACATCTCCAAGACTGCAAAAGAAGCTGTGTTTGTGAGTACACTTGCATTAAAATTAATATTGCCTGGGGAACATTTTAATGGTTTTATAAGGTGGACCTGCTACAGCGTATGAGTTTAACTTTACTTATGACAAAGAGATTATCTGTATCCATATGGGTCAGGCATCGGTCTCAGGTAGTTTTGATGCCAGCAATTCCTCTCTTCCAAAGTGTTTTCTCAAAATCCTGGGGAAAACCTGCATGTATAAGAAGAAGTGTTTGTAAGGTTCTGAGAAACCTAAACTAAGGTAGAAGAAGGAAAGATAGTATGAATAAAGATTTGTAGTTATGTGTAGCTATACCTGCTTATCCTAGAGCAATTTCTACACTTTCTTTGAAAACCAAAACACAGCAGATTATCTCTGTATAAGACATCTGGATGCTAAATAAGCACTTGCAATCAAAGAAATAGTCAAACTATTTGTGTTAGTGGTTTGTTATTAAATTGCCATTCAAATATTCCATGAGTAACTAAGCTGAATAACTGTTACAGAGTAGGTATCATATTTCCACTGCAGAGGTATTGAAACCAAAATAACTTTTTTGGCTGCAGAGCTGTTCTGAATCAGTTAGAGTGGAGCGATATGGATTTCAAGTGCAATGCCTTTTAAAGGAGGATGAGAAAAGATTTCAGAGGTATATGCTCAGCTGTTAATGGACAGTTGCACAGCTTTGCTGAGATTTTCCTGAAAAAAGGTGGTGTGATTGTTTCCTCAACCTTCCCCGTGTTGTCTTAAGAGCAAAGGATAGTTGGAACTTTCTCTCTGCAACCAATTAAGAACTGGTATTTTCTCTGAGGTACACTACTAGAAACTGTAGAAACCTTTATATATATGTATATGTATGTGTATACATGCACACGTGTGTAAACCTTCATGTGTTTGTGTATGTGTATTTTTATATCTATATATATAGATAGAGTCAAACACAGGGGTGTTTGACTGGAGATCTCCAGAGTCCTTCCCACTCTTAATACTTCTTTGACAGGTAACAATTTGAAAATGAGAGAACGTTTGCTGAAGGTAGGTAGGTAGCCCATTGGAGTGTAGTACCTCAAAAGATGGTGTAATAGTTTGACAATTCTGGAATTTTGGCTATTTTTTTTTGTAAACTTAGTTCTTTACTGGGAATCCAACAGTCTCTCCATACAAAAATAGGCTGTATTTCCATGCAAAATATTACTCGACTTCTCCTTAAGGGTTGGGAGCCCCTTCCGCTCTCATGACCGTCGTGAGTTCCTCTATTTTACACTGACTAGAGAACCTTACTGGGACAGGCTGTTTCTAGAAATCTGAGTGGTGTTTCTAGAAATCCAACTTTGTGGTACTGAGTACTAAGTTTATAGAAGCTGAGCAACCCTGAACATGATGTTGGTACTGTTTTATCTGCAAATAAATTCCTAAAAGGTCTGTATGCAAGTGTTCTTACACTATGCTCTATTTTATTTTCTCGTGTTCTCTAATTTTTAGTAGACAATAGAAATTTTTATCATAGTATAGGGCATAACAGGTAATTGGTATCCAATTAGTTTTATGGGTCTGGGGTTTTTTTTGGTTTTTTTTTAGCAAGGGCAAAACAAGCAAGTTAAAACTTTGTTTTGTCATAGTAATTCAGTCTTAGAAGACAGGACTGTGCACTGCAGAACTTGGATAAAACTGAAGTACCACATGGAAATTAATAGTCGCCTTGTTTTTGAAATATAAAGGGGTAATGTAATAGCTTGAAACTGTGTTCATGACTGTGATGCTCTCCATAAAAATTACCAGCAGATTGATCTGAAATGCTGGCTATCCTGGGAGACTTATTTGTGTGCAGTACTCAGTGGTTTTGTTTAAGCTTCAATATTATTTTTTTTGTAGGAAGAAAACAAGATTTCGCAGGATATCATTCGTATCCTACCAAGAAATTTAATTTGTAACTGTTAGTTTTTTGCTCATCCAAAGAAAAACTAATATTTAAATTTCTTCTTCATTGTTTTTCTGAAGCATTTTTCTTACGTTTTTCTCTTCCTTGTGTTTTTGACTTAGTTGAAATTAATATAGCTAATCCTGTGTGATACTTTTCAATACAAGGTTTACACACTCAAAATCTTCTTTCATATCCAAATGATTTAGTTGTTATTGATTTAATCAGTACTGAAGAAAAATATCGTGGTCTGATGCACTTGGAGTTTTTCAGAATTGTTATCAAAAATATCTTTATTGACCAGCTTTATTTACCAAATATACACTTAAGCCCAATGTAAAGATCAGTGCGGCACTGAGATTACAATAATTTGCAAGTAAAGCTTGTGTCACCTGAAGAAAGTATAAAACACCTGTCATCATGCACTTCTGTGGCATTGAACTTTTCTAAACAATGTATTTATGGTTCATGCTGGCATTGAAGCTTTGTGCAAGATGAATCACTTCATCACTGGCTTCAAGGTCTATGTGTTTCTGATCTATATGAATAGTAGGGTAAGTAGAAAATTCTTGCTATGGTTTTAGACTTAAAGTGCTCTTTGATATTCAGGTTGTATATGTTACACTTGAAGGCATGCTTGCAAAATGAATAAATGATTTCTGAAGAAGTTTATAAGGAAATTACAAGTAAATCAATGGTAAGGCTGATTGCAAAGACACGTGGGATGGCAAAGCTGCTGTTTTTCCCTGCATCTGTCTTGTGCCTCTGGTGCAGAGAAACAGAAATGTAAACAGTAAGCACTCTCCACTGGACCCAGATCACTGCTGGTACTCTTGTAATCTAGTCTCTGGGTTCGGAAAGTTACTGCTCCCAACATAAGCCCTAATTTCAAATGGCTGAAGTTTATGTAAGGGCAGCTCTGTGTACATGCCTGTCCTTTTCACTAATGAAATCTGAGTGCTCTACTGAGACAGTGGCCTTGTGTATCTTATTCTCCCTGAAAAAGCAGGGTAAACTGTCAGAGGCCATTTCTGTGTTGCCTTATAAATATACTGAGTTGAGGGAAAAAAAACCAACAGAAATTAAACTGCTTTAATCTACTTCAGGTAAACAAATACAGATGTGCTTGGTTCCTTCTTTTATTGTCTTACGTGAGCTGTCCTATTGGCTGCTCAAAGCCAACAGAATAACCTAAACCTAAAACAAAGGGCAGTTTATGCAAGACAAAATTAAGAAGAGTCTCTAAGGGAGTGAGTTATAGTTTTGAGACCTTTGCTTTTTTCGCCTTCATTTAATTCACGGGTTCTGCATCCATGTAATGAATTCATAGAATAATACAGAATTGTTTTACTTAGTTTTCCTGGGGTTGCTAAGTTCATAAGCTGTATGCAGTCTTGGAATAGGTATTTTCATTATATCTGTGAAGTCTCAAGTTCAGCACTCTGATAATATCTGGTGTGTGTGGAGGAAACAGTTCACAGAATGTAGTTGTGTTTTTCATCTTAGATTATTCAGCAGGTTTGATTTGAGATCTCTTTACAATTCTTCTCCCCCTTGAATTATGACTGTAATAGTCTATAATAAAATAATTTCATCATGGAAAATCTATGTTTGTTTAATGTGAAAGTATTTATAAAAAGGTGTATTTTGAACTCTTATACCTTATTTGCCTATAGGTATCTGACCATTTATATGATGATCATAGACTAACCTTCCAAAGACGCACTTCCCAGCTTCCCTCTCTCTCTGCTTGTCTTCTTGTCAGAGCTCAATGAGAACTCACAGATCCTGGCAAATTTTACTTACTGGAAATGAAGTAACGTTTCATGTATTTTGTGCTTTGTTCTCCTCTGGTAAAAAACAGCTTTTTTATTCTGTGTGCTAATGATTTTAAAATTTAATAGCTTTCTTATTTTTAAATAACTTCCAAGGTTGTGTGTTCTTGTACAGGAAGTCAATCTGTTCCTCTTTTTCCCTCCAAACCTTAGTAAAGCCAAGGTGCAAAGACAAAAGAAACAAATACATATAATTTTACAGTATCTTCTACTCCCTGTTCCAACCATATATGGTGTGTTTATAAACTTATTGCCACTTTGTTTAGTATTACATGTAAACTGTTTACTTGAGAAATGGATTCCACACTACTAGACACAGCATCTCTAGTGCTCTTTTGCTGTGTCACAACCTATCATAGTTTGTAAATGTATGCAGTGTAGAAAGTCATTAATTTGTGAAAGGACACGGCGTTTTTGAAGACCTTTCCTCTTAGGGTAGAAGAGTAAAACAGTGGTTAATGTTCACACCGGCCGTGCTGAAGCAGACAGTCTAGACTCAAACAACTTGTCAGGTAATTACTTACACTTGTATTCATTAGTGAGTGGTTCAGCAGTCACTGGGAATTTGCATGGAGTGAAGTGGGCTAATATAGTTACATAAACTTGAGAGAAAATCCTTGAGCCTACCTCCTGCCCTCTTATGTTTTAAAGCAAAACTCAGATGAAAGGCAGACATACACAAAACCTTCATGCTTCCAGCAGTTTGATTCCTCATGAAAATACTAATCTGGAAAGGAATCCTACTCTGTTTAGTTAGAATCCTACTGTGAGACAGATCCAGAATTGCATAATAATAGGGATTGGTGTCTTGGGGAATCGCACAAGTAGCTATTTTTTTTTAGTCACTTGAATAAATCCTTTCTAGATGAATGACTAATGGAGTATATTCTAGCAGACTGTCTCAGTCTGTTTGCCCAGTAGACACACCATGGATATTGTCTGTCATCAGTTGCACTAGGTGGCCATGTCATCTGGAAGAGGCAAAAGGGCATTAAATAAAGACTTTAATAAATGCTTTAATTTCTAAACTCAGGGTCTGATCTTCACAAAATGCAGATGGTATGGAGCAATTTTGCAGATGCAGCTCTACTTCTAGTGTTAAGTGTGGTGTCTGTATTCCCAAATGTTAAACGTTCCCTCATAATCTTGTGTGTAGCCAGTCTAAGTTTCAAAATCACTTAAAACTGTAGAACAGTTATTGGTTGTGGTTATCTGCAATATGGACAAGTGTAAGAGGTTAATCTTGGTACTTCACATGGTGCATGGAAATTTCCTGAGAAACAGCCCCTGATACTGCTTGTTTCATATGGACAAGTAGGTTTTATGATTAATTTTCTTAGAGGCAAGAAGTTTATTCTTAAAAACAGAAAATTACTCTCATTTTGCGTCTTTGCCAAAACTGTGTTTGTTTTTTGTTTTGCTGAAACTAAATTCTTTACACCACAAATAGTTTTGATTGATCAATCAACTTGAAGTAATAAAAATAATGGAAAGGAGAAGATTTCTAAAAGTGTTGAAAGGTCTTGTTTCAAAATTATTTTCTTTTTAAATAGCAGATTTTTTAGTTTGAAATACTGGGAAATTTAGATCAAGAAAATTAAAAAAAATAAGATCAAGGTTGCAAAATGAAATATTTTAGCTGTCCCCAGCTGAGCCTGTTGAGAAATTCCTGACTGTGTGTTTAAAATTCTTTTGAAGTAAGAAAAGTAATATATTAGTCGGGAAAAAAAAAATTCTCATTCAGTTCTTGCAGTTTCTCCTTAACAAAATGATCCAGTACTGTTGAAGGAGGTGGACTAAGATCTGTGGGAAGAACATGGCCCCCTAGACCTGGAAAGTGAAGCAGCTGCCTATTACAGGGGTGGCAAACATTAATGTATTCGTTTAGGTATAGATTATATAAAAATTGTATGATGTAATTTAGGCGTACTGATATCCTGAAGTACACATTTAAAACAACTTCCAAGTGTTAGTGTAAACATTGATTTGGTATTTCAAGTGCTTGACCCAATGTTCTTGTAGGAGATTCTGACAGTGAAAGGGTCTGCACTTTCTATCATATAGCATCTAAATAAAATTGCAAATCCGAATTACTCAGTAGTCCTGATTTTGGCCTTCTTGACAAACTGAAAATCAAAATAAGAACAGTCTTGACTTTTTTCACTTTGCTTTCCAGATGTTTCTTGTCTTTTCAGAACTTAAATGTAGGCAAATTCCTATAGAAAATAATTTCAAAATAAGAACTATTTTTAATCTGATGCTGAAAAATACCCTATGTTTTCCAAACATTTCTTGTATATTTTAAAATAAAAATTAGCAGCTGACTTTCACATGAATATACCTCTTCTCTCCTCCCAAATTAATATAGTGTCCAAATTAAAAAAAAAACTGATCTTCTCATATCCATTCTCTTTCCTTCTCTTAAAAAGAATGTACTGTAGTATTTAAAGTCACACATTGTAGGGAAATTGCTTAACATAACTCACCATACTTTCTATATTTAATATAATGGAGACATTTGTGTGTTGATTAACCCCACAGAAATTTGCTCCCTGGCTAAAAAAGTTGGTACTATTGTATAAGGTAAGCAGAAATAATTCTGCAATAATTTGGACCTCTAATTATGGCATTTTAGTGAAAGACTTTGAAGTGGAAATATTTTTTTTGTCTGTTCATCTTTTGATGTTGGCTTAAAATATCTTTCATGAAATAAAAACTTTTTTTGAGGAGGCTAGAAATATAATGGTTAATGTTCAGTGAAGCAGAATGGGATCAAACCTCCTTAAACGCCTCATGATCAGCTGTTAGGAAATTTTAATAGAACATCATATGTCCAACTGGCTCAAAAAAGTTGCAGCAAACTAATCTTTACTCTGACTTAAGTTTAGATCACAGATTCCTCAAACATTGAATTCACTGGTAAACAAGAAAGCTTAACTGTATGTTCAAATTTTTGTCAGGAGATTCTCATCTGATGATGAGACAACCATAGTGAGATGTCCCAGTTGCATGTGGAGCTTTGACAGCATGTTTCTTTGGACCGTGGGACAAGAAAGTGCTATTAACATAAATGTTGTCAGATGCTGCATTGCATCTGTGTTGACTCTGTTGATTGCTGACATCTCATTTTCTCCATCTCTCAGGGGGTGGAGGGGAAGTGGTGCTGTCTTGAGTGTTGAGCCTGCTTAAAAATAGCTTCTGAAATGATCATTTTGCAGCCCAACTTTTCTGGCAGGTGTCATAGTTTGCTGTTGCTAAGTTCCAGTGCAACCACTTACTCTAATACTGGATGCTTCATATGCTAGCATTCAGAAATCATATATACCACAGTTATGCACTGCTGCTTGATTTAGCATCTTAGAGTCGTAGAATCTTAGAATGGTTTAGATTGGAAGGGGCCTTTAAAGAATGCCATGGGCGGGGATATGTTCCACTGCACCTGGTTGTTCAAAGCCTCATCAAAATTGTCCTTGAACATTTCTGGGGATGGAGCATCCACAGCTTCTCTGGGCAACCTGTTCAAGTGTTTCACCACCCTCACAGTAAAGAATTTCTTCCTCATAAGTAATCTAAACCCACCCTCTTTCATTTTAAAGCCATTCCTCCTTGTCTTAAAACTACATGCCCTTGTGAACAGGCCCTCCCCAGCTTCCTTGTAGGCTGCTCCCACCATAACTTGTAAATAAAATAATATTATAAAGTACTTGGAGGCTATGGTTAAAAAAAACCCAACCTTGTAATTCATGCAATTACTGGTGGTACATTTAGCAATGATGTTAAAAAGATTGTAGATAAGGGATATAGGTAAAGGGGAAGTTCTTTTAAAAACAGAATGGACTGACTTGAAGAAAAGTTTGTGAGACACAAAATAAATAAAGAATTGGGGAAAGTGAGAAAAGAATTGTTTCAAACCAGTGGCCGTTGGGAATATGCTGTAGTTCACTGAACTGTACCAAATTATCCAACAAATATATTCAATAACTTGTCGTGACTGAGGGCAAAACAGAATGTTTATGAGAAGTGAATTCCTTGAAGAATAGCAGTTGGCTTAAATTGAGGAAACACGTAAGATGCTGGTAAAAACAGAAAACACAAATAAGAAAACAAGTTGTTTTCTCCAGTTTTCACAAAAGTCAGAGTCTGCCTTAATTGAAGGTATTGAAATTCAAGCTTCCCATTTTATTCCTTGATAATCTTAGATGAAAGCTTTGGTACGCCATCAATTATGGTAGCTTTTATGCTTTATTTCAGGCTTTTAGAAAGTTTTGACACTCCCTCCAGGTTAAGATACAAACTCCATTAAGTCATATCCATCATATCCTTTGTTCCTAAAAGTAATCAATATTCATTACATCGAAGCCCGGATTTGGCCCTCTAGGTTTCTCTTTGGTGCCCCTGTGAACCACTGTGCAAGAGATGTTTGTAGTCAGAGGTTTGGCTTCCACTGGAGTCCAGACAGATTCAGTCTGCAATTATAATTTGGAAAAAAAACAATTATTGTCCTTTCTATTCTAATTCTATATCCATCCAGCACTGCTGATAATGACAAGGAAAAGAAAAAAAAAAATGGGCCACCATTTCTGTTTCAACCTCATTGCATTATCACTTCAAGCTGAGTTTTAACCTACAGCAGGATAAACAAAATTATAGCTATGCTGGGATTTTGCTGTAGCTGTTGATTTTTCTGTATAAAGCCCTTGGTGGTTAATGGTGACAATATAAAACACCAAAATAGTTGCATAAGAGTAAGGTTTTGTCCTTGGCAAAATTAATGTGTTATCTTGATTAATCAAATTTCTTCATGTTGTTTCGTGGGACATCAGAACATGAGGGAATAGTGTGAAATTTGTTTAATTCCACAGGCAAGCGAAGTGCTAAATCAGAGGTTAGTCTCCAAATGATATTTAAATAGAGAGAAAAAATAATCCCCCTCTAAAGGTCTAAGTTATTATAGAAAGTGCTGGCTACTCGTTTGCTGCCATCTGTAAGTGTTTCATCAGGTTTCTGAGTATATTTTGCTATTGGCCAAAGCATGTGTATATTTTTAGCAATTTGTTTTCTGTCTCTAAGTGTTTACCAAGTGTTTACCAAGACACTCATCCCTAGAAAAACAGAAAATCACACAAAGGACTATTTACAATGACTACCCACGTTTCTTGATGATTTTATACTTAACAGAACCATCTGAAGTGTCCCTTGCATGGAGAAATGACAACGAGACACCCCAACTGTTATGATCATGTCCCCATGATGAACACTGTCCTTGTCACAACAAGCCAACCTGTTATCTCAAGAGAGATTTCCACCTTTTTTTAAGCTATGAAGCAACATTATTGACAGGTATCTTACCTGCCTGCACTCTACCTCATCCTTCTGAGCACAGTTTGTAAAAAGTTTCAAGCTGTCTTTTTTGTTTTCTGTCATGCATTTGTTTCTTGGAAATGAGAATGGGAATTCTATTCTTTCTCCCCAAAATCAGTGTTATTTTTAATGAATTCTGATGGGTTCCTTTGAACTTGATCATTACCGCAGATTTATAAATAGTAAAAAAATTTTCCAGGACACTGATATTTAAGGATGGTGAGCTATGACTAAACCAGGTAACCCAAAAGCAGCTTTTTCTGTGACAGGCTTTTGACAGAGTGCTGTGCAGTTTCCCTTTGTTTTCATCTGCAATGCAGTAGATTATAAGTTCATAATTTGATAGAAATACATCTTATGTCAATAAACCTTTCAAAAAGGCTTATTTTTTTTTTTTGTCCTGGTGAAACAGAAATTGTAGAGTTGTTGCAATTGAGTGTCTTCTACTTGCTTTTCCCTGCCTTGATGTAACTTATCTACCCTATGGACCCTTTTTGCTATTGCCTGACAAGAGGGCGTTCATATATTTTTAAGCGTTCATGGGGAAGGGCATAAAATGTCTTTATTTCCCCTCATAAAATAAAAAACCTCAAACAACACCACTCATTGACCACAAAAAAGAAAATTTTGACTGGCTGTTATGTTCTCATGTGAGATTGCAGATGTGAGTGTGTTAAGTACTGGAGGAAGAGATACTAGTGTTGAGGAAATGGCACTAACAACTTACTTTGGAGATGAAATGGAGCAAAAAAAGATTCTCAGTATCAGCTGTGTAGAAAGTCTGGGCGAGGAATACTGAATAGGACAGAAAGAAGGATGCACAGCTCGCATACATACAGAAAGGGGTCATGCTACAGGTTGTTCTAGAGACAATCGTGATCACATTAGCAGTGCTGAGCTTGACATTAAACGTCATGTTCAATTCCAGCTTATTTGAGGTGATGCCTCTGGCTGTAGGAGTGGTGAAAAGGCAGATGAATATTTTATCTAATAACTACTGTGAGACCTGTGGGAGTTTGGCAAAACACTGATGAAAGGAATGGAGAAAAATGCATCTGCGATGTTGTGTTATTGAGCAGTGCTTTTCTATGTGAAGATTTAATTTAGTTTCTTTCTCTTTGCTTATATCTTATTATAACAGAAATATGTAGGTTTACAACTGTTGTTTGCAATCAAAAGTTTCTTTCTGTGTCTGTTTCAGCAAAATTCATTTGTGGTCTGTATCACTGGACACAGCACAATCACTGTGCTAACATAATTTGACACCTAGTACTTTTTTTTCATTGGCTTGTGGAGTTTAGCTACTCCAGATTATTTAAAAAAGTATTATTTTCTTGGATAGGTCCAAAACATAAAGAAGCCTAATAATCTGATTTTCCAATTATCATTGAAATCCTTATGAACGAATTGTTGATTAGATAACTACAAGTACAGCAGATGTCTCTAGGATGTCCAGAAGTCTCAGCAGTTTCTGCTACAAAATTGAACATGTGAAACTCCTGGGCAAACACAAGAAATTCTCTGAATTATACTTGGAAAAATGTTGCAATGAAAATAAAAAATCATTTCTATAAACAAGAGTTATAGACCAGCCCTAAAGGAAGGTCTTCAGTATGGTTCCACATTTGATGCTCAGCTACTTTTATGACAAACTAAAGCAAGACAATTCACTGTTTCTCTCCAGTTCCTATACTGAAACAGAAAATAAGTGGAAGAGTAAGGTGTGAGTGCATTCTAAAGCTTCTTCAACGAACAGTCTTGAATAGGCGTTTTTGAGTCTCTGGTGCTGGTGGTCAGGCACAATTGTTGCATGTTATGTCATCCCACCAGAGACCACATTATGGGCCTGGGTGATCAGGCACCTTCATGAGTGCCTGAGGATGTTTTGGAATTAGGCAATTACTTATCAGGAACAAGAAATTAGGAGCATCATTATTACTATTTCCAGTGATGGAAGAGTCAAATTCAAAAAAAGTCTTCATTATACTGTGTACTGGGTAGACAGAGAACAAAGGTGTGTTCCCTTCTCAAAAGAACTCCCAGTCAGGGCTTTAAATAACAAAAATATGAGACTAAATAGGAAAGAGGCAAAAGGTTGTGGTTACATTAGTAGCACATGAGGAACTCATGATTACTGGTAGCAATGGTGTCTGCGGCAACAGGTACTACTCCCCTGACTGATGCCAGAGGTTAGTGGCCTCTCAGGACTATGGGTAAGGCAGGTTATAAATGATTTTTAAATTGATAAGATGGCAGTAAATATATGTGTGCAAATGTACAATTTTAAAATACTCTGGAAGTTATCTGTGGGAAGCATGAATATATAAAGCATCATTGGGGAAAGATCAGGGGAATATAGCAAGAAAGCTTCAGATGTTGAAAGATCTTTAGGTGCTCTAATGTGAGAAAGAAAAATTTGTTTAATGCTGTGTAATGATGGGATTAGAGGTAAAATGGAAAGGTAAGCATGACAAAAGGCTGTGTGAGTGAGATTTGAAAGAATGTCCATATTTAAGTTCCATAAGGTCAAGGGATCAGGATGGAAGAATTCAGTGATCAAGAGAGATGAAACAAAAGAGCTTCAATAAGAGCTTTACCGCTCTGTACAGGCACAAACGACCACGTCTTCAGTAAACTGCAAAGGGAAAGTAGACTGATTCCTGATGAATTGCTTTGTCAGATCAGCACATTTCTGTCCACAGAATTCATGTCTAAATACTCTTTCACTGCAGCCAAAATCTGCAGTGGAACAAAATTGGTTTTAATGAAACTTTCATATAGAAAGCAAAAATACATAGTGAAAAACCTAGGGATTTAAAATGGGGATGAGATAAAGACACTGTCCGGTCTGATCTGAAGTGATCTGGGGTGATGTATGCCCCAATTCAGGTGGAGCTGGACTTGACCACAGTTTTCTGACATGTCATGCCTGTGTTCTCATCAGGAGACCACAAAATCTTGATAACCTCCCTTCTCCATTTGTGTGGAAGTGTTTTAAAAGCCCTAGCATTCATTATAAAAGCATTAAAACAGTTTGCTGCCATGAAGGCTCAGTTAGAGACGACATCTAGATTGTGAGACTAGATGATGGATAATTTTCTACATCCTTTATTCACACCCGTTTGCTACCAAATTTCTCCATGTGAGCTTCATGATCTAAATTAGAGGTAGACTATGAAACAACTGATTTTTAGGGAATAAAGCAAAGCAGATTCATCAGTTCTACTTTGAATTCAGCTGTACGTGAAGCTGTTGTGGTTCTATTTTAGTCCTAGCTGATAACAGTTCATATATTTGATCTAAATAGATTTGAGTTGGATCACTGTAGTAAATACATCATTGACTAAAGAGTTGCAGAATGATCATAGAACTAAAAATATGGGGTCATCTTGGGAAAGATTATTGCTCCCTACCTAACCTGCTGGAGCCTGGTTACCATTTGGGTTTCCAATGCTACACCATCACTTCTCTGCAAGTTTCTCAGACTTGCTAAGAGCTGGACAGAAGACATTGCACCATGTTGTACTAAGATAAGAGTGATTCCCCCATGGTCACTGGAAACTGAGGGTAGAGGGTGGAAAAACTAACACTCTCTAAGACCCTGTGTTCCTCTACTTCTAAGTCCTGTACAGACATGTATAAAACAAAAGCATGAGATGTGTACCACAGTTGTGGTATGTTTACAAGTGACCTCCTGATCAGTGGAGTTTCTGAAAATTCTGTCAGAGAAGAGCCCTTGCAGGCACTTGGAATATTGTAAGATATCCAGCTCTTCACTCTGTGATACATGAATGAAGAGTATCAACAGCACTTCAGTAGAGTTCACTTTAACAATGAGGAATCTTCATAGTAAAGGTGACCTTGAAATAATTTGCAGAATAAAATAATATGGTAAATATTCACATACAGCAAAGTTGGAGAGACACTATTTACAAGAGCATGAAGTGATGGCAAGGAGGAATGGTTTTAAGCTGAAAGAGAGTAGGTTTAGATTAGGTATCAGGAAGAAATTCTTTATTGAGGATGGTGAGGCACTGGAACAGGTTGCACACAGAAGTTGTGAATGCCGCACTCCTGGAAGTGTTCAAGGCTGATTGGATGAGGCTCTGAGCAACCTGGTCTAGTGAAAAGTGTCCCTGCTCATGGGGGGGAAGGGGTTGGAACAAGATGGACTTTAAGGTCCCTTACAATCCAATTCATTCCATGATTATGATTCTTGTCTTATTCACGTTAATCTCACCGTAGTGTTATTCTTCCAATAGCAGATGAATTGAGTGTGAACTTCATTAAGATTTATATTTACTCCTAGGAGTTTGTGTCTGATATTGCCTTTGTATTGAATATTGGAATGCTTTGCTGAAGAGTGAGTGATTTTCGGTGTTTTTTGACCTCGGTAAGGTAGAGAAGCGATGCTATTAACTTCAGTGTGGAATAATGGGAGCTAGGTACGCATGCTTTTTGTCACTACCTGCTAAATACCTTTACCTACAGAATTACTCAAATTTGTGGTCTAGAGAGTTAGTTTTAAGCTTGATTAAATAAATAGTTATTGCTTCATTTTATTAGTGTAATGTCCTCGTTGCATGAATATGCATTTTTGCTTAATGCCTATGAAATACACTGATAATTGCCCTTAATGTGTGGTAATATTTTTCAGATTCTCAAGTTTGAACTTTTTTTCTTTTTTTTTCTTAATTCAGCAAACAAAAAAAAAAGTTGCTTTCCTTTCTTCGTATTGAGGAGAATTGATATTCAGGGATATATCCTTGCCATCAATTTCAGGTTACTCAGGCATCTAATTAATAGACTCTAATGTGACTCAAAGTATTAAAATTTAAGTCCTAATGTAGTCCCTGGAGTCAGTTAAGTGTATCCAAAAGTTGATTTAGAGCATTTAAATTATATCAGAAGAAAAAAAAAAAACATAATATCTGACTTGCATAAGATGAAGTAATTTTATGTGAAGATATACTTTAAAACTGGGTTTTAAAGTATATTACTTACATAATTAAATACATATTGCTTATATTCTTAAGCCAATCCTTAATGCCAATCTTAAGCAACCAAACACATTGTAGTATGAAGAAGTGATTCTGTTCTTTAAGTCTGAGAATCCAATAAACAAGAAGCTTCCACAGCAATTAAAACTATTTACTTTTAAATAAGGGTTTGGTTTTTTTTATTTTAAAAGCTGTACATGATCTCGATTTTTACATTCCTACATTTCATCTACGGTAAGATTTTGCTAATATGTGATGCACTAGCAAGCTTTTTAAAAAGCAAAAATACTGTGTTAATCCAAGTGTGTTATCTTCTAAAACAGCATCTACTAAATACAACTACATTAAAAAAAAAAAAAAAAGAGAAAACTTTTTATCCTGGTTGAGAGTTATGTTATTAAGAGGAAAAAGGATTTAAGTAGTCGCCAATACCTTTTGCAGAACACTTAATAACCATCATGTTTTCCTGAAGTATAAAGGCCTGACGGAGCTTAAGGAAAAGTATATCCCAGTTGAAAATATTTTGCCCTTCTGACTGTGTTTAAATTGGAGAGAGATAAAAAATAAAAACTTTGTTTATAATATTCTTTGAATTCTGTATTAATGGTTTCAAAATGCATACTAGAAAACACAATAACTGGACAAGTGAAAGCATGATAACAATGATAAAAATACATTATTTATGATTCTGCATTATAAAAAAATATGTATATTCTAGCTAACAGTCCTTTTTTGACACTTCATACTTCCCAGTAGGTGACAGAAAACAAAACCATCTTGTGACGGAAGGAAACAGAGTATGTAAATAACACAAACTGATAAAAAAAATCCCTCCAAGAAAACACTTCACAATTGGCATAATCAATTGTATGCTAACCAAGCACTGTGAAAATAATTTGCAGTGAGCTAATGTAACAGGAATAAAACCATAATTATTTGAATAACAAATATATTCATGAAATCTGGAGTTTTCTTGCAAATAGTTTTTGGAAATAGCATGTTTTTGTAAATAGTTTTATTTTGGATGTGTTTCTCAATTTCATCTCATCTGGACTTGGAAATTTTAATAGATGGATCTATACCAGCGGAACATCAGAGTTAATGTCATCACAATTGTACCCTCTGACATGAAATATTGAATTAGTACTGAGAATGAAAAAAATTACTGTTCTTCTTGCTTTGAACCTAAGGTAAAATAGTCTAAAATACCTTGGAAATGTTGACAGAAAGTGGTGGTGACAGACTTCTGGTTTCAGAATCCATTGCAACTCTTAAAATCAAATAGATATGTGTCACATTGCAGGCTGACAAAAGTAAGCTCGTTGTATTTGTATTAATTGGAAACAAGTGAACTCAGCGTGATATTGAGCCCAAACTGCTGTCAGTGTACGCTGACTCTCAGGAAGGCTTGCTGTCTAAGAATGAGTATCACATTAATTCCATTTTCATAGCTCCTATGTGGGAAGAATGAGACACTTTTTTATAATCGTTGGTGTTTCTAGAAAGAGTTTTATAATTCTTCTGACATTCATGTGTGAAAAACAATGCCTAGAACAGGTCTGTAAGTGGGAGGAAGGGGGCTGAAGTGAAAGAAGTGTGAACAGTGTTATGCTCTTGGGTCTGATGTCTCACAGATGATGTAGCCTCTGTAAGAAGGCAGGATGCTCTGGGTCAGACAGCACACCTGGTCTAACCTACTCCAGAGTTCCCTCAGGCAGAGAAGGAATGTCCTGCTGTTTAGTAAGTTCACATGATCATACTCAAAACAACCTTTTTTGGGGCTTTTTTTTTTTAAGATGGAGGAGTTATGATTGAGTGCTGCTCATCAATCAAATTCGTATTCTCAATATAGAAAGGAAAAAACCTCTTTTGCCCACAGCTATGTCTGTGAATCATTCATATTTGATGGTTTAACCTTTGTCTCTAGTTGCACTTCTTCCTAAAATGGTGATTGTGAGACTTGGCAACACTTTTTGACCGTAACGTACTGGAAAATGATAATTGTCCTCACTCTTCTAGCATGTTTTAATATAGTCTGAGATGCTTACCTACCACTGTGTCAGCTCTCCAGCTGAGTCACTAAACAGAATGATCTAAGATTCCATGACTTCTTTGCAAGCTTCCACTTACATTTGCTTGACGGTTTGTAGTGAAATCAAGAATCCTTGGACGTCTTGATTTAGATTTTAAGTGCTCAGTACTGAACTGTCATCGTTTCCTTAAATAACAAGGCTTAACAGCTCTGGAAATCAAGACTACATGCATGTAGGTACCTGAGTGTTTGGATAGTCTACGTAGAGGTATACTAGATAGAGGTAGGACAATGTTTTTAATCTGAACTGGTAAACAACACTGAGAGGTACCTACAGATGTGGTGATTATCAACAACTTCTAAAATGAAAATATTTTGCTAAAATACAAACTAGAGCTGAAAAAGAACTGTAGTACAAAAACACTGAGTGAGATATTTTGTCTTAAGATGCCAGGGTGCATAATGATAGCAGTAACAACTCCTCATAAAGTCTTTGCTCATGTGGCCAGCGCTTTCACATCTGCATATTTAATCTTTGTTGGTAGGTCTTGTCAGAGAAGGGCTCACAAGATCTCAAGTAAGACTTGTCCCATCCCCACCCCCTTGTTGATGGCTAAATCAATTAGTGAAGTAATTGTGTGGATTGAGAAGCTTCTCAATTCATGATTTAGAGATTTTTTTCTTTGTTTCTTTGCTCTGGTTTGAACAGCTTCTTGTTCTGCAAAATTTGTGTTTG
The DNA here is from genome assembly GCA_014706295.1 of Lycocorax pyrrhopterus obiensis. Classification (NCBI taxonomy): domain Eukaryota; kingdom Metazoa; phylum Chordata; class Aves; order Passeriformes; family Paradisaeidae; genus Lycocorax; species Lycocorax pyrrhopterus. Next base: position 19,366,566 of record JACSVZ010000007.1, on the reverse strand, counting down.
GAAGGAGGTTATTTGGAAGGAAACAGACTGGCTAAGAGGTGAAATGCATGTGAAATAATTTTGGTTTTTTAAGCAAAACTGTGCAAAATTATTGAAGACCATATGAGGCTGACACAGAAACTGTGTAATTTAGTGAGAAATTACTACAAAGAATACAGGGAAAAGGCAGAAGAATCCTACCTCCAGATGAAATGGCAGGAATTATTTAGGGTAGGCTGAATGTTTTATCAATGTGCGTATTTTTCAAAGATATGAATAGATTCATTGGAAGTCTGTGTGAATCTTTAAGGGTTTTGAAGAAGTGTCTGTCTTTGGTAATATTTTGTTAACCTTTCTGCAGTGTTGATGTCGTTCCCACAATATGTTTGCTCCCAGTGCACACATGAAACTGTTACATGACTAAGAACCATGACGCTGATTCCACTTGATTCAGTGTGTTCAGGGAGGGGGTGAGGGAGCATATTTCCTACAGAACCTTAGCAGTGTGACTTTAAAAGCATTATACAACACAATTTGTGAACATATACAGGATATATATACCATGTATACAGGAATAAGACTACTAAAATCAACACGGCTGCGTAATCTGAGCTCCAGACCAAAATCTGTCTTTTCAGACAGCCTATGCGTAATACTGAAATTAGATTACTTCAAACCTGATCATTAATTGTATTTGGGGACCTAAGAATTCTTTTAGAAATCAGTGTAAGAAAGACCTTTGATGAGTAGAAACAGTCTTTTTTTTGTCCTGAACTTACTGCTGCAAAAGCAAAGAGCTTTGCTAGAGGACACACAGCATTTGGGTTGTGTACTTTGGGGTGAGCATTTGGACTAGCCACTGTTTCTTCCTTTAAATATGAATATGTATATGCCAGATCAGCCATGTAGATTTTTCTTGAGTGAGCAATGCTGGCAGGTGACTGCTTTCCCCTTCAGGCTGCACTCTGGGCCTCCCTTCACAATCCATTCATGCATTTTGTGATGTCTCTGGTACTTAAGATTAAGAACATGTTTAAGCATGATGCTGGGTCAGAGCTACAGTGCAGTGCCAGCACTCTGTGCAGCAGAGCACAGTGAAATGCTCTGCTGTAGAGCATGCTGAGAGCAATAGAGGTCTGGTGAGCACAGTAACAAGAATATTACTCTTTGATTCTGTTTACCAGGTGAAACCTCACGTGTGCTGAATGACTTGGTACCAGTACAGCTGTGTGCCCTCCTGAGATGCAGGCATGAGCATGTTACCAAAGTCCAAATCATGATTAGACTATATTTAGATGTATTGTAACACTGTGAAAATGTTGTTTGGGAGTTCTGGAATTTTAATTGTCAATTCAAAATTTACATGTTGTGTTTGTTATGTTCCTTGTGTGGTCGTATTCCATTCCTTTCTCATTCATGTTCCAGACTCCATCAAAAGTGTATGTATGAGGCAGGGTACAAATTTCTTTTAAAAATAGTTAAGATGGGAAGGGAGCGTGGGAGAAGTAATATTTTAACGGGGTTTGCTGTTTTGTGTTGATTTTTTTTTTCCCCACTAGCAGAACAAAACTTCTCTGTATGTACCATCCAGGTAATTCAGCTGGCTGTAATTAACTCACACCACTTGCTGCCTTCAGACAGTAAGACACATCATGATTCTGATGAAGACTGTATCTTTGGTTGTGGTATTTGTTGGGTACAACCTAAGCCTCAGTAGGGGAGTTCTAAAGATTGCTTTGCACCTAGGATGAAATACAAGTTTAAGGCAAGTGATGCAGAAAGGCTTATGTTCATGTAATAGCCAGATAAAAACTGAAAGGAATGTGAGGGTGATTTAAAAACAGCTTTACTAGATAAAAACACCGTTGTGGCAGCTTCCATGCTCCAGGGAATGCAATAAGATGTATGGCACAGGGACAGTGTCTGAGAAAGCAAAGTTCCCCCAAATGTTTTGAGAATGCATATCTCTTCTGGGCTGGCTGTTTCTCCATGTATTTTTTTCTTGCCTATAAAAGTCCTCTAAGCAATGAGGTGTTGGAAGTTAGCTGCATCATATCTCACTATCCAAATTGAGAGAAAACGTGTTTAGTGTTTTCTGATTAATGGTTATCTTAACAAGAAAGTAAAAATGAAAAAATACAAAAGGCATAGCTGAGTAGGTATGTAAAAACATAGAAAAAAGCTGTGATGCTGTGGGCATAGAACTTAAAGGTTGTGAGAAGGTACTCAAAGGGAATGAAGGTACTAAGTCAAGTTTTGGACAACTTTTCCAGCTCTGGACTAAATTTGTGACTTGCAAACCATGTGTCTCTTCTGTAGTAATGGATTTGTATTTTGTTTAAGCTCCATATGTCAAAGACTGTGGATTATAAAAAGGAAAAAAGATAAATGTTCAGTTTCATTATTGTAAATCTGGTAACTAGCTTCTGTTTACTGTGTGGATGTTAGAGGTCAGATGTGTGTAAAGAGATGTGAATATCAGCAGATAGTCAATGCAAATATATCCCTAGACTGAAATCCTGCCCAGGTCAGATCCAGCTTCTGGTCCTTTAGGTAAAACAGATGAGGTGGTACATTTTTTTTGTGACCAATATATCTGTGTTTTGTGGACAGTAAACGTTTCAGGGTAGGGTCATCTCTAATGCTTTTGAATAGTATTTTTCCGGTTTATCTTGTACTGTATATACATTGGAGATTAAAAAGTCTTTAAAAGTTAAACCTAGAAAAACATATCAAGGAGTAAAAGGCTATTCAAAGCCAAAATTAATAAATTCTGCAGCCACACGCTGTGGGAGGTCACTAGATAATAAGAAATTAACTGCTCCTTTTCCATGAATTGCATGGGGGCAGAATTCACAGCCTACGTTGTGTCGTGCATAACATGTACTGCTTTCAGTCGCTTCTGTGTGTGACTTAAAAATGGAAGATCTTCATAAATAACAAATAATGTGTATACTATGTGTGCTTTTCTGTAGTTTAAAAGTATGTTTTTCTCTTTTGGTTTTCCAGAAGGGTATTTGGTCCGTTTTAGTAAATGTGGTTGATAAATAATGATGGCCCAAATGCCACAGGGTTAAAGGATTACTTGTTTCTCAAGGAATATAATAAGCTTTTACACGAAAGTGTTTTGCTTGGAAAGACAGGTTATTGACAGGAAAATGCATGTATAAAACAAGCAGTAATGTTTATTTCACAATTTTTGTTTTTATAATTAAGCCATCTGGTGTATCTAGTAAGATTATATAAATATCAGTGTATAGCTGTTCTAGAAACACATGTTTACAGAATACCTGTGGTGCTTTTTACTAGAAAGTTCTCAAGAAATGAAGATCTAGCAGAAAGAGTCTGGAAGAAATTATTTCCAGAATAGATGTAGCGCTCTGAAATTAATAGTTAACAAAAAGTATCTGTTCAGTGGGATAACTACAGGTGGTTTGAATATTAACCAAGGTAGGCAGTGAGTGACAACACCTCCTCTGTGAATGACATAAATCATTCAGTTACACACAGCTAGCTAAAACACCAAGCTTGTCCCTCTTAGATATTTGAGTCTGTGCCTCTTGTTTTGATTAAAAAGAATTGTTTCAGTGTAGTATTGGGCTCTAATGCAAGGGTGAAACTAGCAAACAGCAAATCACAGGTCATACTGAGAAGTCTAGGATGCCAGTTAAATTATAGGATAAAAACAGAACAGAAATAATTTATACCTACTCAGTAATTTTGATGTTTAAAAATTATTACTTGTAATATTAAAGTAGATATTACTACTCGTTTCATTCTTTCTGAACCTGGAAGGTTTGGTATTTTTGAGAGCTGGATTTAGATCATACTTAATCAAAATTTGCTTTCCCCTAAACATTTTATTACAGTATATACAAGGAAGATGAATGCAAATAGAGTATTTAATACTGCAAAAATCAAATTCTTTACTACCTTGCATTTGTAGCTGAGCTCGCACATACATTTTGTTCTTTCTATCTGTGATGATTACAACAGTTTGAAAAAAAAGGTCTGAAATTTCTATGGTGAAGAATCAGACCTTATTTGTTTATTTATATAAATAGCTAGTTTGAAGATAATCTTCAAAACTCAAAGACTGCCATAAGGTCAAAACAAAGCTCTTTGTATTTGCAATATTTAATTAGGTGTGATAATTCTTTTTACATTCCATATAATAACACATAATCTTGGGGAATTTATGTGGGTGTTCTTAGATTGCTGACATTCTACAGAAGCTCATTATTTAAATGAACTTTCTGAATGGAAAGTTTGAACTATGACCACCGTGCTTTCACAAGATACTTTGTACCTAATGTTGAACTTAGTGTTGTTTTAATGAGAAACTATGTGGAACAGTTGAAGATAAAGTATTTTTCTTTTAATCTAACATTTAAGAATCATAATGTTTCACTTTTCATCTTAGAAATTATTAAACTGTATAATTATAAAATGGTTTGGGTTGGCAAGGACCTTAAAGATCATCTAGTTCTAACGCCCCTGCCATGAACAGGGACACCTTCCACTACACCTGGTAGTTCAAAATCTCATCCAACCTGACTTTGAACACTTCCAGGAATGGGACATCTACAGCTTCTCTGGACAACCTGTTCCAGCGCCTCACCACCCTCACAGTAAAGAATTTCTTCCTACTATCTCATCTAATCCTACTTTCTTTCAGTTTAAAGCCATTCCTCCTTGTCCTATCACTACACACCCTTATGAAAAGTCCCCCTCCATCTTTCTTTTAGGCCCTCTTTAGTTACAGGAAGGCCACACTGAGGTATCCCAAGAGCCTTCTCTTCTTCAGGCTAAACAACTTCATCTCTCTTTGCTTGTCTTTGTAGGAGAGGTGTTCCATCCCTCTGGTCAACATCAGTGTGTCTGCTGGACACACTCCAATATGTCCATGTCCTTCTTATGTTGGGAACATCAGAACTGGATGCATTACTCCAGGTGAGGTCTCATAAGAGCAGAGTAGAAGGGGAGATTCACCTCCTTTAATCTGTTGGCCACACTGCTTTTGATGCGGCCCAGGACACCTTTGTCTTTTTGGGCTGTGAGTGCGCATTGCTGGGTCATGTCCAGCCTCTCATTCATCAACATCCCAGGTCCTCAGGGCTGCTCTCAATCCGTTCTGGTACCAGCCTGTATTGGGATTGTCCTGATATAGGTATAGGACCTCCCACTTGGCCTTGTTAAGGTTCATATGGGCCCACCTCTCAAGCCTGTTAATGTCCCTATGGATGGCATCCCTTCCATCCAGGGTGTCGACTGCACCACACAGCTTGGTGTCATTGGCAAGCTTGCTGAGGATGTGCTCAGTGTCACTGTCCACGTCACCAACAAAAATGTTAAACAGTGCTGGTCCCAATGCCAAACCCAGAGGAACACTTCAGGAGCACTTGAAGACCATCACTGATCTCCACTTGGGCATCAACCATTGACTGTAACTATGAGATATTTGATATGATCAACCATAAGCAGAAGAGACCTCACTTGAATATAATAATTTAGATGATCAGGTCTTAGTACTTAAAAAAAAATCCTTGCCAAAAAAAAATCCTTTTTGTAAGAACAATATTATAATGTGTCCTGTCAGAGGGACAGTTATTTTTTATCATTAAGGATATTTCAAAAGGAACATTGATTTCAGATACTTTAAGAAGTTGAGACTCAATAGCTGTTGCTTATTTTTTTGAGGATTTAGCAGCTGGAAAATCACGACTGTTTACAAACCTGATAGAATAAATTTGACCAGCAGATTTTCAAGAAATCTAGTATTAACCTCATATTTCAGCCTCCTTCCGAACCCTGATGTTTGTATTTTATATCCTACGTCTGACACCTCTCTGTTGTTATGCTGACATGGCAAAAAACACAACAAAGCACCTAACACTTCCACCATCCTCTCCCCTGCCAAAAACCCCAAAACAACCCCAAAACATCACTGTTTTAATTGTTCTCTCTTTAGAGATATATACTTTGGCTTTCCATAAAATGACTTTTCTGGGGTACACATAACTGCTGTACATTTATTATAAAGTTCCTTGTGTTTCTTGAAGGTAGAAACAACTGTATAAATATAGGTTTAGGCCTTTACCACCATTACATCCAAATAATATTGAAGTCTTTTATTCTGTACTTCATTTGCCCACCTTCAACTTCTGGTTTTTCCACTTGAGGAATCTGTTCATTATGGCCCATCTGTCATAGCTTCAGGAAGAGAACATGTCTTGAACCCGAAGAATCACTCATGCATGTTTCTGACCTTTATGTGTCTAGCATGCCCATGTGTTGTGGAACCTGCCACTGTCATTGGGAACATACTTTGCTTTTTGCTTCCTGATTTGCTTATCTTTTTGGGGATATGTGTTTGAAAAGCTATCAGCTTTTCCATATGCTAATGCAGTAAGTTCTGATTTACTTTCCTCTGAGTAGAGATCTTTAAAGGACTTTGCACAGAAGATTATACCTTATGCAGTTCTTTGTCATTTACTATACATTTGGAGCCAAGTAAATGAGTCCAGATAAAAAATTAAAATCTTCCCCACAGCTCTTCATGTTGATTTTTAATTATGAAGTGTGGCTTGTAAAACTGGGATTAGAACCAGCTTTCTCCAGTATTAGCAGGACAGCTCTTTGCATAGGAATTCCCAAACTGGTTTGTTTGCCACTTAACAGCCAATGGAGTATGTTGTGTATGCCACAAAGGACTATTTGCATAGCAGCCATCCTCAGCAGAGCATGTTGATTGTCAGGGTTGTAACAGCTGCGATATTTCTTCCAGCTGCTCAGAGAGCAGAACTTTCTGCAAATGAGTTGCCAGAAAACCCTTCAGCTGTGCGCTACTGATCCTGACTTCTTCCCAGACCAAGCCACAGTATTAGTAGTAGTTACATATCCATTTTTGTCACTGGTCCATTAGTATAATTTTCATGTCCAAGATGAATTCACACCACCTTTGTGGAAATTTTTTTGCCAGTAAGAGGAGTTTTGTGGTCCTCTACATGATGTCTCATCTTTCAGTGACTTTCTGCTTTAGGAAGCCTACCAGCTTGGATGTTGTTAGAATACACCTTTATGAGATATCGTGAAAATCTTGTTTTAACTCTTTAGTTAGAGATGGAGAGTGAAGGAAAAGATGTAGAATGTTTGGCACCAAGGAGACAGAAAGACTTGTTCCAAATATTAAGGTTCTTATCAGTGTAATTGACAGCAGAGTTTGCTTTAAAAAAAATAAAATTAAAGTAATAATAAAAAAAAGAAATTATTTATTTTCACACTTTGAGCTCCAGAGCAAGCTCTGGATGATGTCCATAATGGATTTCCCTTCTCTGTAACCAAGAACAGAAATTTAAAATTGTTACTATTTGCAGAATTTCTTAGAACAGAAAAATTAAGAAAATCAGTCTTCAGTTAAATTTGAGGGGTTTTTAATCATTGTCCAGTAAAATACTACAAACACAACTACTTTTCAAAAATACTAAAATGCTACAAACAATTTAGTAGTTAGAAGAGAGAATACTTCCTTTTTATGAAGCTATTTGTTCAAGTAAACTAGAGAATTAGGCCACAAAGCAGATGATGTGTGTCTCCACCCTTTGGACAATCTCTGCTCTTCAAAGTGCTGTCATTTACCTCAACCCGAGCAAGTTTACGATATCTTTTCCTTGAAAGGAAATTGAAGATGAAGAATCTAGCTGAACATTTATGCACCATCAAGCAGCAGAACGGACATAAATTATCATATATTCATTAAGTAAATTAAACATGACACCTTCAGGGCTGTAACTTGAAAGCACTACAATGGAAATGAGATAGATGTAAGTAAGTTAGTGGGAAAAAAGCAACAAATGATCTACATAGAAATAAAATAACCTTCTCATATGACTTAGAAGGTAGGCAACTTCCCAAATCTATTAGAACCGTGTCTGCCTCCTCAGAGAAAAAATTGTTCTAAATGATGCTCCACCTAATGGGAGACTAAGCATAAAGACTATCCAAAATTTATTTAGAAAACTTTGCTTATAATTTCAGATCTACAGTTTGTTTTCTGAGCTGTTACACAGAAGTATAACCACAGAAGTGCTGGCAAAAACAGTTGTAGGAAAAATGTAAATGCAAAGCAATTTCACAAACTCTAGAGGAATTTGTCTTTGGGAGGTAATACAAAAAAAACAGCCCAAACAAAAAAAAAAAAAATACCATCCTTACCTAAGAAAAAATTAAAAAGCTTGGACAAATGGCAAATCAACTTCTTCCTTTCTTTTAAAATAACCATTTTAAAGAGTTTTGTCAGCTGCTTGTGTTATATTTCCACTCTAGTCTTCTGTCAGATATACTAACTGAAATCAGTTTGAAATATTAATTTGCTTAACATACAAAAAGTTAAAAGATGCTGTATTTATTGCCTTCAACTTGTTTTGTCCCTATACTTCTCAGGGGAGATTAATGTCATAGACTTGTTTGCTTTTTAATGTACAGGGCAATATATACAATGGGCAACAAAATGGAAAGGAGGTTCCTTTTCCTGAAGCCTTAATGAGCAAGAATGTGCCTCAGAAATAGCTATGTTAATGCTTAGTTCAAGAACCTAAGCAGATGTGTCTGTGTGGCTAAGGATCTGCACCTAAATTTACCTTTTTAGCTAAGATTTTACTTTCTTGATTAGCATGATGGTAGTCTATATACTTTTGAGACCTAAGGTAGGGAGGGTCCTTAGGATTCTCCAGTAAATCCCATTTTACCAGCTGTTTAAAGCTTGCTCAAAAGTTTTTGCGCTTAGATAATGCACTTAGAAGCACAGCTCCCCATTGGAGTGCATGAGCCATAAAAGCAGCACCTGCAGTTTAATTGGAGTTTAATTCCCAGCTGTTTTTTTTTAAATCACCACATACAGTGTGTTTTGTAATGGGAATCTAGATATGCTTTTTGAGATATTTTTCGTGAATTTCTCCTCCTTTTCTTAAGTTGTGTCTTGGTGTGCTATCAGCTGCTTGAAAGCCTTGTTCACTTAAGGCATGGCTATAAAACAAACACTCAAGTCCCCTGTTGTATCTGACAGGAGTCTGACTAGTTTTTATTAGGATACACCTAAGCAGAGATGTTGTTGTATCCGGAGTCTCTTTTACACCAGCAGCCTTTTAGACCATACTCCTGTGCGTGAGAATTCAGAAATTTAGTTAGTCCCTCCCTGAGTACCTGTAAAAACAATGAACTTTAGATTCTGTAGAACAGACAGGATTTTGAAAAGTCACAGGAAGTTATTAGCCAGTGCTATTTTAAAATTAATTTCCCTTTCAGTTTGGGATGAAGGTTCTGTTTGTAATGTAATTTAACAAGGCATGATGCTTTCTTCCTGACACATGTTGACGGAGTGTGGGAAATTGAACAAGACTGGCAGAAATGGCAATAGGGGTTTGTGTAAATTTTACTGCAAACTTGTGTCAATGGAAGCAAGATATATTCTAAATAAGTTTCCAAGGGACATAACTAGCTCTTTTATCTGAAAAAGATCTTAATTTTGGATGGAAAATTAGTTTGCCATAAAAGTAGATGTTAAATTACAGGCTAACAAATTTGATAAAATTATTGGTTGCTTTTTCTTTTAAAGATAAATATAGACTAGCTATTTCTGGGTTCACATGGCATTTCTAATATTCAGATCCTGGATATCACTTTGAACTTACTGAAGACATCATAAGAGAAATTTTGCATTCCTTATTATGTGTGCCTGGGAAGACTTAATCATTAAAAACTATGGGCATCTTTCATGATTGCTATGGACTTGATTGCCAACTGTAATGTGTTGACATTTATGACCATAAAAGTTCACTGTTGTCTTTGGGTCTTTTTATATTTATTTCAGATACATTTCAGGACAGTTACACTTGCTTTGTCTGTGCCTCAGTAAAAAGAAACTTGTAACCAGTTTGGTCAAGTTAAAGCCAGGTTAATGAAACGTTCTGAATCTATAGGATGGAGTTGCAACTTGGATCAGCTACAGCTGCCCTCTTTTCAAAATGTGGCTGTGGGACGAGGTAATGCAGCTATGGCCTTTCAGAGTACTGATGGATATTCAATTCTAAGATATCCAATTCAGATAAAGGACACGAGGCTCTGTGCCTGTTAGATTTTAGATATATTTGCACGTTTCCCAGGAGAGAAGTTACATGGCAGCTGAAAAAGTCATATTGATATGTCGTAGCTATGACAGTTTAGGATGATATCTGTCTGTGCTTGCTATTAACTTCTCACATTCATTTTCATCATTTACCTTGTGACTAATAAAAAACCAGATTCAGTTAGTGATTCTTTGCAGACATTGAAATATGAAGCTATCGTCTGCATCTGCTTGAAATTATTCCAGAGCACATTGTTAAGGTTTATATGGATTAGGAAGATCCTGGAATGTCTGGAACTGTAAGAACTTGACATGTTTATCTTTTTCCTTGCTTCTAAACGAAAAACTCATAATGCAGAGTTAATAGAAACCTACATAACAAAACACGGTATATTTTCCCAGATAGATGGGGAATGGCAGGTGATCATGCATTTTTATTTAAACTACTTGTTCATTGTAATTTTGGTGATTATATAAAATGACAGTCTGCAGAATAGATATAGATCATGGCTTCTTTAAAAGTAAAAGTACTTTTTATCAAAAAGCATTTAATCTTTCCTGTTAGGAAGTTCCTTAAATAATGCAGTGTAATATATTTGTAATCATTGCTTCATAATAGATTCTTACATAAATGTCATGAATGATTGGTTTAGGTGACTTAAAGAAGCACTGGCAGAGGTAACAGCAAAAGTCAGTTTAATACAAATTTGCAATGGCAGGACAAAGTTTGATGGCAAGGTTCACTCTCTTACGTGCTAGATATCCCATGAGTTTCTGATCAGGTCAAGAGACACTGCCTAACTCATTACTCAAAGCTGAGGATTAAAGAGAATTCCTGATTTTAGAGCAGCCTGAGGGGGTGGGGGAAACACACCACTCCAGTTATTCATGACATCTGCTACGGGATACAACACATGATCTTAATTGCTCATCTTCCTCCTTACATTCTACCCACCCTGTGAAAGAAGACGAAAAATGGGCTTAAACATTGGCTCTACTACTGGAAAATTTTATACAGACTGAATAAGTACCTGCTTCTTCAGAAATTTATAAAAAGAGTCACACATTGAGAGGCAGTGTGGGACAAGGGGATCAGGGAGTGGAGAGACGGCATTGGCTGGAGAGAGGGAATATCCCTTCTTTTTATTCTGTGCTTTTAGCCATCCATCAATATCAGTGCTGCCTTTACATAGTAACAGTGCTATTAATATTCATCACTGCATTGCTTTAAATTTGCAGATAAAATGAATTTGCCAGCAGAGACCAAAAACACCCCACAAGTACAGATGTGCTCTTCATATTTCGATTAGATTTTGAAGAAAGCACTGGTATTGCGCAAAGAGCTTTTGAAAGCAAATTCTACATACCGATAATGGAAACTTTGGATGGATTTTTAAACATAACATTTACTGCCTGAGGAGTGAATGGTAGGGAGCAGTGATTGGACAACTGTTTACTCTCCTATTTGCCGGTGACATCAGACTGGAACCAAAAGATTTCCTGCGAAGCTCATGAAGAGTAAAGCCTTCTATTACATGAGATAATGAGTTCATGGGTGCACAGCAGAGACACAACTTTTGAGTGATTTCAGCTACAGGGTAGAAAACCAACATACCAGCTAGAGGATGCTAATGATGAACATTACCTTGGTGCCCTCCCAATACATTCTCAGCCCAATAACATCTTGTAATAAAATAGGCGGATCATTGATATATCCTGCCTGTAAACTGCTCGCAAAGTTCACCAGCTACTTGGTAAGTCTTTGGAGTCATCATCAGACTGTGAACACCATATAAGAAGTGAGATCCTTCTGAAGTGTAGTTAGCCTGAACTCAAAGCCTCAGACTTTGTGGCTCTTTAGAAAGGTGCTCCACTCTTCCCCTTCCATTCCTGCATCTGAAAATGGGTTTTATTTAGAATTAAATTAAATTCCTTTTTTTTCTAGGATTGTAATTTAGTTTGTGGGACATTACTTTTGTAGGCAATGCTTCAGTTTTACTTTATCTATCCCTCTGCTTGAGGGACACCATCTCATTTTTCCAATACAGCAAGTTTTAAGGAAATATTGTTCACCTGCGAAGGCATTTCTTGCTGGAGGAGCATAGGAAAATGCAGCTGAGACAGCCTGTTTGACATCAAGTAGAATATTCTTGTTCCATACCTAAAGATTTTCTGTAAATTAAAGATTGGATTAACCCTCTTTAATGGATGTGGGGTGTAGAGATACCATGACAGGGCTGTTCAGCAACAATGTGACCCTCCTGCATTTTGTTCCTTTTTCGTGGGGGATTAGCCAGGAGGTTTCTGTTCACTTACATTTCCACTGAAAATGTATACTTCAAAATCGGACAATGCAGACTTCCCATATCTTTTCATTTTAATATGGTGACCTGTAAGAAAGATATAGTTGTTGCTGAACTTGTTATTGATTCTGTGTTGTCTTTGAATCAGATATTTTCACAGTGCCAAAGGAGCAGAAAATAGATTATTTGGCCAGGAGAATACATTTCTGTAGAAATAAGAGTGTTCAGAAAATTTGAGGTTAGTTAGTAATGATGTAAGTTGGCTATAAAACCAGGTTCCAAAGTACTATGTTTTCTCATATCAAAAGACTGAATCTATTAAAGGAATAGATCTTTCTTTTCATGAAAATGCATCTTCTACACTCCTTTATATATTGAGGGTTAAAGAATAAGTTGAGTTAGGATTTTCATCCCTTTCGCCACTTTTTTTTTTTTTTTTTTTTTTTGTAGAAGGTAGCGAAAAGTAGCTAAAAGTATTTGGATCCAGTTTCCATAAAACTGATGAGCTTGTTCTTTGGGATATCCTGTGGCTTTAATCAGAGGATCACTTGATGCCCACATCGATCTGTAGATCAGGCACAGCTTGCATGTGTGTACACATGCTGCTTCCTATAATGGTGTGAAGGTGGCAGCAGTTGGGGAGCATATGCTGCTAGTCTGCTGCATGATTACGCTGAATTTGCCCGTTAAAGCCGTGTGTGAACAGAGCTCAATGGTGATTGATGGGGCTGGATGTTTTCGTACAACATATGGCTGTGGATTTCCAGGTATTTTTATGTTTTGGTTTTGGTTGGGTTTTGTTTTGGGCAGTTGAGACAGTTAATCTATTTCTGATTCAATTCATCGTGTTACTGCAGGAGATGCTGTGAAAGATTCATAATCTTCTGTAGGGTTAAACTATTTTGATGCCTGATATACCATATTACTGAGAAAATACCTATCTGGTGTTTTTCTGAAATTGCTTTTAAAACTAATAGAAAGTATTATATTAATTCTAGATGAAATTTAAAACCAAGCCTTTGAAAGGAGTAGGAGTTGCTTGTGTTCATTGATATTTCCGCAAAATTTATGGAGTGTTTTTTGTTATAAGTTATGGTAAATTCTGTTCAAATTCAAATGGGTCTTATAACTGTATTCTAATTTCTTAAGTACTTTTCATTATATTTTTTCAAATCAGAGCGTTTCTTCTTTTTTTTTTTTTTGACTTGTAATTGCTTTGCAATGTTTCTTTGTGTACTAAAATTTTGCCTTTATTTCGTGACCAATACAACAATCTTTGATGTCTTGCTCTGTACTTTATGAAGTCATTTGAAGCAAGTTGAAATGAAAACATTAAAAAAGAAAATCTGGAAGTGATCTACAGTAATATAATACAATTTGATAGTATTTTATATCTACTCTGATTCATTTAGCTTGTATTCTATCATGAATAATTGTCAAATGATAGCACTGTCTCGTTTTGAAATATTCACTTTTCTAGCTGACTGTGAGGGCAGACTTAAATTGTGAGGGTCCCAGAGAAGCGAGGATGATATATGCCATATGACCCTGACAAGTTCTGTCTTTGACAGTGTAAATGGGTTTTCGTCTTTTCTTCACCACCTTGCAGAACAGTAAAAATCATGAGAGGTCAGTGGACAGCAATCAGGAAAAATGTGGGACAGGAGGAGCATCAGGGTCAAGTATGCAGTCAACCGTGACAAAAGCCATTTACTTAAATTATAAAATGTTATGTGAATGGCTGGAAATTTATATATTGACTATAACTAAAGTTTATCTTACTGCCTGGAGTTTATGCTGATTAGAAACTCTTAATGATCATTTCTTCTAAATTAATGATCATGTGGAAGACCAATGGTTCAGTCTCTGACAGGGACAAAACTAGGCTGCCCAGCAATGCTTAGCCCTCTTAATAGAATATGGATTATTTTTATGGATGCTACAGTTTCAGGCTGGTATCCATAAGGCATAGCTAGAAGCCAGATTCCATTACTCAAGCTCTTTCAATTGCCTGTGTGATCTGTCTGCATTGTCTCTTTCTGGTTGTGGTGACTATGTCAGATCGGCCCCTTCTAAGCTCTGAATTTGTTCCAAAGTACTGCAGAGCTCTGTAGTTCAGGGCTCATGCCCATGCTGGGGAAAGAAAAGTCTGGTAGAAAATCGCCGTGGCAAATGAGAAACTAAATTAATCAACTTTCTCATCACGACAACAAACAGACCTTCCTGCTTCAAGTATCTACCTTTGCTTTTTATAAAAATGGGAAAAGAATCAGACTCTCATAATGCTGTGCTGAGCTCTCAGGCTCATCTCACTGTCAATTTTAAAAAGGCCACAGAAGGCCACAGTGATGCTAAAATTCAGTGACCCTTGCCTGAGCAGTGACAACATGAACTAATAACCCAGTGCCAGCCTATTATAAGAAGAATGGATTCTCCTGCTTGCTTCAAGCCGTGAGGGGTTCAAAGCAGTTATTGTCAGTGTGTAGGGTTTTCTTTTGCGAAACTGAAAATATGCAATTTCTGCATAATAATAGAAGGTTGGGTATTCACTGAAAGTAATAAAACAATGAATAAATCAGCAACAGTTTGTGGCTCAACTTTGTTTATTCTATTCTCTACCCAGCCATCCCCCTGCATTTAGTTACTCTGTTCCTCTGCTTTGCCATTTACACCATCAGTGTTTGTGTAGTGAGAGCATGATCACCATCAGCCACTACAAACACCCCTTGCCACCTCACCACACAGCTGTATATTTTAGGATACAGCTTTGGAAATGTAGGTTCTGCTGTTCAGATGGAGTGACGTTTGCTCCCAATCCAAGAGGAAAGGGAAGAGGGTTTTTTGTGATTCCAGTTGACAACCCCTTTCCCAGTGGGACAGTGTATCCAGACTCCCGGCTTGAGGGATACCAATAGTGAAGACTTCATTTTAAAGGATTATACTTGACATTTAGACAGACATTACTGTATATGGATATCCAGGTCATTAACACTTAGCAAAGAACATCTCACAGTACTCCTGGGAGCCATTATTATACCTGCTTTGTTGATAAAATGAGGTACAGAAGTACACAGTCATTCTTAAACACAGCATTAGTACAAAATTAGTGCACCAACTAAGAAATCAGTCAGGATTTAAGAGGGTAGTTTTTCTATACCTGCTCTCAAATAGGAGTGAATTTCTCCCTAAAGGCAATAAAGTTTAAAGTTTCAAAAGTATTTCTTGTCTCTGTGTGTCTGTACTGAGCTAATTCTGACTTTAGTTTCAGACTTGCTGAGTATCCACATATTTCCCTGTAGATAGTAAAAGCAGAATGTATTTTGTACTGGGTACAATATACATCAAACTTAATTGTTATGCCACCAAATTGCTATTTTGAAATGACCTTTACAGATAATATTAGAATCATCCTTTTCCTGCCTCCTTTAAAGTACTGTTTAAATCAGAGTATTTTTTGCCTCCAATGGAAAGGTAGCACTACTCCGTCTACTACCCACAGGACAGTAAAGCTTCATTAGATAATGAGAAAGCTTTATAGTCAGTATGTTGATTAAAAGCAAGATGTCTGCATCATGCAATTGATTCCTTGAATTTACTTGGGGGAAATTGTGGGGAGATACTGCTACTGAGACAGCCAGTGTCATGTCAGCTGTTCTAAATATCAATTTATCTTCAGCAGAAGGGAAGGGAATACAATATAATGCATTACAATACAGTAATACAGTTGTCTGTTGTTTCCATTGCACCTTGGAAAACAAGAGAACTGAAATGGCAAGTTGAGCATGCTGTGCAGTAGGTGAGAACAATGAGCCAGCTTTGCCTCTGAGTGAATATAGAACAGAAGATAAACAGCAACAATACCAGGTGTACTCATTACACAGCAGAGTGCTTTCTGGGCTGTATATTCATTGTAATTTGCATTCATGGAGCACCATTGATCCAAGGTGATCCTTGCAAATATCTATCCAGTGGCTAAGGGTGCTGCCTGAGGTCAGGAACCACAGGACAGGACCAGCAGCATTGTGAGGCTTGGATGGCTTCAGTTTAGTTACCATCTCTGCAACAGAGTGAAGTTCAGTTCCTGTCTCTAGTTTGAGACAGGTCTTGTTTGACTTTTTTTCCTGGAACTGTATCAACAAGTATTCGTCTTATTTTTGTGTTTCTTGTGTAAGGGTTACCTTCCATACCAGAAGGGATATCACCAGACTGTGTCACAAAAAAACCCCACCACACCACAAAAGTAGAAAGTGGAGTTCAGGTATCTAGGAAATCTTTCATTCCTTAGATGCCATGCATGGAAACCTGGGACTAATAGAAAATTTGATGTTAACTCTGCAGGTTCCTTTAACATTTTACAACTCTTAGTTTGATCAGTAGCATTTCACTATCTTTATACATTTTACTGTCACTAATAATGTCTTACAGCTTAATCTGAATGGTTTCCAAGCCTTTAATTATCTGGCAAGAAGAACTGAGTTGTTCAGTATTAGACGAGTTGCCTAAATGAAATATATAACCGACATGTCCTACTCACTAGATTTTTTTGTACTCAAATTGTCTGACTTGTGTTTTTGAAAACACTACATTCAGTTTAAAAACCAGATATGTTTGAAGAAAATCTCCTAATGCGGGAGGTAGTGATTATCACAGTGAATACAATATTGCTTGAAGTATTTCTATAAAATAATATTTTATATATATTTACATACACTTTCAACATGATTTAAAAGTCTCTAAACCATTATCTAAAAGTGATTTTACCCCAAATACCCTCATCTCACCTTGAAAAAATCCCAACATAAACTTTCAGTGACTGTATAAAAGCAGATTTCTGCTGCATCTGTCATTTAAGAACAAAATTAAATATTTACTGCTTATCATCAGGGTGAATATCTGATCCAACAGTCGAAAAACTCAAAGGTGAAAAGAATGGCTGTTCTCTTGGTCTGCATAACTTACTGCAGGTATTACTCCTCTGCTCTGAACTTGACACGAAGGGTGCACACACCTCACTACATAATGCAAGCAGACTCTCCTCCTGTGTAGCTGCTCCTTCTTTGAAGGTGACAAATGAAATAATATTTCAGTTTCCAAAGGTTTCCAATTTTTAAAATCAATGCAGCAGATATACACATGTTTTTGGCATCCAGGAAAAGAGTATTAGTCAAGAATCAATCTTATTTATTTCATCAAGGTCTTAGAGGTGTTAGTTGTTTTGGATCTTCTATAAACCCCTCTGGCTTCCTGTCTGGTTTTATCTGACTAAATACATTTTATAATATGAACCTTGTGTACTGAAAACCTGAAATTTTTACTCATCCCCTACCATGAACTTGAACTAGTATGGGCTTAAAGAAACAGCTTTAAGGAAACAAGAAACTTACATTATAGCTACATTGGGTTTGCAAAAAATGTATTGAACATATAATTTATATTGGCTTAGCATTTACAATACTGTCTAATATATGAATGTGTTGTTCGTTATTCTCTCTTTTATAGCTATGTTTCAGGTGCAAGAAGTTATGGCTTACATTTTTATGTTGGCTACTGCCTTTCAAACACAATTTATTTCTTAAAGAAAGACTTACATTAAACTTTTTCTTAATATAGAAAAAATTAATCTTTTATAAATTAAATTGTAAAAAGAGACTCTAAAAGACTAAAAAAATGGGAAACAGGACAAAAAAACCCCATCAAAAGTGATATAGGAGAAAGGAAAAGAGTAAGTTGTTTGCAAAGAGGTAAAATTTTTATTTAAGACTGATTATATTAGTGCTTGGTAAATAATAGATTTTTCCAGATGTGATAAAAGAAAAAAAAAAGTAATTTTTTTTTTGCAATTGATTGGAAAATTTCCAAAATAGAAGAGAATAAAAAGTTAATCAAATGCCATTATATGCAGAATACTTTACCATCACAATGTTTGATTCTGTGCTACGGCCCTTGGTTCCAGTATATTTAACATATTTTTATTCCTCAATACACATCTTGTCAGTTTTATTTCAGAAGCGTCAAATAAAAATGAAAACATATTTGCCTGGAAAATCTATATATACACACCCTTTGTGTATTCTGAAATGTCTTACCTTTCTGACCAAATTAAGGTGCCTGGTCAAAGGTGAGGAGTAATGGTGAGTGCAGCAACAATTAACTCATTTGCACCAATTGACATCTGGGCAACTCTGAAGGAGTTCTCTGTTCCTTTCTTCCTTCTGACATTTTCATCTAATAGTTTGACACTTTAAGAAAATTATCATTTCTGGCTCTTTTTTTTTTTTTCTTTCCCATTAAAGTGCTTTCGATACAGATCAATGCATCTGAATGTCCCTTTATTTTTAATGGTGCGGCAACATTAGATACTGACAGCTGGAAACCTTAATTGAGCAGATGACAGGAAAGTAATGGACATTTGCAACCACTTATTCTGTCCTTGTATTTAATATCAAAGGGTAAATGTTCATTTTTCTTGGAAACCTTGAGAAATTGAGGGAATACAGAGGCAAATGAGAATCTGCTCTTGCTTAGACATACTATAGTATTGGTACAGTAAATCTGCATGTCTCACATTTCACCTTGTCTTTTCAAAAAATGACAGATACATCCTGCTTTGTTTGTGGTGATTATACATAACATTGTGCTATAGATGCCTATCCATAATTCCTTTAGCCCTCTGAAATACTGTAACAAAAATTAAGAAAAAAATGAAAGAAAATCATGGCATTTGCCTGGATGGAAATTGATGATATAACCTGATATAATCTAAGCCATCCTTAGACTTCTGACCAATCTAATGACCAACACCACATCTTAAAACTCCAAAGTGTTTTGGCATTTTCTGGGGGGGGGAAGGTTTGGAGTTTGAGTTTGGGGTTTTTTTTGCAGATGAAGATAAGACTCAAGCAATCCAGCATCTATCACTGAAAATTGTGTACTTCTAATACCTACTCCTGCTCTAAGAGTGTTCTTTACGACCAGCAGAAATTAGCGATTTGAATTCCTGAAGCACGAGAGATCAGAACTCCAACTCACATAGGTCGACTACACGTTGCATATTTAAGTATTTCCAGCTCTCTTAGAGTACTTGTAGTGCAGTCTATGCAGTAAAATTTAAAAAAAACCTTACATCTTCAAATCTTTAACAAATCTGTAAAATTTTGTTGCAACTATGATGATAGTTTCATAATGTTTTTTATTTTTTTGCAGACTAAATCTGTATTTATTCTAAAGATGCATAGGGGCAGTTCTCATTACATATTAATGATGATGTATCTGATGTATCTGATGTCTGTTCATAGATACATGCTTTTTTATTTGAGAAAAGGCTTTAATTTTATTTATGTAAAAACCACTTGTCTTTCAGTCCTGTGTTCACATATTTGTTGTACCTGTAAATGTTATTTCCTGTATTTCAGTGAGGGTAGAGTTAGGAACTTCTTCCATGATGGATTTTTCCAAATGACTTACTTGCCAAAAGAAAGCACTGGAACTGGTAAAAAAGCTAATGATTTACCATTTGTATGATCTCAACAAATGTTACCATTGAGGGCTCAGGAGTTCTCTTGCTTGAAATCAGAGATATTGCCAAGAATTTCAGTTACATGTTTTGCAAATAAAGAAGAAAAAGACAGATCTTACTTTCCCACAGTAAGCTGGGATAGAGGCCAGTCTGTAGAATAGCAAAAGCTGATGTTCTTTTTTGGTGTGACTTCTACAGTGTCAACTACAATAATTTTTCTACAGTACGAATGGACTAATGAGAACATGAAGCTGAGCAGGCAGAACCTGGAAAATAGGTGAAAAAAAACGTGTCAACAGCGAGGTGGGATGGGAAAGTTGTAAGGATATTTCTCAGACTATTTCTAAGGATATGTCTGGAATGTTTCCAGGATGTTTTATTTAGTGCTTCTAGACATACAGATAGAGAAGGTCTTGACCATGCTCAGTGTTAAAGCTATGAAATAAGACTCTGACACTATGAATGTCAGGTTGATAACCTTTGTGTGATAATCAAATACAGTTTGGTTAATTATGTTTCACCTCTGAAATGTTATTCTTCTCTCTCCGTTGGTTACAATGAGTGACTTCTTTCTTCCTGTGCATTCTTTCCTTCCAAGCCGTCTGCTTGGTCAATTCAAAGTGGGTATAAAAGATTCGCAGTTAGACCAGCAGAGATTCTTTCCCTTGTTTTGCCCTATCTGATAGAAATGTCTTTGTAGTTTAAAAGATAATGAAGATGGCTGTAATCAGAAATAGGTGACTTTGTCTTGAAAATTAAAGGGATTTACGTGCTTCTGCCATGTTTGGAGCCTTAGTTGAAAACAAGGGTACATTTTGATAGCTTGTACTCATCAGTGCCTCTTACATAACTTAGGCACATGGTGTGTTGGCTTATGCCACCTCTAGGATGTAGACCAGACTGTATAGAAAGAGTTTCATATCTTCATAAAGCATTAGCATGGGACAAAACAGACTTTCAGTGGTGTTTTTACCTGTTCCTATAGAAACTGAAAAAATGTGCGGTTCTGTGAGCTCTGAAAATCCTGCTCTGTGCTCAACAGCTGCCCAGCTGTTCAGCCTCACCACCAGTCCCTGCTTCACTGGGGCAAATGAGCCCTTAGAAAATTAAGTACCATCCCCAGGGCTCCCTAAAAGTTTTTGTTATACAGGAAGGATATCTTAAGCAGGTACTTCCTATGTCTCCATTCTTATTGTTTCCTGCACCTCTGGAAAAGTTTGGGCAACGGTCTGGCAAGCTTTGGGAAACTTGTGGGAGTCAGGTGAACTGTATAGTTGTGAAATATTATTATTATTCTTAGTACAGTAGGTCTTCCTGTGCAAATGTGTGTGTTTACACTTGTACCTAAAATGTTTGAACAGAACACATTTGTTGAAATCTGTAGAAGTGGCTTCTAGGGGAGCAAAGAGAAGAACCTTTCTTTGCACTTCCCTTCTGAAATGCATCATTGACATGCAGTGGAGGGAATAAGCATTAAATTTAATTAATAATGGATTTTTTTTCACCTTTCAGCTTTGAAAAGAGAATGTTTCTCACGTTCTATAGAGTTTTATTTTATTAACCACACAAAGAGAAATAATGCTTCATTTAACTATGTCAAAACCAATCTAAACTCTCTGCTATTTACTTTCCTTTCTATAAATTTTAATGCATTTTTAATTCCACACCACTGGTTGGCAAACCAACCATTGAAGTTATTGCTGCCCTGTAATGTATTTCAGTCATTTCTAATAAACCTGGACCTTAAGATGATTTATTATTATCTCTGTACACGATGAAAATGGATTTGCTGCCTGTGCTGCGTTTCAGCCCTTTCATTTCTATGGCTATATATGTATAAGAATGAAGAAACAAACAAAAACAACTAATCATAATGCAGACAATTTCTAATCTTGTGTTCTTTTGTGAGGAAAAAATATGTTTGAGGGAGAAAATACAGAAAATGGATGAGTTTTTTATGCATTTGAAGGAAGTTTTCCTGAAATTAGAGCAACAGGTAGATTAAGAGTTATTTTAACAGGATTTTTTATTATAAAAGCTGTGGTTTTTTTCTCTTTAAAATTAACCCTGACATATTCTGTAGCTACTTTCTTAAGCTATTATGGAAATGTATAAATTTATTTTGCAAATAAATGTTAAAAAGGCTGTGTGTTAAAAATTGATTTAAAAAATCAGCAAGAAGGTTGGAAAAAGATTAAAAAATAACTGAAGTATGATTAAAATATCATGTCAAAATGCTGTATCATAAAACATCCTTACCCTTTGAATTTGTTTCTTCAAATACAATAAGAATTCCCAGTTCTCATTTTCTGAAAGTCACATCAAAAATGCCTTGTTCATCACATCTATTACAGGAAAATAATTACTATCAAATCAAAGCATATTCTTCTACATTAAGTTCTTTACAAGTCAAAGTGGTTGACAATTGAGTTCATGTTATTCTCCTCCTTGATTTCTGAAGAATTTCTTTGTGTCCTTAACAGTTTTTCTGTTTTTAGAATTTTTCTGTTCCTTTGTGTGACTGTTCCTTGTAACCCAACATTTACATACTGAATGTTTTTCATGGGCAAGGAAAAAGATTTTCAGCTGCTGTTATGACTGGCAGCTGAACAGTTTTTCAACCTCTCTCCTTCAAGCTGAGTTTATTTTATTCAGAAATTGTCCAAGTAATGTCAGGTGAAAGTGAACAAATCTTCCTTTATTGTTGCTTGTGGCTAGAGGCTCTCAGTTTCTAGAGCAGATATTTTGCAAATTCCTGTAGTCTTTTATAATTATTAACCTTTCTTAAAGGAGCTAACAAAACCTTTAAAGTTATTTGCAGCATATTTTGAAAGGAGGAGCTATTTCAGAAAATTATATCTTGCAAAATTTCCTTGAAATATTTACTTTCTGTCTGTACTAGTCTAAATTAACCATGTTTATCTCTAATAACTACATTGTATGGCCTCTTTACTGGAATTTGGCCAACTGAAAGATGTCATTAGGCAGGCTTGATTGCTTCTTAATAGCTCACGTATTTTGAAAAATCAGCTATTTTATCTTTACAATGTTGCTTTACTTTGTAAGAAGTTACAGCCTGCACTCAGCCAGATGACACTGAGGACAGTTTTTGTAGGGCCTATCATATCTTCATGCCTCTTCATCTCTGTGGTAAATCTTGTTTGTGTAGAATCTGAGTGTAAAGTACTCACATGGTACATAGGAACAAATCTGTTCCTACAAATTACTTTGGCAATGTAAAAATACACTTGGCACTTTGTGACTCAGCTTACCTATTTTTAAAAAGCAGATAATGGCAAGGTATGCTAATCATTATTTTTTGCTTCTAGTGTGTTACTAACAATAATTCTACGAGATATGTATTTAAATATATCAGCTCTTGGGAGATCTAATAGGTATAAATTTGCTGAGGTTTTTAAAACATCTTGAAAGCTCACGTATTGAGATTAAATTAGTCCCTCCTCACTATACTCTGCAACTTCTAATCAGTAGGAGATACAAATAGAAGCTAGATCGCAAATGGAATGCAGGTATAAACCAGATTGCAGAGGAAAGAGATCTCATGTAGATTTTATTTGTATGTATCAGATGGCTTTTTCATAACAACTATAAAAATTAAATGACAATCCATATTTTCTACTGCAAATTAGAGAATTCATAAAGGGCTAATTTGTTGGGGTTTTTTTAATTCTACCTTCTCGTTATCCTGTTTGATTTTCTATGTCTTTATGATTAGGTGTCATTCTCAAAGCAGATGGTAGCAGTGGTGAGAGGCAATTTCCCCTTACATTTTTGCAATTTTTTTTGGTCTTCTTCACACTGGTAACATACTTCCTCATGTGTTGAACTTTATCAGTGTCTGACCTTAAAATCACAGAGGTGGTAGGATCAAAGAATAAACATTTTTAAGGTGTGGATAAGAGCTACAAGGATGATTAGAGGTCAGGGGATTAATTTACAAGTAAGGATTAATTGAGCCCAATATGCAGTATATAGTTTAGCAGAATGAATTGAATTTTGTAAAAAGCATCAAAGGGAGAGCAAGATAACCACCTCTAAAGGGTATAAACTGCAGTGGCTGAATCGGGCTAGTCAGTCACAGACTCAATGTAGACAGTGCAGAGAGTGATTTTCAGTGCTCAGGGTGTAGAAAGGAAAAAGTTATCCTGTCCTTTAGGAAAAGAAGGCAGGTTTGTTCAGCCTGGTATCAAATGATGATATGGGGAACAACAAGTAATTTTTTGATTTATTTGCACTGGCTGCCTTGAATATAAACAACTCTTCTGCCATTCTGTGTTACGAGGCAGGCACAATCAGGCCCAAATACCAGAACAATTTAACACTGAAAATTGTAGGTAGGTACCACTGCCAAATAGCCTGACAGTGGAACATAATTGTGAAGAACTGATTTATTGGATCTTTTAGAACTGGGCATAACTGAATCAAGTACCAAATCTCAATTCAGTATTCCAGATATTTTGTGCAGAAGTTTTATGTCAACTTTCAGGTTCAAAGCCTTTTCCATGCCTGCTATAAAACTATTCAAACACCATTCTTCTAAATATCCCCCCAAAATGTCAGTTTTTCATCTTGAATTTGATTACTATTTGAGCTGAACGTTTCATCTTTCTTCACAATTTCTGAAGCCTTTGAAAGCCATCAAGCCCAATTTTCTTCTTCTTTCTGCCCTACAGCATGTTTTTACCTCTGCAAAATATCATTTATACATTGGAAAGAAAAAAAAAAACAACACTGTCAGGATAGTTACACAGTGAAACACATTGCTTGGCGAGGTTGTGGAGTATTATCCTGGGCAACTTGCTCTGGTTGACCCTACTTTGAGCAGAGAGCTTAGATGAGATGGTCTCCAGAGGCCTCTTCCACCTTCAAGTACTTTGTGTTTGTTTGAACTTTGGCTCCCCTAACTGAATAATGACTAGAAACTTATGTCATGTTTTACAGTATATATATTTTTCTAAAGAACACTGCTTGCAAGAAATCCTTTGGAACCTTTGCTTGAAAATTATTTTTTAAAAAATTTTCTTTTTAATTCCAAGAGATGGATAAACTTTGGCGTATATTCTTTAAACATTAATTCAACAGTCCAATCTTTTAACACCCTGTTGAATTGTAAGACAACGGTCATTTTTATTTTGTCTGGCTAATTAATTGGCTTTTTTTATTACTACATTCTCTGTAATAATTGGGTTTACACAATGGAATTGTTCCTGTGTGTTAAAGTAAAGCTATAAAAGTAGTGCTTACTAACAGATCTGTTTTATTCTTAAAATAAAAATAATCTTAAATAATCCTTAATAATCTATGTAATTTTAGTTGCTAACAAGTTTGAATTAATTTCTTACACTGCTCTGTCTCTCCACCTGTTTTCTTCTCCTTTTTCCCTCCACACTAGTGACAGTGTTCAGAAATACTTTTTGCAGTCAATCTCTACTACTCGTATTTATTTTGGTACAGAGAAGAAGTCTAATAAAAATGAAAGACCAGTTTTTCTTAAATTGGTGAGCTGTAGTGGCTTCCTTTGATCTAACATGCTGAAATGGTTCATTCCTGAAGAATTAGTTTAGCTGTTAAGAAATCAAGAAGTAAATGCTGCACACCTCAATCAATCAAAGGGATTTAAATACCTCAAGGGAAAGTTGAAATGAAAATAGATAGGTGGTTTCCAAATGCTGACAAAAAGGAAAATCAATATGATAGGCTTGGGGTTTGCCTCCACTAAAATCCCTAAGTTTATCTTGGGTTGCAGCATTTTCAGCAATCACTCTAATCATCTAATTGTGTGGATTGTGGATTATGAGGTGGTGATTGTGGTTTGGTTTTGTTGTTTTTTACTCTTGATTGAAGTACATGTTTGGTCTCAGCATCTTCACAGCATCAGAAAGCTCTGTGACAGTGTTGGTCTTTCTATCTATAGCAGATGTTTCTGTTTTGAAAGCCGCTGTATCAAAGTTGTACACACATCAAGTCATAATCTAAGATGACTGGTGGGATAAAAGACCTTTTTCAAAGAAGTGGCAAAAGTATAAAACTGTCAAAATCCATCATCTCAAGTGTGTCTTTAATTCCATGTGCACACCTTTCCAGGAATAAAGAATAATCAACTGATATTGATCCCTTCATCTATCTAGAGACAGGAGTCTGAAATTTGTAATTTGCCATATTTTATGTCGCAATGTTGCCAGCGTTAGGACAATATCTGGATTAACTAACACAACATGGTTGACTTCTAGGTAATAGTGATGGCTCCTATCCAGATGGGAGGAAAAATTAGATTTTACTAAGTCTTTTAAACCACTGTCAGACAGAAATTTATTTTTTATGTAAGTTTTTATTTTCCATGTCCTTTGTGAAATATTTTGGGTTTGAAAAGTCTTACAGAACTTCCATAGTATCTGATAAACCACGTAAGCGTGCATGTTGTAATCCTATCACAGTCTTGTATGCATGTAAACTATTTTTCAGTATTGTAGGTGTTAAAGGAAGCTGTTTTAAGACATTATTTGAAAGACCATGTCTAATCTTGTCTCATAATCTTCTTTCCTGTTGTCACTGGAAAAGTGGAGACAATCTTCCCAAATGTCTGCAGTCTAGGGATGCTGATGATAAAACTTGCATCGCTCTGTATTCACCTTGCATATTCATTTCCCACAAGACCACATACTCTAAAAATATAAGTAATTCCTGTTTATTTACAAAGCAGTTGTTTGTAGACTGCAAAACTTCTATGGAAAAAAGTTATTTTTCCATATTCTTCTTTATTCAGGATTTTTAAAGAAGGATTCTTAGTCAATTTTATTTGTCTGTAATATTTGTTTGGATGAATAGACTGAACTAATTTTTTTTCTAATGTTTGAATATTGTAATTGGGCTTGAAAGAATTGATTGTGAATTCCAGGTGATTGCTTGTACATATGACTTGTAAAATATCTCGAGTCTCTGCCCTTCTGCATTTCTAGTCTCAAGTATTAATGAGAATATTTGTGATATTGGCTTCAATCCAAAAAATCACTGGTCCTTGCTTAGCATGAAGAACACAAGCAGCCTTTTTGCATGTAACGATACTGCACATCTGCTCACGTGCTTTGTCTGACTGGGACCGGTTTTACAGTAGAGCAGAATGAAAATTGGTTAAAATGCCATTACTGATAATGCCAAGAGATAAATATTTGACTTCACTTAATTTTTCCTCACATTCTTTAAAAATCATATGTCTTGACTCACAAGACTTGGAAAAAAATTTACTTTCTGTCTGGGTATTTTTGGTCTCTTTGAAAGGTAGTTAGTGACAGGGTATGAGACCCACCTAGGAGAATAAAAGGTAGAAAAAGTTTATGAATTCATCTAGTTAAAAATATTATTTCTTCTTGTACTGTATAAAACTGGATGAAGTTTCATCTTAAATTTTTACCAAAGTTTTGAAAGAAAAGGGTTGAATTTTAAATTTATGGAAATTAAGAATTAGTCAGGTTATATTTCACTTTGTAACTCAGATTCTCCTCCAAATTAATTCATGATTTGAAGACCCAGACTCACCTGCTGAGATAAACACTAGTGGGTTTTTTTCACAAGCTGCAATAATAAACCTCTTCATACAGGTCTTATTTATGTTTCGCTTCTGTGATTTTCTCTGCACACTTACAATAGATGGATAAAATGTGATTACTCTGAGTGGGTAAGTAATGCTTTATTTTCAACACATTTTCACGTGTCTGAAACCAGATTGGTATCTTCTTCAATGTATTGGTTATTTGCAAATATTTGGTGTTTAAATTACAATAATAATTCTTCTATAGTTCAATAAACAGCAACTTAATGTGTGTTTTTGAATTTTTAAATACGAAAGAAATTATAAGTCTTTGACTTCAGCTTCTGCTCTGAATAAATACATAGGATGAATTGAAAATATTCTGCTGCAGATATTTAGAATCTACCAGTAATTTTTGAGAAAGACCTCTTGTAATAAGCTTATTTACTAGGCTATGTCCAGAGGAAAAAAAAACAAACTGAAATGAACTGAGTTAAAAACAAACAAGTTGGGGGGTGAACACTGAAAATTCCTAAGGCACTAATATTTGCCTAACATTAGTAATGATATTATGTTGTATTAACTGCCAAGTACAAGGATATAATTGTTTCCCCTGAAATACCTTGGTCTGCCCTAAAGAAAAGTATAAATCTACAGTTTATCTTGCTCACTGTGCCAAAAAATCATTCAGAGTCTCATATACAGGGGATAAAACTGTTTCAAAGAACAAGGTTCAAGTCCTCCCTTGTGTTTGGAGAGGTACTTTCATCTGTTCCTGTCTGAGGCAGAAGAAATGAGGAGAAAAGTCTTTCTCAAAAAGCCTGCCCTTCTTGAAGGGAGGGAGCCATCTGTCAAAGAGCTGACGCTGCTGAGTATAGTTTCCATGAACGCTATCCTACTGAGCAACAGGCTTGCATCTGAGAATGGTAATGACCAAGAGAATGACCTCTGCCCTCTCTAAACCTGCTTTTTCTAACACCGAGATTTCTGAGGGTGTAGGCGCTCTTAGTGCTTTTAAGTAACATCCATTCAAGCAACATGCTGAAAGATCTCATTCAATTCAGGCTGAGTTAAGCAAATGGAAAAGTATACAAAACACTGGCCTTGGTCTTTTTGTTGGAAGAACTATATTTTATATAAATAATTGGATCCATTTATTGTCCTGCTTTTATTATTCAGTTTTTAAGAAAACAAAGTAAAGAAGCTGATCACTGTAAATTCCTGAAGTAGAAGGAAAGGTAGTTAACTCTGGGAATATTTAGATTTTCTTTTGACTCAGTTTGCACTTTTGAACATTCAGTCAATTGTGTTTTATGATTCTCTTAATTTCATTCTGTATTCCTCCCTTAGAGAGTGTATAAATACCTTTCTTCATATTATGTTTACAGGAAATGAAAAAAAATGTCCCAAGGAATTTTGGATAAGCAGTTTTAGAGGTCTTGCTGATGGGTGCAGAATAGAATTAAGCAAAGGGCTAGTGATAAAGATTATAAAAACTGATGGAATTAAGAAGTTACATCGGTCTTGGTTAAAATGTTTTAACATTACCAGTCTTTTTTCAAGAACATCAAAAAATTAATCTCTGTGA
This sequence comes from Lycocorax pyrrhopterus obiensis, assembly GCA_014706295.1. Lineage (NCBI taxonomy): Eukaryota > Metazoa > Chordata > Aves > Passeriformes > Paradisaeidae > Lycocorax > Lycocorax pyrrhopterus. The sequence continues at coordinate 19,337,511 of JACSVZ010000007.1, read as the reverse complement.
TCTCAAGAACTTAATCCTATTGGGACTTACAATCCTAGGTACAGATGGCACACAAAAGTGTGATGGATGTAATTTGAGAATATACTTCTTACAAAAGCTTTTTCTGTATATGAGAATTATTTGTGTAGACTCTCTATATACGCACATATTTAATTAAATTTTTTAATGTATAATACTCTAAAAATTTTGGTTTATGTGTTTTGAACTAAAGAAAGCTACAAACTCTCACCTAATGGCCCTGACATTGATTTTTATACTAAAGATATGCAGTAAATCAAGATACACTCTCCCTGATAAAAATAATTCTTCTCAGGATGTTAAGATTGCACATCCATTATTATCTTCCCAAGGAGAAAAAACCACAAGTTTTCTATTGCTAAGGAAGGCCACAATACATATGTCTGGTATCTTACGTGGTCTTCATTATTGTAGTATCATAGAATTCTCAAAACAGATGGGGAAATGTAGAGTGAAATTAAATTCAAAATTACACAGGAAGTCAATAGCAGACTTAGAAACATAAATGAGTCTCTCAGTTTGTTTAATATAAAATTGCCCATTCATTGTAAGAAAGATGCATTATCTGAATTAAGAAACTTGTGCATAAAGTTTCCAGAAATCTTAACAAGCTGTTGATACGTAGAAAAATGAAGGTGCCATATAATTATCAGGGTTTCTTTCTTGAGGATTAGGTCATTGTTGTTTTCTTAAAGCTACCTTTTCAAATTATTTTAATAATTATTACCTAACAAAAACCCTGTTAGCTGATTTCTTTTTTTTTTTTTTTTCACAAATATGGATTTTTTTAATCAGAAAATGGGAGATGACCCTGAAATTTGCCATTCCCTAAGTCTTCTGTTTCTTAACACTGGTTCTGAAAGCCATTTTCAGTATTTAACTGCATGATGTAGGTTACATCTGGTATTTCACTATATACTGGAAGGTTCTCATGCTTTTCAGCATTGTTATATTTTTTCCCGCTATGGTCAGGGTTAATGCAGGTCTTGGTTTGTAATAACTGATGTAAAAATACAATGTTAATTACCCATCTGTATCCTCATTTTCATCTCCATTCCTCCTTTATGTGTAGGCTATACTGTTTTACAGACTGTGGCTATGATTTCTTTGATAGAATCCTTTACCTTCCGAGTCTCCTAAAAATCTTTGCATACATTTAGACTGGAGATATACTGGGGCTGAAATGGGGATGCTGCTGGATCCTGAAGAAATAGGGAGGCATATCCCAGGAACTGGATTTTATGGAACAAATCTAGTGCAAGAAGGTAGTTACATTCTGCAGCTAAAATGCTATTAGGGAAAATACTTCTGGCTTTAAGATACCAAATCTTTGATCAGCATAAAACATTGCCCCTTTGGACTGCAAATAATTGAAGCTATTTATCATGTGCTTAGCAGTTAAATGAACTATTTCTGTGTTGGAATACTACAGCTGTTTTTTAACACTGAAAAATGTTTCAGAATAGCTTAAGTGAGGAAACAGAGAAGAACTTGCTGCAAATGCAGGTAATTTCCTCAGACTATGATTAGTTCTGAAGACTAGAACCAATGATAGCCAGATTTTCTCCAAAGGCATGCCATTTCAATAACTTCATGTGACTAGTGATGAACCTGAGATGAAAGGGTTGTGCTCATCACAGGTTTTACATGCCAAGTTTACATGCTGGCTCAGATTGCTTCTCTGAAAAAGGGATTCCAGCCTGGCTAGTGTGTTGCTGACACTGTGTTCAGAAATACCCCATGTTTTTTGTGATGTTTCTATCCAAGTACGGATAATCCTGCTCTACCATTGTTTTACAATGAGACTGAGCCTGTGTTACAATACTATTACAGCAGTCTGCAGTAAAGGTAGCATATTGTTTTTACAAAATTATTTAGGTTTTAAGCTGCAGTGCAAGCTAAGGAAAATATTATAGAATATCTATTTATCTTTTTTTTCCTCTTCCTGTTTTTGACATTGATTTAATTTGGTTAATCTGCATGCCACTTAAACTTCCAGTGGCATATTTATTAGCTTTTTTATACCTTTATCTTGGAAGATATGCTTGAATGGTAGTGTTTCCTGGATTGATTTTTGGCACCAAGGTTTTATCCTATCTCCAGTTCTGATGTTTAATCCAACATGGTAATGAATTTTTGCAAAGCATGGAGATTCATGTGTGTTAGTGGGCAGCAACAGGCACTTCAGAATTTGGAAGCTGTTTCTAGAATCTCCACCTTATGTTGTCTAAAATGGAAATTATTAAAAATAACTTGATTCGCCTCAGTGCACCTGTTTCTATGCAACAGCAAAGGCACCTGTGTCCTATTAATACTTACATTATGCAGCACATTTGGAAATGTTATAACTCAGGTGGATTATCCTCCTGGGAACCACATACATCGCTCCTGCCTCAGCTCTTTCTCTCTCTATGTGTCAAGTTGTTAAATGATTTTTGAGTTACTTCAATGTGTTTGCAGCTTGAATTCTTAAAACACGATACTCAGGCAAGTAAGAAGAAACTGATTCCAGATGGCTGGTAGCAGATCTCCATGTTTTTCTATATTCTAGTTGTCCAATATCTATTTTGAACCCATCCATTCTTTTGTACTGCCATTTAAAAAAGAAAAAAAAGGGATACATAGCTGGTAGGTTGTCTACAGGTGCTTGCCTCTAACTCAGTCTGCTGTTCAGCTAGAAGTAATAATGTCCCTTATGCTGCTTCTTGTCTAGGTGAATTATTTTCGCTGTAATATCAAAGATTTTGGAGATATGTTTAAGAGGATTTGCTGGTTTTGTTACTGTAGAAATGTTAATTTAATATTTACATTAACATATGACAACTGGAATTCAAGCTTCAGGTGACTCCCATATAAAAGATGAAGAAGAAATTCACCTGTTTTGCCCTGAATCTTATTCAATTAGCTCTAATGCCAATAGTGTAAATTCACATCGAGGCTGTGGAAATAGGTTCCGTACTACTTGTTAGTTAAATAGGATGTGAAGCATTTTGTTCTCTGCTGTGCTATCACAATGCATGTCTAGAAGCATATACTAGGAACTGGCCAATACAGTTACATTTCATATCTAATAGCCAAAACTGAGTATAATATTAATCTTACCTAAGTTATGAAACCCAGTGGTGGTTGTCCAAGATCTTTGTTTCCACTGATTCAGAATAATGCCCTTAGCTACTTCATAGTTTTTTCTTAAATCAGCATTTTAAAAGGTAATAACTCTTACTAAATAGGTTTTTGCTGTGTTATACAGCAAGAAAACCTACTATGAGTGGTATAACAATCATCCAGGTTGAGTGGGGCTCTATTGAAAGAGACCTAAACAGGACAACTAAACTACCTCCATCTTCAAAAATAAGATGAAGATAGTAACTAGTTCCTGACATATATTTCTCTAACCCATTTTTAAAACCCTCACCTAGACTTCACAGGATCCCTTGCCTGATAGGTAGGTCATATGAAATCTCACAAAACCTGATTCTCTTTTTTTTAAAAAAAAACATGCTTGGCCTTTTTCTGGTCCAAACTTTTTCATAGTTTTTAATTTCTTCCTGTTTTCTAAGGGCATATTAAGTTGATAAAAGTTTGATCTGTTGATATCCTTGAGAAGATGTGATTGTTGTCTATTCAGAGTGTCTTCATCATATTTATTTGGTCCTAAGCATAAATTATAAATATTATATCCCTACAGACATGCTTTTTAACCTGATGTCTTAAGTGGGAGGAACACAGTAAATAGTGTCTTTTCCTTTCTTTGAATTAAAAATAAATGGCTGGACTAAAATGTATGGAAAAAGTATGGCTTGTGATCGTTATAAATCTGTGATCAATTGTGTCAGGACTATAGCAATCACTAGTTAGTGATTGAGGTTAGTGAGGAATTTTTGCCCACTATCAGAGCAGTAAGGACCTTGTTGGTTGGTTGATTTTTGTGTCCCATTCTATATTTTAGAGCCTGGAGCAGTCTCTGGTGTCATGCAGTGAAATGCTTGCAAGTGGTTGTAAGTGATTTTTGGGAGAACTGTGTAAAGTAGAGGAACTAATGTGAAAGATCAGTTACATATCTGCTATAGCTGCAATAAAAATTCTGTTCATATAGTGTTCTTCCTAACAGGCTTTTCAGGAGCTTTTAAATTAATTAATGTCCTGTCATATCTTTAAATGGTTCTTACATGTTTTAGTTCATTGGAAAGCTTGTGACACACTGCATTCTGGCTAAAGAAAATTGTATCAGTCTCCAGGGCAGCCAGTTGAGATAGCACTACATACACTAACCACCACCTTTTTGTTGCTCTAGAAGTCAGGCTTATTAATTATTTTATTTTTTATTTTTATTTCTTTTAAATATCCTTTTTCACCTATTTGCTCTTTGCTCTGTGTGAAATGGAAGCTCATACTATCTCTGTAGTGCGGATGCCTTCATTTCTCAGTGTTTCAACTGAGATCCAGATTCCAAGTGCTTACATGGAACAAATAATTTTTTTTTCTTTTTCTGATGCTTTCCTAGATGAGTCCCTTGTCAAAACCTGACAAATTGCGAAGATTGAAGAATTTGGTAGAAGGTATAGCTCTGTTCTCATGAAAGTGAAAATGTGTATGACAACTGCAGCATATGATCTATGAAATGGTTGTGTTACTCTGTTAACCATACGTCATATCTGCTTCTACCATGTTTCTGATAGGTCTTTTTTTTCTGCTAGAAGCATAATTCAAAAAGTATGAAGTTAATTCTGATTAAATATCTCTTTTGAGGTAAAAAATATTTAAGAAAGGATCATGGTTTGTTTGTAGAATAAATCTCTTTAAAGGACTAAAGGACTGTTGTAACTGTCAGTATACAACCAGTGGATTAGGAAATAGGATTTGTAGATGGACCAAGACAGTACTATGGATACAGGACTTTAAAATCTCAGTAACATGTTCTTATTCTTGTATAGTATCCAAAGCAGAAAACTTCCCTTACTGTTTATATGCACATTCATACATGAGATTCCTTGACGACTGGTCTTCCTGAGTGAATCAGTGACACTGATCTTAACTGTGAGATTAACAATTTTAATCTTGGTTACTAGTCTTCCTTTGAAATTTGTCCTGAGCCCGATTCCTAGCAAGTGTTCAACTATTTGAATATAGAAGTCTTTTTATTGGTATAAGGATTAACTAAAAAGGTAGTAATCACATTTACTGGGTTGTGGGTTTGGTTTTAGTGTGTCATGGGCCTTTTTTTTTTTCCTGTAGTCTTATATTTGGCTAAACTAGAACTAAAAGCTGAAAGTTTTCACTACTCTTACCATTTTTTTTTTGTTATTTAAGATTCTTGTCATATCACTGCTGTGATTCAAGTCTGTAGCACATTACAGCATTTGAAATTGACATTTGGTTCTGCCATATGTCATTCTGTGTTGTGGCACACGAGAGTAATATCATGTTTTATCAAGTTTATCAATACTTAATTTATCCTTAACATAGTTTTATCTAATCCGTGTATTCATTTGACTTATACTCTTAGTCACTAAATGCCAGAGCACAGACACATGGTTTCTCCTGGAAGATGGTATTTTGATGCCATAGGTTAGGGGAAGTTTAGCAGTGGTTTAGCCAAAAGGTAATTCTGTTGCATTATAGCATTTCTCAGATAAAATTTAAAATGGGTTGATTTGGAGATTTTACCAACAAGCTGTGGGGATTTATCTAGAAGATTGAAAGACTAAGGCTTGAATGTGTGAATTAAAAGAGCGATTTTTTTGGTTTAGCTAGTTTTTCACTATCAGTGTTGCATTTATCTAGCCAGTAATACTTAATTATGGCAATAAGGCTGTTTCTGTCCATTTGGATTCTAATAAAGTCAGAGCAGGGAATCAGAATATAATTAATCAAGAAAAATTAAGAGGCATGACTGGTTAACAGTGTCTATACCCCTGTTATTTCACACAACACAGTAAAACAGTTTTCAGAAAATACATTGCTGAATAAAGTTAAGGGGAGCAGATAGACAAGAACTATAACAGATAAAACGATGCTCTGGCGAGATTCTGTTTTTAGTAATATCACAATCTTTTTCTTTCATTTTTTAAAAAATAAATGCATCTCAAAGTGGCTAATTAGGATCTGAGTATGGGAAAGAACATTTCTGTTCTTCAGTGATTTGCCCATTCAATCATGCTGTACAAAACACAAAGCATAGCAGCTCAAATAAGGTGGAAAATTTCTAAGACAAAAAGAAATGACTCCATGGAAATGAGGTTGATTTTGCACCTCTCTATCTGGAGGTTGGTTGTTTGCTTTGTTTTACTGCTGCATTGCCCACAATAAGTCATAACACAACAAAAATGAAAACTTGAAAATACTGGAAGTGTTTTACTAGAAACCACATTATCTTGAAAATAAGATGTAAATGTATAGAAGGGGGAATATGTAAAAGGACGGGAATTTTAACTTCTGTAAGTATTATTGTCACCTCTAGGAATGCCATGAATAATTTGCTTCTGCTGTGTGTTTCATCTGCTCTTTGCATAGAAGGATATTCCAACGGAATGCTTTGGATTGTGGAGGAAGCTCAGTGTTTCCTTAGAAAACTATAGTTAGGAAATTTTTCTCTCTTGACTGTGTTTTCCATTTGATGTAACCTTTTAAACTGTACATATGTACATGTCCTTTGAAGTGACCTATGCAAAAGGAAGTTTTGAGAATACTGTGTGTATATATTTTCACATTGGATAATTGTTGCAGGAGCCTGAATTTTTAACATAAGGAATTCTATTCTTTCTCTGATCTGTTGGTCACTAAAAACTTAATCTAAATCCCTGTGAAGTGTGTGAAAATCTCTTTGCCATTTGTCTTTCAGGTTACAGTCACCTGTGTAATGGAAACCAATGAGATTTTTTTATGCTTGTGGTAAAAATCTAGTGACTAAGATATTTTGCCTTTTGATAGGGGTTCTTGCTGTATATTTTGATCTATATGGGTTTTAGTAGATGTTAAATCTCTAGTTTCCTTCATTGAAACTGCCCTACTTGTATCTTCTTTCTCCACTCCAAAGAAAAAGCCCTAATAATAAGGTCAATAGTAGACAGCCTTAAATTATGTTAATATGATAGGTTCATATTTATTCCTATAAAGGTTAATACTTGGGAATATTTCATATGAAAGTAATGGTTCAGAGACTAGAATGGAAGTGTATCAACAGACAACTACAAGCAATCCTTGCTAATATTTTTTCATCCCTTGGTGTATCTGTCACGTAATTGTTCATTTAATATTTTTGAATTTAATTATTCATTAATAGAAATTTGTTAACAGTTGTTAGGTGACTTAGGAGCCTAATTCTTAAAATCATTGATTAATTGCATAAATAGAAACAAGAAACCCATTGAAAACCAACTAGTTTTAGGTCTGTGAGAGCCACTTACACTATGGAAAACAAAGTTTATGCTTATAAATAATTTAAACACTTGAATATTTTTATGCTGTTTCATTGCTAAAAAACAGACACAAAATTTTCTGGTATCAATTATTGAATCTGTGGTAAAGATATATGTGTAATTTTTAATTCTTTTTTTAAACACTTTACATAAATGAAACAACCATTCTACAGAGTAAATTTTAGGTCCAACAGGCATAAACAGCTAAATAAATTCCTGTGTTCTAGTTGAAGATTCTTCATGGTAAGAAGGCTCTGATTATATTGAGACCTCAAAGCCTCCAAAGCCTTACGCAGCTTTCTGAAATGGGCATGACTGATGGTGAGTTCTGAGTTCTGTTTACAAGTAAGAGAAGGGAATATACCAAAGAGGACTAAACTACTAAAGAAGCTCCTGGAACTGCCTGAACATTAATTCCTTCCAGTTTTAATACTGATCTGATCAGTAGTGTGTTTGCAGGGAGTTTGCATGTTGCTCTTGTGACTTCTTCTATTCCTGGATTTCTTCATGGTAAAGTTCCAGATCTCACCAACGTCAAACAGCAGGAATGAACATCTGCTGCCCTCACAAACTTTCATTAGATATCCTCCCTCATGCCTCTGAGTGCAACCCTGAGTGTGGCCTTGGAGACGTATCATACGGAAGCATTTTCTAGGGCAGATGGCCAAATTAAAATCATTTACTTATATAGCACAGATACAGTATTAAATCTACATAAATTCATCCAAAAAAGTACGTATTACAGAGGAGGGGGAAGAGAACTGTGGCTTGATGTATAAAAATATGATATCAAATTAGCTTATTAAAAAAAAATTGCTTAAGTGGGAAAATCTGAGAGTGGTAAACTTTAATATTAGTGTGCTAAAATAAGTAGTCATATCTGCTACTTTTTGTATAAATGGAAAATATATTATGCTGGCAACACTATATGCATCACAATATATAGTGAATATATATATATGTGTACATATGCAGAGTCTGTGTGTGAATTGCAACATATGGGCTACATGTAATGATGGAGGAATTAAGAAAAGCGACTGCCTATGTTTAAATGTTTTGTTCTTGAGGGCTTTTGCTTTCAGAAGTAAATCTGCTTCCCTCAGTCATAAATATAACAAGTAGTGTTACACAATTTTTAACCTTAATCAGACTATTAAGATAACATAGAGCCCGTTATGAAAAATGGAAATCAAAACACTTTATTAGTAATATCCCTGACTAGTTCTTGATACCAAAACTACATGGGTGGAGATGAAATGCACAGTATTTCTTTAATTATTTGCACGTCTTCATCCACTAATAGGAATTACTATAACTTTAACCAAAATAACATTTTCAGAAAACGTCCTTCACAATTAATGTGAAGGTTTGTTTTTTTTTTTTTTTCCCCAGGAGCAAAAGATGAAGTTTTGATCTTCTTTTACATCTTAGAATTTGATATATATATATATAGGACATGGGCGGGGAGGGTTGCCATTGATCTTTAAATTTAAATCCATTTAATGTGAAATGGGATAGATCCCAATGCATCCAATGTAGTATTTATCATCTTCACTATGTAGCTTCATATTGTATTATCTGGAAACATTAGAGAGTTGCAATATATTTAACGAAAAGATTATTGGCAGTATTTAGCTTAGTATATCTTCTTTCTAAGCTTCTTGTCTAGTAAGAGGAAAGGTGAGGGCAGGATGGACCTCAGAGAAAAGCTGCTGAAGGATCCTATTGGATCTGCGTTGGGTATGACAGCATCTCAAATGAATAAATTCAGGTAGTCCAGGGACATGAACCTATTTGAAATTAATCCAGTTGTGATCTGCAAATGTCACAGATTTCAGTGTTAGTCTAGCTTGCTATGAACAAAAGTATGCTTGGAACAAGACAAAGCATAGCATACAGATATTCCAGGATTTAGTCCATGCTTCTCTAGCTAATTAATTAAATACTGTCTTTTGGAAAGTAGATAAATCAGCTCCTCAGAGAAATGTCTTCTTTTGTTTCACAAAGTACTTGCCCTGACTAAAACTCCACATGAAACTGTTTAATGTTCATAGACAACAGTCGCTCTGCTTTACAGAGAAAGTCTGTAATTCTTATGCAAAAAATCCTCCCACTCCAGAGTGGTTTACTGTGTCATTTCAGAAATCTATCTCTAGTCTATGTCTTTGAATGTCAATAGAATATGCTTCTGTTTTTTATCCCTAAATGTTTTGGCAAACATGAAAGATATCAGTTGACCATCTGATAGTCAAGTTGCCTGTCAGACTTCTCAAGTTGCTGACTCCATCTGGTATGAAGTCAGGAAAACTGACTGAAAAGAAGTTCTAATTTTATTTTTTTGACTCTGTAACCTTTTCAGTGAGTTCAACCCGTGAATTCAAACTGGCCATAAGAAAGGCCAGGTAATTACTTTGTAATAAGAAGAGCAGCACTGAAGGATTTGCCTGGGACTCAGAACACTGATTGTCAGATAAAACTCAGCAAAGTCCATGGCCCCAAAGGGCTGCTGAGGCTGGATCTGCTGTAGGCTAATATGCTTAGAGGAAAGGTCAGGCAGTTGTGGAAGCCTGAACAGCAGACTGTCTGTCAGCTCTGTGGCTGGCAGCGTTCAGGAGCTGAGTGGGGAGTACAAAGGGATTGATTTAAATGAGTTGACTGATTCCTCTTTTCTTTAGGCCCACATTCCCCCGACACGTGAACGGGTGTCTGTGCTGTCACTACTGGAGCTCTAATGTGAGCCTCCTGCATAACTGTAGTGGGACAGGAATACTGGATATCTCAGGCCCTGGGTCTAAAAGTTTGCCCCCATCCTTCTTTCATGAAGTTACATTAGAAAGTGTGTTTGGAGTAGGAAGAAATTATTTTTTCTCTTCTAGATGTCAGGGTATTTCTAGGAAAATAGTATTCTTGGTTACATCCTATTACATATTGGACTCCCACCAGGTATGAGTGGCTAATAGTTTCTATTGGCAACCACTGAAAAATCAGAGAAGCTTTTTAGCTTTGATTTATGAGAGAAAGCAGAATAACACTCAGGAAGAACATAGTAGAGGTTTCACTTTCAGTAATTCTCATCTCTGCCTCATTTCATCTGAGTGCAGTTAGGAGCACAGCCAGGTGCCTTCAGCATAGCCACAGCCTTCGACAGTTGCTTCCACAAGCAGTGATTACACATGAAAGGATGGAGGACTGCTGGGATTCCTCTTGAACTTGTAAATACAGTAGCTTTCGTTTGCTTGAACACCCTGCTTTTAAGATTGTGTAAGAAGGATAGACTAATTAGAAACAGTGCAAAAAGTAGGTTATCTTTTAAAACTTGTCTCTACCTAATAAACTTCCTTTGTTGCCAGTGTGGTGTTTTTTCTAGGAGACATAATGCAATTGACTTAAAACTACTGCAAGATATAAACATTTTTCACCTGGGAACAAATTTGTCTTCTAAGTAAAATTAATCTATTGACTAGAGTGCTCTCAGAGTCTGAAACTGCATTTATCTTCTTAATCCTCTCAATCATACATTTAAATATGAATTGTGCAGCTAGCCATTCCAGAAAAATAGTTGGAGGATGTTTGTCCGACTGCCAGGGTAATTCTGCAAGATTTTCAGTATGCTATTTGAATATGGCAGTTGGTCAGAGTTTTCTATTATAACCTTATTAAATTCCACTCTAATCATAAAAACATTCTTCTTGAAAGAAAAAATGAAAAGAAAAAGGGGTTTATGTGCTACAGTTTTCCCTTTCAACAATCTCAGTGGTTTCAACCATTTCTGCATCTTGCATTATTGTTCTTCTCTGTGTCCTCTTTCTTTATATGAATCAGAGGAGATATTTTAAAACCTACTGGAGTGGAAAACTACAAACTAAAGAAAACTTTCTTGTCTACTCATGTAACTGAGTCAGAAGGAATCCCTGTCACTGGCTTCTTTCCTGAATTGTCTAAATAGTAGACACCTCTCAAAACAATTTGGAAATCATGACATTGAGATCTCCTCCTATTTTGATGTAAATTACTAAACAGTCACCAGCAGGTAGTAATTTAACTTCCAGCCTGACTGGTGGTTATGAATGAAACCAGGAAAACACCTTCAAATGGGTTAACTAAATGAATGTTTATATTTTTCACATCTACTGTTCAGTCCCACTCTGGCTTTACTTCCTGATTAAGTTTTGAGGGATGAAATGTTTATGGTAGACTTTTGTTATTTCTTTGCCTTTAATTAAAGACGAAATTGTAGCTTCTGTTGCCAATTAAAATAATAATTTCAATGTGAAAATTATGAAGACTCTTTAGTCCCTATGAAATTTTCTGAGTGGAAATAAAGGTAGAATATGGATAAATCTTGTAAAGCTTCCCCATACACGTCAGAATTGCCATTTTACTACGATCATCTCAACATGGAGCTCTGACAAATAACTACTTAGTGGACCTACTGGAAAGATATTGTTTGTATTCAATTTAGGAAAGAAATTGAAGTCACTATTTTCATATAAGATAATATGGGGCAATGACAACAATATTCAACAAAAGATAATTTTTATCTCATTGGAATCTTATTATTTGTGTGTTTATGTATATGTATATATGCATATATATTTTATATATATACATATATATTTTATATATATACATACATATTTTATATATATATATATATTCTCAGTGTAAAGATTTGAGCTTCACATAAATTTCAAACCTTTAGTCTCATTGTCTTGCCCTGACTCAGAAAACTTGTAATTCACTTGTTTGGAGAACCTGTAGATGACCTAAAATGCTGTTTTTCTTCAGAGTAAACAACGGAGATACGGGGCAAGCAGAATGGCCCTGTTATGTGCCAGTGATTGAAGGTCTTTACTGTATCACAAAATCCATGGATTTTGTTCGGTTTGGTATGAACATGGATTTGCTTATATGTCAGTAGATGAAGTGACAAGATGAGTCTTTGGAATTAAAATATCCTATCAAGTAGGTTTTAGCTGTATGTTCGTGGGAGACCTTACTGCCAGAGTAGTACGTATGACTGCTCCTTTCTCTTGCGAGGTACCCTAGTGCATATATAGGGGAAAAAATCAAACTTAGGAGGAAAAGTGTCTTGTGTAAAATGTGAACATGGCCAGAAGTGCTCTCTCAGAATAACAGAACTGTAACCAAAATAGCAGAGGATATGGTTTCATTTCTGTTGTCACCTCTTGGTTAGTATGGAGGTCATTAGTAACTTTTTTCGGGTAGTGTCTGTGTGCAGGCACTTGTAGACTCTGGTGCTCATGCATACCCAGTGCTTTTTAAAAAGCACTCTGGTGCCTTGAAATGACTTCTCGGAATGAGTGTCTGTGACAGTGCTAAATGTTTCCTAGCAGAGGAGTGCCATAGGCACTTTTAATAGAATTTAGAAGCTGATGGAAAGAGGCAAACTGTATGCTGAAATCCTGCTGTCTATCTGCAGCACAAGTCTAGCAGACAGGAAAAGCAAAACCTTCTGACATTCAGTAAACCCTGTAAGAGGTCTCCAGAGGGATTGCTTCTAGGAGTTGAACCATAACCTTTTTCTCTATGGGCGTCACAGTCTGTGTCTTGCTGCAAAAAATGCTGGCCAGTGCTCTAAACTTGATGTAGGCTATGACATTGGCATCTTTTCCTTGAGAGGTAAGATAAACATGCTAATCTATTTCATATAGACAATAAAGAATGCTGTCTTCTGGCTGGGATAGATGGAGTGCTTCCTCCCACTGGCTTAATAGTAGAGGGTTTTCTGTAGTGTTGTCACTACAGCAGTGCATATAATATACCTTCATCTGTGAAACCATAATTGTTGGCCTGCCAGTCCCTACTGTAACTGGCTTGGGAAAAAAGTACTAGTGATGTTGTGATTCTGAGTGGAGAAGTGAGTGCTGTCCTATTTGCTGCAGGTGACTTGTAAGAAAATAATAGAGTAACATAGAGGTCTTTGTCGGCAGGCAGCTTTCAGCTCCCTGAAATTTTGTTAAAGGTAGTGGGAGTGTTCCAGGAATAATTTTTCTGGATTTGTTTTTAATTAAATTCTACACTGCTGAACTGAGAATAATCAGCAGTATTTACCAGCTACTACAGGTGAGGTTTTTCAAATGTGGACTTTTGAAATATAGCTGGCCTTGTTTTGCTGAAATTTTCTGTCTTGAAAATGAAGAAGGATGCATTTTTACAGGCTGCACTGTTGAGTACAAAATGAGGTATTTCGATGAAGGAAATCAGGACATTACTCATGTCACTCATCCATAGCAAAGATGCAGCCAGAAAGTTACTTTGCGATGAAAATCAAAATAGCTTTATGTTATCTGCAAAGTTAATGTAGCAGTGTCTGAGAAATAATTTCTCTGTGTCGTGCAGCCACTGGCCCTGGAAATCTGGGAGGATCCTTCTCTCTGAGGCAATATTATTCACCAGAATAGAATATTAATTAGAATTCATAAAAATAGAATATTTTAAATTAAATGTTATAATTTTGGAAAAAATTACTGACACCAGTAACAATTTGGGCCCTCCTTATGGTGCTGCTTGAATCAAGGCAGTCTATGAGACTAGATGAATCAACTTTCTATGTACTTAGAATACTCTTCAGTAAAATTGGAAAGCTTTGTTAGTGGCCCATCTAGAGAGCTCTCAGGACTTTCAGAACAAGAAGTAACAACTCTTCCTAAATGCAGAAGTTTACTTTTCTGTCTGCTCTGGTATAACTTGGAATAATTGGAAGTGGAATAGCTGGATATCAAGATAAACCATATAGTCTAAATGTCCATGTACCAGTTGGTATTTACTTCTGCTGTAAGCCGCACACTACTCAGCTAAAAGTTTTTACCTATACATTCTGCTGTTTTGATTGTAAGGATTGGGAACATTTGCAGTCTCTTCTGTTCACTTTAGAGTCAGTAACTTTATCAGCTCTACATATGCCAAATACTGCTCTGCAGCATCTGGCTGTTAAGCTGTTTAATCTCCCAGGGAGAATCTTGGTTTAAATCCATGACTAAGAATCATATAAAGATATGTCCAAGGCAGATGCCTTTCAACTTGCGTAAAATTTGATATTGATGTGTATAATAAAGTCAGTCTACTTCTCAGAACTCTCCAAGTAATTTGGGCTCTCCTGAGCCCAAGAAGTGTCTGAAGACATTACTTATCTCTGTGTTTCATCTTGAGATCTTCAAGACACAAGATTTATGGCATCGGTTTTTTTTCACATTTGAGTCTTGCTGCTTCAACGCTTGTAGTTGTGGAAAACAAAACTATGCATGTGTCTTGAAAAGATAGTTAAAAGCAGTAGTATAAAGCTGGTATATATACATATACTTGGCTAAATACATTGAACATATTTCTAATTAGAAACAATATGAACATTGGAAAAAAACCCCAGGCAATATCTAGTATTACTGTTACCTTTCTAATGGTAGTTCTCAGAAAAAAAACAAACCAAAACCAAACATGAAAGCAGGAACATTTGCCTTGTTTCTAGACTGAAATATTTCCCTTTGCCATTTTAGAATAATTTTTGTTTTCTTAACTGTGTTGCAAAGGGACTCCTACCTCTTTGAAAACAGCATAACTATTTGTTTGAAATGAGAGGAAAATTCATCCATTCTATGGTTAAAGCAACTATAGAACTTAATTGGTGGGTAAATGAATACTTTTTCTTATATATATATATATATATATATATATATATATATATATATATATATACACACACACACATACATGTATATATATAATGTGAGTTTGCTTAAAACATATTTGAAATATGTGTGACTATGGATTAAATTACGCAATGCTGTATGATCCAAATATCTTCTTTTGCTTATATGCTAAAAATTTGAGTCCTGTGGTACTTCTGTTGTCACCTACTATACATAAGGTAAACAGACTTATGTTTCTTGAAGATGTAAAAATCAAGGAGAAATTCTAATAAATGTAAATATTAACCACTACACTCTATCTTATTTGTTTTATAAAAAATGTCGGAGCGAGAAAAAAAAAAAGTTGGGGTAGCCTAGTACAGGTTTTTGGTGGAATATAACTACCCAAAATGGCAACCTGACCATACAATGAAGCTTGCCAGCTTTTTTTGTAGAAGGTACAAGGTTTGAAAAGCACCTTTTTATTAGTAAGTATTTCTACTACTGGGACACAGATAAGCAAGCACTAAAAAGATAACCTGCTTGTTACTGCAAATATGTCCTCTCATTACAACACGTTACAAAATATCCATGACTTTGAAAATTATTTGGTTGTTGTATCATTCTATCTCATGGTAGGGAGATGTGCACAACACAGAAAACGTTTCTGCGGTACCAAAAAATTTTGAATAGAAGCCTCACCTGGGAACTGGTCAGACCACATATTATGTAAGTGTTGTACGATAATCGGTTGTTATTTTTGTGTTAATTTTTTTTTTTTCCATTTATTTAAATTGAGAACATTTTTTTCTATCTCAGTTTTTCATGGTAGGCATTTAGTTGTTTGTCTTCATCCTGTCATTGCTGCTTTACTCCTTTATATAATAGCTTTTTTTGTGGACTATTTGAGGCTTTTTTCTTTTTTTAAATTGTGTGTTCTGCCAAGAGCTTTAGTGAAAAAAAGCCTTTTCAATACTCACGTAAAATAACAGGGAGATGTGTATTTTTTGTTGCAATCACCAGCATTTGAAGGGAAATTATCTCAAAATAATTGTTATATTGGTTGTTTTTTATCCTATTTATTTGGTATGCTGTAAACATTTTTAATCCCCTGAATGCCAGCTAAAGCTAAAGCAGTTTTTCTTTTTTTCTCATTTTACATATACTTATATGATTTTTTCTTAGTTGTTCTATTCTTATATTTATTGTCAGTCATAGTAGATGTTACAGATTTGTGCTGAGGGTTTCAGCACAACTCTTACGAGGTTCATGCTAATGCTGTCTAGACTGTTTCTATTTAAATTGTGAGAATTGTTTCTATTTAAATTGTGACCTACTTTCGTCTCTGTCACTGCATCTGCAGATTCTCCTATTCATGTCATATTAATTTGTCCAAGTTTAATGATTGTCCTGACTCATTAGCTGGGCTTACAACACACATATGGGAGACCTCAACTAGGCCAAAACTCATTTCTCAGTCATGCCAGGAATGTGTTCCTATCTTTATCATGCCCTTTGTGACCCAATGATCCCAAGTAAATATTCCTAGTAGTTATTATCAATGTTTGCTGAGATACATTTCACAAAGTTTAACAAAATCACTTCATGATGGTCTGTTTATCTGTACTTTAGTGATGAGTGAGTAATATTCACTCTTATGCATGCAGATGCAGCAACAAGAATTGAGTTTTAATGCTGACTCATTTTTTCTTTGAGTACTGAATAGAAAAAATACCTTTCACTTTTAATTTTTCTTGATGCTACATTTCATAACAGCTTTTGCCAGTTTGATGACTTTTTTTTCCTTTTGTAATAGTGGAAATTTCTTGAATCTCTTCCACTGCTATTTTCTGCTGTTCCTGCTGTCCATCAGCTAATTAGTAAAATAGAAAGCATGTAAACATAACTTACTAAAGAAAACTTTAGTGGACATATTTCAGGTAGCTGTTCATGAAGGCAACTGGATTCTTCAACTCAGTATTTAGAGCCTCTGGAATATTTCAGCAATTTCATAGTGAAATTGACTCAAACTCTTCTTGAAACAATGCAGTTTCAGTTCTCCTTTTATTTTCAGAAGCAGTACTGCTTTAAATATTAATCTCTTCATTGTATGGAACATAATATTTCTTAATTAAAGAAGAAAATAAAAATGTCTGAAGTTACCCAGTTAATAGACTAAGTTAAATTAATAAAATTTTATTAACAACTTACTTGATTTTTCTGCCGCCCAAGCTTATCACTGTTTATTTTGTCTACTTAGGAGTGGTTTTCAAGAGGCTGAAGAGTGAAATTATTGCGTGTTAAGATGGTAAATTTGGCTTTCTGACTTAGTTGTTGAAATGTTGCAGGCTGTGTGGAGATTACAGTTCCATAGTGAGAGTTAGTTGGTGTTTATTCCTGGTTACGCTTGTCACACTCCAGTGAAGCTGAAACACAGTACTTCTGATGCAGAGCAACGCACGTGCAAGGTCAGAAAAATGTCCTGAAAGTTAGGTGATGAAGGCCTGACTGATGTGGAGCTTCAGAGAGCTGATTGTGAAAGACATAAACATCCTTTGCCCGATGAGATGTTCTAGGTGTGGTCAGTAAGTATTAGAATATAATTAGTTGATGTACACTTGGATATAGGTATTATTCCACATACGGCTTGCTGCTAACTTATCGATAGGAGGTCTGCTTTATCTTAGGCTGCTTTATCTTAGCAGGTGAAGTAGTCACTGTACAAAGTTTCACACAAGAGCTATAGACTATTTAAATCCTCAACTAAAATATAAATGGTTTGTAAATGGTTGCTAGGCCTTCTGGTGGGTTTCTACACCACTGTATATTGTACTGTATTTATCCCTATAATTGAGGATCTTTGATAGTAGGAGTATTGTGCAGTTACTGAAATACAAACTGTGTTCAGCACACAGTTGTCTTCAGCACTTGGCAGAGAGCTGTCTTCATTACTCTGGTGTTCAAATTAAAGAAAAAGCAGATCATCCTAAAACTAGAGAATTAGCAAATTCTCATACAAATTTTTTTAGAGCTTCAGAATCTTAAGTACTTTTCACTGATATTATTAATTATCTTCCTAAGGACTGTGGGGCTTTTTTGTCTGGTTTGGTTTTTTTGGGTGGTTAGGCTTTGTTGTTTGGACTTTTTTGGTTTGGATTTTTTTTTTTGAGAGGGGTGGGTGGGTTTATTGGTGTTTCGTGGGGTGTTTTTTGGTGTGGAAATGCAGCTAATGTGAATATTTTCCATAGAAATCTTTATCAATATGAAACAGAGCTGCTCTGAACATAAGTAAGTGTCTCGTTGTGTTTGGGCTGGATCTTCCAAAAGTGAGTGTACATTTGCAATTAGGTATGACTCACATAGCATTAAAACTCTGCAGTGAATTAGTTTAATTGTATATAAAATGCGAGAAAATGTAAAACTTAGAATAAGGTTTCTAATAGCAGAAGAAAAACTTTCCTTAGTTAAGAAGCCTCTGTTGTATTAGCATTACTGCATAAACCGAAGACACAGAAATCTTTAAAGAATTTAATTACAGTTGAAAGTCCATCAACAGGAGAAGGGACTGAACCCTTATGAAGCTAAATGGTTCATTCAAGCAGGTCAAGAAATCTGGGATTTGGTAGGACGCTGAAGGGTATCCAAGTGCAAGCCTTGGATGCAAAGTTCTGGGGTATTTTTGGATACCACAGCTCTCAGTACCCTGATTGACCTTTGATTTATGAGCTGCCATTTACAAAGTTTTAACTACTGGTTAGAAATATTATTCAAGAAGTCATTGAGATGAACTCAGTTATTTTGCAGAGAATTTATTGGTTAGGTTAATAGGTACCAAAAGTTACTGTTTAAAAACTAGTGGGTTTGAGAATTGCAGAGAACATAAGATACTCAGAATTCTTTTCCTCTGTGCTTTTTTGGGAAGTAGTCCTTACTCCTTTCTTATGTCACAGCAAGGGCCCATGTCAGAATCTTTTTGTAACTTTCCAGAACAGCCTAGAATGATTAAGTTTACAAGAATACACTTGTTTTCATTAGTTCATTCTTAAAAGAAATCTAAAAAGTGGAAAACAGTTTAGACTTCAGTCCTGTATAAGTAGAGATGTGGCTTCCTTAACTGATAATATTAGAGTGGAAGTGTGATGCCAATTGAATGTGACATAAATTTTTTCTATCTATGCCTACTCAGATAGTATGGCCTAAATGATACACTCTGGTTTTTGAGTTGTTTTATGATCAATGATGATGTGATGAGTTGAGTAACAGTATTTTTATTTTTTGCTTTCTCTCCACAGACATTTTAGTCATTAAAATTCAGTTATAGAGAGTATGTGGTCTTCATTCTATTTAAGATTAAAAAAGTCATGTATTGTAAGTGCTGAAAAAGCACTGTAGGATGACACTCAGCACTAATGCTCTTATTAAACCCAGCAATATACTTAAAGATATTTTCAGAGTGTAGTTCTTCTCTCCTAATAAAACCCACACAGGCATTTTTGTGGGAATGACAGAGACATCGTTGCATGCAATGATTGTTTGTACCTTGTAATGCATCAACATTGTCTCATTTCAAATGTAGAACGAACAGTTGAAAATCATCACACTGATTCACATACAGTGACATTTTTCCATCTTCACTTTTTGCTATAATATTTATTGTTTATTTCTCTCTGTCTTAAATTCCTGATCTAAATTACAAATATCTGGAAATATAGGTATCTGGAATGCATTGTTCAGATGTGAATTTAAGCAAGTATGATTAAGGTGCTGGTATGGGATCTTTCATCCTTGTAGGACACAGTACTGTGTTTAATACAAAAGCTTCAAATGGGAAAAATGAATGGAAACCAAACAAAGAAATGCTGGATGAAAAATCATAATGTTAAGTACAGACAGAACCATCTGAATAACTAAATAATAGCTATGTTACTAGAATGATTTGGGAGTCACTTAACACTGAATCTCACAAAGCAATGCAGAATACAAACTGATTGACATTTTCATAAGTAGTTTTTAAATGTGTACATGGCAATCTTGGCAAAACAATTTTTTATGAATAAGTTATTTCTTAAGGGCAGATTGTGTATCTGTTAAAAATGAAGATTTTGAGGTTATTGAAAGAGTTTACATTTTAACCTTTGTGTTAAACGACTTCATTTTGAAAAACAAAAATTATGAATGCATGCATGTGTTATGATCTTCCAGCTATTCCCTTTAAACACAAAATCAAAAAGAAAAAGTATACTGGTGTCAAAATAAAATAAAATTTTCTCTCATTTTCTTTCTACTAAAACCAATTTTGAAAAAGTAATTTCAGAACAAAAGGCACATTTTTTGATCTTGTATGCAGTGTTATATTTTGCTTTGGATTTCTGGGGGTTTTAATGAAGTTTGAAATTCAGCTTCAAAAATGAGCTCTTACATATCTTGGCAATGAGGAGAAAGAAGGCCTAGAAAAACTGGCATTTCAGAAAGAACTGAAACAAGTGACATTGAAACGAAGGGAAGAATGAGGTATGGAAGTGGGGGAACAATAAAAGTTTTCAGCACATGAAAAGTTGTTGGAAACAAGGGCAGTCCATGATGAATGTGGGCAGGATATGTTGATTAATATAGGATATAATTTATGTAGGATATGGGTTTATACTGTAGCACATTTTTCCATGTTGTTATTGGAAATCACGTTCTAATATAGACATTGAAATATTGGACCATAAGGTAGTAGAATATCTATTACTAAATTCTTCCTGAAAAATGTAGAGTGCTTATCAAAAAGTATGACAGTCTTCCTTGTGAGAGAGGTAGAGTTGTGAAAAAATTATCTGCTTTAAGGAACTAATTTTCTAAATATAAAATGGGATAGATGGCCTCAAGATTCAAGGTAAAGTTTATTTTTCACTCAAACCTCATAAAATTACTTTATTTCTAAATTTTAATGTTTCTTTTGTATTGGCATTCAAAGTACAAACCTGTTCTTAGTTTTGAAATGCTGAACAGGCTGGTTTGTACCACCTCTCTCACTTGAAAATATTCATTATATATTTCTGCTATTTACAGCCTCTCTTCAGACTTTCAGAATATAAAACAGCAGTGGTTTTCCCATAGATTTCAGGAATGAGTTGTTTTCCTCAAACAGAAACTATAATAAAACAAATTAATTAAACTGGTGGCTTAAAGCAATGATGATGTCTTTCAAGAGGAAAACAAACTGTTTATGGTTATGTGGGAGCCAGCCAATGAGAATTAAGTGCAAGAATATGACAAAATCACTCTGAGCTAAATATTCTGAGAACTTTGCCAAGGGAAATGAATTTATTTTTCCCCCCGGTACTTGCTTCACACAGATCATTAAAACATTGCAAGTCCAACAAATAGATGTGTGCAAATCAGAGGTTTTTCTCCAATTCTATTGGCAAGGTGGCTATTTGTGGCAAATTCAAGTGACATTAGAATTTCTTCATTTTGTCTTGTACTTTTCTAGTAACTTGAGAATTATTCAAGGATGCATTGATTTGCATGTGTCAGGATTTAAAATAAGGCTGGAAAATGCAGGCATAAAATACGGGCTTTGTAATTTAAGGTCATACAAGTACAAATGTTTGGAATAGTCTGTGTGCAACCACTTTTTCCTGTAAAGAGACATTACATAGCAAAAGATTTGAGTGTCATTAGAGTGGTTATTGAGGGCAAGGAGAAAATCAAGAGTTGGCTCATGTATTGCTGAATTTACCTGGAATGCAGAGCATACAAGTTCATTAATTTCTGCTAGGTGATTTGAACATTTTGGAACTACATTTACAATCAAGGTTACTGTGCAGTTTGAAGAAGGTTGTGGTTACATATTCTTAAAGCTAGAAAGTTTTTTTCCCCCCACTCCACCAGTTTTCTTCTGTTGCTGGGAATTAAGCTGAATTTTTGCTCTAACTCATGCAGGTCCCAAGAATGATTTATAATAATAATAATAATAATAATAAGCGCATAAGTTAGCCTTGCTTATTTTCTCTCACCAGCTGTGTCCTGGAGGAGGTACTGCCTTTAAATGTTATTTGGGGGGTGGAGGGGGGCATAATTAGAAACCACTCTTGCTTTTTTTAAGACTTCACATGAAATAGTATTATTTACAGATACTTTAGGAGTTACTGACGACGCATCGTAACTCTTTTAACAAGCTATTTAGTGTAATTCATGTGCAACCCAGTAGGAACAAGTCAAAACAACTCTCTGCAATTTCCCAGCTAGTCTTTCACTGGTCTGTGGTCGTGTCTTATATACGTGGCAAAAAAGGGCTTCTGTAGCCAGAAGTGTATTCTGCTGCATCAGTCTCACCTTTATCGAAACCTGTACAGAGTAAGTTCCTTGATGGAACAGCGTTACATAAATCTCCTTCACAACACACGGTTGCTCTTGTAAACAGGTAATGGGGTAATAAGAAAGGAAACAATTTGCTCTCCTTTCGCTCTAGTGTTTTAATCAGCTGGTTTTGTTTCAGAGGCCTCGATGCTTTGATAATGCTGGCAGGCAGCAGAGAAAGACGGTCAGAGTGAGACATCTCTGTTGCTTGTCTGAACTTTGGCATGAGAATGACAGTTGTCAGGAAATGCCTCAATTTTTATGCAGATCCCTCGTTGATTTTTCATGTCTTCTGATAATTTAGTTTTCTCTTTCCTCATATGATGTCTGTTAAATTTTATCAGTATCTCCAAGTTATTTTCTCCAGGTTAATACTTAGGGCTATATTTGCACAGAAAATTATTTTTTCTGTGCTTGTATGGAGCAAAGTAAGTGTATGCATACACATGTACATATGTATGTATAAAACAAGCATAGCTGACAGTCATTTTATAGAGGTGAACAAATAATATAAAATCATAGAATATCCTGAGTTGGAAGGGGCCCACAGGGATCCTTGAGTCCAGCTTCTGGACCTGCAATTCAGCTTTTGTTATGAAGGTAATTCTGACAAAGTTATTGTGTATACTTGCTTCAGCTGGTCCGGTAGGAACTGGCGGGTAATCATTAGAAATATCTGAGAATAACTCCTTGGTACACATTTGACCTCCCATTTCAATGGACATGCACCATGTTTGACTGCAGACTATCTTAATCTTTCTCAGTTTTCTCAAGTATCATTCAAAAGCAGAATCTTTTTATAATCTCAGTAAATCTCTTTCTTAGTATATTCATATCCTAAAATTACCTATGACTAAATCTTGTATTTGATATCATTTTATTTGGATTAAATATTTTACTTTAAGCTTACATATCAGTTTATTAGAAAAACCTCACATACTTTTTATCAAGTTTTTAAAACTTGCCGCATTTTATCTTTCATGAAATGTCTTTTTAACCTGACTTCCAATAATTCAGAAACATATGCCATATCTATTAACAGTATAAATTTATGAGGGCTAAAGTAGGCCGGTTTCGTCTGGAATGTTCCAGTGTAATTTGAAATGGAAAATACAGTTGTTTCTGACAGTTCTACTGTACCAGTTATACTTTGTGTATTTGAAAGACTGGGATTTGAGATGAACATTTCTATGTTGGATAATTCCTTCTAACCTATTTTTCAGTAGTGAATATGTCCAGGACACCAGACAATCACCAGAAACAGCAGGATATCAATAAAACTCAGAATGAAATCAGATGTCCCACAATGCCCAGTTTACAATTTTGTGTAAAGACCATTACTTCTTTGGCTAATAAACTTGTTGATGTACTGGAGATACAGATGTTCTCTCTTCATGTTTGATTCCTCGATCCCACTTTTCTGGTTTTAAGGTTGCCTTTTCAGTATTTTCATTCTACATTTAAAAGTATAATATTTTGTTCCTTGTGAAACATTTCTAGTGCATAGATTAGCATATCTGGTGCTATTTATTCCTCTGACATTGTGTGGTAGTTTCCTATTCAACAGACATTGATTACCAGGATTGCAATGGTGAATTCAGTGCCCAGGACACCAAAGGCAGCATTCCTGAGGCATTCCTCTCTCACTGTAGCTCTCAGCTTTCGTATCAATAATAGGGGAAAAAACCCCAAAACTCTGGGGTGGTTAAAAAGCAGGTAAGTTTTGCCAGAGAGGTTGTGGGCGCTTGTAGGTGCTGTATGTCTCTGCTGGATGTGCCTCAAGATACTTGCTCTGATCAGATCTATTTTGAGCGAGAGACTGGACTGGATGACCCCTTCCCTTCCAAAGTTATGACTCTGTAATTTAATTTGTCCCTTGTAAATATTAATGAAGGGGAAAAAAACCAAAACAAAACACCAACAAAACCCAAAACAATGTTCTAGAAAGAGCATCACATACTGCAGTAGTATATTTCCTCTCTGCTTTATTTGTCTTTAACTTGATTGTTCAATAAAAAATGTGTAAAGTTGAGGGGGTTTTTATAACTAATTTTGCTAGAAGTTGACAGATAACAATTCCGAATCTTATGAAAAATTGATCATACATGGTGCAGTGCTTACTGAAAGAAATTGACTTTTTAATGAAGTTATGAATATATAAATCCTTTCTAGTTTTCACTTTTATATTCGTCCTGACCTTCCTGTATTCGACCTGACCTTTGCCCTCAGCCACGTTGTTCTAAATTGCTTGTTCTCAAATTGGTCAATGAGTTAAGAAATGGTCATACATGGAAGAATGTGGTTTGTACTGCCTAGACCATTAAATTCCTGATCAAGTTAGAAAGTTTTGTTCAGGTCCTTTGATATCAGTGTCTTTTGAATAATGATAAAAAATGACGGTGACATGACAGTGACGTTATTGCCTTCTGCCTACTAAAATTTTAAAAGAAATTGAACACAAGTCCCAGCTCTTGCTCTTGATGTGAAAATTCTGTGTGGCACTACTGCGAATCACCTACCAGAAGTTACGAGCCTGGTACATTTTGTGGGTCTGTAAGATGTTTCCTACACACTGATTGTAGACACACCGTGATGAAAAGACCTACATCAACACAACTTAATGTGTAGGTGTTTTGTTAGTTGAAAGGTAATGAGTTTACAGGGTTTTACAGGTAGATGGATAAATATTATAGTGTTACTAGCAAATTGATATCCTTGATAGAGGAGCATGATAATTAGCTCCTCTTAGTAGTTTCCTAGGAAATGCTCTGCACTTCAGTCATTACTGCTCAAACTCATGGTCTAACAAGGAAGATTACCGCGTGATTTTTATCATGTTATCCAATGTACTCCAAAAGAAATATATTACCATGAGTGAGGTATAGATAAGGCTTGGAAGTGCTGATAGCAGCTGCCTGAAGGTCTCACGCAGGGCTGGTTGCAATGGTGCTACTGTAATGCTTTCTGACATGGCAAGTCTGTTGGAGAATTATTTCTCTGAATTTCTGCTAAAGCCTGACTTTAAAGTCAAGTAAAACCAAAAACACTAAACAGAGTTCTGCTGTATATGGGGAAAGAAAACAGAGGGAAGCAGAAAAATTAAAGATGTTATCTCCATATCGCAATCATTTTAAAGATGGGGGCGGAAAATAAATTTGCCCATTGTGATTTTATTCTCTGCAAATACTCAAGGAAGCAAATTTTTGTTGGAAAAAACCCATAAATTTTTATTCATATAAGCTAATTTTCAAATATATAAAAACTCGGTTTGATTTTTTTAATATCTATAACTTGATAGTTTCATATTCAAGAAATTCAGACTGCCTTTTTTGTCTCATTGACTCATCTGTTTTGTGTGTGTATGTTTGAACCTGATGCTTGTATCTGATTTCCTTATTTTGCTGCCTTATTTATTTTCAGTCTTCCTGGGTGATTTTAGGTTTCTCTGTTTGTGCCTTCTCTGACCCTGCAGATTCTACCTTCTCTTGATTGGCCTTTTTTCCTCAGTGCAAAGCATTGTGCTGACACTCATACCCATGCAGCTATTTGTGCATTTGACCTGTTCTTTATTCAGATCACTTTCTCCAAGACTGATATATCTTATTGGATTATATTTAGTGACCACTTTACATACAGAATTCTGACTCCACCTCAGGAAGCCCTTTTAGATATGTCTTCATTTGTAATGGATGAATTTTGTTGGTTGTTAGTAACCAGTTGATGATCCTCTTGCTTGTGCTGCCAGATCCGTTTCATAAAGAGCAGGAAACTTGTGCCTGGATTGCTACAGAGGTGTTTTCCCCAAATGACCTGTGCTTCTGCAGTGCCTCTCGGTGCTGTTCAGCACTGATAATGTGCATGCTCTCTGCTGTGCATTATGACAGTCTGAGTGACACACCATGCAATGAATAATAATGTGTCATAGCTGCAAGTAGTTAGCTTCCCTCACTTCTAGCACCTTGCCTAATGTGCCTCTCCCACACAGTTTTGTGACAAAGGGCTGAGATATATTTATATACTTGCTCTCATTTAACCAAAGCAGAAAGTCTTGTTGTTCTAGAGCTTAGCATACAAGGTCTTCATCAGCATGGTTGCCCTATAAATATCCTACTTAAATACCTCAGAGAATCAAATCCCAAAGATGGGCATGGGTATAATACAGAGCTAGCCCAGAGAAAACATCAGTTTGCTAAAGTAGGAATGTATATGATGCAGATGTTTGAAGTTTTCTGCAGCAAGATATGAAAGAGGTGTCTCAAATGTTTTCCCTGTCATAGTATTAGCATTTTCTGGAAATAAATTCACGTCTGTGAATAAACTGTCTAATGCATATTCCCTCTGCATAGAATAGCCCCAGCCATTATGACAAGTTGTAGTTTGTTTTGAGGTTTTTTTGGTTTTTTTTAACTGACCAGCAGGCTTAATGACTGACTCATATCCTGCCATGCACTGCCTCCCACCTAATACCATAGTGACAAGCTGCTCGTTTTCTTCTGTTCAAAAGAAATAAGGAATAGAAATTAAGTCTTTCAAAAAATGGGATAGATAGTCATCAATATCAGTATGATTAAACTGACCTGGATGGTGCTGACTACCTGTAAGACATACTCCTTACCCCTGCAAGGTTACACATGGACCTTAAATATTTAGCACCTCTTAATTTCTGCTATATAAGCAAGCAAAAAAATAGTGTTCTTTTCTGGAAGGCTTTTAAACATGAAAACATATGGGAGTTAGCTGATTAATGCAGTTAGACAAAATCTGTAAATCACAGAATTTTCCAAATCCACGTTTAAGCACCTTTTAAAATCCCTCTTAGAGGTTTTGTTTGTAGATTAAAGTCAGGTTTTGTGATGTTCTGACATTGTTAAGAAAAGTTTAAATTGAAGAATTTCAGCAAGCACAAATTCTTGGGTGAACAATAAGAATATCTGATCTTAAAGACATCACTTTAATGTGAACAACGCCAGTGATGCTCTGCCTACAAACAAGCAGAAAATCATAAACTATCAAGTTCAAGGACCAATCTGCATCTATCTCTCTAAAATGATATATTTTCCAATATCTAAAAGCTAGTTAATTTTAGAATATATATCTAAATTTTGTCAAATATTTGTTAGATTTTTAAAATGTTCTTTTATATAAATATCTATTCGTTAAATCTTTATGACCATAAAATCCCCATGCCAATTGCATTTAAACATTACCATTTGTCATGATAAACATGCATGTACATAGATTATGTGTTTCTATAAAAGGCAGAAACAACCCAAGCTTTGATTCTTCTATCTGCAGTACTCATGCAGGAAAAGAAACAGCAATTTCATACAATTCTGCAATTTTCAACGGCTATTTGAATTCTTGAAAGAATGCTAAGGGAAAATAATTCTGTAAAAAAGATCACTTTGGAACCATTTATTTATTGTTTCTTTTAATGTCAATAAATATCAATTGATAGATTTCTATTTTGTTTGTATTTATTTTCCTAAGAAAACTGAGGGCAGGAGCATTAAATAAAAAAAACAAACAAATGAATTTGTCTTTAATAATCATATTTCTGCAGAAACTTTTTAATATGAAGCTGAAACACCTTTGCAACCTTAATTTTTTGAGAGACTATATTCAACTTTTTCTTTGAACCTAATATTTTCTTCTAAATTTCTCTTCCAGAAAAGAAATTCTAGTAAAATGTACTGTATGTGCTTTAGGATTACAGATGGTTAATTCCTGGTTCCAGATCTATGTCTTCATATATGGAATTATTAAATGTGTTTTCCAAAAGTGATGACTCATTGTAGTTGGCTCATCTTTGGAGAGCACATTATAAATGGAGCTGGATTTAGCAAATATTGCTGTGCTGCTTTTGAAAATAAGGCCCACTTGAAACATTTTAAGTGAAAGGTCATATCCCTTGACCTCCTGATTTTTACAAAATATATTTTCCATTAAGTTTTGAAGAACTTTTGGAAAAGTTGTCATCAGCCTTTTATTCTAATTTTCTTATTATTAGCCCTTGTTATTCAAAGACTATCAATACTGTGATTTTGGAAGCCAATAGTGCTCCTTATTTCTTAAATTATAGATTTTTTTATATTTTATATTTCCACCTACATGCACAAAGGAGTGTAAAGCAAACACAATTTAATGGAAATGCAGTCTCAATCTAAGCTACGAGAAAAGTGCAAGGAGAGAGAAATAGAAGATGTGAGAAACCAAAAAGCATTCAGTACAACTGTGGATAAAACCCAGACTTCTGTGCATCATCTCCTGTGGTTTTGTTTTTTTTCTGCACTCAAACAATATTATAATCATGATGTGCAGCTTCTTAAAACAATGTTTCATCCCTTACAGGTGTTTTATCCTGTTCATCACCAGAAATAGTTTCTTTAACAAGAAACTCTTCCCTAGACCTAGAAGATCAAATCTGATTCAGTAAGGTTGAGTTTTGATTTAATACGGTACCATTCCTCCTGGGAATGAAGTTCAGAGAGTTTGTAGGAAAACTTAGCCTAAAGTATCTTTGAATTAAAAAAAAAAAAAAAAAAAAAAAAGAAGAAATACTCTTAAATAATCGTTATTCTTTATTCTTGCCATCACTTTCAGCACTTGTGACTGACAGCATTTCTTAACTTCCTATCAGGATTTCTAACATGGGGTCAGTAAAGAGTGAGAAAAGTTCTCAACCACAGTTCTTTTTTACAACTTTTCAAAAGATCCTGCCCTGATGGGGACAAAGATGTTTATTCATATTAAACCTGTTTCCTCTCATTGTCTCCAAATTATAGAGGTACCTTTTCCACTTGTAACATTTCCAGGCCTTAAGTGCAAATCCGATGAAACTTAGTCTTGGCTGTTCTCCCACTTACACTGCTTTTTGAAGTGGAGGTTATGGAATGACCTGTTATGGAATAACCTTGTATTCTTTTTAGGAATGACACTACAGTGGACTAGACAGACTAGTGGTCTGTTCTGGAGTGGCAGTAACCCAGTAAATTCCAAAAGAGTTTCAAGAGGCTCATCATTGTCTTGTAGTTTTTCATCCATCTCTTTAAGGTGATACCTAAAGATGGTTAGGTATTTCATACGCTCTTGAAACGATGTAGAGTTTGAATGTCTCTGTGGAGATAGAAGGGAGAGCTGGGCACTTGGTGAGAAAATCCAGAGAAATCAAGGTTGAAGAGTAATTTTTTAAGTACCCTATACCATAGTTCAGAACATTTGTGAGTATTAATACAGCGCTTCTTGCCTTTGTTCATTTCTAGGTCCTAAGCTTTCTCTGACTTTTCATCCGTCTAGTTTAAGTCAACATCTGTCAAAGTACACTTATATTACAACAAGAATCTTGAATTATTTAATATCAGGTATTGACCGCTAGGGTACAGGATAAAATTATAATTATTTAGAGGGGTGGGGTTTTACCGTATTTGCTGCCTTATATGTTCCAATTTGCCTTGCCTGGTGTAGTGCACATCCTGTGATGATAACAGTGTCACATCAGGCACTGACACTACTGGGAAACTTTACTCTCCCTGATCCCAATAGCAGTGACTCCTTCCTGTTTAACACATGCAGTAAGTGTTATTTCCATTTTACAGGTAGAGTGGCAGGCGTGCAGAGAATCAAATAGTCCATCTTGAGATCATGCAAAGACTCTGGAAATACAATTCCAGTGAGTCCTGGCTATAACATTTTTGATGCCCATATCACTAGCTGCGGTCCTACAAGCACCAACGGTAAGAAATCAGGTCCTTATATATATTGTATGCATTACAGTATATAATTAAATCCATTTGAATTTAGATAAATCTGAAAAAAAAAAAAGTTTATGTTTTTTCCTGGTGGCCAAGGATGAGCCATTAGTGATTCAAGGGAAAAAAAAAAATAAAAAAGAAGGGAGTAGAAAACAAAATCACGATGAAAAAACAGGGTTTCTTTTCATATTGACAAATGAGGATGAAGTGAAAGTTTGTTTGTTATGTAAAGTGATTCCACAATGTTGGACATAGAAATAGAAGATGCTGAAGATATTTAGTTGACGTAAATTATTTTATATGTACCTGAAAAGAGATCTTGACAATTAAAATTGTCCTCTTGAGAAATGTTATTTATGCCATGAAATTTTCTTCTTTTTTCCATTTTGACAATTTGTCCTCTCTATGTGACATTTCTTTTCCTCCCCAATTTATTGAAAGCTGTAAATTTCTTTGCGTGGTTAAAGCAAACCATTATGTTTTTTGTGATGAAAATTTAGAAGTCTTGAATGTTACTTTTTCTTTGGCTCAGAAGTTAAATTGTAAATCTTTTCCCTGTATCAGAATTTCACTTTAAATGAATGCTAAACATGAGGATGAGGTAGGAAAATATGGCTGTTAGGTTGTCTCTCATTAATGTTTTGAAGCATACGTGGTTAAGATTTAATTCTCAGTATGTGGAAATTGTGTTTTCCTGTCACAATAACTCCACAGGAGAAGAAATTAGGATGTCTGATACATTCATCTCTGTGTCAAAGTATCATATTTTTGCTATTTAATATTCATTGAGGGGAAAAAAAGGCTGTCACACTATAAAGATATTATTTTCAAATTCACGCATCATTCCTGCCCAGGTCTAGTTGTCTGTATTCTTAAATTTTACATTCTTAAAAAATAAGCTTAAGAGAAACAGTCCTTCTTTTTCTCTCTGCTAGCATTTTCCAACCTCAATGATTTTATAATTCTGTGATTTACAAAACCAAATACATATTAAATGGGGCATGAATATAAAATGAAGGGCTATGCTCTATTTTCATTTACACCTGCATTAATCTGGAGGTGCTCCATTGAAATCAAAGGAGTTATTCCTCCCTATGGAGTGAATTCACAACAGCTTAATGTCGATGGCGCTCAGTCCTGGAAAGGAGAATTCATCTAGATCTGAATTCTGACATAGGAAAATGGCAGGATTTGGTACTGTTCTCAGGCTGTAGACTGAAAACACTTGAAATTTTGTTCTACTGTTGAATACAGTAGTTCATTTCAGTCAAAGGCACTCATATTTTTTAAGGAGTTGAAAAATATGCCCATTTCCAAGAACTGGAAATTGGAAGAGAAAAATACAAAGCTATACTTCTTCCTCTGTGGCTTCTTCTTATTCTTTAATGTCATTATTATTATAATAATAGCATTATTATAATATATATATAACAATATATAGTTATAACCATAAGCCAATAATAATAATAATAATAACAATAATAATAATAACAACAATAAAAATTGTCATAGGATAGGGGTTTGCTCATGCACTTCTTCCTTATCTGGAGTAATTAGTTTAAGAAAAACTTGGAATAGAATGTGAAAAAATTGTACTGAAGGGCCACGTGGCTACTATTACTGTAGAGATGCAATGTGCTCGGATTTCAGGGAACATGTCTACAATCTATTTCTAACAAAATGAACATAAGTTAACTGTTTTTGAACAAACACGTTTGGATTCGTGCATGTGGTGAGGAGCTTTGGGACTCAAAATATTTGTCCTTCCATGTTTTGGAAATAACTGCAGCAAAAAAAATTTGAAGATTAATGATGGTTTTCAAGATGTTGAAGTCTAAGACAGACTTTGGAATGGAAGTCAAAGTTTGAAGTCACATGGAAACAGATACTCTGCAAAATTGTGGTATTACTTAAACCAGCAGAAATTTTGTCACTGGCCTCAGTGGAACCAAAATTCTTCTGCTGAGTACAAAGGAAACTTTTGCAGTTATTTTACTATGTGATTACTTTTGTAAATATGTGTAAAAGGATTACTAACCTAACTCTATTAAATGCTAGGTACCCTAAAGTCATGCTGCAATAAACTTAAAAGTTATTACCAACCCTAAAGAGTAAGCTCTTGGTAGGGGCATAATTTCATAGAAGTTCTAACATGAGCTATTTTTATATATTAAAAATGTATAAAAATAAAAATATTGTGTTGCAATTCTGACTAGGGCATACATGTATATATATATTGCAAAACAATTCCAAAAGCAAAATTAGGAAAAGTTTACCCTTTTTCTGTTATTAGGTTTTTTTTCCTCATTTTTGTTTTCCTCAAAACATCATTCATTTTAGAAAAGAAACACCCTCTGCTATTGCTGCATTGAATGAATGCTAAGCACACAATTCTCCTAAGCCCACAGTGAACAAGAGAATCTAAGAGCGCTTTAGAAAATACATTTTTACCAGTTAAGTATGAGGTTTCCTACTTTTCTTTTATGTAAATACTTCTACAGACTGTTGAATTGCAGAATCATAGAACACCTGAGGGTGGAAGAGACCTTCTAAGGTCCCCTAGTCCAACCCCACTGCTCAAGCAGGTTCACCAAGAGAAAATTGCATAGGACCATGTCTGGAAGGTTTCTGAATGTCTCCAACTGGGGAAGACTCCACAGCGTCCCTGGGAAACCTGTGCCAGTGCTCTTACTGTCATAGTAAAAAATCATTTCATGATATTCAGAGGGAACCTGTGGTGTTTCAATGTGTGCCCACTGCCTCTGGTTCTGCCGCTGGGCACCACCAGCTCCATCCTCTTTGCACCCTCCGTCCATGTACACGTAGACATTAATAAGATTCCTTGAAGCCTCCTCTGCTCCAGGCTAAACAGTCTCAGCTCTTTCAGCCTTTCCCCATTGGAAAGATGCTCTGGTCTCTTGTCTTCATGCTGCTTTGTTGGATTCTCTCCAGTCTGTCCATGCCTCTCCTGGAGTAAGCAGCCCAGAACTGGACACAGGACTTCAGGTGTAATCTCTCTGGGGCTGAACAGAGGGGAAGGATCACCTCCCTCAACCTGTTGGCAATGCTTTGCCTGGTGCAGCCCAGGATCCCATTAGGCCTCTTTGCAGCAAGGGCATGTCCCATGATCAGCCTGGGGAATTGGTTTTGCCTCTGCCTAACTTTGACAATATGTGACTCAGCTCCATAAGGAGAAATTCTAGAAAGTCTCTCTAAAGAGCAAGCTGTTTTCACTGATGGATGGTTAGCATGGAAGATGAAAATTTGTACAAATGTACAACAATTCTAAACTTGTCCTGTTAACGCAGCTGCGCGTGGAGCATGCAATGAACATACAGAAGTTTTGAGAAGGTGGTTCCCTTAAAATGCAAACAACAAAGCCCACCATTCAGCTCCATCTTTACCAGAAACAATTGGTGTTATAATATTATGAAGAGATGAGTTTATGAACAGTCATGATCACATCTGTGTGCCAAAATCATGTGCTGTGGTTTTACCCAGATTTTCCTGGAAGGAGAATATATTTTCTCTTATTTCTTCCAGGCTGCTATGACCCAGTAGAAATTACCTGCAAACCAAAATTTCTCACTAGAACTGTAAACAGCAGAAAACCCCCCCATGAAAATTAATAAATGAGGCAGTATCCATCAGATGTTAATTTTGATGGTTATGCATGTGATTTTAGTGCTTGTGGTATTAAAAGAATTGAACAATAATCAGTGAAATCACATAAACAGGAAATTATGTGCTGTGGGCTCCAATTACAATAGAAAACTCACAGTCTTCCTGTGAGATTATGTATGATATATTTTATATAATCTGAGATTTTTAGGATTTCCATTGAATTAATAAATTGATTAGTGAGCTTGATCCTGGATTTGTGCAGTCAAAAGTATGTTTGTCAGCAATTTTTATTCCCTTTTGAAAGTAGTAAGCTATAAGATAATTCAAGTACTCTCTCCATATGCAAACAGATTCCCGTCAGTAAAGATAAATGAAATAGAAAGAATATTATGTTCCACAGTTTTCTTTATGATTTCCTCATGTTTATTTAAAAGGAAGGTGGGCCTGTCAACTGACTTAGGAAAATGTTGCAATTGCTTTTCACTTTGTCTAAGTAAAGTGGTCTGGTTTAACTGTTTTCTTCTCAAAATTTGTTTATGTTTATTCAATTACAATATTTCTCTTCTCCTTCATTTGGAGTCAGAATCCTCTTCTTTTAGGCTTTAGCCATGTTTCTCTTCCACCAAATGACTGAGTATTGTGAATATTTGGTCTTTTCCACTAGTCTCTTCCAGTGTTAGTCATACACAGAACTACAGTTCTATAACTCACCTTGTCCGTCGGAAAGGAAAAGGTGTTTTATAACAATCTGTTGTTCATGTTTACTTTATGAAGGTTTGCCAGTACATACATTTGAGTTTTGTTATCCTCCCGTACTCAGGATTGGGCAGGATCAAAGGCAATATAAAACAATAGTGTTTGAAGGCAACAACATATAATGTACTGCAGGAAAAACATAATTCTCTCCAGAGCTAATGATAGCCTTTTAACATTTGATTAATTTGAGTAATTGTGATGGCACCAAAATATTTGTTTTAAATAGGTTTAAATAGGATTTAAATAGCATATGTGACATATATGCTTGCAAAACGGATAATGCAATTGTATTTTTTTATTTTGTTTAGTATAAGGATATTTACTTTTTCATGTAGCATGGAATGTTGTGTTATAAATATTGCAAACTAGATTGCTTCAAAGTTATGTTCTAAGAAGCTAACCACACTATCATCTATGTTTATTGGGTGATAAAGCCTAATTGATGTATTAAAGATAACAAACTTTGAGAGATCATATCATAACCTAGAGAGTATTGCAGTTTTGATCCTTTTTTTTGTTTAGTCACATCTATGGCAGCAAATATATTGTCTTTGTATATAGAGAGAGATATGTAATCTATTTAAGTACTGTTATCTGTTAGAAATGGGTATTTTGATGTCGTTTGGAAATGTGCACATTTCTATCATAAGTATCACTTCGTATCAACGGAGATACTGTAGCTGTAGCAGATGCTTGTGTCTTAGATTCTGATTGGATGCCCAAAAGTTGTGTATCTTCTGTACCTGATGCCTATAGATTTAATTCAGTTATAGAAACCTTCACTTTCACTCACAGGTTCTTTAATAGCAGCAGGAAATTGTTCAGGAACTTTTTAAAGACAGTGGAGAAAACATATTAGACTGTGATGTTTTTGTCCTTCTGGGAAAAAGAACAACCTTGTGGTTTTTTGGATTTTGAGTAATAAAAGGAAAAAGACTCTCATAAGATGTTTGTAGACCCAAAATATACCAGCAGCATCAGTGAATCAGACAGGAAAAAAATAAGCTCACCAGCTGAGAAAAAGATTGTTACTTGTCAGCAACCTCATCTCCTACCACACTCGTAACCTTCCCCCAAAAACCCCAGAGACTTTTTTAGCATTTTTGAAAGACTTCTAGGTTTGGGTTATTTATTATTGCTACACACTCAGCCCTTCACCCATTCCCGGTAATTTTTGTTTGACATTGATTTCAGGTATAGTAAGATCAGATGCTAAATGGGCCTGTTCCAGTTGCTTAACTTATATCTAGTAGAACTTTCTCACCAGAAAGCCTGTTGAGTCAGTAGAATAAATCTGAAAGTCAATGTTAATGATTCAGTAAGTGTAACTTGACTGAATTCAGCTAGCTTATGGATTTTATAATTCTGGAAAAACTTCTAATATGACATATAACTTAGTTTATTTTATTTTCAAGTATGTCAATTTCACATGAAAGCTGAAGCCTGAGTAAGGATACCAAACATGTCTCGACTGTTTGAGAGAGGACTGAGCAAAGAGCTAGTTATATTATCATATGCATGGAATAACTCAGAATTACTGCTTAATATTTGAAGTTTGCTATAATTACCATTAAAGCACCTGACTAATTCTTTTTTGGAGGTTGTGTGGAGGAGTTAGATCTATAAATAATATCTTTCTGATTTTGAGAGAGACAAATGCCAGCACATACATCATCCGTATTCTGTTTCCATGAAGCGAGTAGCGTATCTGACCTTATACATGCAAAATTTTCTGTAAGATTTCCATTGAACTTAGATCCCCGAGAGAAACACAGCACAAGCCCGGCTCTGAGCATTGTAGGTAACATAGATAACTACATGTAACATACCTGGGTAGGCAGGTAAGACCATAACAATCATGTGAGTACTTCAGTAACCCAAATTAGGGAGCCAATTCGGAAAACTCCAAAATGCATGTCAGAAGTCATTCTAATCAAACTGTGGCAGATTTGATAGGTGAGCCTAGACATTGCACTGTTGCGTGGCTGTCACAGCTCACTGAAGGCAGAACTTAAACTCACTGAAACCTTGAAGCCATTCAAAAGGCTTTTGCCCTTGAACAACTGTCAAAATGGAGTTTTAGGTAATGTGTGTGTGCACACAAGTTTTGAAAAAACATTGATTTCTGTAATAGGAAAACAGATTGTCTTTCAAAGCAAATTATTTTCACTGTTGCAGTTTTTGCAAAGATAACTTTATACCTTATTTCACATCATTATCGTGCCTTTGCATCTGTGGCCAGAGCTGGTACCTGCGAATACTGGTTGCTCTGTTCTCCTTTTGCAAAGACAACTTTATCCCTCATTTCATTTTGCTGTCATTTACTCTGCCTCAGCGGCTAGGCTGGAACCTACGAATACTGGTTGAACTGTCAGAATCAGGCAGGCTTTTAAGAAAATGAGTTTTGACATTCCTTTCCTTAAGATGATCCCTTGTTTTTCAATTACTGCTTTCTGACTTGGAGATTTCTTAAGGTAACCCTGAGTTTGTTCCCAGTCTGTCAAGCAGGTGGCAGCAATGCCACGTCGGAGCAGCTCTCGGCCCTTTTCCCTGACATCAAGTGTTAATGCAATTGACCAATCAGTGCTAAGATGATGGGAGGTAATTGGGTAATTGTATTTTACTGATCACAAGCAGAGAAAAGGGGAAGGGGGGGAAAGAAGAAGAGGGGAGGTGGGGGGGAAGAAAAAGAAAAAAAAAAAAAAACGAAACAACCACAACAGAGGAAGAGGAGAGAGAACGGAAAGGGAGAAGGAGGTGTGTAGCTGGAGAGACCAGCCCTGGGACAATTGCAAATCCTAGGGTGCCACTGAAAGGTGGAGAGTAGCAGAAAGCCGGAGCGACTGAAAAGCGGAGCTACTCCCAGCAACAACAGCAGCTGTCAGGAGCTGGATATACACATACATGCGTCCCTACATGCACACACAGGGAGAATTCAAGCTGAAGCTCGTAGGAGGAAGGAAGCGTCTCGGCTGTGCAAAGGGCTATGCATGTCAGGGATGAAAGTAAAAGCTGAAAGAAGCGGCTGCGCTCCTGGGACTGTGTCATCTTGGAAGGGAGGGAGGCAGGAAGGAAGGAAGAAAAGAGGGAAGATAACTGGCATGTGGAAGAAGATGGGAGACTAACTCACTGCTGTGCAGAAGGGAAATCCAACTTGTACATCTGAAATACACCAGGCTCAGCTTGGAAATGAGATCAGACCTGCATTGAAACACAGAAAGGGAGGAAAAGGGAGGCAGAGACTGGAGAGCTTTTATCCTTCTTCCTGTCTCTCTTTCCCTTTCTCTCCTCAAAGAAGAAATAGAAGTTTATCGCTCTCGGTGCTTCTGGATTCATATAGCTGCTGGACAAAAGATGGAGAGGAAGATGAAATGAAAAGCAACGGGTGCTTCTGAAATTTAAAGCTAAGAGGACAAATCACATCTTCCCGGGATTCTTTGTGCCCCATCGGGGGAGTTTTAACGTCTGAAGGATTTTGAGAAGTGGGGGGGGGAGAAGGCGAGAGTGGGTGTTAAAAATACCCATACCAAGTGTTTAAAAAATAATGAGGTGATGGATTTATTCTTGACAGCTGGTGGGAACCTTGAATTTTTCTCTACTCCCTCCCTCCTTCATTTCATTTAATGTGAAATTATGAAATTGCAGAGGAGTTGGAGGGAAGGCAAAAGGATATAACGTGGAGTTTGAAACAAGGAGAGGGTGCTGATGCTGTGGATTGCTGGCTTCTTGCCGAAATCAAAAATCCAATTGCGCACTGGGTTGTGATTGGAAATCTAATCAGATCTTTGGAGAGGGGGGAGAAGGACTAAAAGTTTATTGTTTTGACAGGCAGGAATAAAAATTTTAATACTAAAGGAGATTCTTTTCTAAAGGAGTGTGGGGGAATAGAGAAAAAGAAGAATGGGAATCCCCATTCTAATGTGGAGACACATGGATTGGATAATTGATAGTGCAGCAAAGAAGGGGGAAAAAGAAAATTGCCTGGCAAGACCTGGATCTTAAGTGTCACAACAAAATTACATTAAAAGAATATAGATGGAGGATTGCTTAAAAGGAAATACAGTTATTTCTGCTCTCCAGAGAAAAAACAAATAGCAATGGGGAGCAGTGGAGCCAGAGAGGAAGAAAACCTCAGAAAAAGGAAACTAGGCAAACGATCCACAGTGGAATGAAAAGTTTCAGAAAGGAAAAGGACCATTCATCCTCTGCAAGGATTTTTGTTTTTTTCCTGTTATTTTAAACCACCATTCTTCAGTGAAGGCAACCATCAACATTTCCACTACAGAAATTTTAAGCAGAAAGTTGAAAGCCACAGAGAAAATAAAGGACAGAGAAGAAGAAAACAAAATTGCCAGAGGGGGAGAGTTCAGCACTGTTGGGTTGGATTGGCACCTGTATGGACTGAAATTGCTGGGAAATTGCCATTGGATATCCTTTCTTTAATTTCCTTTCTTGTTTTTAATTTTGGTTTGGTTGCTGAAATGAAATAGTTTTCTAACCCCTCCCCCACCCTGGTTTTTCATAATCACTCGGATTTCCAGCTGGATAGTCTTTGAGGATACAGTGAGTACACTTTCCATTTTATTATTTTTTGGAAAAGGAAATGTGCCCCGTGCCTCTCTTCTTTCATCCTTATTCCTCTTTTCTCGGTCTTTCCCCCCACCTGAATAAAGAACCTGACTGTATTTTGATAATGGCTGGGGGAGGGGGGGGGGCGTTGGCAAGAGAGAAGAGAAGGAATGAGGATAGAACTGAATTCTCACAGTAGTTCAAATTCCTAAAACTCGAGCCTTGGTAGGATGTTGCAGACACCTGCCTGTGTGTCTCTATAGCGTTTGTAAATGTTCACTAGCAAAGAAATCTTTTGAGAAAGCCCTTGCAGTGAGCGGGGGGTGCTGCCTGATTGTCCAGTCTCTACAAATGGACACAAGTTGCAGAGAATTGGATGCACAGAGGAGGTTTATTTATTTAGTAAGTGTTTAAAATAGTTCAAGGCTCTAATTGGAATGCTGGTATCCAGTCTGACACTGCAGATCAATATGGTGTATTAACAGGAACATTTTATAATCAAGCAGGGAGGCGAAAGGTGGCTTTTGGCGGGAGTGGGGGGGTTTGGGACAGGGGCTTTTAATGGATTTTAAGGATGCAGCTCTGAGAGAAATGGCATGTTTTACTCTCCATTGCTAAGAAAGGACAGTAACAGACAGAGAGAGGACATTCTTCTATTGAAGGGGAGTTTAGGAAACTGCTGTACTAGCCACCCATGCCCTCCAGATCTCCTAGGAAATTCTTTTTGATTTTGTGGTGAATTCTCCAGGGTCCCCTAGGACTTTCATGGCAGTTGAAAGAGATTTACTTTGATTGACAAGCACTGAGAGGATACCGAGGTGTTAGGAGATTTTTTTTTTTTTATTATGCTGATAATGAAAATAATTAAAAAGTGGCTTTTAGGTAGTGGGGTTCACAAATTAGCAATGATGTGTGACAGACCAGTAAATATCTCTCCCTTCCTGGAGAAATGTCGTGTGGGAGTGTGGAATAAAGGGAGGATAACATGATGTTTAAAATAGAGGTCCATGTTTTCCTGTGGGGAAGAGTGCTACTTCCATCCCCTCTCCTGGCATGACTGCATAGCTCATGGGTAGGGAGTTTTCTTTCTTTTTCTTCCCCTTCTGTCCTCCCTCACCTCTGCCCTCTTCAGCCTTGGCCTTCACATGTTAAGGCTCCAGCTGAAGGTGTTAGGCCAAAACTGGTGCAGAATGAGAGGGAGAAACAGCTAATTCAATGAGCCATTGAATAGGAGTGGGTTTTTGGGTTTTTTTTTGGCAGGCAAGGTGCAGAACTACCTTTGCCACTCAGTTTACTTTTCTCGAGCAGCAATACTCTGGAGAAGGGGAAAGCAATCAGGAAGGAAAGAAGTGTTGGTGGATCCAGATTTTCTCTCTTTTATTTTCTAGCAGCATTTCTCACTTCACAAGCTGCCTGCATGAAACAACACAAAACAGCTGTAACTTCCCTGGAT
Source organism: Lycocorax pyrrhopterus obiensis (assembly GCA_014706295.1). Classification (NCBI taxonomy): domain Eukaryota; kingdom Metazoa; phylum Chordata; class Aves; order Passeriformes; family Paradisaeidae; genus Lycocorax; species Lycocorax pyrrhopterus. Next base: position 19,296,929 of record JACSVZ010000007.1, on the reverse strand, counting down.
AAATACACAAATTAATATTAGCCTCCTCTTTTTTCCCCACTTTCTCCATTCACTTACATCACTACTGTTACTTCATGTAAATGTCCTGAATCTTTTGGCATAATGGAAAGGAAAACTTTTCCGTCTCAAATGTGTCCCATGTGCTTCTGTTTGGAGGTCATGCCTCTTAAACGCTGGCTACTTGAAAAGGATTAAGATTTAGGGTTCAATTCTGCTCCTAAGGAAACCTCTGGGAGTTTTTATTTGGCCACACGAACAAATCAGACCCTTTGCGTGGTTGTGTTCAGAAAAAGAAGGAAGCAGGCACAGCAAAAATTGTTCCTCCCAGCTCCAGTTACTCTCATCCTTCTCAGTATAGCCAAATCATTTTAGTATGAAGTACTTTAGCCTCCTTTTTTTCTCTGGGCCCGTGTTTCTTGGTGGGACATTAAATGGGTAATAAGTTTGTCAGCATCTGAAAATAAGTGCAAAACTCTCTCTTATTCATTCCTTCATGTATCATGATAAGTATGTGCCCTATTGTGGGCTACACTTACATCAGCAGTTGCAGTAACAGAAAAGCTAAATTTATGTTAAGTAATTACTGAAGGAAAAAGAAGCTGGCTAAGGAAAAGGCATCTCCAAGCTTTTCCCTGGATTGCTGTCAAGCGAACACATAAACAGAAAATTTGATAGAGCAACTCCAGTTTTTGACACTAGAAAGCTGTCATAGGTGCCCCATTCATTTTGTACAATAACTAGCAGGAGTATTTTCTTGACGTGATAAGGAAGCACTGGGAAAATTTAGTCACCAGTTTGGGCTGAAATAGGCAAACCTTGTCAACATAAAAAAGCTAGGGATGTGTGTCTGCTTCCAAAGAGGCAACGGTTTCACACTTCAGTGAATCATTCACTTAATACAGTAGCCAAAAGACACATGGAACAGCCCAGAGTTTAACTCATTCAATATCAAAATGGGAATGAGTATAGCATTTCTCAGCATTTGTGCTGAGGCTTATCCAGAGCCCAAAGGGCATAAAATACATAGCCAAGAACATTCATCCAAGCATCCAGCTAAGTGAGAAGCAACATACCTTCTCAACCAGAGGCCAGAGCTGGCTGTCTCTGCTACTTCCCTTGCAGGTGCCTGAGCACAGGTGTGTCATTCAGTAGCATATGCTGGTCCTGAGGGCTGTCTCCTCTTCAAGCCATGGATGATATTTTTGGTAGTGACCCCAGGCAGCTGGGATTTTAGAACTGTACAAGGAACCATCATGTGTATATTTAATCCCTAAATGCTTGTACAGGCGGAAAGATAAAGCTGTATTGCAAGGTCCTGCTCTGTTTGTTCTAATTGTTTTCCAGAAGGTCAGAGATCACATACCTTGAACTTCAGTCAAAGTGTAAGTTATTAATGCAAGGGGGTGGCTGGTCTGTGTCTTTTCTCATGTCAGAAATGATTTGCACTGATCTAGAATTGAAGCAGGTTCAGTTTGCTAGAGTGGCAAATTTTGTGTCACAATATCTCCCAGCCTGATACCACTGACAAGTGAAAAATAGGCTTTTAGATTAGGTGAGACCCAAGAAAAAATGCTGTAGATGTGAGCCAGTACAAGCAATTGTGTGGGACTGGAGAAAAACAAAGGGATTCCAGAGGTGTTGCTATGGCTTCCTATATGTAGGCTTTAAAATTATTTGCCTGTGACCTAAAAAGCTGTCTCCCATTTGGCATGAAGATTCTTGCTGTTGCAATATGAGGCAGGAATATTTTGGATGGGGCTCAGGACAGGATTTTAGCACATTTTGAGAGAGCTTGGTGCTGGTGAAAATTCCCAAGCCAGGCTATCCAAGTTGCAGTATATTCACTGAAAGAGTGCACTGTGCACAGCAGCGCTGTGAGAGAGAGAGCCTCCATCTCGGTCTTGCCACAGTGGCTTCGTGTTGGCTTGGAGATGTGCCTTTGTTTCTGATGGCTAGTGAGGGAACACAGGGAGAGGGAAGGGTGCCCGAATTAGTGCAGTTTTCAGTCTGGGATGAGAATTACTCTGAAGATATGCAATTGGCACCTACTAAGTATTTTCTAGAGCAGTCAAGCTGACTGGATTTTGGGTTACTATTCTCAGGGGCCTTTCAGCATTTCCAGCTGCTCTGTGAAAATCATAATGAAAAGGAATCCTCCTTCAGCCCCCACAGGACAACCCAGATGGGAAGGATTTAGGGACAGCAGCAGCCATGCTGATCTGGAAGGCAGCCTCGCAGCGTGCTTGAGTCTAGCAGCTTGGACAAGGAGCTGCCCTTGGAAAGGATCCTGCCTCTACTTCCTGTCATGGCAGAAGACATTGGGGATTGGCTTGTGACTCCTTAGAGTGGTTTATTTCATGATTCTATTCAGAAAAAAGGGTACCTGTTATTTAGCTGTACTATCATGGTCACTTTTTTCTCCTAAGGCGTAGAAGTGGGGACACAAGAGGGGAGAGATGATTATGCCAGTGGTGTGTTTTAGTTGCATATTCACAAGCTGCGATACATGGAAGTGAATTAATACATAGTTCCTGGTAGGGGGCCTGGATACTTTGCTATCTGTTAGCGGAAAAGGCAAAAATCAGACGCTTGTGCATGCACACAATAAAAGAGGATCAGGATTTACATTTGGTATCCAAGGAAGCAAGAGCAGAATCCTGCAGGGCTTTCGGTTCATTGTTTAAATGTTGCCATAGCGATATCTGAGGGCACAAGTTACATGTTTTCCACTTCTGGAGTTGAGCTTTCCTTCTCTCCCTCTCTCTCTCTGTCTCTCTCAATATTCTAAACTACCAGGAGTATCTCCACAGATACTCCAGCAGAACTTTGCACAGCAATAGGAAAAGGTGTTTGCAGGCTGCGTTATCTGATGGTATATCGGTCTGTATGCTCTTCACTGATATTTGCTAATACGTTAGAAACCAAGTTAGGAGGAAATTGTTGGATAGATGTGCAGTGTGAGACTTGTTGTTAGGACATTGAGCATATTACAATACTTTCTGTAGTGGCGATATGTTAATTGGATAGCTGCAGGCAAGCAAAGTGTAGCAGTCGCTGACAATTAGAAACAACAATGAACTTTCCAGGACTGAATCTATTCCTTGGGCATATTAAATTGCATTTCAGGTATATACCATAACTTGTGTAAATTTAAATACTAACAGCACTGTGATTCTTCAAATTCTGTTTTCACAGTACTGAGACAAGATTTACCTTTGCTGCTTGTGAAAGGGAGAGAGGCAGCATCAGATCACTGAATAAAATCTACCATAGATTTGCTGCCAAGCTTGTACTTGTTGTGTCAGGACTGTGGGGGAGCAATATAACCAGGAACCAGCAGAATTAAAAAGGAAACGAACCAACCCCAAAACAAAGCAAAAGATTCCATCAACAATTATTTCCCTTGCAACTAGATAAAGCTTACTCAGAAGTATCACAGCAAGATAAGTTAAATAAATGATGTTTTCTCTGCAAACCAGTAGCAATTCAGAGCATTCATTAATTCTCTTTGTGTTTGAAGAATCAGTTATTTGACAGCTACGGGATTATGGGATTCAGATAGTCCTGTGCATTAAAATAATCCTCAGAAATATGGATGTGATTTCCTTTCATATTTGTATGGACAATATTGTATGACCTTACTTCTAGAAGGCCCAGGAGCTGGTGCTTTTACTTCACCATACATATAAGAATGATTGCCAGAAGGATCTGACCCGATGCTGAAAAACAGTGGTAGTAAGTTTCAGAAAGTGTTAGTGGTCTTCAGATCTGCAGCACATTTTGATTTTGCTTACAAGCCTTTCTTCACTTTCATGGCAAGAATCTCTTCCCTCACATGCCGTGTTACATGGGAAATAAAGCCAAGCACATAAAGAGCCTGGTTATCAATGTGAGGGTGCAGTATGAGTCATAACAGTGCAGGTTTCCTCACACTGCTTATCATCGCACCTTAGTCATGATCTTGAGATAAAGACTATCTTAAGACCTTAAGCAGGCACTAACTCTGTTCTCGTACTTTGAACTTAACCCAGAATCTTTGCAATGGGAAAAAGGTGGCCATCTGTGGCTGGGATGGGGGGTACTTACCTCACTTCTCATGCACTGTGCGCACTCATCAAATTATTGAAGATCACCAGATTCCGTTGTCTTGATTGGAACTTATGGCAGGGAATAGAGGATGAAAGTTTCATCATATTGGATCGTCATCACCTATATACCAACATTTACATTTACAAAACCATCTGTTAGTAGACTTTTCATATAAGAGAAGAGGATGACAGTCTCTCCATAAACTGGTATAAGTGAGACTTCTGTCTTGCAGGAATTAATTAAAAGGATTGAGGTTTTTTATTCACTAATGCCATTTTTTGGTCTTAATTCAGCATTGTAATGTGTATGAGCTAGTTGGTTCTGTAGCAGCCCTTCCATGCAACCAGTTTAATTCATTTTACATTTCTTTTTGTTCTGTCATCGTGACAAGATAAACCCAGGTTTGCTTCAACTGATCTCAATTGGATATTTAGTAGTTACTTCAGCAGGACTGATCTTGCTCTGTAGGTTTTTATCTTATCTTTTCTTTATTTCCAGAGATAAATAATAGAATAAGTATTCATATTTACAGACATAAAAAGATGATCTGAATACCATTTTGAGTTAATATGCTGCAAGCTTCCAAATTTCCAAAGGTTCTATGTTCCTTTGCCACCCCTGCTGAGATTCCAGGTGTTAGTGCATCTTTTTCATCAGTGTGTAATGTAATAATTGATGAATTAATCTCACTGCCACAGCAAAACCTCAGCTTATATAAAAAAAAAACAGCTGTTTTTAAAATTGCATATTTTGGGTCTGAATTCTCATCCTTAGGATGGTGTAATCTCTGTGTATTGACTATTTACGTCAATAACTGAATATTGTGACATGTTATAATGAGTTTAACAAAAATGCTAGTCTTCTTTTTAAAATCTAGAAGAGGCTTTACGTGGACAGAAAGAAGAGGGTTGAGGAATCATATTTTTTCCTCCCTCAATACATGCAAGTTTCAAATGAAGTGTGCAAAAATATATTGAATTCCACGAGCTTCTTTGCCAAAGGGCATATATGCTGTGCTAAGGGTTCTTTACTTAGCTGTTTGGCTTTACAAGGATGTTCTTTGCCCCTACTCAGTTTGTGAGCCCTTGTTGGACAGGCAGGTTCTTCTACAAGTGGTTATACATTATTTTTCCGGAGGAAAGCTTTTATATTTGTTACATCCTTTAAAGAACTGAGGTTCATTTTTGTTAAGGTTGTTGATGACACAGCTACTAGAGGGGAAGGATGGTGACCCCATTAGCCTTTCAGGTTGCTCATATGCAGTGCACAGTCTGCTACTTCAATAAGAGTTTTATTGCATTTAACGCCCGTGTGAATTTTGACTGTATATGGTGCAGGGAATTAAAACCATAATGGATTTCTCCTTTGAACCAGAAGGAGGTCAGAAAGCCTCACCTTCCGTGAATGTTCACGTTGATATCCCTCTTTCTGTAATGTACATTTTCCTGAGTAGTCTGGCCCTGAAGATTGAGTTACATACATTAAGTAAAGGCCTGGAGGTATCTGTTAAAGACTACTGAATCAAACCATAGTGGGGGATGGCTTAGTCCTTAGGTAACTTTCCATACCATGTGGAAAAAATAATTGCATTTTTTAATGGGAAATTTCAGGTTTGGTGATATATATGAAAATGTCATGCAGCAGTAGTAGCATGTCATTACAAGTTGCAAAGAAGTATATATAATAAATTCCTATCACAAAAGATATTGCATCTAATTTAAAGTATCATCTAGATAAGGGGTTTTTTGTGGCAAAGAAAGATGAAGTTGATGATTGCCTATGGCAAATCAAAGATGAAAAGCAGTCAATGCTGCTGCTACAGAAATACCTATCTTCTAAACCTGAGGAAAATTATGAGAAAAAGTGATTTGAAAGGATATATAAACAGAAGTCTGTGAATATAAACTGGTCAGTTCCTAGGAATATATTGTTTTGCTGTAGAAAAAATCCAAATTATAACTTTGAGTCCGTCTGATACAAGGAAAAGGAAGTAAAAATTTAATAATTAAACCAAAACCGATACCAAAATAAACTAGTACATAGTAGGGAAAAAAAGGAAATCATATAACAACCCCTATAAAAAATAAGGTATAAGAAGAATACGATTGATGTCATAGGAGAGAAGTGTTGTGATTGTGTAGTAGTCTTAGAATACACCAGAAATAAGGGAGTATTGCTGTTCATTTTGTTGGCCACATCCTGTGAAGAGCTATTGGCAGTGATGCATAACTGTCAGAATAATTCAATTAATATTTCTATTCTGTATCTGGAAAAAAGTGTTATTAAAAAATTTTATCATGAAAGGATTTTGAGGAATATTTACTAGGGGACAAGTATTCTTAAATCAACAGTCCTGTTTTACTTTTTCAGAAAATTGTCCAGAGTATGTATCTAGAAAACATTCTAATAATACAAATGAAACTTGTACGGACTTGGTAACCATTGACCATTTCCCCTGACATAAATTCTAGGCAAAGTATCTGAAAATACAATTCAGGATTCAACTGGTAGAAACTTAAGGCAGGTAAAAGTGTAATGTCAATAGTATTGTATTACGGGAAGCATTTTCTATCAAGCAAACAATTTGACCCTTTTATACTGCCTGGCTGGTAGATAGAAGTTACCGTGGAAATAAAGTACGCTCAGACTTTAAAAAACATGGGATTCTTAAGTAGCTTACCAGCACTTGTAAGATGTTTAAAAGTAAGTATTGTAAGGAAATATTTTTTAATGTTTTATAAAGATGCTGTAACTCTTTTTACAATAATCGTACCAATGTTCTAGACAAAAAATTGACAGAAAATTACACTTGATATAAGTGTAGAGCCCACAGTTAGCAAGATGACCTAGGTAAGAATGGCTGTTTGGATGGGTACGTCACGTAAACTGGGTGAATAAGATTAACTGAGCTGGGAGGTCATTTCCCAAAACTGATGATGCTAAAGGGGAGAATTGAAAACGAAAACAAAAACAAACCCGTAAAGTAGGAAAAAGCACAAATACTCCTCCAATAATAAAAAAAACCCAAAAACCCACCAACCAAACAAAAAAACACGAAACAAAACTTGAATAAGTGTCTAAGAGAAGCATGAAGCTTTTAAAACATGAATGGCTGGACAGTTTAGAGAAACAGAGCAAAAAAGCTTTTTTGATGCTGCCAGACATAGACCCCTTTCATTGCAACCTTTGGCTTGGTCTGACCGAGCTGCCCTGGGCACTGTGAGGAGCCAGCATCCATCTGGTGGAGTGACTGCACAGGGTGACCTGTGCCTTGTAAGAGCAGGCATGAACTGGGAGATAGCATGGGCATTGGCAGATAGCACAGGACCACCCAGAGTTGGAAACCCATGTGTCGAGAGGCAGAGTGAGCAAGTGGGGGGAGCCTGCACTCCCAGAAATGTGGATGTGCTCATAACCGGCATGGCCTGTGAGGATATCTGAGTGATGTTGCTTTATGGCATTAATTATATAAAGGTTTTTAAACTTTATTCGGTATTTATTGCTGTTTTGTAAGTATCTAGTATGGTGGTTTATTTGTTGTGTTGTTGATCCTGAGCTGGCAGTGAGTGCCAGTTAATTAAATGTCATTGACTATAGTGATGTGATTTCGATCACATGAATTGAGAAGTTTTTCCTTGAGACTAAGTGAGGCAGCGTGATAAATAAGACAGCCATACTGAGTGATACTGGATGCAAAATGTTACATATAAGAAGGACAAATTCTGAATGAGGGACACTCATCTGTAAAACGAACTCTGAAAAGGATTTGAGATCACAACAGGCAAGAATTTCCACATGAGCTCCCACAGTGATAGTGTTAAAAAATTATGTCATGCCAGAGAAACAGAATAATGATTTTAACAATGTCAGTGGGAAAACTGGAATGCTGTTTGCATTTGAATTTGTCCATATTTTAAAAATTTTGTTGAAAATAATTGATCCACAAAAATATTCAGTGCTGAATAAAAAGGAAAAAAAAATAGTGCTTGAACATTAATCTATTCATTAAGAAACTCAAGAACGGATGTGATTAGTTTAAAAGGAAAAAAAATAGATGTTTAAATGTTTTGTGATATACCTAATAAAATTCTAAGAAGAAACAGTAGATGAAAGCTGAGGTCTCATAAACTCATGTTAGAAATTAGGGGATAATTTTAATGTTGAAAATAATTTACCATTTTTTGAATTAGTGGAGAATTATTTTCTCTATCTCTTGGGGTCCTTATCTTTGTGGAAGGCAGTTGTAGTGAAATATGCCTTATAGTGTTTTGTATATTTAGATAATTCAGAAAGGCAGAGTAGATGTTTCTGAGGTCCGTGTACCCTCAGCCTGTGATCCTGCAGGTAGAAGAAATGTAACCTGGGCATCTATAACCAGGCTTCCAATCCTGTCATCAGCAAATATGTGTAGCTTGCTATGAGCAAAACACCCCAAAGGATTTCACTCTGCAGTCCATCATTCCCTCTCTGCTGAGATTGCTATCAGAATACCAAAGAAGATTTTGGGTCATCTGCTGCTTTATGACAGTACTCTGACTCAGTACCTCAGACTCCAGCTTGGTTGGAAAAATGTCCTTTACAATCTGTGAATTTGTCAAATCTGAAGTGTTCCATAAAGATGAATTTTGAAGGCTGTGCTGAGGGTAAGCAAATACCGTGTGTATTTACTTGTTCACTTGGTACCCAATCCACTAACTTATGTGACCAAGCTTCTACCTCCTTCCGAATTCTCTTCATAGTGCAGAGGTTTGCAAGTATTTAGGTGTTGTACTTCTGAAACACTGCCTTTTCAGCAACCTGGGCCTCCAGCCTGAAGAAGTCCATTTGTTTAAGCTGATCCAGGTGTTCGACATCTAAATCAAAACTAACCAAAATTGTTGTCTCTGAGCTTGTATCCAGTTTAGGCTTCTGATATGAATCCAGGTATGAACTTCTCCAATAGTTGGTCAGATGGTATCTGTTTTGCAATAGAAATAGTCTGAAATGGACTAAATATAGAGGTGTCAAATTTGGCATATCCAACATGCTCTCTGCTTAAAGACACTAAAGATTGCTTTGAACACATCCTTTTCCTGCTATGAATAGCTGCTAAGTATTTCAGACTAGAAGTGTGCTTTTCTGTCTTCGTAAAATAACTCCATTTGTGGACTTGATTTTACTTATTTCTTTTGGTAATTCATGTCTTAGGTTTGGGAAGACAGAGAGGAAGAAAGAATAAGTGAATTTTCCCCTGCCTCTCTGCATGATAGCTTCTGGTAGTGTAGGTTGAAATTACATGCAGTCTCAATGGGCTATCTTCTTGTATTTCTAGTTACTCTTCACCTTCCTTGGACACTGTTCTAAACACTTCTGAAAAAAAAATGCTGATGGAAATCTAAAATCAATATACGTATTTCATACTTACTGGTGAGGTAGGTGTTCACTTTCTCTGTTTAGAATTCTATAGTCCAAGTCAATTTTTTCATATAAATTGAGTTTCCTCCATTCATGAGCCTTCCTGGAGTAGTGTACGATTTCATTGTTATAGCTGAGTGTAGTTAGTCAGAAAGGTCATGGAATGTGGGAATGTATTCTCTGAGGTAGCAAAGGGCATTCCTAATGTTAGGAAGCTCTGGGTGAGGTTAGAGTCATACTTCTAACCATGATACTCTTTTCTGTATTGTTCTCCTTTTTTCACCCTTTACTGTACCCTGCCTTTGGATAGATAACACTATTTTTGCAGGAATTATAAAAATGAATTAGATGATCTCACGTGCTTGTTTATAGGAGAAAACAGTGTGCATCACATGAGTATAAAACACTAATCTGCATTGAGCTTGCTCTAAGATTGCTGGCATAGCTAGTGCACAGTAGATTATATTATCCAAAAGCACTGTTAATAATGACTGAGAATGTCTGTCTAGGTAGTCAGTGTAGTAATCAGCATTTTGAAAATTCATACCCCATCTTAATCCTTATGCATTATTCCACATGTGTGTTCCATATAGTGTAGTCCTGGATTTTCAAGGACGAGGCTAGATATCCTTTGCTGGTCCCTTAAAACAGAAACCAGTAAATTTCCCTACTACTGAAATCCTGTTTGGGATGGTCCTTTTCTCTTACCTCCCTCCCAGTCCCTTCTCCAAATTCTCTTGTCAGAGAATTCATGTAACTGCTTCTCAAACCATTGACCTAGCTTGGGACCAGCCACATGGTTACAGAGACAGCATGGACTTGGTTTGCTTACTAGGAAATCTAACTTTGATAGGGCTGCTCCTCAGTCCTTGACTAGAGTTCCTTATGAATATTGTCTGTCAATATTCTCCTCCCAGTGGCAGCAGAGTTCTGAAGCTCTTTCTGTCACATTGTGCTTCCAAAGAGTACTTTGCTGCCAGAGGTCTCTGGAAGTAAAGAACTATCATTGAATGATCATGGCACTGGGGAGAGGTGTCTGAGGAGACTGGAGGAAAGCAAACTGTTTCCTGAATCTGAGCATTTCTGTAGCTCTTTTTAATGGAAAATTAAAAACTTCTAGGATACAACACTGTTCTTGTCAGCTTTGCCATGCAGATGGAGCTATGGACCAAAATGAAACCTCACTGAAACTAAAACAGATTCTATATTGAGGCAAAAATGTACTAGAGGAGCTGTCAGTTTAATTTCACTGGTGTGAGCTGAGCTACTTTCACTGCTAAAGCTATATATTTCTGTAAGTGTATGTATGTGTGTTTAAGTGGATAGATTGCTCTTGAAAGTTTTGGAGTGTATTTGGCCTTATGACACATTAAAGTGTCTTGCAACTGTGGTTGCATTGTAGAAAAGTAGCAGGGAAATAGTGTTTTTTGTATATATTTAGCAAAGCACCAGCTTCCATATATTTTTTTTGGTAGGAGTGGGATATAAATCTGCACATGTTAGTCATGTAGATCTCAGATGATTTCTAACACTGACTACATGGCAGTTAGGTAAAAAAGGAACTGCTTTCAGAAATGTTTAAGAATGAGTTTTTCCCAAAACAAGTAATGAAACTATCACCCCCCCTTCCCAAAAGCAAGAAAATAGATCTTGTTTCACATGTTTCTCACCTCTATAATTTCAAATTATACCTTTTGAAAGGAAAATGCAATTAGGAGATAGGTTTAAATACAGTGGAATGGTCAGTCTTGTGTACTGTAGTGAGCATCACTAGAGATTTCTTGACTCTGACCTTTCTGTGGCCTCTTACTCATTGTTTGAAACAAGCCACACAGACTCTATGTGCTCCTTTTTACCTCTCTGTAACTTAAAAGAAATTACATTCACATATTGCAGGACAGATCCTTCCACAATGTATGCAGCCAACACTCTCTATTTATGAGTTCAGACATCAAAACAAGTTTAATGTACTTTAAGAAGTAGGGGTGGGATTTAAGAAGAGATTTTGTGAATGTAAGATTTAAGTTGCTGGAAAGGTACTTGAATAAAAGGCATTTTGTAAGCACAGTTTTTATTGCAGTCTGTGTCACCATATATAAAACAGTGTTTCAGTGCAGAGTAAGAGATTAAAACAAAAAATATATGCGTCTTTTATATTAAATATTCCCTTCATTAAATAATTCTGGACACATGGGTCAATTTCTTTTCTTGTATTTCAATTGTTAAGAAAGGTTTTTCCTGATCTTTCCTATTTTATATTCAGACTCTTAGTGACCTTTTTCCTACTGCCTTACTGTACTCTGGGCATAAATTGAATTACACAAAAAACCAAACAAAAAATTCCTTCCCTAAAATTAAGCAAGATCACAAACCTACCAATTCTTACTGTTAAGACTAGATAATTGCAAACATAAGCTTATTTAAATATTGCTTTGATATTCTAGCTCTAAAAAAGTAAATAAAGAGTATTTAAGCAAAACCTTATGAGGCTTTCTACATATTTTACACCAAAATTATTATTCATTTATTTTCAGTTCATACAATAAAATGGTTGAAAAACACAAACTCTCTTTTCCCTGGACACTGTGAAATTTTGTCTACTCTGCCAATTGTCAATTTACACAAACATTAAAGATATAAAGTTCTTTTTGTCGTAGTTCATAATGTGGGTTGGTTCCATTTGAAATGATGTGTCAGCTTGTTATGCATTTAGTAGATGAACCACTTCCTACTGGTGGATGACAAGGTTCTATAGTACTCCATTAATATAGAGATTTCCCTTTTTCCTTGAACCCAGGACACTGATTTCTTTACTTTGTCTTGCTGGAAGGTTAGGACCAAATCAATGACAAAGATCTAGGCAGGTAATTGCCAAGTATAATATACATCTGCAAGAGCCTATAAGAGTTTTGGCTGTGGTAAGGCCTAGGGCCTGATGTAGATAACCTTATTTTTTGTCAGAGGTATTTAGTCATGACAGCATTTGCTTATTGATCCATAGCAAACATGCATGGAAAGGTATAAAGTCAGCAACTGGTGGTGTGCATTGTTATTGAAATGGTAGCGTAATCTCTGATACTAAATCATCTCCTTTCAACCTACTCTCTAGTTCTGCAGACACTCATCCTCTCCCTTCTCTGCAAATAAACAGATGGAGAGTATGTGGACTTTGAAATGTGACTCAGAGGTCAAGAGATTTAGAGTCTCTGGAGGAAAGTGAAATTCACAGCTAAGGACAATTTACTGTGACCAGCCTACCCCCAGGAAACTCCCAGCACAGCCAAAGGGCTTGGTGATGTCTCGATTTCTCACATTGTCAGTTGCCATGAGTTTGCACAGGAAGGCATGTCTGCTACTGAATTAGAAATACTCTGATGAGTAAAAAAACTGTTTATTTGAGGAGTTTTCAAGATCAGAAGTTTGGCTGAATGTAAAGTTTTCAGTGTACTGTGCCTATACATAAATCACTGCTTATAAATTGCAAATTCAGTAAAATAAAATTTTATCAGACTTTGGGAAAGGGAAAAATGTTGTGTTAGGTTCCTTCCTTTTTTTTCACTTTTAATTTTATTTTTGTTTTTATTTTTCCTTATGACTGTCTGTGGAGGTAACAACACAAAACACTGAAATGGATATCACCTGCATGCTTGCCTCTGCCTGGCACACTAAGTATCTTTTATGAATTGAATTTAACATAGAGTCTTTGTCTTTTGGTGCTGGAGTACTTGGAGTAGCTTTGATGAATTGCTTAATTGTTTACTGATTTCCTAATTTTTCTGGGTTTTATTCTTTTTTCTCCCCCTCTTAACTTGATCCTCTTTTAAAAATTCTGGGGAAAGTTTACATTGATTCAGAGGTCCTTATCAAAGTTTTGTGCATTGTGTACATTCCGCATTGCCAGGATGATCAGGGTAGAAGTTACACAGAGGTACCTCAACAGTTAACTACCCAAATAAAGGAGAAATTGTCCACATGTTCAGAATTCTTTTTTCACATTGGAGGCAAAAGATAGTTATGGTAAATTTTACAACAGGCTACTCCCACGGGGTCATATTTTATTAAACTGAGAAAATTGGATGAGTCAGAGCCATGACTGTCTAGGAATTTAAAGAAAATAATTGACACTTTTGTCCCCCAAACATACTGTATTTTTCTTTATTTTTGTGGTGGGTGTTAGTTTAAGAGATGACTGCATAAACTTCAGTTGATGAAGAGAACAAGATGGTACTTTTTTTTTTTTTGCATTTTGCTTTGGTTTGCGTTCCACAAAGGAGATCTGCTTCATACTTGAGTTCCTACACATTATACTCCTCTCCTTTGCTGTTCATCAAAAAATTCCTGACAGTGTTCCTCTGTTTTTTAAATCCATCTGATTTTCCTCTTCTGTAAGAGCAGAGTTGTCCCACGATTATGGTAATAGTGTATGTGCAACAGTGGACTCACAGTAGAAAGCTAAAGGACTGCTTCAAATTTTAGCATGGCAAATTTCCCTCCACCCTCTGAGTTCATAAATGAAAATAATTGGGCTACAATGCCAAGAAATTAGTATCCTAACACAACTCCACAATGCTGTGAAAACATAGCATTGCATAACTGTGATTCCACTGAATGGTATCATTATGACTAAAATTATCTAACGTTGTGTTGCCTTTTTGTTCAAATCTGGCAAGAATCAGACTATCTCACCATGGTTCACAATACGTTTTCTAAATATGGGTGAAAAACGAGAACATTCTTCGGAACAAGTATTGCCTAAATACAACAGAAGCTAATGGAAAATTCTGGCCTTATTTGGTAATACTTTCTTGCATTGAAATGTGATCAGCACATCAGTCATCTTTAGAAGGAAGTAAATGCCTCTTAACAGATGGAAAATAAATTAAACCGAGCATTTCTCATTCTTTAGGCAGTAGGTGCAAAAGTAGAAATATTTTTAAATAGTAATCTGCAATATTTTGAGAGTTGAAATACAAAAAAAAAATCCTATTTTTTAAAATGTAAATTCCTTTTAAAGATCATTGTATTTTGGCTCATGCTACCAGCAAACTTACCCAAACAGTGTAAATAGCTCTTCTTAGTTAGTTTCATTCTTCTTGAATAAATGTGAATGAGATTTGAGTAAATGAGAGACAGTTGTTATGCACCATGACTAAAAAGCAAGAAGTGATGGTCTGGGGCGAATTCTCTTCAAACAACAAGCATACACAATATTAATTCTTTGGGACAAAGAATCCTCAATTTAAATTTTACGTACTTGGTGTTTCTAGTTTCTTTATCACTGCTATTCCAGAAGGCATGGGAATTAGCTACCAGCATTATCTGTGATAGCAGAGGGTATAAACTGAAGCCCTCAAACTTCAGTTCCTTGGGTAAGACAACTGAACCTATATCTGAACACTTTACATACACAGTTTGCCTGTGTCAAAGAACCTCAAAACCTGCAGTTCTCATGGACTTCAGCTCCTATGATAGCATTAAAAACTCTTGGCTTCTAACATAAAGTAAATCATGTATTTAATCAGACCTGTATTTCAAATAAAAAAGAATTAGTGTAGTTTGGTTTTACGTGTATCTTTTCAAAGCTTGTGTTGTTAGATTATGTCAGTGCACTTGAATAGACTGGAAGATGAATGATCACTGTCCTATGGTACAGGCTGTGGAAACACTTATTAAATAGAACTGATAAATGTAGTTTAGCTTAACTGTGCAGTTGCATTTATTGCTAGATCCAGCGTCTATGTATATACAACACAGGTACCCTAAGTCCAGTCCTGCTGTATGTATATCAGAGTGGCATGTATGGCATTTCCATGGTGAGCTTTGTCTTTATTCCTTACCTGATTCTTTTATAAAATTTATTTTCATTTTGCTAAGACCAGAGTATTACAGAGAACATACATAGTAACTGACTTACTGTGTTATTAACTCTCTGCATAGCACTGAGGAAAATATAACACCATTTAACATCAAATGTGCAATTAAGGAACAGCTGGGTTCCTTTTGCAGTATTCCAGAGCTGGCCAAGAAAATTAAATCAAAAGTCATTGAGTAATTATTCTCATTGTTCGTGTTGATGCATTAGATCCTATCTAAGTCCAAATAGAGTGTCCCAGTCATTAAAAGAATCATTTGCCCCTTTCATCCCTCCTTCGTTCAAAGACATTTAACACAGTGTTAATTCTTAAAAGAAATTGTCATTTCCTGTAAATACCTGCTTCTACCACTGTTCTGAGTTGTTGTACAAGTAAAATGGACCAAAGGAATTCCAGAGTGATCAAGATACAGTAACCCAGAGGTATTAACATTTAATGGAGCCCTTTTCCTAAAAGGCAGTCATTTTATGCTTGCTTTTGTGTAGGGCAGAGTAAGTGCAGCAAAATTTAGGAGCTGTTACATGTAAATATTACAGATCATTATTTGGTTAGAAACATATTAATTAATAACAAATGGAGTAACAAAAACCCCTAACACTTGAAATAATGGTAACTCAAATATAAAAGCAAAGAAGTGTATTAAAAAGTATAATTAGTTCATGAACATAAGACTCACACCTATCTGAAAAACACAGCTTGAAAATTCAAGTTATTTTATTGTGCATGAGATGACAATACAGATGAGAGTAAATGAAAAGCTAGACTGAACAGTTGTTCGACTCCTTCAGTAGGGAAAGGAATATCCAAGAAGAATCCCAGGAAGGGAATTGTAGTTTAGTTACAGTTCCAAATCAGACAATGCCTTGATTCATAAAGAAAACAATTTATTGCAATCTGTTCATTTTACTACCTTCTTTACATAAGCCTTTTTCAGCTTTCTTCTGTGCTGGCAAAGCACTGTTAAGACTCTCCCTTCTACTTCTTCTATCATCCTTACTGAAAAAGAAATATCTGAAGACTGTGGGATCTGTATACAACCTGCAGCACTCAGGATGCTTTACTGGATCAGGACTAGATCTCTCTACCGTGCAGGATTGAGCCATAGAAGAGAAATGCAAGTTGCTATAATAAGCCAAGTGCAAAATAGGATTACAAAGTCATTAGAGGCTGTGGTTGTTCAGCACCTTTTAGACCCTTGGGAAACAAATGAAAGTGGGTTTAGAGCTAAGCATTCTGTTCTTTCAAAATAGTGGTTATTACTTCCAAAATTTTAATTATTGTGCATAATACTGGATTAGATCACTAATAAAATTTAATTTATGACACCTATAAAAGTCTATCTATTATGTAAAAAAATCAAACCACAAATTTTTTCCCCCCTACATCTGTTTCTGTAAGTTGGCAGTTTAGATAACAAAAAGCTTATTTTTTCTACTTCTTTCTAAGATTTCTGGACTTTTTTTCAAACTCAAGTGCCTAAAATAACCCTTCGAACTACATAAAATTGTTAAACTTGTACTTACTTAATTCTTGCATATTTTAAGTTGTTAATTAATTTTATTGTGTATTTAAGAGAAAGTATTTGTGAGTATGTCTGTGCAAGTATTGCCACTTTTTATAATCAAATAGAATCAGGAAATTATTGTGTGGAAAGGACTATTAGGAATCATCATGACTACTTGTACTCCCAAAGTGCTCAGTGGAAATGTTTGTGCTCAACCTGGCATCATCTGGTAGGACCTCCAAGTTCTGTCCCTCAGAGTTTCTACTTGAGCAGTCACTAGGCCTGTATCGATCCATGCTGGTTGCAGACATTTGCACTTCTTGATCTTTCAGATATTTCTGTTGACTCAGTCCTTAAGTTCCTCAAAATCCCTTTCTTTCAGGAAATTAACTCCGTAATGGCATTTGAAAATATGGTTCAGGGTTTAGATTGCTTCTTTCTAGATCCCAGAAATTAGAGGTCACTCCCCTTTTTCATTAAAGAAAAGAAAATAACTGTCTTTTAAAATATATTCTTTTCTCTGTGTTCCTTGGTAGACTCACATAGTTTCTCTAGTTTGAAGATGTATGATAAATATACAGTATTTTGATACGACTGATCATTCTACACGCATCAAAGGCAAATACTGTGGATACACTTCCATTTTCAGCCAGAACTGAGTACATGGCAGCAAAACGATCCAAGTGCTGCTGTGGTTATTTGGCTCCATAGCTCTATTAGGGCAAGGCTAGATTTCAATCATAACTCCAGTTTTGCCACTCATATTTTGCTCAGAGGACTGGTTTCCAGAACATATTGAGAATAACCTGATCCAAAAAAAACCAAAACCAAAACAAAACAAAAAACCCAAACCAACAAAAGCCCCAAATCTGTCAGATTTGTACTTACTGTAAAACAGGTTTTTTAGCTGTTCTCAGTGTTCTGTAAAGATAACAAAGAAACCTTTTCCTATAAGATATGGAATGTTCAGAAAAACTCCTCCTTATTTATACACGATAGACATAACATACCACTATGTATTATGCTCCTTATAATTGCCCTAAAATGAGCTTGGATGGAAGGAATAATTTCTTATTTAACTGTCCTTTACAAATGATGGAGCTTTTGAGTCAAGTTAGGCTAAGTCATGTGTTCTTCCACGGCAATCATTCACCTATCCCAAGCAGTGGTAAGGGTTACCAAGGCAAGAAACCCACCAGGCTCTACTTGACTACAATAGACTGCCATAACGTTTTTTCCTGTTCATCAGAAATGAATACAAATATTATGGTTGGGTTAGGGGGTTTTTGGTTTGTTTTTTTGTTTTTCCTCCTTGAAATGACTTTTAATTTCAAAGTTTTCTTTCATTGTATTACAAATAAGAGAACAAAACCTCTAAGATCTCCTTGGAGTTTAAACCAGATTAGGGTTTAGTGGGAACTAGCAATACTTCAGTAGAATTCTTTCTGATGGTTTTTTCCAAACCTGGCTCAGTGCACATAGCTTTTCAGGGATACACAGGTAAATTTTATTTCAAGTACTTTTTGTATGTTCTTCTGGCTAGAGTTCCTGCATTCCTCAGGTTCCTATGATATATGAAGTATCAGTGGGCCATGAGATTGTAGTACCACAGGTTATTTATGTTTTACTTTGTTATTACTTATTTATTATTTATTTTAGTCTTACTTTATTCTTACTTTGTTATTATTTATTTATGTATGTATTTACTTATTACTTATTTATTTACTTTTTAATATTTTATTTTGTAAACCTTTTCTATCACATTGTCTTTCCCACACAGTCCCAGATATGCAGAACCCCTTTTATTCCATCCTTGTGTGTCTTCAGTGCATTCTGCCAATTGTTGAATTTCACCAGCATTTAAGACCAATTTAATAGAAGGTGTAGAAATATGAATTTAAATCATACTTCCAGACTATCAAGCAAAAAAATGTTATTTTCCCTTGAGTTGAAATGAGAAGGATGATAAGAGCTGCTGAGAATTTAAAAAAAAAAAAAAAGTTTAAATTATGCCTCACTTTTTATTGTATGTGAAGAAACAAGTGGGGATAGATTTACTTCCTTTAAAAGATCCTGCTCTTACAAACCAAACACCATCAACTTAGTTAAACTCTCTAGATAAAGATTTTTCTATTGCATGTACCCTGCCAAAAGGCAGTAGAAGCTCTTAGATAATTGCCCAATTGCAGACCACAAGTAAAACTGAAGTTAATCAAACTAAATAAAATGTGAAAATAATTTTAATTTCTTTTTATTTTTTTATTTCTTTAATTGGGACCAAAAACTTTAGCATTTTATTGAATGACATGACATTTCCTGTTCTTAACATTGAGTGTAATAGTGACAATGTTGAGGGGATAGAGATACAAAAATCTTATATTTCAGATACTTGTTACAAGAGACTCAAAGTAGATAATGATTTTTGTATTGAAAAAGTGATAATATAAGCATTTCAGAAGAGGCATAACTTCTTTAAAATAACTTAAATATTAGCAGCTACTGGCAAAAAATATATGCTATCAGGATACTAGTGACTATCTTTGTGGTTTTCCTCCTTTTGCCTTTGACATTTAAAAGTGTTTGAAAAAAAATCTTGGAAAAAATTGAATATTACTAAAAACATCCTAGAAATTCATTACTCTTCCCCTTTAGCAGATATAGAGCGTTTCAACAAACATGTACAGATATTCTTGTATTTAAAATAGTTTGCCAATAAAACCAAAACTGGTTTGATTTGTTTTTTAAACAAGGAGAGAGAAGCATTCATTTTGTTCTGTCATGAAGAACTTTTGAATACTACCTTCTAGACTTGTATTAATATTAAATCTTTTCTGTAAAATGCTTGCAGGCTTCTAGGCTTTTTGCTCTCTTTGGAGGAGCCTTAGTCTATTCTTTGTGAATGAACTTTGTACATGGATGTAGGCTTGTGGTAAACCGTCATGATGCTTAACATTTTCTCCAGCCCAAATCTTTCCTCACTCGTTCATCTACTTTTTTATAAGGTCACTGACTTTTGTGATAGGTGACCTTATAAAAATCATGTGACTACAGAAAACTACATTTTAAGGGAGGAATGTTGAACACTATGTCCAGATGTTGCTTAAAATAGGTTTTCAGATATAAAGAACCAAATGTGAAAACATTTGGGTAAACATAGTGATTATACAGATTGTTCCTTTAAAGCCGGAGGAAAAAGAGGGGAAATGAGGTCACATCTATTTTGATAGTGCTTTCAAAAGGAAGAGGAAGGGAGAAAGAAAATGAAAGAAAGAGGTGTTAAAATGTAGTGGTGCTCCAGAATGATTGACTAGAAGAAGTAATCTCAAAGACAAAAAGGCAAATATAGATGATTTAGCCTTCTGTGTCATCAGTACACAATTGTTTCATACTGTCTCATGCTTTGTCTACTCTATTTCCAAATGTTCCTGCCTTACAGAATTATGTCTCTATTGGATAGATTTCAGTATCATGAAGTGTTTTGCTACTATTCAGCTTATTACCTTCATTTCATACTATTGTTGTTTTATTGGCATTTTGTTCTCACTGTACCATGCTAAATTTTCTTCCTCAAGATCTGTAACCTTCAATATTCATAAAATCTCATTTTTTGTATTTAGTCACATTGGACTAATCTGTCCTTCTAAAATAAGCTCTTCTGGTCACTCTTTCATCTCTGAATATCCTGCTTGTCATTATTATTTTGGTTATGAGACTGCCTAGACTTAGGGTGACTTTGCACCCGTGATTGCATCGGACTCGTGTAAGGTATATGAAGGAGATGATGGACTAAGATAATGTGAAATATACTGGTGAAATTTCTTTGTCATCCAATAATGCTTTGAATCCAATATTCCTTCAGGTGCCAGCCGTATACATGATCAAGGCTGTGGTGACTGGCAGTATCTCCTCCTCAGATGCCATCATTCCTTGTCAGTGGAAGAGAGCTGGGGCAAAGGACAGTTATTTAATTTCTCTCTGCCCTGAAGGCAAATTTGAGCGAAAATTTGTATTTTTTTCAATTAACTTTGAAACGTTCTTCCAGAGATTTTCTTTACAATGAGACTACCAGTAATGCAGCATAAATGAGATTCAGTATATCTGTGTTAGCAATGCATATGTAGTTTAAGGTTAAAAGTTTCAAAGTTATTCAAAGCTTCATCTCTACTTTATTTAATTTTCATTAATTTAAATAATAATAGCGTAATAAAACTTAGACATTATGTAGAATTCCGTTTATGAGATATTTTATTGATTTTCACTGATTATGATCATTCCATTTCTTAGCAGGTTGTTTAAATTACATAATCCTTTTTCAAAGGAGTGGGTTGCCATACATGTTTTAATATTCTGTGGTGAATGTGTTGATATATAATTAACCTGAAAATTCTGAATTTACAAAATGCTGATGATGCCTAACTTTGAATTCACTGGGACTTCAGTAACCCTGAAGTTCAAGCCATAAGGTGTCCATCACCAAGTACCCAAAATCAGAACTTTATTGCCTTAGTTTATTTCTTTTTTTTTTTCAAAATAATCCCTACCGGCCAAAACAAACAATAAAATCCCTTTGGTTATATTTCAGCCCTTTAGACCCCTAGTCTTTCAATAGAGCACCAAGATAAGATTACAGATGGTTCATTTATTATATCACATTTTTTTATAAAAACATGATTTAATGCATTCAGATGAAGAGTATTCATTGTGAGGCTAATAGGCCCAAGCTGCAAAGGTTTTTTCTTGTAGCAGCATTCACAATGTGATAGATACTTCCCAGAAAGTAAGAAAAAAATTCAGTCTCTGCTAAAAAATCACATAATGCATATATTATCGGTTCTGTAAATTGCAAAAGAAGAAGGAGAATGTGTTAATATTTTTTATATTTCACAGTAAGAAATTAAAAAAAAAAGTGAAGTCACAAAATTAGCAGTGTATTAAACAAGTGACCCAAGAATGTGTTATATATGCATGTTTGGAGTGTTGTGCTGCCATCCAGAGGGATTTTCAAAGGCTGGAGAAATGGGCCAACAGGAACCTCATAAAATTCAATACAGACTGATGCAATGTTCTGCACCTGAGGAGGAACAATCCCTTGCACTAATGCAGGGCCAGAGGCCACTGAATCTGTGGGCTTGAGCGTGGGTTTTGTACCAGATGACTTACAGAGGTCCCTTCCAACCTCAGCCATTCTGTGAGTCTATGGTATTCCAATAGACGGCTCTGTGTAAGAGCTATGCTAATGAAACTACTGTTTCACTGTTTTCTTTATGGACCTCTCAGTGACTATGGCCATCAGGTTAGGCATTTTGTAGCAGCTGATGACCTTCTGGAACAGCTGAAGCCAGTTACACCGAGGAATAGCCAATCTAAAACTCTTTTTTGGTGTTAGAATCTGTCATCATTAATTGATATTTATAAAGTACTTCCTTATTTCTGATTTGGTTTTTTGGTTTTTTTTTTATTTTAAATATTCTGTGTCTCACATGTTTAACTCGCTGCTGGTATTATAAGGTTTCGTTTATATAGATATATGGCATGTACAAAAATTAAAAAAAAAAAAGAGAAAAGCATGTGTTCAGTATACCAAAAAGTTTGCAATGGGTTTTGTTCTATGAAGCACCATCACCATGTGAAGTAGTAGGTGATAAGTAACCCAAAGATGGTAATGATTCCATTAGCATTAAAGTTCAAATTAATGCCTTTCCAGCAGACCGACAACCAGTAGGTGAGAACAGCTGTCAGAGATGCAACTGTACACATCACAAAGTTTTTCATGAAAGAGTTTCTTATTACAGAAAAATTAAATGTTTGCTGGGTTTGGCTAGCAGATGACTTCTCTTCTGAAAAAAACAGTTTTTTTCAAGTGGAATCATGAGGCTTGTCCCATCACTGTATAATTTCTCCGGGCTTTATTTCATTTGTCTTTATCTTGCTCTGTATCAAAGGACCATGAAATCCAAGACACTATTTTTTACACCAATTTATTCTTACTTTTTTATGTCCTTAAGATGATGACTGAGATTACTTCCTGGATTTCTCGGCAGGCTGTTGCCTTTATCATATCCTTCTCAGGCAGGGACAAGGTATTTGTAAATTTTCAAAGCCTACCTTTTGTCTGTGAGAGGGATCTTCTATTCCTGTTCTGCTACTGATCAAACTGCCAGTTGTCCTCATGCATAGGTTAGTTCTTATTGGTTACTTGGTAGCATTTGAGTGCCAGTTGAGTTTTTGCTTCTTTTTTTTATTGATTGGCATGTGTTTTTATCATGCAGACTTAGTTTTAGCCGATACATAGTATGTTCTAATGCGAGTCACTGTAAATGCTTGTGTTTAATTTTTGCATCCAACTTCCTGTGACTTGAAATTTCTGGTGGAAATACCAGAGATGTCATTAACTTACTGAAACTTGGTTTTCAATTTTTGTGTCTTTTCAAACTCCATTTATTAGGTTGCCTGTTATACTAATTGTTGTTTATATGGTGTATGTGCTAAAAATGTATCTGAATTGGATGTAAATGTAAAGCATTAGTATAGGTATTTTTCTATAGATATAATGTAGTTAAAATATCAGAAAGATATGATGAAATTCAGAGCTTTGGTCTTCTGTTTCCCAGTTTGTTGACCAGTCCACTGGAAGTTCTATAAAACTGACATTATTTTAAATACAGAGATTTCCTTTTTAAATTAAATTGGTTTTGATGCTGCAATTGCAGTAACTAATGACTTGGTCTTGTGTTTTCCTCTGCCTGATTTTAGGGACCATTGACGGCTGCTAAGACTGGTTCTGAGTAAACAGTTTTATTAGGAATTTAATTCTGTTGAGTGCTGAAAACCTTCTCTTCCTACTGAATGCTGCTGAGGGTTGCTAGGCACCTCAAAGGGTTAGTGACTATCACAGCTTGCTTAGCACATGGTACTACATATGTCATTTGCAATCTCTGAGTAGAACAAACTTCTACTGCTGTCACTATAGATTATTCTCTGTGCTTTTGGGGTTGTTTTGCTGTGCTGAGAATGTGAGTCTATCCCTCATAAAATGGTAACATTCTGTGGATGGGGACTGCTGGATCCAGCAAAAATAAATCACTGAAGACATGGGAACAGAAAAGATTTGAGATTTTTTATAAGCAATAAAAATAATTAATCTGAAAATTTAATAGAAAACCTCTCCAGGCCATCAAACCAGCCAATGACAAAGGCAGTGTGACAGTAATAATAAATCTTAATTTTCTTACAGTTGTTTTTAAGTCTTGTTCTTTTAGTATTGTTTGTTGTGACATGTGTGTTCCCACATACTCTGTGTAATGCCAGCAGTATACAGGATGCACATTCCACAAAACAAGCAGATCCCCAAAGCCTCAGGGTATTGAACTGCCCTTTTGTTTCATGTATCCTCTTGCAGAACTACTCGCAGAATGACATGCTTTACTGCATGCCACCTTATTGCTTTATTATTAGCCTTCATAAAGGTCAGATGGGCCTGACTCAAATTCATGAGGAAACAATGCTGTACAAAGTTTTGCTTCCACTGAAGGACCTGCATATTTTTCTGAGGTCTGCAACAGTATTTTTAATATCATGTCGAAAGCAGAGAACCATTTTCAATTCCCATTGCGGTAATCAATGAGATGTAAAATTGCAGCAGTTCCATGCTGCCTAGAGCCTCTCCTGACAAACCTCGTTTGGTTTGTCAGAATGCATAAAGCACTCGTAGGAGCATAGCATTAGCTCTATTTCTCTCTGTTGCGAACAAGCACAGAAAGAAACCAGCTCTTAAGGAGACATTTTCATTTGCTTAAATAGCCCTGCCGTGGCTGCAGTGCAGCAAAATCTTCCTGTGCTATGCATATTTCTTAGGATGGGAATCAGAGCCGTTAGCTGTATGTGTGATTCAGAAAAGCCATGAACCCATGGGCTAGCTCAACAATTATTTAATTTCTGAAGAAGTAATTCACACACAGACAGTCAAGGTAACAGCCCAGGTATGCAGTATATGCTGTACATATTAGCATACTTGTGATTACTCAGGAAGGTTATGTTTGTCACTGTGCCGCTGTCTGTGACCATCTGGAACTTAATAAGATACAAAGTAGGATTTGCATCCTCCTTTTACATAGACAGAGAACTCTTTCACCTGAAGTAAAATAAATTTTCTAGGTACTAGCAATTCTAAGCCATTGAAAAAGTCAGCAGTCAGGAATCCACTGAATTATGAGTATATAAATTCATTTGATAGCTCCTTAGGAACTCTTTTACAATGTATATTTAAGAGGAAGAAATGCTCAGTGCTGGATGTTTTGGAAGTATGCGGAGTATGGTCCCAGATATTTTCCTGTGGGTGTCATTATAGATGGCGTGATTGGGTGGCTTGTGGCATTAGCAACGGGTGAGAAGCTTCTTGTCTATGCCTCTGATGCCAATAACTGCAGTCATCCCTTATCAATTTCTTGGAGGTGTTTATAAAATGTTCTGTTCTCATTCCCTCTGCTACTGAAGCAAACATCAGTTTCGTATAATGTCATTTCTCTTGACTGCCTTGGCTGATAAGCAAAGAATTGAATGAATGTTTGTAAATTTAGGTATTCTTTCTCTACACTGATTATTCTTTAAGCATAGAAAATAAGGGGATTGTGAGTTTCCATCTCATTCTAGAACTGGCTTTCAGAACTATATGCCAATTTTCTTTGCTTAATTTTGATTTTTCTAATGAATAAATATGAGTAAAAATGCAACAGCTAGCATTTCCAAGCTTTCACAAATTGTGTTAAAGTTCTTGACAGGAGCAAAAAAAAAAGTTTAGTAATATGTGTTTCAAGTATTCCATCTCCTTTCTTAATTAGCAAGTCAACATAATATGAGTTTTCACCTCATGACTGTATTGTGTGATTTGAATTTAAGAAAACGCAGACTTTGGAGATAATAGCATGTAACCCCTGCCAAGAGGATAGATGGAGAACTGGATATGTTGGAAGCACTCCCTCCATGTAATTGTGTCAGGAGCTTGGGTGCTATACTCAGCTGCTGTGAGATTTGGGCCACAGGCTGGGGGAAATCAGGGAAAATGTGGAGAACGATCTGTAAAAAGGAGGTCTGAAATTCTTCATGAGAGATTTTAATATTTCTCTAAACCACTAAAACCAGTCTTAGACAAAGATGTGTCACAAACATGACTGTCCCTGAATGCCAATTTCTGAAGTTTGATGGCAGCATAATTTGCTGGGTTTGTGGGTTTTCTTAGGGGTTTTTAGTTGCTTGGGTACAACATCTGCTTCTCAAGTTGAAGGTTGGATTCATTATAGTGGATCTCAACCAAAGATTAAATTTTATTTGTGAAGAGTATTTGAAGACTGGGGGAAAATCATGAAAATTTGTTTTCAAATTTCACATTTATAGAGTTTGTATTTTTAGCAACACTTAGGTTCCATCTTCAATACATCAATACCTGCTGAAATTTTGCTGTATGTAGATTGTCATTTGAATTTGTGTTTTGAAAACTTTGGAAAGTTCTGTAACTATTTGTTTCTAGATCTGTTCTTTTATGGTTTTGGTTTGGTTTTTTTTTTTTCCCTTCCCCCCCCCCCCCCCCCCCCCAGGAGTTCAGTACAGTTATTGTGTATTTCCTCATGTTATTGAATACAAGAGTAAAACATGGTCCAGGTTTTATTTTAAACCTTGTGTCTTGAACTTGGTGCCCTGGTAAATGCATGCTGCTGCTTGACAAGTTAAGCAGTTCTGCAGCACAATTCTCTGTTCTGTGGAGAGACTGCCCCACAACTTCATGTACAGCCCTGGACAACTGCAGTCACATGAGGTGTGATTATTTTTTTCTTCCTTTTTTAATTTCCCTAATCTTGGTTAAAAATAACCCTTCATACAAAATGTTATGAAAGTTCAAGATAGAAATTCAAAACATGACGAAGTTTATAGCCTATAATCATTTAGGTAAAACTTGTAACAGTCTTTTCAGGAGGCTGAACATATGGTAGGGCTCAGTGAGGTGTTCTCTTCATCCTTCTTGAAATAGGACTAGGCAACCAAGAATACATGCAGGAGTTTTGTCTACTGTAGATTTCATCAAGCTTAAATCTCTTGAGCTCAATTCAAAGGGTAATCATGCTTTGGGTATGCTGTTGAGGAGAACAAACTTGTTTTCTGGGGTGTATTCCAAGACACTAATCAATATATTGTATCTAATATCCATAGATTAAGATCTTTGTAATACACTTGTGAACAATGTCTAAGGTAGACTACAAAGACTACAATTGATTTCCAGACCATTTTTGGATTACTGATCTTGATGGCACGTTTTATATGGTCTGGTTGCTATAGTCATAATCCCAAATAAAGGAATCAGAACCCAGTACTATCTTTCCATGTCCGGATCGCCACCTTGTGTGCTCCTTCTTTTCCTTCTGTCCCCAGAAAATTTACATGGCTATCAGGCATGGCTCTGCTTCGGGTGCATGAAGTCTACGTTATCACTTCAACAACTACCTGAAAAGAGGTTGTAGTGAGGTGGGAGTTTGTCTCTTCTTGCAGGTAGCAAGTGGTAGGAAGAGAGGAAATGGCCTCAAGTTGTTCCGGGAGAGGTTTAGATTGGATATTATGAAAAATTTCTTCAAAGAAGCAAGTTGCCAAGCATTGGATCAGGCTGCCCAGGAAAGTGATAAAGTCACCATCTCTGGAAGTGTTCAAAAAACATGTGGATATGGCAGTTGAGGCCATGGTTTAATGGTGAACATTTTGGTGGTGCTCGTTGATGGTTAGACTTGGTGATCACAGAAGTAATTTTCAACCTTAACAATGCTATGAAATAGACTTTTTTTTCTGGAAGAGCTTCAGTTCAAGCTGAAGCAGGAATTGAACTGAGTATCCCTCTTTCCTTGAAAGTCCTTTACCTACTAGATTGTATGCAAAAGAAGAAAGTTTGCACTCCTGGACTTTTAAATAACCAACCTTTTTTGTTTTTCTCCTAGGATGTGTGGGTACTCCGCACTTTTAGTTATGTTTAAACAGAATTTTATGGGTTATTACACGTGTTGCTCTGTATCTAAAAAAAAGTAGACTAAATTTAAGTGTAGAATAAAAAAAAAAAACAAAGGGAAAAAAAGAATTTTTCTGCACATTTCACAGTTCTTTATTTGCAATCAAAAAAGGGGGAATTAATGTATAGATAATGCAGGTATAGCTGTGATTCCCAGACCATATAAATTAATATGTGATCTGATAAAATTCTGCTTGCAAATATTTCTAAAACACTGAACCAGATAACCTGCTTGCAAATTATATGTCTGCTATGAGACTGTATAAGGCCTACTAGATGCTAACTTTACTTGATTCCAAATTTGCAATCTGAAAATGGGCGCTGAATGTTTTGGAGAGAAAAATTTACAAGCTGAGTTCATATGTCTTAATGAGGACTCATAAGCTGGGCACCACTGCCTGTGGTTATGTTTGTGCCATTTTCTATCAGTTTGTTTCATTATGCTTGTGTGGATACTTCTTTTGCATGAATATGGTTTTGACAGTTTTGTAAAACTGGAGTATTGAGCTGGAACTGATAGTATTTTTCACATCTTGGTAATCAGTGTAACAGGAAGGAAGTAAATGTTCCTGGTAACGATGTGGTGACTATTCCGTTTTCACTCTTCAGAGGGAAGAGAACTAGTTTTAAATTGAAGGTAATTTCCAAAACATCTTCTTTTTAAAGGAGAGAAAATGATTTTTATGTCCTTTTCACTTTTAAAGGCTCAGTTTCTTTTCCCAAAGATGTTCAATTATTTTTCTTGCCTGTTTCCATCTGTTAAAGTTAGATCATCCAGTCTGAACCATCAACATTGTACTATATGACCAATCACATATAATCAATCTGTTAATTTATAAGTTTAAATTGCTTTTAGCTACATTTATTTTTGAAAAATTGTTGAAAATGTCATCAGGGAAATATCTCACTAATTTATGACCAATATGCAGATAGGAAAACAAAATTTTTGACTGCTTTGCTTTGTACCAGTAGACTACACTCTTAAAATAGCACTCAATGAAAATATTTTGAACTTTAAGCTCTAATGGCTCTACACTGATTGTTTGATGGGGTTTTTTCAGTTTTCAATGACAATTTGGGGATTTTTCCCTGCTCTTTTGCAGGTAACAGTGCAGACCACCTTCCAGCAATGCAAGCCTCAGCTATTTCTACTCAGTATCTTGAAGGGAATAATATTAGCTGTGCTTGTCAGTCTCCACCTTATATTCGCCTCAAGAGTATGATATGTGACTATGCACATATACTTTAAAACAAATCATGTTCTTCATTGCTATCAGACAAATCATATTCTTCAAATCCTTCTGAAAGAAGCTCTTCAGTTACAAAACAGTCATCTTTCAAAATCTTTCTTTTTGATAACTCAGGGAATAAGTTTTTTCCCATGTGCAACACCAGCAAATGATGTTACTTTCTTTTGCAATACCTTGAGGGTACAAAGGGCAGAAAATAGATTAAATAAAGGGATAGGTCTTTTGCGTTGTTAATATAATTGAAATTTTCCATATTTGGAAACTCTCTGACGTGGGAAATGAGTTGACTAGGCAGTATCTACATGAACTAGTGAGTAGGAGCATCCTGTAATTCCTTTCATGTAACAGAATTATAAAATTGTTTGGATCAGAACAGACCTTAAGGGTCATTAACTGCTAGCCACTTGTCTTCCATGCTTTGTTTTTGAAGATGGTTTACATAAATTCACTTCTAATTAATGATTGAAAGCTCTACAGAATGGTGTTAAGTAGGTAAAAGATTCCTAAAATTTTGATATAAACAACATATACACCAGCAGAAGAATAGAAAATAGGAATAATTCACATTAATAATGATGATGATAATAATAATAGCAATAGAGAATTGTAGTTTTCATTTTGGAAAGAAAAAATAATGGTTTTAGCTGCTTTTCAAAAAAACTATTTGTGTCTTACTGTCATTAAAATAGGACTCTGGAACTCAAAACTGCTATCTGAATTTTTCTATGGCTCTATCTCTTTTAAGACTGTCATCTTCCTTTTTTGTGGAGATAAAAATCCTCACAGTCTTCTTTGACAATATTACATTATGGTAGGGCAAAATTCCTTATAATTATTGCTGAGCTGGAGCTGCATCAGATACCCTAGTCGGGAGGGTAAATATAAGTTTAAAATTATGAGTTCAGTAGAATTCACTAGCACTCATCTTATTGCTTTGTTGACAGCATGAGTTGTTTTTCACCTAAGACGAAGATTTTTTTCTCTCTGGCCCACTCTCTGTTTTATTTCACCCATACTGAATTTAGCACTTGATGAAGTGGGCACCAGTTTATTTATTTTGCTGTATTTAAAATGCTAGACAGCACTATCAAATGTTCTTCAATCTCTTTTCTTTCTGTTTGTGAATATCACACTGTGTTGTACAAACACAGCAGGGATGAAAGCTAAAACAAACGCATATTTGTGTCTACAGCACAAAAATGTGTATTTATAGATGAACAAACCAGGTCAAATCTTTCACAGTAAAAAATAAATTAAACAGCCATTTGTCAGATGAGTATCTGGAGACCATTATTACGAGTCAATAGAACTGATCTTAAAATGGGGGAAATATTGTCAGGGGAAAATATTTTTAATGACATTTTGTGTTTATAAGCACACGCAGACACTCACATTAAAAAGACACCAGTCTGCTTTTCACACTGTACTGCTTCTCTGAAGTGAATCACTCACAGCTTTGTATTAGTTAGGCTGAGCAAGACAAATAGTCTAGAAGATTGGTTTAACACACATTAACTCGTTTATTGATTAGGTGTACAAAAACATTTCCAATCAATAGTGTATGAGTGAATATCTTTGCTGCAGCAGATCACATGGAAAAGCTGAGAAAATTATTTTAGAATCTAGAATGTATACCTTATCTGAACTTGTTTTGGAGAGATAGCTATGCAGAATTACCTAATCCCCATCTGCTTAACTCAAATGCAGAAGTATAAAAGTATTAGCATACCAGGCAGGCAACTATTCTTTGGTTTGTTTCCATCTGGCATTCTTGAAAGAAGAAAAAGAAGAAGTGCAGTATATCCAGAAATTACAGGTTTTATGCAGGAGAATAATCCTTACTCAGGGTTTAACTAAGATAAAAGATCAGGAAAAAATGCAATTACGACCTTGGCCATAAATAATCAAGGTTTATGGAGGTTTGGCCAATTCTGAAGTCTAAAAAAGTTCTGTTCTCTTAAGCACGTAAAATAAAATAGAGCTCTGAAACAGCAGAATATGTCAAAAAGTGAAGGGAATGAAAGCTGGTAAGAACACCTTTTCGAACCATCGAGAAAACACCAGTAGTTTGTTTTACTGCACAGTGAGTCAGCAGTCAGAGATGAGATTTAACCCTAAGTGCTTCATATTTACTGCTAGTAAAGAATTTGTATACAGATATCTTTCTTTAAGGAACTTTCTGGAGTAGTATTTTCTCTTTGTATCCTCAGTTGAAAGTCTTTTGTGGGCATAGTACACTACAATTTTCTATTTTATTGATTTTACTCTTGTTACTTAACACGTAAGTACCCAGCGTTCATGAACATTTCTACTAACAGCTTGCTAGTGATTCAGATTCATAAATAACAGAATCTAATGCTATTTCACATATCCTAGGATACCCAAGACTTCAGGAGCAGGCAGATAAGGCATTGAATCTACAAGAAACTTGTGCTCTTCTGGAATGGCAACCCAGGGCTAGACGTAGTAACAGAGTGTAACAACTTCCTTTCTTTTGGCAGTTGAATGTTAGCCTGTTAGTGATATTTATTTAAAATAGCAGGAACTGTGTAACTGTTCTTTCTCCTCTGCTTATTTATGTTCTTCACTATGTCATCATGGTAGCATATGCTACTGTGTTTAGTCTTTCTTTAATAAATCTTCCTTTTACTGCAGCTCTTTTCTTCCCTTTGCACTCTATAAAAATATAGCTGCTTTGAGAACAGTTACTAAAGCCTGGTTACAGCTTCAATGAGTTTTTCTTGCTTACTGCCATAATAAATTGTTAGAAAATATTTAAATGTTTTAGACCAAATTTTGATCAGTTACTGGCATAAGTGTGAAGTAAAATCAATACACTTGAAATGAGGAGCTGAGTATTGGAATAATACTGTTGATTGTTTTCAAAAGGTTTCCCGCAAAGTATAATCCAAAGATTATACTTTCGTATTGATGAGAATTTTCTTGTTCTCTTTTTCCCGCTAAACCTTCATTTCCTTCGTAATGACCTTTTTCCAAACCCTTCTTAACATTTCATTATCCAGAAAACGACGGCATTTTTCTTCTTTTTCTTCATCTTTTTCTTCTTTTTCTTCTTATTTTTCTTTTTTTTTAATCTTTTCTTCTTTTTCTTCTTCTTTTTCTTCTATTTCTTCTTCTTCTTCATTTTCTTCATCTTCTTCCTGAAAAAAAAACATTTTTGGTATACTCTTCTTTTGTGAGCATAAGTGCATGGCAGGTGAGGTTTTCCAGCATAAATGTAGTAGATTTAGTACCTAATTATAGTCTCTGAAATTTCAGATGGCACTGCTTGCAACTTATTTTTCAATATACCTTGAGAAACTTCATTTTTTCTGGTTAAATTTCCTTTTCTAGCTGCTTTGACACAGTTCAATTTTATTCATTCTGTAGAAAACCCTATCATAATTTTTTTTAATAAAAAAGCATTAAAAAGTCTTTTCCTCTATTGTCTATTGACATGCCCTTGAACTTCTTAAAAGCAGACTTCTCACAAAAGTAAGTGAGAAAACAGACATGTAAGTCTGTCACTCTGGTACTCTTCATTAGGTTTATTTTTAGAGAGTTTGGCTTAACACTTAAAAACATATGTAATTGTGATCATACTTTGTAAGGGGAGCAAACACCACATGCTCAAGTTTTGCTATAATAATCATGCTCTGTGAAAAATGAACATACGTATGGAAATTCATTTTCAGTAAGCAACTACTTAGTTTTGGATTGTATTTGGAATTTATTTGTGTTACAATAACTCAGAAGTATAAAAATTGAGACATTTGCTGCTAACTACAAATTTATATTACTGTGTAGAATGACAGAGGGAAAGGAACTAAGAAAATTGTTTATAGTTAGCCCACAAATAGAAAAAAGAAATCCCAGATCTCTATTTACTTCCAGTAACTTCCTTCCTTCTGTTTATTGAATCATTTTGCACATTTTATTTTCTATGGGTATTTTCACTGTTTTTAAGTAGCTCTACAAAATGTCACTCTTTTAACCAGCAGGTTGTTTTTGAATAATTTTTATCATTCATGTTGTTGCTTTTATTTTATTTCATTACACACCGATATCCCACCCGACATACATTTTTTATTGCTTGTTACAATATTGAGGAGATTTTTTTTAATATATTTTTTTCCTGCTATTGAATTTGGAGTAAGTGTTTTTGATGCCTAAGTATATGTAAACATCAAGATTTAAAAATGCTTCCATAATCCTACAAGATTACAACAACCTAATCTTTATGTATATAGCTCTGTTGGTAAGAAATTGAGTGGAAGTTAGAAGATCTGGTTGCAGATTTATGTTCTGTCACAGATTCCCTGCATGTCCTGTAGGGACAATACATAGCTAAAGGTCAACTTAATCAGAAAAAAATGGAATGAAGTGATTAAGGCATATTGAGATGTCTTAAGACATGTTGATTCGTTGTGTTTCAGGCTTCCGTTTGATCCAAAAGTAAATGTAAACTCTTCCATCTGAGTTCAGGGTTGGAAATGGTGAGACACAAACCCCACATCTCCACCATGTGACTGCAGGCTATGAATACCTGACATGTCTTTACCACATCATTTGAAAAGGCTTGTTAAGCTCTTCATAGCACATATTTGACCGTCTCTTTCTCTCTCTCTTTTTTTTTTCCCCTTTCTTTGTGATTGGAGGAGATTGCTGTGTTGATAAGGGCAGAAAGTATTTGCAAAGTGCTGGTTGAATAGAATTGGCAAGAGAATAAACATTTTCTTAATGTAGCATAGGGATATTTTCTGTGACATCCTCAATTTTGCACTTGTAATGAAGGAAAAAAAAAACCCAATAAAAAAAACCCTGAGGAAATAGGCTTTTCCATGCAAAGCTGATGGCTGGCTCAGGGAAAGACCATATCCTGTTTCAAACTACTTATTATAACAAGCAGTCCCATCCAAACCTTCCAGATTGTCCTGCTTTGAGTCACAGACACGGCAGATCAGCTTTAATCTCCATTTCCCTCTAGAGTTCAGTTGATATTGGAAGTGTTGGTGACCCAGAACAGTAGCACAAACTGTCTCCATGTTAAGTAAAAGCTGCAGGCTGCATGAGCACTGTAACCTTACATAAGCACCTAGGATTTCAGGGTGAAAAAACGTATCAATGAATCAAATCAACAGGGAGGGCAAGAAATATCAGTGCCTATTACATCAGTAGCTTCCTACAGAGACTAAGCTTTTGTCTAATAAAAACTGAGATTTGCTTAGTTCCCAAGCAAAAGCAAGGAGTCAGGTACCTCTCTGCAAAACCAAGGACCGTGTCCTTCACTGAGACACTGAGGTGTCATGTTTGGAATCCAGTGTTAGAAGGAAGGAACAAACAGCTCTTTGTTTCTGTATCCTCCTTATAGACGTTCTCATAAATAAATATATAAATGAAAACTCTCCAGAATTAGTATAGACTAAGAAAGCTCTGTGGAGGTTGCTAGGCAGCCGAGGCCAAAGGAATAGAAAGCAGGCAGGTCTTTGAAAAACAGAATCAGTGACTTATGGGTTATCTGAAGTCACGATTTACTCAATTGTCTTTTGTCATAAACAAGAGACAGTAGAATTTATTTTTCTTTAGTAAATGAACAATGTTTTTAAAATATTTGAAAAAAAAGACTGTTTTATATCTCATTTCTATCCACGTTTTGAAGCTATGAAATTTTATGCATGATTATTGTTTTTAACATTTACTTATTTATTGACTGATACAGAAATTTGATGCAGTATATAGAGGCTATAACTTGAAAAGTATTTATTGAATTAATTGATTTTTAAACTTTTTTCCAATTTAAATTTTTACCGTGGTGTGCATGTAAGACTCTAGAAGAAGGAAGTTTCCAATCCTGGAAGGAATGCCTTGCCCTCAAGAGGTGTCCAGAGATACATTTCACTGTCGCTAACAACAGGAAAAGGCCTAATTTCTACCACCATGCCCTGTATGGTGTATGATGAAGTTACTCATTACAGAAATACAGAAGTAACCACCCCCTTCCTATTACTGCTAAGTGTGCTAAAACACAGGCAAGGCAAGGTTGTCATCTGCAAGATTAGGTGATCACATTATTGACTAATTGCTGCCTTTGAAATCTGTGTTTATATTTGTGCTTTAAAAGTCTTCTTGAAATTAACTGTGCCTTCAGCAGTTCTGTCATACCTACATACATTGAGGGGGCACTGTAATCCTGCAATTCCCCTCCTTTCTCAGGTTGTGTAATGACAGCTCTAGATCATATTTTAGTCTACCGGAGTTATTCTCTCTCAATGTCTTCAATATATGTCTTGAGAAGATTTAATTGCTGCATCACAGTTTCTCAATATGTGTTTCTTCCACAGGGTTGATGCTGTGGGGGGGTCCAGGCAGCTCTGTGGAACAGTCTTCAATGGGCTAGTAGGATGAGAAGGTCCAGGGGTAGTTTGGGAAACAAGGAGAAACATCACCTCCCAAGACGGTAAACCTACTGAAAAGGTAATGGTAATTCATGTTAGGATATTGTTATGCAAGTCAGCTTTTCAGGCTCCGTGGATATGCTGGAATGCATGGCAGAAAACTGGTAGGGAAGGGGAGCACAAACCTTTGTTGTTGTCTGACTGTTCATACAGAGTCTCCTGAATATCTTTCCAGAGCTTCTTAAACTGTGCTGAGTTTCAATTCCCATCCTTGTGTGAGTGAGAATTTGGATGCCATATTTTACAGGAGTTTTCTTGTCCTGTGGATCTGTTAGAGAATACAAATCACAAGCTTACAGTAACTTTCCAAGAAATTCCTTATAGAAACTAAATCCCTGAAAATACTGGTTTATAAGCCATGTAACAATTTAGCAGAGTAAAATGTTGTTTCACATGGAGAGCTAATAGTTGGATTTTTAAAAGTCCATAATCTTGTTTTATTGGATTCTTTCAATCTCAGCTTCCAGGCTTAACTACTGTGTTTGTGGAGACTCTCTTCCTACCCTGAAGCCTTGAAACTGTGGATGTTTTCATTCTTAGCATTTCAGAAGTCCAAGAGAATGTGCAAACTAAAGATCTGTCATCCCTCAGAGTAACTGTAATGCTTCTTCCTTCATGTTAAAAGGGAGAGTTGAGCCATGAAGCATCAAATCATTAAGTTTCTCTGCTGTCCCAAAAGCCCAGCTACATGGTGTATTTTTGAGCCCAGTTAACTTATCATATGTCCATGCTATACACACATTTCTTGGTCCTCAGCTAAAATTATGTTTGCTGAACAAACGGATTTTGTTCGCTCAACCTAAACCAAATCATTTCCCATGGTACATTTTGAAATATCTGACAGGCTGACTTGCTTCTTTCCTTTATTAATGTGCCTTAATGTATGCAGAGTGCAAGAAAAATAACAATGGAAAATCACACTGGTAGAAAATAAAATGGGATTTTTGATGCAAAAGCTTTCATAAGGATCTATTCCCACATCTCATGAGACACTGGAAAAAACATAAAACAATATTTAATGGGGAAACATTTTTTCTTTGCTCAGTATAGATGTTTTGGCTGGTTGAGTACTAGGTTAGGCTTTCAAATGTGTCTGGGAAATACCTTTCTTTTTGTTGCTGGTGATTTCCCTCCAGCTCCCTGACATTAATTCATTAAAACCATTCAGAGAATCCACTGCTGCAATTCACAAATTTCTTCCATACTTCACCAGGCTCCCTCAGGCTTGACAGCTACCAGGGGACAGACCAATCTGCACTCTTGTGACATTACTGAGGGTTACATCTTTGTGTAACCTGTAGCTGTGGTGGAAAGTCTGAAGCCCTTCCCTCTGAAAAGAACAGAAAATACTTTTTTACTTGGGAGAAGTTATAAATAGATTTGTGAGAGAAGAAAGGTTTGGTACAGGAAAGAGAGGCCTTGCCTCCTGCCTTTATACGTGTGGTGATAGTTTTCAGCTTATGGTCTGCTTTTCAGCAATCTTCCACTCAAACTTGTTGCTAATCAATTCAACCCAGCTGCTCTAGACCTAATTTGGTTTTCTATTATCTAGTAGAAATGAGTTTACGTGGCTTTTTTTAGTGACGGCCCAGGAGTCTTCACAAAAAATTACACCAATTTGTCTTAGGTACTTGACTGTAAACAAAAGACAGGAATAGCTTCTTTATGGTTGGAACTGGTCTGAGATCCATAGGATCCAGCATCGGTCCCTCACTGTGTTTCAGATGTCTTCCTGGCTGCGTTCTTCTACCTGGAATGTGGGCAGACTCTCACGGAACTTCTGTAATGTTCCTTTGTTGATGCTTTAGTGATAACCCTTTCTCAAAGGGGAAAAAGGATCTTTGTCCAGCAGTTGACAGGTGTCATTGAAAGAACTTTATACTAGGTTTGAAGGGGGAAAGGGATAAAACTAGGCTCACTAAAGAAAAGCTGCGGGCAGCATGTCAATGTTTGTGGGATGGTGTGCTAGCAGACCCTTCAGTCTGCTGAACAATGTGCTGAGCACACCGGAGCTCATTTGAAATGCCTTTGTACCAATATGTACTGCAGGAACAGTGTAGTGGGGTTGACCCTGGCCAGATGCCAGCCACCCAGCAAAGCTGCTCTGGGAATCCGCTCCACTACTGGATAGGAGAGAGAAAATGTAAAGAACATTTCATTGGTTGAGATAAGGACTGAGAGAGATCACTCCCCAAATACCATCACAGGCAAAACAGGTTCAAACTGGGGATATTAACTGATCTTATTTCCAACAAAATCAGAGCAGGATAATGAGAAGTAAAATAAATCTTAAAAACACCCTTCCCCCATCTCTCTCTCATTCCCATCTCTACCTCCCCCCATCCAGCAGTGCAGGGAATGGGAGTTATGATCAGTTTATCCTGGATTGTTTCTGCCACTGCTCAGAGAGAGGAGTCCTTCCCCCACTCCAGCATGGGGTCCCTCGCAAGGGAGACAGTTCTCTGTGGACTCCTCCATTGTGAGTCCATCCCACAGGCAACAGTTCTCCACAAACTTCTTCAGTTTCAGTCACAAGAGCAAGCGCAGGATTCTCTGCCGGGGACAGGTCAATATGGTTATACATACAAATCAGAGGAAGAGAGTCTGGAAAGCAGCCCCACAGAATGAGATCTGGGGAACTGGGTCAATGGCAAATTGAATATGCCGTGCCCTGGTAACCAAAAGGTCCAAGTGTGTCCTGGCATGCATGAGGCACAGCATGGCTGGTTTGTTGAGGGAGATTATAGTCCCACTCTACGCTGCAGCCCCACCTCGAGTACTGAGTGCAGTTTTGGGGGCCTCAAAAGAAGTACATCCACCTATTATATTGTGTCCCCAGGAGGGCAGCGAACGTGGTGAAAGGTCTTGAGGGCAAGACTTGTAAGAAGCATCTAAGGTCACGTGGTTTGCTCAGCTTGGAGAAGAGAAGGCTGGGGGTGATCCCATCAGAGTCTACAACTTCCTCAAGGGGGGCAGCAAAGGGGAGCGTGCTGATCTACTCTCTAGTGACCAGCAACAGGACACATGGAAATGGAATAAAGCTGCACCAGGGGGAGCTTCAGACTGGAGGTTCCTCACTCAGTGGGTGGTTGGTTACTGGCACAGGCTTCCCCAGGGAAATGGTCATGGCCGTAAGCCTGAGAGAGTTCAAGGAGCATCTGGATGATGCTGTTAGTCATATGATTTAGTTTTGGGTCATCCTATGAAAAACAGGGAGTTGGACTTGATCCTTCCAACTTGAGATACTCTGTGGCTCTAAGAATCCAACCTCAATGCCACAGAGAATCATTTGGGTTTCAGGCTTTACACTGGGAAAAGAAGTTACAACCCCTCAAGACAGATATGGAAAGAAACTGAAATTAGAGGGGATGACATTGTGATATCTTCATCTGCAACATATTAAGTGAAGTTTGAACTTCTCCACTCTTAACACTTCCCGAGAAATAGGAAGCCAAATGGATTGATGTTTCAGTCTCTGATTCCCTGCTTGAATTGTGTTTCATGTGAACTATTCTTGAAATGCTATTTTCACTGAAGGTAGGGGAAGATAAGAGTGCTGTTTCAATATAATTTGAAATCTTGATGGTAAAAGGTAATTTATGTTTTCAGTAAGAGGCTTTCATCTTCATTGGGCTCTAGCGATATTGATCTGGTATCAGAACTAAGTATATATCCTTGAATTCTGACCAGATTCTGCTTCTGGTGTGAATGACAAATGTTTCACATTGTCCTAGCAAATAGAGCTTTTTTCTGTGCATTTCTTTGGCTGGTCAGTTTACAAGTGGCTGCATTTTGCTGGTCTGTTTGATCAATATTTTCTTTTGGTACATTTTAAGATGAATGGTTCTGAATTTTCAGTCACTGTGCCCCTTTAAGGGTATTTATAGTAAAGTCATAGTAGTCAATGCAGGGTTTGGTTTTGTTTCTTGTTTTGTAACAGCTGAGAAACCAGTTGTGTTCTATGATTTATGGAAAAGTCCAAGCCTTTCAAATTAAGTGAAGTGTGTACAGCTTCAGAAGTAATTATGTTTTTAAACATAATGAAAATCTCCATTCAGAAATGAGGCATGTCCCAGAGTTTGAAACAGAACTCACAAGAAATGAGATATTCAAATCAAAACAGAAGTTCTTTTCACCTAACAACAATTCCCATAGCCATATTTAGAACAAAGCTTGTCTTTTGAATGTCTGTATGGACAAAACTAGCTCTACACAGCTGGAGATTAGTAAGACTACAGTCACAAAGTGTGAGCATGCAAAACTGGCAGTGGCCCTTGCTAGCAGGCAAGACAGCACCAAGAGGTCTCGAGGGTTTTGTCTTAGAAGAAAGAACCCTTAGACAGAACCAAAGTCAATAACCCTTAAGAGTCAAATAGAGACAGGACAACTCAGCAGCAATTCCTTCAGTATTTCACGAAAAGATTAAAGACTGTGACATGACAAGGATAGACCATTGGATCTCTGAAATGATCTGAGAAATCAAATATGAAAGACATGAGTTACCAGACAGCCTTCACCTGCATTACTGAATGCCATTTAAATTACTCTCTCCACAGCTGATAACACTGTATAAAATACATTTCTTATGTTTCATATCCTTTTTGTTTAAATTTACTGTGTGAAATTCTTCTTTCATTAAAAAGTGGTTCAAAAGCTTGTCCCCTTAGTGTGTCAGAATGCCAATGATTCAGTCTCTCAATTTACTTCTTTCTTTTTCTTATCTCTATAGGGTTGGGCTTTGTTCATCTGCCATTTTTTCTATTATTTTGTCTCTGTTGTTATTTAATTTCTTTCCAATTATTCTCTTCTTAGTTTGATAAATTATGATTTCCCATTTCATTTCTCAAGTTCTGTTGTGATAGGTGGCAGAAAACTGGTCACCTGATACTGAAGGAGAACAATTCGTGCTATTTACTCTTTGCAAGACTGGATGTTCAGGCACCTTCCTCTGAATATTCTAGTTCCTGTACTGTTCCAGAATTATGTCCTGCAATTTTTAACACTTCCTTTAGTGGAAATTTTGCTTTGACTACAGTAGAATAAAACTAGGTGTGGAAGAGTTGACCTGATTACCAAATAGAAAAAAAAAAAAAATTCTTTATTCCCTTGACATATTGAGGATTTGGAAAACATTAGTTGCTGATTTGGCAACAAAAAATTGACAGATAACAAAAAATCAGCTCCAAACTACTTTAAACTTTTCCTTGCAAAAGAGAGCATATTAAAGCAGGGTGAAGGGAAGGGAAAGAATTTAGTCTCAAATGCATCAAGTAGATCACTTTTTATTGAGGTGACATTTGTATCTGCTGTACAAGGTGAGATCTCTGTGAGAAATTGTTAACATACCAGCAATCAAATGCATGGCATCTTTTGTTTATATCCAATGTCTGTTGTAATATTTATCGTGAAGTTATTGAAATCTGAAAGATTGAAGAACTGAACACCGAACAGCCTGGATTAGGCAATATGATTATTAACAAAGCAAAGTGAATACACCTTACATACACAAGGTGTCTGACTGCAGTTAGAACTTCCCAGGGCATTTAAATCCATACCAAATTAGCTGGAGATGGAAGTTATTCTTGTGGAACCTCATAAAGTGAGGGGAAGGGACAGAATTCATGTCTATATGGCCTTTGAGCAAGAGCACATTGAAAGGAATGTGCATGAGGGATGTGAATGAAATGTACTTGTAAGCATTGGTTAGAATGGTATTTTATGGTGGGTTTTGGGATTTATTTTTCTCTCACAAATCTCTGTTTGCTTGCATTACTTGAAGTCTTAATCTCAAATTTTGTTAGGTATAACTCTTTTTTCTCTGTAAGCCTGCCTTGTGTTGGGGAGCAAGATGCATCCCAGTGAGACAGTAGGGCTGTCTGCATTGCTAGAGATAAAAGGTCAAAAGAATATGTATGTGGAAAAGGAGCTGCACCTCGAGACACGAGTGCTGAGAGGGCGTCCTACTGCTCTGTTAAGCGTCGTTATGGGAACTGTGGTGCCAAGTATCAGCCTTTGGGAAGGAATTCCCTCTGGCAGAACAGTTCTCTGTTCCTCCTGCTTAGAAGCAGATGGCAAAGAGGAAGCCCACATCACCAGGCAGACCTGGATATTCTGTGCCTCTGTAGGCTGAAGATTGCTTTAATCCAGCAAGTCATTGTTCGTTTCAGTCATACAGATATTTGAACTGACTTAAAAAAAAAAAAATATTTTGAGGATAACCCCTGCACTTTTTATATAAAGTAAATGAGCAGTACAAACAAGGCTGATTTTATACAACATGGAACATAGTAGCTAACAGAACTAAACTGTGAATATATTTCTATTACAGCATTGCTTTGTATTGGCCAAGTTGACTATTACATATTGTCATAATATTGTTTCTAATAGTTTTCTAACATTGTTATGTTATGGCAGTGCCTTTGATAGTTTATGAGAAGAGCTATATGAGCACAAAATAAAAGAGCGGTCTGTATAATTGAGATGCTGCAATGAGGGAAGCAATATACTTAATCCTCTTGATTTATAGCTATTGGCTTTTATTTCTTTTAAAACTTTTTAACTGGGCTGAATACAAGAGTATTTGACTTCAGAGTCATTCACTCCTTTAAATATGTAAAGAAACACTCTATACACAATGAGCCTCTGATCAATACAGAAAAGTACTGTACATCAGAACAAAAATGACAGCACACTGCTTAATTTATTAAATAACCAAGCAGGGCAGACGTGCTCAACTTCTCTGAATATTGCACTCAAACGTGATTCTTTAGCAAAAGTTCATGTTTAGAGGCAGTAGAAGTGAAAAAGAGCAGGCAATCTGTTTATCTTTGCAACTTCTGTTTGATCATTACTCCAGTTTTACAAAGAAGACACAGAGATGCAGCATTAAGAAAGATGGGGGTAGAACCTCTTCCCTACAGTCTTTGATCTGGAATTCTGGGCCATTTTCCCCACAGAAAGCTCCACTTAGTCTGTTTGAGTTTATTATTGCACATCGTTATAGCTCTTTGAGGATCTGAGATACTACTATTGAAAATCACCTTAACATGTCTAAACAGGGAAAAGCTTCGATGTGGGCGTTACAGAGAGGCAAGGATGGTCCTGTCTCCAGTCCCGTACACTGCCTTAAAAATAAAGTAGCACTTTTTACAGCACGGGATTAATAGCTAAACTAGAGAATACTGTTCAGTTGCATAAGTAACCCTATTTAGTTTTGCTAGGAATGCTAAAGTTTTGGCACCACAGAGTCCGCTATATTTTGAGTTGTAAGCAAGAGATCTTCCTATTTCTCCAGTCTTGATCTCTTCAAAGTATATATTAAGTATATATTTGAAGTATATATTAAGCATTGCAACTAGCTGCGGGTTCCACAATAATGATTAATGTTGGCAAATATCCACTAGTGACAAATCTGGGAGCCACCATAATCCATTCCTTTACTGCAGCTAAAAGTTGAATTTAAAATTACCAGTATGAAGAAGAAGGGCTCTATAAATAGAAATTGTCATTTGATACTGAATTGCTGATCATTTAAAAATGTAGTTTCAAAAAATAAGGTTTCGTAGTCCAAAAAGTGAAAGATGAGGCTTGAACACTGAATTGGATTGATCTGTGTTAGCAATAACAAATTCAAACTGCATGTAAACGTTGTGCATCCTGGATGGTTGCAGAGTGAAATCAATGGTTATTCACTTGCTTACATCAAAATTCTTATTAACCTGATTAGCAGCAAAAGAGTAGAAAGCCTATGCTGGGTTTAGGTATTTGTGCAAAGCAATGACACCAGTCCTGTGCCTCTGCTGTGTCGGGGTCAGGTGATCAGAGAGTGTAGCTAATGAATCTCTTGGACAGTAGATCAAGATCAAATGATGGCTTGCATCCTTTCTTAACTCCATGTTTATGAAGTTTGGCTTCCTTGCTATTTTCTTCTGTAACATTCCCAGGCTTTTTTTCCTTCTAATGGTTCTGTTCAGACAAAATGCCACCAGAAATGTGTTTCTAATGACCTTTCCACTCTCCCAGCATAACAGGCTGATGAGATTCAAACAACAGCTGAAGGCTAATAAGAAAATGTAAATAAACCAGATGTATTGGCTATTCACAACAGGCATATTTTTTATCTTTGTATTTTCTATTTTTACTTGATTAAAAACCAGAATATGAATAAGGTTTTAGAAAGTGAGAAGAGAAATCAGATTTTCATGGGATTTAATCTGATGTGTGAGAAACGTAAACCTAATCTTCTATTTAGGAGTGCTTTGCTTGAGCTTATTGGCATGCATCTTCCGTTCCACTTTGCTAAATGTGTTCTTCAGCTTCCTTCATTTATGGATCTGGATTATTAGAC
Organism: Lycocorax pyrrhopterus obiensis; assembly: GCA_014706295.1. Classification (NCBI taxonomy): domain Eukaryota; kingdom Metazoa; phylum Chordata; class Aves; order Passeriformes; family Paradisaeidae; genus Lycocorax; species Lycocorax pyrrhopterus. The sequence goes on along the minus strand of JACSVZ010000007.1, from coordinate 19,252,976 downwards.
ATTACTTGTCTTACTTGCCAAAGTTTCATATTTTCCTGAGTGAAAGGTGAACAGAGAATTTTCTATAGTAGAGTCTAATGCAGAATTTGGTGAGAATTTTGGAGTTAAATCTGTAAGCTGTGATTGTCTACAGAATGAAATAACAAGGAGACCGTTCCATCAAACTTAGAACTGACTTCCTGAAAAAAAGTATTCTAGGTTCTCACAGGATATCACATTATTCATCCCTCTATTTTCAAATTACTAATATAATCAAGGAACATGTTAAAACTAATTTAGGGATCACTCAGATGAGAATTTTTTATTAGTATAATGAAGGATATAGTCTCCATTTTTAGTCTCAGAAGCAGATTTCAGTGTGTTTTCCAGGCATTTGTTACTTTTGATCTCTGAAGTCACCACAGAACAAACAAGAGAATAGGAAAAAGTGAATATTTTCAGAAAACAATTGACTTCAGTAAATATAGTCTTATCTGAAACCTCTTAATTTTGATGGAAAGACACTCTCTGACTTTCAAGAGGAATGTTGGAGCTTTGCCTTTATGATAAGTTTCCTGCCCATTCAGGCATATGAAGACATATATGCACTTCAATTTTTGTTTATTTTTTTTCGCTAGCTTGGACCGAAAATTCTTGAGTGTTGATTAAAATGTATGCATGGATTTTTATGATTTCCACATTACTACAGATAAAGCATAAACTTCAGCAGTGTTGTAAACAAGTGAAATGAAATATAGGAAGGACTAATTTAGAATGCAGAAGAACTGGGGTTTTGCTAGAATAGTTATGTTTTATTTGGAAAAAAAATTATTAGATTATGTCAGTTCAGAGGGAAGTTTCAGAGCCATTGACATATGGTGCTTAGAACCACACCTGCCACACTGTCATTTCAAAGACATCACAGTTATTATCTCTAGTGCCCTGCAGATGAAAAGGACAAATTCAGTCTCATTATTATACATTATGTTCTTCACTTAAAAAGGCTCCGTATTCCCTAGTCATGCCTATGAATTTAGTGCATGTAAGGAATTATATTGAACTGGACATGTAGACAACGATGTTGATCCTTACACTTCTCTATATATATCTTTATTAATTATCTTGAGCATTAAAATGAAACTAAATTTGTGAGGTCTGTAAAGCTTATTAATGGTAAGTTAACTTGGAACTTCGTAGCTTTATTATTTGATACAAATTTTAATCATTTTTTATGATTTTTGCTTTGTTACTACTATGACAATTGCAATAAAAATGTGCATGCACAATCCATTAACACCTCCACTTTTAACTTTCTTCATTTTCTGAGACAAGCCTCACTGAACCAGAAATTTGCCGTACTTTACCTTCTTTATTTCCCCTCTTCAAAAGGAATGTAGTACATATGTAAGGATTGCTATGGTAGAAAATCCTTTATATTTCTAGTAAAATGTGGGAGGGATAGAATGGTTATACTGTATACATCAATATAAATATTATTATATTATTCTCAAGTGCGTGATCATGTTTTAGTCATTCCTTCCCTTACATTTACCACCCATTCAGACCTTGCCTCATTCTTTGCAGAGGATGACTTGAAAAAAGAACTGCAGACAAAGACATTTTGGGATTTTTTTTTGAATGCTTTTCCTTGCAACTGAAAGAAGGACCATTTTTTTTTAGTTAAAGCACGTTTCTTGTGTTTTAGATGTAATTTTTCCTGCTATTATTAGGAATTTAAAACTCTTTCACTGCATATTTAGAACTCCCAGTATAAACAGCTGGAGATTGTACACTGAGAGGAAGCAGACTATTGAGTCGAGCTCAGCAGTGCATCTGAAAAAGAAGGGTTCTTCCCTAGACCTGATTTTTTTTCCTCTGGCAGTAGGTAGTACAAAAAGAAGAGATGTTAAAGACTAAATATTCTGGATGCCCTGACTTGTGCTGCTATTTGCATATTTTACACTCTGTCAGTTTCTCTCCAGAAGAAAGAGGTAAGCATTTATAATATGACATTTGGTTTAACTTGGTATTGTTTATATAAGCTAAAAGGAAAATTGATTAACTTTCCAATTTTTTTCCTCCTGCAGCTCTGATGAGATGTTTTCAGTCTCCTTTGATGTACTCTTACTCTGCATTTAATCAATGTTTCTGTATTCACTTTGTCTCGTAGTTCTATCCTTGCAATCTTCAAGAGCCTCATCATGTTCAGTTCTTTTAAAGACCTCGTGGAAAACACTGAAAACAATTCTTCTTGGAAACAATTCTGCCATCATCTCATTGATTTTGTCTTCATTAAATCATGATTTTTTTTTATTTATGTTGCTGACTCACCCTGTCCTTCTCTACTCCAGATGTGTACAGTGGTTTCCGTACACCCTCTGTCATTCTGTCTTCCAGACTGGTGTTCTAGTTAGTAATTAGTCCTTGTCTTGAGTCCTCTAGCTCTATTTCCACTCCGTCCTGATACAGTAGTACATTTTGCTTAAGTTTATTCTGTCGCTGTTGTTTGCCCCTATGACCTTTTATGGGGTCGCATGATGAAACGGAAAGATCTATTTTAAAAGTATTCTGCCTTTACAGGAAGGCTTGTTATTAACCTGAGAGTTATAACCCGCTTTACCAGAAATCTCTGCAGTGAGTGGAATTGTACCAGCACAACCAAATGCATGTTCAGGGGATGGAAACATGGCTGGGGACACAGGAGGGAGGGTCTTCCTGAGAAAGACACAGTTGCCAAGAGAAATGACTGTGGAACAATGGTCTATTCCCTTGCCATCTCTCCTCAGATCTTTAATGATTACATTTAGCTAACTTTCTGAAAATTAAAGACCCTCTCAGCTCATCTGTTTTGGAGTGATCTCCACTAGTCAGTATTAACAAGTCCCCCCAGGACAGGGGAGTGAAAAACAACTGTGCTTATTGACTTCTTCATTTTGGAGGAGATGAACTGTTTCCAGCAATTAAAGGTACTTTGAGTTTTCTGGGAATTGTAAAAATTGGAGTAAGTAGTAATAGTGTCTCTTATTTCACAGCCCTGCAGGGACTGAGCTGTTGCTCACTGATAGCTCTCTTTTTTAACCTTTGTGTGACCTCCAAGGAATTTATGACTCCCAGTCAGAGAAAACAGTACTAATCTAGTGCCCTACTTGGTCTCAGATGTCACCTGTCTGTGAATAAAATGTGTCATTTGCTCTTCTCTTCTGCCTCTGCTCCTTTGGAACACCATCAGGAGAAACGCAGCATCAAGTATTGGTATTACTAGGGGATTTATGGCAGGAATGTGAAGCTATGCATGCACAGAACTTGTTAAGCAGTTCAAGTTAACTAGGCACAAGTAGACAGAAGCCAAGGATGTGAGATCCGATCAGACAGAACCTCAGGGTAAGGAATGGCAAGTGATGACATAAAGATGGTGCCTTCTTACCTAGTTTTTGCTCTTGGCTATCTTTACAGTCGGTTTTACTGACAGAGATATGTTTCATAAAATTGTGCCAAACCTGTGTTGCTATAGGAGGAGGAGCTGGCTCCTGTTCTACTGTAAGGATTGTGACTTGTCAGGAATTTTATATTTGGGGGGGATGATGTAAGGTGCTGAAAACTGTTGGGCTTGGTTTCCAATCTAGAGTTTGTGATCGTATTACTTACAAAGAATGGGTATTCCTGCCCATCAGTGGACAAAAAAGACTGCAGTTTCTCTCTCTCTCTTTTTTTTTTTTGTTCGTTGGTTGTTTGCTTTGCTTTGTTTTTACTGAAATTACCCACTGAGGGATATAGACTTAAAAGCATGCTTAATTTTCTTCTCAGCATCTTTTTGGAGCTGATCCCAATCTGGCTCCATCTCAAATGTTCTTACTGTTAATGCTTATCAAAGTAAATTATTAGTGAATTTTAAGCTCTTTCGGGTGCTGCTAGACATCCCTCAATTTCAGTGTGTGGGCTTGGTATGGTGAAATAAAATGAGGTATATTCACTGATTTTTTTTCAAGTTTATAGGAGGGTAAAATTTGATACTTATGTGATATGACTATAATTTGAAATTAGTTCAATCATACAGTATTTGCCTTCTTCGTTTTAAAGAATACAAGGGATTTTTCTTCTCTTATGTTTTATTTCCTGTTTTCTTTTCTGTTGTTGTGTTCATTCATATAATATGTTCACATAACAAATTAATTTGACAATTTCAGCTACTACAATCCATATGATGTGAAAAGTGTTCCAATATAACTTAGAGGGAACAGGAGAAAACCCCAGGAAAATCAGACAGAAAGATTAAACCTTAGACCAAAGTCAGCTCCTGCAGGGCATTGTACCACTCCAACACATCCCTCATTTTTGACAACACTTCATGTGCTTTTCCATTAAATACCTGGTTTTTATGAGCCCCAGAGCATTCACAGAAGTTTTGTTGTACCACTTCAAGTAATAACTGATACTCTGAGGGTCTAAGTACTTTTATGTTCAGTTTCAAGTTGTGAGGCTTTAGGGTGACCAGTGCTTTCCAAAATTCAGATCTCTAGCTTAGTGTTGCAAGCTGTAACTTTTTATGTCTGAAGGCTCAGATATCTGGCATATTATAAATGTAAGAGAAAAACTAGCTGTACTTTGAAACCAAGATCATAGAAAATTATTTTGAAATAATCTTCCCAAATGCATTTCATTCTCTCTGGTTATAGAGCCTATTTCACTTTGAGCTCAGAAAGTACCTAGACATGTACATAATTGAGAAGTTAATCAGTGGTGCTGCTTTACTCATGACCCTCACGTGCAAAAAGCTGGCTATCGGAGAGCTAGAGCCTCTAAGATGAATGATGAAAACAATAAGAGGTAGTATTAAAAATGCTGTGATTTCCTTTATTTTTTCTTTTGGATGAAACAAGAAAAACTAACATGGAAACTTTAATTTTTTACTGGTGTCTTAGCGGTAGCTTGCTTTAATGCATGTCTTTGAAAAGTGTGGTGTTTTGAATAGAAACTATGACGAGACTTATATGGACAGTAAGCAAGAAGTGATCAATGGTGAATATCTAGAATTGAAAAGAATGGGAAAGATGGCAAATAGAAGAAAGCAAGACAAGCATGTGTATTGTTTGTTAAAGAGCTCTGTGGTAATCAGGTTTTAGAGATTTGGAATTTTAAAATTTTAGCTGCTTCCTTAAGTGATACATGTAGTGTGGGAGATGCAATTACATTGCTGCAAGCAAAGCTGCAGCAAAAATATATGCTGTAGATAAGTGTTTAAAATGACAGTGGTGCGTGCACAGAAGAAACCTGACAAGTCGTGAAAATTGGAACTGTATTGCTATATCACTTCTTCCATGATATTCTGGGAACTATCGTAAAAGGAAACAGGAATAATCCTAATGAAACATGATCTCTTCTCTATGCCAAACTACTAGAAACTGAATCTGACTGGCTGCTGCACTGATGACATTTTTTAATCCAATTTAATGGATTTCAGCACTTGTCTGGGCAGCTGTTGAAGCTTCCCATTGATTGCAACCTATATCATCTTTTTATCTGCCTGTTTTGCATTTCAATTATCATCTCCACCTCATTTTACCTCTTGTGATCATGTGGGTATCTAGCAAATGTCTACTATGAAAATAATCCAAATAATGCATGTAATTTCCTGTAATGGTTCTATGGCACCTCCAGTTCACGTTAGGCTGTTGTCTCAGTTGATAACTAAATCACACTTCAGAGACTGAACTTGTTACTTATTTTCCATGTTTTCCAGGCTCACTATGCTCCTTGCTTCTCACTGAGTTTTGATCTTTTACTGCACTTACTTTTAAAGCTGTGATGGTCAAAACCCTCTTTCATAGATAGAATATATATTTTTTCTTGCTGTCTTATTCATAAAAGAAAGTTGAAGTCTCAGTCCATAGTCTTCAAAGGAACTGAGAGGCCCAACTTTGCTTTTACCACTGTTTTGCGTATGCACTCTTGGGTATGTCACTTAAGCTGCCCATGCCTAAGTTTAATGGTGTTTAAAATGAGTACCATAATACTTAATTCACTGGATTATTGTGATCTAATTAATTAATCCTTTGAAAAATCCTTTGAAGTTCCCATTTATGAGGTGCTTTATAAATATGCAATAGTCATAGCAAAAAATTTATTTTATTGCCTGGGCTTGAGCCCAGTATCTTATGGATTTGGGAATGCTACTTTGGTTTACTCTCCCCACACACAGAGCTTCCTTTTGTGGGTCATAACTAAGTTCTTTCACATCTCAGATCTACCTCTAAGTAATGATTGTTTCTTGTGCACAGATGTATCAAAGAGAATTTTAAAGATTTGATGTTCATATTCCTTATGAACCACTGGAGTCCTTCATTCTAAAACAATCCTCTTGAAAAATGTAGACTATTTTCCTTTCAACCTTGTCTGCAGTTTAGAAGCATGCAGTGAAAATGTGCTGTTTACAGGTGAGGGATGCTTCCTGCACTGAGGGTCTTAAAGAGGCCTGAACATGCGGAGTGTTATTAATACTGTTTAGTGCCATAAAATATTACCACACAGCACTCCAGGTGGGGTCTCACCAGAGCAGAGCAGAGCAGAGGGGCAGAATCCCCTCCCTTGCCCTGCTGACCACAGTGCTTTGGACGCAGCCCAGGACACGTTTGGCTTTCTGGGCTGAACATGACCATTGCTGGGTCTTGTTCAGCTTTTCACCCAGCAGTACCCCCAGCCCTTCTCGGCTGGGCTGCTCTCAATCCTTTCATTCCCCAGCAGGTATTGACACCAGGGGTTGCCCTGACCCAAGTGCAGGAGCTTCCACTTGGCCTTGTTAGACTTCGTGAGATTCACATGGACGCACTTCTGCAGCAAATTGTCCATTTCAATTTCCTTTCTATATTAAAATCTACTCTAGTTTTGTATGTGACAAGAATCTTATCTCACAATGTAAGTACATCTCATACATAAGTAAAAATGTGGCTGTACTAAGTACTTTTAAGATCAGGACCCAAGAGTGGCATCCTCATCCTGTGTTAGAGCAAAATACTGCATTTTATTTATATCTTATTTAGACTGTTAGCTTGCCTTAATTTCAAATTATTCCACTAGCAAGTTCGTGAGAATGAAGAACTAGGACAATTTAACAGCTGAAGTGGCTTTTCAGAAAATTGCCAAGTTATTGGTATCACTGACAATTTGCCTGGCACTGTTATATCTAATGTAAGATGACTAACTTCATTAAGGCTGAAATATGAGCTGTAGGAGGGGCAGACAACTGAGGCTATAGTTCTTTACTCAACTATTGCTTAATCACTTCTATTTATCAGTCAAGAAAGGATTAAATAATATTTAATTATCTATACAAATATAGTTGACACCAATTTATATGAGTTTATGAAACTAAAAGAACAGAATAGGCAGAACCTTCCTGGTATGCGTGAGAACAATATTAACATTACTTGAGTTTAGGGAATAAAATGGGGAAAATATTAATAGGCTGTCAGAGAATAACACTAGTAATACTATAGTAAGAATTATTGCGCATGTCTTTCACATGCCTTTACAAATATTGGAAACACAGCATCTGCAAACTTTAATCATATCCTCACTGCTCCACCGAGAGTTAACATTTTTAACCCTGATGAAATGAAAAGCCATGTAGCAGTATTTTTTTTTATAGAACTTCAAACTGTCTCCTAATCTTGGAAAAAACCCCAGAACAACCAGAACATAGTCTTTTTTTCTGTATTTATATTTAATTTGCAGTAATACCTTAGGCGTTTTAAACATTTACTTACGTAACCATGTAAAACACTGAGATAAGTTTATAGCACGATCAAAATAAGTATGAATTCATGAAGTCTAAAATTTAGGAAGCGTTTTATAACAGATGAGAAAAAATTCTAAAATTCAGCTTTTTATCCTTTAGCTATATAGTCTCAACTAACAAATTGCTACTTGCAGGTGTAATTCAGTTTTATACTAGGAATATAATTGTTTTCAACATTGCATATGATAGTTCCACACGTTGTTGCATGTGTTGTTGGAGGAATATATGTGATATGAAAATTTTGAATATTTTTCTCAGTTTCCTGTAAATTAGGGAGCAATCAATCAAAGAATAAACAAGAGATTGATTTTATTGCATCAAGGCTCTGAGTTCTGAAAGAGCTCATATAGTAATATCTCTAACGCCTGCTGATGGCTGGGCCTAGGAAAAAGCATCTGTTTTCAGTATTCTGACCCTGGTTAATTCTGTGAAAGCCTGTAGGGATTGCGAGACATTAGAGATACTGTAGCTTGAACCTTGATCTTTTGCATTTCTTTCTTCTAATAGCTCTACATTAAATACAAAGGATTTTTTAAAATGGAAAAATACTGCTGAAGAGATGATAGTTATTAAAAAAATAGAGAAGATGAGGAAACACCACACAATTGGCAGTTTTATTTCTAAGTCTTTCTGCTCTGGTTTTATTATTCTCTGTATTTAAATATTAATAGAGTCAGTGCTACTTAAGCAAAGTCATTCGTATCATCTCACTAGCCTACATAGAATCAAGGCAGAATGAACTTCAGCTCTCTAAGTGAGCAGGAGATAACAATGCAGCATGACACTGAAATGATTGAATTTGCCAGCAGTGTTTGTGCAATGCTTGCTAATTTACAAGGGCATTTTCAAATGATTCAGTGGCTGGGATTCCTTGGGGGCAGTTGTCTTAGGCACTGAAACTGAATCAATGTTTAAATGGTTTTACTTTTGGAGTAGCTTAGAAAAATCATAAGTAAATAGATTTTTTTCATAATTAATACAGCAACTGCAAATCATGCAAGCATCATTTGCTTTTCGAAAGGAGAGAAAACTGTTCTCATTTGGCTGGGCATTTTGCACTGTGTTTGTTAAAACTGTGAAAAAATGTAAAATGCAAGTTGCTGAAATAAGACGAGTCCAAGTACTCACTGATCTGGATGAATCAACTCCCCATTTAGTAAATAATGAATCTGCTGTAGAGGAAAGAAATCGAGCTGTAAGTCAGAGATCTGAATTCTCCCTGTTTTGCCACTGATGTGCCTGTGCCAAGGCATCCCACCTTTCCCTGCTTGGGGTCCGCTTTTGCTAGAAACAGGAGAGGCAATGACCCCTTTCAAAAGAATATCCAAGTAAATAATTTTGAAGTCACAATGTGTTATTTCCATCACTTAAGTGTTCCCTCCAACCCCCAGGAACTCCTATTGTTATTTTCCTTTGTAACATCCCCAATATGTTTTAAAATATGACTGTTAATGTTCTGCTGCAGTGCCCACATTTCAGTAGAAAAGCATGAGGAGGATTGTCTTGCTCCTGTAAATGTACTTTTTCTGTGTACTTGCAGGCTGCTAGACATTTGCCATGTTATTGCAATAAATACCTGTGCTCACTTGGAGGCTCTAAAATCTAATAAAGCCGGAATTTGAGGGCTTGATGTCTCTTTTCATAACAGGAAGGAAGGTGACATTTTGGCAAAGACACAGGGTACGAGCAACAGACAAATCTCCTGTTCTTGCCTTCATGATTTCATGTATGTTATTGGAAGTCTAGACAAAGTCAAATAAAAAGTCTTTTTTAATTAGACAATGACTTTGGTAAGTTGTTGGCTTCAGTGAAACTGCTCAGACTTCATCTTTGCTAGTTCCCAGCCATGGGTCTATATGAGCTCTTTTTTTTTTTTTTTTAAACCTTTCTCACTCTATATAAGATAATATTATAAATAGCATATTTATGGAGTACTTGATGATTTATATGTTTTTTCTCTTACAAAATCTCTGGAAGGAAAGTTATAAAATTCAATTCTAAAAACCTCTAGGAAGATAGAAACCCCAAAATGGCAAGCCTTTGTAATCAAAATGAGGTAAATGTATTTTTCTCTTTGGCTTTTTTCTGATGAGCTCTTGAGAATTTAAACATTGCAAAAGGGGTTCCTGGAACAAGCAAAGTTGCCGAGTGCCTAAAGAAGCACACTAGAGAATTCAGAAAAACAGACATGTTTCCTCTGCCTAATATACAGCAAAACGTTTGAAAGTTAAGCCATTGTTCTTGCTAAAGATGTAGCTCAGGGCTTAGGGTACGAGGACTGTTGCTTGACTCTTTATGTTGGTGCTATTGCCTATTTTATGTGCCCTTCCAATTCCTTGAATTTTCCTTGAGAGCCCTAATTGTGAAGTAAAGAAACATTCTCGCAGGGTCCTTTGGCTGAATCTGCATCAGGCCTCTCAGCTTCTACCAGTTTCAATACTTTAAAACTTTACAGGTTTACCCAAGGAAGCTCCTTCCCCAAATCTCTGCCCTTGACACCGTCCAATAATGAAATTTCTAGTTGTTCTAAACTTTTGAAACAGCAGGCAACTTCTGTCTCTGACCTAATGCTTCTTTTTGCCAAGCTATTACCTAGAGAAAAGCTGCAAGATTTTTTTTTTTTACATTTATTTGCATATACTTCTTAAGATATAGTTTTTGGATTTGGGTGGTTGGTTTGGGGTTTTTTGGTTGCCTTTTTTTTTTTTTTTTTGCATTTAGACAAAGCCAGTCAGTTCATCTCCTTGTACAAATAACTCAAAAGTAAAACTAAAGAACTGAAAGGACTGCTGCGAATTGAGTAGCACTGATGATTAATGGCCTGCTGCCTCTGAAAACTGCAAGTCTGAGATGAAATTTCTTTGATAACAAAACTGCAACTTCATATTTTAGTTCATATATGTATTCAAGTGTATTACTATAAGGGCATGCTTTCTTCCTGACATACACACAAACTTTCCATCTAAATTTTTGTTGATTGCTAAAATGCTTTCAATTAAAAGGGTTATACTGTAATTTCTTTTGCTGTAGCAGCCTTTGGAGCTTATGAAATGACACTGGATTTGACAGGAAACTCAGATACAGTGGCTAGATATACCCAAATGGTTAAGATTCAAATCAGAGTATGTCAGTCAAGTTTGGGGTGCTAGCAGTAAACATATTGAACTATCTCAGAAGGAAGATGGTTTAAAACCAGCTGATACTTCCCAGGAACAATTACAATGTCTGAGAATATAATTATGGGTAGAGCTCCTGAAGTCTGGCTTGGCTGCAAACTCTGTGTAAAAATATAAACTTTTAATTTTTCTTTTTTCTTCTATTCTTACCTCCTATTCTCTTCACACTGAAGTGAACTTCATTAGATCTTTACTTTGGAACCTACTTTTATTTGTTTTAGGTTTATTAAACCATATTATCTGTTTCTGGTTTTGGCTTTAGAGGCACAGTGTGAGAATCGTTATACTTGGACTAATGGAAATACTTCTATATAAATTATAAATGGAGATCTCTAGTCTACCCAGGCAAAGGGCTGCAAATGTCCTCTTTGGCAGAAGATATTTCTCTCTGTTGGAGGTTATTGCTATGTATCTTTCACAGTAGTGAGAAGTTTGAAAACAGTCAAACAATTAGGGGATTTGTGGCAGCAGTGTGTGATCATAATTAGTGGCTAATTTCTTCCATTTTGAAGATGCCACTCTATAAAATAATAGGGAAACTGTGCTGGCTGCAGGGCAATATATACTGCAGCAGTGTACAGCTGGTCACTAACCAGGAGTGACACCAGGCAGAGCCATGCCTAAGAGTTTTTATCCACATCATTAAACAACTGGAGTTTTGCCCACAAGTTAGAGCAGAAGACTGATGCTGGAGAGCTTGGGTCATAGATGTGCTCTTGATTTTTTTAATGGGATTAAACAAATCATCCTGCCTCTGTCCTTAGTTTTAAGGTCAATTTTGGGGTAAGATTCTTTCAGCATTACCGCCATGATTTGGACTTCCAGATGTTACTGCAATATATGCAATACCTATGATGAAAAATATCACAGTTAACCGTTGCATAAGAAACATCGAGTGTGAAGTATACATTAGCCTTGATTGAAGAGATTAGTCTTCAATCAGTAAGACCTACCTATTATTGTTCAGATAGATCTAAGAATATATTTCATCTGTCTCCAACCCATGTTATCAATCTAGACTTAAATCTTTCCTCAATGGATACAGTTGCTGTTTTTTCTTATAATTGGAAAAACTGTGGAAAATAGTTTCCCCCAATCTTCTTTTCTTTTCAGATGAGTCATTACCATTCAGAGTTATAGAGATTAGTCATGTATTTGTTTTTATTTTCAGAATAGGGATAGGCCTTAATGAAAAAGAAAACACTACTGGCTTTAGAATTAAGAGAGAGCACAAGGCAGTTTGTGTAAATCTCGTTGCAGCTCATTACTTTTAAACAATAGAAACAAGGAGGGTTTATGGAACACTAGAGATAAACCAGATCTATATGTCTGGCTTTGACTATGGAACCATGAAGAAGACCATTCACTTGGGTCCTTCAGCCAAGATTTTACACTAGCCTCAAATGTGCTGAGTCAAGACTGTAGGAGCTGAGCAAGCTTGGCGAGAGCAGTCATGTGAAGCAGAGCTTATTGCTAAGATTCAGGCACTTCCAAACCACAGTCTTTCATACCCAGAGCAACGTAAGGTACACAGCCAAGTCTCTGCTAGGCTCCTTGGAAAATCATAGCTTTAATGTAATTAAGCAGCAGAGTGTGCTCCATTTGCCTTGATGGTGCCAGTCTCACGCACCTCGCTGACAGTTTCACTGTGTTGCTGCATTATGTCTCTGATTAGGCCCAGATACATTTAATTAGCAGGTTGTTTGATCAATTAGATAATGAACCCTAAAGTCACCTTCTTGCTTAGATGTGCTTTGAACAAAATTTTAATCTTAGTGACAGATCCTCGAGAAAGAAAAGAGGAGAAACCAATGTAATTAAGATGTGAGCACACACAAATGCCTATATGACTCTGGAGCATGAAACTAAAAATACTTTGAACTCTAAAACAGAAGACATTGAGTTCAATGAATGTAAACTCCAAGGTTTTCAATTGACTTATCATTTGATTATGTCTATGATGAATCAGAGAAAGATATTTGAAAGTGTCTTTGCTCCCACTTCATTGATTTCTCTAACACCAGAGTTAGGCTAATACTGAGTCAAAATTTAATGTAGTTTAATGCTTATGTAGCACTGTCATAAAATCCTTCTGAGTTTTTAATCAATAGTAGTAGGTAAAAGACCAAAAATGAGAAAAAAAAACCAACCCAACCGAAAACAAAAAACCCATGACCATTTACTAGAAAACATTTACTAGCAAAATTCTGACACAGTGGGATGGAAAGAGATGGAAGTTCCCCTTCAGACAGTCAGAAATTGCCTCCTTTGTTGAATTTGTGGAATTTGGAATAAGGATGGATCAAGGTTCATCTTGGCTTGTGAGATTATGAGAAGGCCACATTATGCCATGTAATGAAAATAAATGCTAGGGAGGAAAAAAGTGAGTTTTTTCAGGGATTGGCTTCTCTCCCTATCTTTAGGTTTTGCTTTGCTTCTGTATTTGTGCTTTGCAACTTCAACTTCTTCATCTAATTGGATGATGGAACTTGGGGTATAAGTAAAGAATTAGTATTTAATGCAAAATAAGTTGCAGTGGCAATTAACATGTCAATTCTTTAATAGCTATAGTGACTATATCAAGGATTCAAGCATGGATCAAATTCCAGTGCTGGCACCAAAATTTTGGCCAAATATATAAAGAAGAAAAAAATGACAATTTTTTTTTCAGCTGTTCGAAGTTATTTAAGAGGTAGAAACAACCTAGAAAGTGTGGGAATGAGAAACAAGAATTTGTATGTGTGCATACAAATGTGTGCACATGTTGGAATATATTTGTCTATAGCATTCTTGTGTCAAATATTTCTGTCTGTTGTATTTTCTTGTCATGAATGTTAACTTTGAAGCACGCTTAGTAGAGAAAGTTATTCGCTCTTTTCTATTCACCTAATTTTACCGCGTAGCACTGGCAGTATGTAAGCTGTTCAAAACCAGAAAAATGAAGTATTTCTGTCTGCATTACTGGTGAATAGTGAGGAATCCTGTTATAACTTAGGTATTTTGCTTGTACTGTGGTAGAGCACGGTGTGTTGTCTGGTAGATTTTCACTGGAAATACTTGATAGAATTTTTCTTTCAGACTCATAGACAATATGTATAATTGTTTAGTATTTTGCTCTTTTATTGGAAAACACCTCCACTGACTCAACAAATTTATACACTGCTTGAATTAAGAGAGATTTCTTGAAGTTTAGGGTTCTCACTTTTTTCAAATATTGGACTTAAAGGAAATTTTAACTGTAAATAGCTGGTACCAATAGCATTAAAACATCCCACTCCAAATGCAGATATCAATCCAATAAGAACAGGATTAATTATGTTCTCTTGACTCCACTGCCATCAATGAATGATTGAGGCTTTAAGAGGTTTTTTCTTGAACGTTGCTCACACTCTGTGGGATGTGTCCTTGTGCCGGTTTGGCCAAAATCTAGCAATATATCCTCTGAGAGAAAACCAGGTTACAACCACCCTTCCCCCCACCGGGTTTGGGGGAAAAAAAAATATTTTCTTCAAAGGAAAGTGAATGAGATAAGAACTATTTATTTAACAAACACACAGGAAAAGGATAATAATGTTAAATAATGAAATGAAATCTCTCGCTATAGAGAGAAACCTGGGAAGATTTCAGAGTCCTCCTGTAGGTGTGGTCTCTCTCCTCCTCGGAGCTGGTCGGTGAGGGGCCCACCCCCCGGGCCTCGGGGAAAAATTCTCCCGATGTGTTCTGATGTTGTTGAACAGTCCAGAAGAGAAGAAGGGAAAAAACCAGAGTCCCAGGAAACAAAATTCAGCTTTCCGTCTCACGCCGGGAAGAGAAGGGAAAAAAACCGAAACCGCTGGCTGAAGAAAGCAAGCAGGGTGCTCCCTCCTGCTCCTGCAGCCAGAGAATGCAGAGGAGTGTAATCTCCGTGTCCTTGAGAAACTGTTTTGAAAAGTTCGTTTGGTTTTTTTTTTCAAGCTCAGTTTAAAGGCACAGAAAAGGCACAAAATTACTTTTTGAGCATAGAGCATGATAGGGGATACACATGATAGGGTCACCCCAAGACAGTCCTCCATTTTCTTTTTTGTGCTTTAGTCATGCACTTGTTTTCATATTTAAGTCCCAAATTCTTGCAGAAAAGAAAAATGGCAAGCCTCCCCATGTCTAACAAAGTCTGTTTTGTGTTTGTTCTTTCCATTTTCTTCTCCTATCAGTCTGCTGCCCACTTTTTCATTCCAGTAGGACAATTAGTCCTTTGGAAATTCTGGTCAACGTATTTCTATAATGTATGATACTGTTAATATTTCTGGTCTCCAGCTACCTAACAGGAACAAAAGAATGATCTTTCCAAGTCAGACCAAAGGTCCATGTACTTCAGTATATTTTTCCTGTGGTAGCACACAGTAGAATTATAGGAAAGTTTATAGGAAAGGAACATAAGATGATGATGATTATTATTATTATTATTATTATTATTATTATTATTATTATTATTATTATTATTAATGTGTTTCTTTACTCTCTAGTATTTTCAACTTAAAACTTTGTTGGGATGTTATTTTTGTGGTACTCTTGACAGTTTGTCATTCTGCTAGCTTGTCTCCTTAGTTTTTGATGCAAGGTCACTCAGGTAACTCCTTTTATCATGATGAGTGCCCCAACATAAGGGTAGTGATACTGGCTCAGGTATTCTTTCTTCTATAAGGAATTATATGAACACACCCAAGACTTAGAGCTTGTCAGCTGTTTATGCTTCCTCCCTGGCTAGGTATTTGTCAGTCTCCGACTCTTTTCAGTTCACATTAAATTCTGAGCCTGAAGTAGATTTATATTTCATAAATCATATTGGTTTACTCTTCCAAATACTTGTCTATCATGTATAACTACATGCTTTCTGAAAAAGTATTCATTTTTGTGTCCTGATGCATACACTTTTTACTTCTAATGCTTGTAAAGAGAGAGGAAGCAAAACCAGCACTCCAGCTGAGGCCTCACCAGGGCTGAGTAGAGGGACAGGATCACCTTCCTCGACCTGCTGGCAGTGCTGTTCCTAATGCACCCCAGGACACCACTGGCCTTCTTGGCCACTGCTGGTCACGGACAGCTTGTTTTCCACCAGGACCCCGCACAGGACCTCCACAGAGCTGCTTTCCAAGAGCTCAGCCCCCAGCCTGTGCTGGTCCCCAGGAGCAGGACCCTGCACTTGCCTTGGTTGAATTTCAGAAGGTCCCTCCCTGCCCGTCTCTCCAGCCTGCTGAGGCCTGCCGAAGGGCTGCACAGCCCTCTGGGGTAGGGGCCACTCCTCCCAGCTTTGTGTCTGCAGGGAACTCGCTGAGGAGGCCTCTCCCCTTCATCCAAGTCAGTGACGGAGAAGTTAAACAACAGCGGGCCCAGTATTGAACCCTGGGAGATGCCACCAGTGATAGGGCTCCAACCAGACCCTGCGCTGCTGATCACAGCCCTCTGAGATCTGCTATTCAGTGAGCTCTCAAACCATCTCACCACCCACTCATCCAGCTCACACTTCCTGAGCTTGCCTATCAGAATATCACAGTGTTAAAAGCCTTGTGGAAGTAATGCATTTAAAGAGGGAATGGCAAAGCTTTTATTTTCTATTCTTTCCCTAATAATTTCTGATGTTAATATGCTTTTTTGACTGCTATAAAATTGTTTTCATAGAGTTATCCACTGTTATGTCAAATTCCTCCTCTGCACGGCTGTTTCTCTGCATGGCAGAATGCATTTATCTGAATTGTCCTTGCCATCCCGCTGACCATCCCATTCTTCCTACTTGTGCCTATCCCTTTCTGCAGTAAAACTGTCTGGATGATGAAAGTCATTACCTCAAAAAGAAATAATAAGAGAAAAAAGATGAATTGCAGAGTAAACTTCACAAATTCCATGTGTCCTAGGAAGTCTAAGATACTATTTCAAGCAAACTAAAGTGAGAAAAGTAACTAAAACATTAAGATTCCTGAGCTGCTCTGGAAACCTGCATTCCTTCTTACATAAGCTTAGGTGCAAAGATGAGCAACAAGAATTTTGGAGAATCAGCTTAAGCCAGACTTACAGAACTTCAAAGGAACATGCTCCAGGACCACCAACTCCTTCACTCTGCAGCAGGCAGAGAGAGAGATGATCTTAGATAATGTCTCTAAATAGGGCTGACACACTTTCTGGACTTGCCACTCCACTGGAAGCTCTGAAAAATTTGTCTTATTGCCAAGGATTTTGTGAAAAAAATAATGTCTTGTAAAATTCCTGACCAGACTTATTATTCAGCCCACTAAGCATAAAATCAAATCTTGGAGGTGGCCATTAACTCTCAGGGAAGTCTGGCTTTATTTTATTAAAAAACAGAAAAACACAGTGAATATTTACACATGGACTACAGCAATTTCTGCAGCAAATTCCAACATATATATGTGTGGCCGGTAGTGATTTTAAAGAGCAAAAAGTATCATGTCTGACTGCAGGATGGTAAAATAATTTGACTCTTAAGAATAATACCTCATTATAAATCATAAGAATTGTCAATAGCAGCACCGTGACTCACCAAAGCAGGTAACTCATTATCATGACCTAAATAGAACAGAAGTAGGGATGGCTCTGTTAAAAAGAAAAGATTAAGGCATCCTGAGAAAGAACAAACATCATCGGCTGAGTTTGAGGAGGTCTATATAGAAACTTTCATATTTTTAATTGCTAAGCTAATTTATTACTTTTCGGGCAATAATAAAGCCTAGCCACAGGAAATACATGAATTTTGAACTCTGCCTTGTGTATAGAGAATCCTGGGAAATGTGCCTGCTAACACAGTGTTACTAATAATAGCATAAATTATTAAAGCTGACAGAATTTTTACAGCTAATGCATGTGCGCTTTGCACGCTGCACTTTCTTCAGCTTGGACAATGAATAAACTCCAATAAGGTTTTGTTTCTGCAGTTCATGTGCCAACATAATGCTGTTATTTGTGATCATAGCTCTGCAGGAAAATGTTAAAATACAAAAAAAAAAAGTGAAAAAGAGGCAAATAATCCCTTTTGTTTAAATTAAATTTTCTGTTTACAGTACATTCCTGTAATAGTTCTTTCTTTAATGGAAAATATAAATAACTAAAGAATGCACATTTAAATATGTGTCAAATGGCTTTGATAATCTCATTATTAAGATTGGCATTGCTCTTCAAGAACTTTCTAATAAACAAAAATTAATTTTTGTTTGTATGTGGGAAAACCCCTATATTTTAAACAGATCTTAAGCTTTAGAGAGATTTATGAAAACAAGTAATTAAAAAAATTGCTTTGCCTTTGATCTCAAAAGAAAGGGGACAAGCAGATATAAAAAAAAATAATTTTGTCAATAATTTCTGTACTTTCTTATGTTTTTAAATGCTTAAGTCTTATTTGTAGCCACCATGAATAAAACGACTTTAAAATACATTTTGAGCATGCTATGTTCAGGTACTTGAGTTTGCTTTCCAAGAGTCAACTTCAGAACAATTAATAGCTTAGAATTTGGGAACTGGGCATTGATTTTAATGAAGTTAAGCTGGCTGGGGTAAGTGTAAATTTGTAGAAATGTCAGGTAAGCTGGAAAATATAGAGACGTACTTTGACAGCTGTAGTCTAAAGAATTTTATTATAGTTTTCTGCATTTTTGTTTATCATATTTTGCTGAATATTTCTAATTCTTTTTAAAGGATATTGCTGATGCAAATGAAGAGGCATTCACATGTTTTATCATTATGCATATACATACTTAGTTTTAAGCGTGGTGCAGAAGGAAATGCCATAGATTTATTTCTGAACTGTGGTCACGGGAGTTTTAATTGCTTCTTCATGTGAAAAGCTTTTCATCAACAACTTTGGAACATGCCTTGTCCTCTAATTATTCTTTTTGCAAAAATTGTCCATGCTCAGAGTTTCTCTGACTGCCTTTTTCCTCATTACTCTCTGCCCACTTTTAGAGTATGAATAGCTATCAGTACGTGATTTTTCTTTCATATCTTGCCAAAGGAGGTCTCTACTGTGCACAGCAATGTGTTGGTGATTTAAAAGAATCCTTCTCTGCAGGAAGCAATAACACTAGAAATTATTTAAACAAAACCTAAAATGTCGCCTTAGACTAATGAAATTCCCTCATCAAGCAACACAGAGCTGACACTTCTGTGAGACCCTTTAAAACTCAGATTAAGAAGAGAAAATTAAACTTGAAATGACAGGAAACAAAACCAGCTCTGTTTCCCCTGGAAATAGTTGAGAACAGTATGTTGATTATTCTCAGACAAGCTGATTTCACAGGCAATGACCCTAACTCAGCATAAAGAACAGCTAACAACATGGCTTTAGATGGCTGGCAATTTTATCTGTTGCTGGTCATTTAAAAAATGAAATAGGCGTCTGTATTGGAGCTGGCCCATCTGTAGCTTCACTCATGTATCCCCTCATATGCAGGGAGACAGTTGAGGAACTGGCTCAACCTAGAGATTATTTTCATCAGTTTTTCCCATCCCTGAGAGTGGGCAGTACAAGTGCTCTAGTGGAAAATATAGAATTCCCTGGCAGATGGCAGTTATAAAATAACCTGTGTGTAAGGGAGTTTTCTTTTAAATTCATCTCAATAAATATATCAATGCCTGCTCTGAATTGCAGTGTTTTGTAGCTCTTTTATTCAGGTCAATAAAGTTGTGGGTTTAAGCCCCTTGAGATATTCGCAATACCAACAAACACCCCTCAACCCCACATTTAAATCTAGATAAGCCTCTACCCCTGGTGGTACATCTTAGTGAATAGCAGAGACCAGCTGCTCCTTTTGGGAAGGGCATTGGTGTTTATAGAGGTTCCTTGGTTTTAGCGGAGTGCAGATGTGAGAGCGCAGCACTGGGGAACTGTTCCTGTGAGCTGCAGCTTTCCTGAATCAGGCCTTTTACGTGTCCTATAGGGACACTCTAGTATCACTTAACAACACTACATTTGGCTGCACAAGACTGCAAAAAATAGACATGCATAACATTTAGGCTGAATCCTGAGGTTGGAATCTTCAGCTTCTTTTAGGATCAATTAGAAATGGGAACTTAACTCAGATAGTCCCTGCACACACCACCATTTCTCTCTCAGCTGCTCAGCTGCATGTGAGAGTCTAGATGTAATTTTGCTTTGGGCACAGAGCCAGTCCCTGCAACACTGAAAGAAGTGATAGTTCAGGGCTGCTCTTTTACTTCTTTTCATCACTGCTGAGTGTTGTTTTACTTTCCTCATTTCAGAAAGAAACCCATCATCCCATGTGTGGGCTGTCAACAGCTCCCTCGCACTCTCATTTTCTGCTGCGGTACAGCCCGATGGGGACTGCTGGCCATCCACGATGTTTCCGCACCCCGGCTGCTCTGCCCCCAGCTTTCCAGCCTCCTTTGCCTGCAGTGTATGCCCATAAATTCCCCCTGCAGACACAGCACTGCACGCAGTGTGATCACCACGGACTGCAGCAGCCGCAGTTACCTAGAGAGATGTCTGCTTCCTGCAGGGAGAGATTTTACCATATTGGATCAGGTCACACAACCACGACATCCAGCATCTTGCTTTAAGCAATGACCAGTACCTGATGTTTCAAATGAAGCTGAAAGCACCTAACAATGTAACTGGAGAATTGTGTGTGGCAGAAGGGAAGAGTTTATTTTACTGGCTCTGGGTGCCTATGGAATGAAAACCCAGCTACTTCTATAATAAACTATAAAGCCGTGGGTCCCTTCTGTGTCTGGAGCTGGACTTAGGAACACTTTAATAGTAATGGCAAGCTGTCTTTAATTGGTATGGGAAAAAAAACATAGTGAGAGCCAGAGATGACACCTGCAGCAGAGACTTGGTGAAAAAGGTATTTTCTATCTATCTGAATTTACAGGCAAGTTGGAATTTTCCTGGCCAAACTAACAAAACCATTGACTGACATGCTGCTAAAGCTAGCACACTGTGCTGTTAACACTGGTTCATTATATTTTATTGCTGATTGCAGGGCTGCTGGTATGGAACACTGTGTTCAGATAAAGCTCCTCTGAAGCACCAATGTGAAATAGTGGAACCCTGATAACTGTACAAATTAAGATACCTTTAATGGGTTATAAAAAGCACAGTCCATCCACAGCTGTTTTTAGAAACCGATAGTGATTTCCCTGTTCTAGTGATCAGGTAATTTTTAAAACCTGTGACCTTTGCTGATTTTTATTGGCTGTGATAATTTTGACTGAATTGTTTGTGCTGACAGTGATAATATAACTGAGTGTTCTGTTTAATGTAATTTGATTTTCAAGGCTTTGGAAGGACTAAAACATTGGGTGACAAATGTTTAGATGCAATCTTTGATGATGGAGAGTTCTAGGAGGTCATCCTAGTGCGTGCTGTATCCCAGCTGCAGTAAGCTGTACATCTCTCTTATGCTGCTGGATGTGTTTTCAAACGAAACACCTAATCCAGCACCTACAGTATTTTATAAGGGTATAAGGGTACCAATTGCACCATAAGAACTGGTTTTTTAAAAGAAACAGGTCTTCAACAAAGAAAGATTTCCCGAGTTAATCCATCTTAGAAAAAGTTGGGGTGAATTTTAGATGGACTACACAGATCTGTTCCTGTGTTGGTAGAATTGTTTCCCTGTGCTGTCAAGTCCAAAGGATAAACTAGAACTGAAAATTTAAATCTAATTAAAATGCTGAGCTATCAACTTTTTTTTTTTTTAAGTGAGGTTTTTAGTCACATAAGAGCATATATTTGCCAATTCAACAAGACACATTTGAAGGAGATTTTGAGTAATTCTAGGGACTGGAATGTGATTCTCTCATGTTTGTGTCTGGCCCAATACAGACACCACTAATTAAGGGAATGCTCTTTTGGTTCACTGTGCAGAGATTAGCTTCATTTCAGTGAAGACAAAATCTTGGGTCCTGATTTAAAAATAGGTATTGCAGACATTCCACAGAGGAAAGCTCTTTGAAATGTCTCCTTGGGTACATGCAGTTCCCTGCATTTGTGCTTAGTAGTAGACCATAATTAGATTTCAAATTAATGGATCACGTGACTATCCTCAAACAAGGCTATGCTAGGGTGAGTCAGTAGGCAAGTGAGTTAATTTCCTCTTTTGAGACCTTAATTTCAGTCCCTTTTTTTTAAGTATGTGTCTCTATGAAATATGTATGTTTTTGTATGTTTATGTATTCGCCTCTCAACTAAGAACAGAATAGACAGTCAGCTGGGTTAACATCCTTGGCAGGATGAAACTGCACTTGTAAATGTCATGATTTGTCTGGAACCCCACACTGCAAACAAGTATCTGAGCAACTGGTCTTAGCAGCTTTAAGGCATGATTATTCTATGAAATAGAAAATGGTAACAAAGGCACTCATCTTCCCATTTCATTACCTCTCCCCAGAAGCAATTCAGTTTCATTTGCATGGCACAATATTCAAGTTGTTGAATCCTAGTCTCTCAGGACTGTCTCAAAGGACTGGTAATGGTTTCAGATCCTCTGCATAAACATCCACTGCCTACTATAATCCTGCACTTTCTCAGATCCATCATTTTTTCTTTATCTGGAGTGCAGGCACTAGTAGGAACATAATAAGGGGTGGATGACACTAAATTAAGGATAGAGGACATCACAACATGGTTCTCTTTCTATTTTAGAAATAAGTGATCTATATATTACTCAAATGAACCCAAGAGAAGGCGGCTTTTAAAACTCCAGGAAAATTACAATGAACAATGCAAAAACAAGCTGCAAAGAGTAGCTCTGGCTCAGATCCTCAAAATTAGGTGGATACCCTACTCCTACTTTAGGAATTAAGGATTTAATTATCATGAAGCATGCTGGCTTCAGTCCTTTAAATCTCCATGTATTTGTACTTATCTCTAAATGACTCACAAGAAAATACATATGAGTGAGAGAGGATTCGATGTAGCATTTAACAGGCATGAAAAGAATAGAGATCTTCTAAAAATTGCACAGGACTGCATTCCTTTTCTTCTAAAAACATATGGAATATAATGAACCTCTTGTGGAAAGAAAGTGTTTTCTAATTATTTTACTGGGGCCAGCATTTCCTCCTCAGAACTTAATTAAAATTATTTCTTTTAGATAGTGGTTGGGGGTTATCTTGTAAAATGGATAAAACTCTCTTGTAAAGTCTGTAGAAATTAAATTCTTTAGATTTTTATCCCCAGGCTCTGCAAAAACTATTTCTAGGCTTTTGAATAGTTTATCATCAAAACCACTGTGCACATTTCATGGTATTGCATAACAGGCTATTGTTCAGTAAGTTCTGTTGGCAGTAGTTTTGGATGGGAGGAGGAGATGAAGTAAAAAATTAAAAAAAAAAAAAGAAAGCAGTTTATTAAGAAGATATGTTTTCTAATTATTTTCTTTTCTCACAAGTCCTATGTTTTTTGCATTATTTACCTATTTATCAGTTAAGTTATATCAGATGGTCAGAGGACTAATTGACCATAAATCAATTATTCTATTTCATTTATAATTACAAAAGAGTATTTTTCATGTTTAGTTTGCTGGTGTGCAACCTTTCCAGTTGGTTTTTCACACCACATGAGTCAGTGGCACTAATGAGCCAGATATGGTGGTAGTAATTAGCTGAAATGAGCTTCTTGATTTCCCCCCCCCCCAGTGATTTCTTTTCATTTATTTTTTTTAATCTGACCGTTTATTGAGAAAGACTATATAACTCTATGATCTTGAGTCAGGAAGCTACTCTGCTGGGTTTCAAGATCAAATCAGCTTTAGCTCAGACTCAGTAGTGACCCCAACAGCATCTTTTAGCAGCAGGGTGTAAATTTATAATCTTTAGTATTGCAACACGAAAGTTCTGCTACATTGTATTACAGGAATTACCCCATTAGCTGTGGCACAGGACACAGTTTTCTTCAACTAAGAGTTGCAACTAACGGCAAATGTCACATACACCACTCAGCTTTACTGTGAGTGAGCAAAGAACAGGGTAAAAAAATCCCTAAACTGCTTACAAAAGCCAAGTTTTAGTTCTGTTTTTCTATAACAGGTTTAAGATTAACTTGTGAAGACTGATCTTGCAGATACATCAGGTATTCAATACTACATATAGGCAAGGCAGTATAGGGGGGAAAAATCCCTGAAAGACTGACTTGTTTGGACTAATGCTACTTTCATTTCCAGCAAACCTAGAGTTCTACCCTATGAAGTGAGTATGAATATTTTTTTTTCCCTATACCAACATGTGGAGTGATACTGTAAAGTATATCAAAATCGCACTTTTGAATTCATTTTGGACAATAAACTACAGATCTTAAACTATGGAACTATTTTTGAAGTGCATTCTCTTGGCAAACCCTTTTTGCTTTTTCCAGATTTTGCAGCCAGATGCTTTAAGTAACAGCAAAAATTAGTAGCACATACTTGTAAGAAAAGAATCAGCATCAAAGATTATGGGTACTTTTTTCTAATGCAGTCCTGATAGTTTTATACATTTTTTTTCTAATTCAACTGAGGTGCTGTGAGGCCTCACTAAGATCAAACTTTCAAAATAATGGAAGGCTGTTATCTTCTCCGATTGTTAACTCATATTTAAGATAGATCTGTAACTTTAAATAGAAAGGTGATATTTTTGCATGTTGCATAAGAGAATGTGATGCAGTTAAGGGGTATGACATTTGCCTGAAGGGACAAGTGAGAAACAGCAATGTCATAGAAACATTCTAACTTCTCTTCTGAAGTCCTCTTAATCACTTGAGTGGTCAGTGGTGCAGGAGTTATCCTTGGGTGAGGTGACTGGGCAAATAGGGGAGATAAAGTGGTTAGTTCAGTTTCTGCAGTTCAAAATAGCTGATTATTTAGTACAGTTGATGAAAGTATATCTAAGGTAGATTTAATACTATTGTGAAAATGACATTGTTTAGACTAAAAAAGAAATCTTGAACTTGGGATTTTTGATTCTGAATTTCTTTGTTAATTTTGGCATGGCTTTGGCAAGTCATAATTCATCAGGAGAGGAGTGAAAATTAAATTTAAATTTAAATACTTATAATCTAAACCTTTTAATGTCTTCATTCCAGAGGAAAGACTCTCATGCATATCAAACACTGAATTCCTCCTAACCATCGTCCACATCTACTAGGAACCCCCCCCCTTGTTTATTCCTTGTGACAGAAATCCAATTGTCATTGTAAAGGACAGAGACACAAATTGTTGTAGAGGATCTTTATGACCCTGCTGTTGATAAGTTTGAAAGATATTTGAGAAATACTGCATTAAATATAATTTGGATAAGAATGCAATTAACTAATTACCAGACAAATATTAGAAGACTAATCTTCGTTCTTGCTCATTAAGAGTGAACAAAGAGAGATGGTATCCTTTGTTGTTGTTGTTGCTGTTGCTTTCCTTAAGTGTATGTACATTGGCCCAGAGTTACCTGAACCAGCACTTGGATAAAAATGTTGGATCAGGAGTTTGAGAAACTACTTAAATGGATGCAGTGAGACAGAGCCTGTGCCAGTGAAGCTACACTGATTTATACAAGCTGTGGATCTGGCCTGTGAATTTTATTTTTGACAGTAACCACTATTACAGCACAGTCAGGACTTTCTACAGGCATTCTTCATGACATAGAGCACTGGCTCAGCATCCATAACTAATTTGGTGTTGAATGAAGTGATCGCTATGCACTGAATTGATATTGAAACTTCCCATTGAGAGAATATTCCAAAAATAGCAAAATTCAGCATGTGTTCAGAAAAAAAGGAACTTTTTCTCAGGGGAATAAAAAGTCAGGTCATTTTAGCTGAAGTATGGATCTTTTTTTTATTCATGTTTTTGATGATTGTGCCACCATACAATGGGCAGAACGGCATGGCCAAGGATCATTGCATTGAAAATGGAATTGGTCATTATTCCTTGCAGTCTGCAAGGAAGGTGAAGCAAATCTTGGTTCAAAGTCCTTGGATCAACAGTCTGAAAATCAGAATTTCATGAAGACAGCAGCAGCTCTGTACCAGCTTCCAGGTATACTGTCTGCTGTTTCTGCATTGTCTGTTCGTATTGTTCAGCAATGACTAATAAAATGATTCCTCTCATTTCCTAGTATGTTCTTACTTTGCCTTTTAGTAAAAATTGGGAGATAAAGAATAACACCAAAGAGCAATTGAATATGGTCTAGTAAGTGCATTTCTCACTCTTAAGTACGGCTTGTTAAATTTCATTTTGAAAAATGAAGCTGTATTTATTATAAATGTGAGGGATCCTGGTGAGAATAAAAGCATCCCAAACCATTAAAAGAAAAAAAAATCTTTTCTTTTTGCTGCTATATAATTTCGAACTTACTTAGCAATTTGTACTACACTTATGGAAAAAAAGAAATTGCTGGCAACTTGGACACCAGGCTGCAGGTAAATGAAATTTTAAAAGAAGGATTTAGTATTCTTTAAGAAGGAAAAATGAATTTTGTCAGTTCTTGGAAGACCCTTAATTAAACTGAAAGGTGACTTACTATGCTACTTTTGTACATTAAGGGGAGACTATTAAGCTGTTTTGCTGGCTTCGGTATACTGAAGTCTTGCTGGGCTGTTTGTGGAGCTGCAGAAAACTTTCCCTCTTTAAACAGCTGTAAAGTGTTATGAAAAGATTTTAATACAGCCTTGCTCTCTTCTTGTGGATACCTACAGAGTGGACTTTAAATCCCAGTATTTGCCACTGAAAATTAATTTGTTACTGTTCTAAGAAATGTTGCTCAGGGCAGTCTGGACAGCAGATACTGGATGTTAATAGATCCCACCAAATGATGGTTACTCTCTGAGGCAGAAGTAAGGTAATTCATGGCTGTTTCCCAAGTAATCTCTCATGCCGTGTCTCACTCAGGACAAATGCTAGGGAAAAGAGAGGCTGTCTGGCACATGCTTCTGCAAATACCGATAGAAAGATTATCAGTACACTTAGTTTACTGTTATCTAGAGGATGTAAGGTATCAGTCTCTTCCCATTGGATACGTGGCATTCTACCTCTCCCAAAAATGATCCATTGCATCTGCGGAACAAAATGGAAAGTCAGAATTAACTATTTTGTCAAATTCATAAAAGCAGATTGTTCTCCCAAGCTAATTCTGCAGCAGTGCTCTAGTGCTATTCTGACAGAAATAACTGTTCTCTAACGTGATAGAGAAATGAATGAGAAATCCACTCCATTTGTAATCGAATCCTTTTCCAAATTTGTATTTTCCAAAACACTAGGGAAGTTTACCCTAATTGTTTTATGTCAAATTTGAGCATAGATATGTAGCCCACATTTCTAAAATTTGCCTTTGATTTCAGTTGAAGATAGCAGTCTTCAGTATTTCTTGATATAACATGTTAAACTATAAAAAACCTGCTATGATTCTCTCCAGAAATACTTAGATTTCAGTGGAGAATAAAGTAACAGTGATAGATATAGATATAGATATATATGTATGTATGTTGTTTGTTGGTGTAGGATTTAAAACTCACAGGGAAACACCTAAATGAAAGTCAATATATAACTCTAAGCTATTGTCATCCATTAGTCAATGTAAAACCTCTTAAATTCCATGTACACCAGACATAAAACATTATAAAGGAGGTGATAAGGACTCGTCTTCCTTTAATGTGGATTATGTCTTATGTCTGCTGTTTTTATTTCATAACTACCATTGCAACCCTATACCTTATGGCACTAAGGAATAAAAAAGAGAAAAAGAAAGGAAACAACTCATTATTCAGAAAAAGGGAAGTTTGTTTCTTGAGAACCAAAACTAGATCCACTCTTAAGATAAGATTACTGTCCTTTCAGCATTCTACAATCAGAATTCTTTATTACATAGTTAAAACTGTTAGTCTTATCTTTACCTTTTTAAGCGTATTTTATAAAACCTCCATTTTCAGACAGCAGTTGGCTGTCTGAACCTCTTGATATTCATAAAACCATGAAATTATAGAATGGTTTGGGTTGGATGGGACCTTAAAGATCATCTAGTCCAGCCCCCTCTGCCGTGGGCGGGGATATCTTCCACTAGATCAGGTTGCTCAAAGCCCTATCCAGCCTGGCCTTGAACAACTCCAGGGGTGGGGCATCCACAGCTTCTCTGGGTAACCTGTTCCAGTGCCTCACCACCATCACAATAAAGAATTTCTTCCTCATATCTAATCTCCATCTTCCTTCTTTCATTTAAAAGCCATTTTCTCAAGTTCTATTACTTCTTGCCCTTGTAAAAAGTCCCTCTCTAGCTTTCTTGTATGCCCCTTTAAGTATTGGAAGGCTGCTCTAAGGTCTTTCAAGAGACTTTATTTTTCAAGAATGGATAAGCCTAGTTTAGAGGGTACCAAGGATCACAAACTTCAACTGGAATAAAAATCATCTGGTTTCAATGACTTGAATGAAACAACTCCAGTATATCCCATGTGGGAAATTGGACTAAATTCAGACAATTTCCTAGAATTACAGAGAAAAATATTGCCTTCACTCTACTGCAAAGGAAAAAAATTATCAAGAGCAGCCGCAGGAAAATGTTATGTGTATCACTTTCGTTTCCCTGTATATTTTTTTTTTCCATCATCCCCCACCCCCAGCTAGTCATAGCTTAGATTTAGATCTATGGCTGCAGTGTTAGAGGAAATTCTTAAACCTGTGCATATTCCTTATCTCTGATACACAGCAGCTGTCCTGTCTTCCATGAAATTCTTCTGAGATTTAGATCCCAGTTCAGAAATCAGGTCTAGTAAAGGAAATCTCTGTGCTGCTATGTGAATAATGTGAGACAGAACTCCCTGTAGTCTTTGCTGGTTCTAGTTGCTGTGATTACGTCTTGTCACTTTCTGAGCTTTCTTAAGTACTGAGCATATGAACAGCAATATGAATAAAGAAATTAAGGTGCTTTTCTGAAGACGCTTGAACCCAAGTTTTAAAACCATTCTTGCAGATCAAAGGCAGACATTGACAGACAATTACTTGGTAATAGCTGCCCTTAGCCATTCTTGCACAAGTGGATACATCTGGAAATAGGCAAATAACTGTATTTGCCTGTAGGCAAATAGCAAAATCCACTTTGCAATTAATTGTGTAATTTTCCAGCCTAAAAAAGTCCACTGCGTGATGCAGGTCTGCAAGGCATCACAGTGTTGGTGATATACATGCTGTGTATCATTGATGTTTAAATGCAACATTAGCACTTACATTTATCATTGCTTTTAGTAGCTCACAACCCCATGGAACCGGTGTGAAATACTCTGGGAAGAGAGTGCCTGATGATGCCAAAAGTCTTCAGATACTTCACAGGATGACTGCACTATCCATGTCCACTACAAGTGCTTGCATAGGCACCTGCTAGTGACTCCTTGAAAATATTTCTTGTCCTTGTCCTCCTGCATCTTTCTGGAGGCGAAAGCATAGACAAGAATCCAGGAAAGACTTTTGAGCAAAGAGAGCCAGACACATTAGCAATTTCATCCTTCAACTGTATTTTTTATGTGCTCAGACTAGAGCAACAGTTAGAATTCAGAAATTCAGAAAGTATTTTCTTGATAGGAAACAAATAAGTAGCTTTTTTTAAATAGTGTTGAGGTATATTTAGGTGTATTAGATATAGCTATGTATGTAGAAATGCATGTATTTGAATGAAAGCTTCACCAGCTATGTTTTACTTTATTACTATCTTTAACTATTGACAAGATCGTATTTTTCCTGTAGTAACTCTGTGTCTTTCAGTGTACAGAATGAAAAAAATAACCTGAATTCAGTACTTGGGCCTTTATCAGGAAAGTTCTCCTTTTCTGGAAACTATTCGTTACCATAAGGTATGACAGCTGCTTTAAATCAGCTGCATTAATATATTGACATTTTAAAATATTTTATTACTGGTTTTTTATAGCACACTTTTATATATAGGAACTCTTTTTTAGCTGTCTCAGTTACTATTTTTTCCTTCTATGTTCTGTGACACTTTTAATTAAATGAAAATTACATTTCCATCTCCCTGAAAACTGTCCTAAAAGAATGTCATCAAAGCCCTAGTGCTTACATCAGCAATAATCTGCAATTGGCACTATATAGCAAATTCTTATTGATATACAGCATGGACTCCTGACTCCACTGAAACCGAATGCAAAACTCCCTTTGGTTTCTGTAGGAGTAAATTTTTACCTATGATTTTCTCTCATGGAACTATTTAAAAATGCAAGTATCTGGTGAGCTGATGAACACAGAATGCTGTATCAGCATTTAAGAGTCTGAACAGCTGAACAAGCAGGCAGCACTGCTGATACTGGGCATTAGAGCCTGTTGGTAACTTGAAGCAGTTATACAGCACTCTGGTGAAAATTATCATCTGCTAAAGTATTATAAGCTAGCTTTCCTGGATCTGATATGAATATCACATTGGTGTAATAATACTTTGAATTTGGTTGCTGATTTTGACAAGCCGGGTATAAGCAGCCTATGTAGAGAAGATATTCCATTAAATAAATGTGTACTCATCAATTTTAAAACCATATCTATGTGAAAAGCAATCCATTATTTTTCTCTATACGACTTATTATAGTATAAAGTTCCAGAGAGATAACATCTATTCTATCTTTATAATTTATGTTTCTTGGATTTATAGGTGGTCTGGACAGAAAGAGAATAACTCATATTATTTGCCACATTTTCTCACAAATTCTTTTAGAGCCTTGGATTTTCACCAAGCTGCATTCGAAGCTCTCTTTGTTAATGATAATTTTCTAGGCAGATCTATATTATCAATTCTTGAATCAGATGATATATTTTGAAAAGATATGCACTATGTCTTGAATACCTCAAGAAAACACATTGGGATGGATGATATGGGATTTTGCTAGTGTTGTATTTTAGCACATATAGAGAAACAATGCTCCAATATATAAAAATACATAATTATTTTATTTTGCCACATTAAAGTAGTTGACACAGTTATAAAACTGGACCTTTAATTTTTCTTCCAGCACCTGACTAAGCTAGCTAAAGGGGAAGGATGTTTATTCCCTGTTAAGGTAAAATCCAAATGTCATCTCGTATGTGCATGTTTGACCCTATGATTATGCCTTATACAAAGATATTTGGGGGTTAATGAACTTACTGTTGGAATCTAGAAATTAAAACATTAGTAATTAGCCACGGTAGAGTGGAACTGTTTCTGAAACGTTATCTTTCAACAGCACTGTGGTACATGAAACAACATCAGTCCTTTACCAGGTCAGAAACATACGTTTGTTAGAAAAGAATTGACACTTAAGAGAATATAGCTAATGCTGATTTGTAGGGTTTAGATCCGTCTGACCTCATGCCAGGCAAGGTCATGGAGCAGATTACCTTGAGTGCCATCACACAGCATGTACAGGACAGTACCAGGGGGTCAGGCCCAGCCAGGATGGATTTAGGAAAGGCAGGTCTTGCTTGACCGACCTGATCTCCTGCTATGACAAGGTGACCTGCTTAGTGGATGAGGGAAAAGCTGTGGATGTTGTCCTCCTGGACTTTAGTAAAGCCTTTGACATCGTCTTCCAAAGCATTTTCCTGGAGAAAGTAGCCTCTCATGGTGTGGACAGGCGAACACTTCATTGGGTAAAAACCTGGCTGGATGGCTAGGTACAGAGAGTGGTGCTATGTGGAGTTAAATCCAGCTGGTCTTCCCTTTCCTTCTTCAGCTACTGAGGCTAGCTCCCTAAAGGTGAACTGTTCTTTTTCAAGGGCTTTACATATCCTTAGTTGGATGTCCCCAAATTATAATGAATGTCACATTTTGCCAGTTACACAATCCTATGGAAGGAATTTTCTTTCAGTTTTTACCATTGCAGTAATTTTATCATTACTGTTGGAAGGGTTGGACTGGGTCCCAAGTGGTCCACACTGATATCTGTGGTCTGTTCTCTGGGTAGAAGAGATGTCCAATGAGTTTCAAGTAGGAATAGCATTATAAATTTCAGTTTCAAACTCCCAAAGTATTTCTTCGGACTTGCCATCTACAGTGTCACCAGCTTGCAGCAGATACTTGATAATATATGTGCTGCATCTGGCCGGTGTGGAGTGTGAAGCTCATGTTTGCAAAGTGTCTTACGTACACATGCTAAATTTTGGCAAGTGATTTAATCCATTATTGCCTCAGTTTCTTCAGCTGTAAACGAGAATAATATTACCTGTCTCTTTTCCAGAGGCCTTGTGAGGGTGTGTTTATATTTCACATCTAATTAAGGCGATCCAGTGAGTGATGGATTGACTCCAAAAACTCCCATTGTATGCAAAGGGCCCTGGGGTCACTACATTCATGCAATTCCCAATAACAGAACTCTCAGGTCAAAGTTTGTTGTTCAGATCCAGGAAAATACTTGTAAGTAGTTGTTATAGTCCCCCTGCGTCATCACATAGTTTCACTCCTTAATTTTATTTCACTACCTGCCTCCTAAATTGAATTGAAACATTCTCCCACTTGTAATATTTAAAGGTGTACAAATGCTGTACACAAGAGCACCTGTGACCTGTTCATTGCCCAGCAGTGATAGATCTGGTAATAATGTGCTTGCTATTCTGGCTGTACTGCACTTTGGTAACACCTAGGGTTTAATTGAAATACACCCTGACCTTGGTTTTGTTCATGAAGCATAGAATGGACATAATTACTATGAATCTACTGAGGGATATTATGGAAAAATGTCGTATTACTAATTTTGGCTCCTCACTCTCTTTGGGGAAAAAAAAAAATCACAGATTTCAGTAAAAAACAATGTGCTGTAGTTTCATAGAAGTCCTAAAACAAGTAATTTTCCAAAAAATTAACTTCTTATATTTCTCTGTACCTATTTTTTCTCTCAAAACACTATCACAGTAGGATAATTGCATTGCCCCTAACAGTTTCATATTCCTTCATAATTAAATAAACAGCTTGTAAATTGCAGACCACAAAGTGCCTGTGTTCCACTCTTACCTTAAGGGGTTTCCATAGTTACAAGGACAAGAAGTTTAACCATCATTTGCCAGACTCGAGGCTATTTGCAGCCTTAACTTTTTAACTCATGTCTCTTTCTCTGTTGCTTTGTTTATTAGCAGAATGAGGGAGTAATTTGGACTCAGTTAGCCACTACAAATGCAATGATGCAAAATGGACTCTGGTGCTTTAGTGTGTTGTTAGCTGGGTCTGTTTTTCCCAGAAGGTATTTTGAAATAATACATACTAACAATATAGCCTATAGTTATCAAGGTTATGAAATACCTACCGAGCACTTCTCCAACTCAGCATCAAATAATTCAGCACTTAAAAAAGGAAAACAGGAAAAACACTGTTCTTGACACATCACCATGGTGTAGAAGTATTTAGGCAGATATCTATTTCAAATCATACCCCAAAAAACATTGATGCGGGTTTTCCATGGCTGCTTTAATATAATTTCCTTTCATCCCTCAGTCTCCTCTGTTTTACGTAATACAAAATGCATTTGGCAAAACAGCACTTGTTATGGTACAAACTCCATCTTTTCATGCCACTGAAACAGACAATTCTCAGATTTGCGAACATCAAAATAATCTTAAAATCTTTTAAAATTACTTCAGATTTTACCAGAGCATGTCTGTTGCCAAACTCTAGAGAAGTATAGAAAACTGCTACTGCAATATGTGTTCATCAAAGTAAAATATTTTTGTCTTCTAGTTTATGTTATCTACTGAGGTCAAGAGCTCAGCAAGGCTCAGAGGAGGATGTGTGTGGGTACAAGAATATTCAGTACTAGCACATTCAGTAGACAAGTGCACATATTGTAATTTAGGAAATGATGTTCTGGGCTTTAAAAGCTAGATTCCAATTTTCTAAGATTAGGATGAAACTTTCCTAAGTGCAGGTATATACTCTAATAGTTTTTTGTTTGTTTGTTTGTTTCTCTTCATTATACTGGCTGTGTTTGTATATGCCTTCTTAGGCTGTTCTGACCTGACATTTCCCACATCTGTTTTTATAGTTTGTGAGTAGTGAGAAAACTCTGGAAGGAATCAGAGCTAATATCTTGGATTCCATGACCCTTGCACATTTTTGCCTTTCCATTTTCAAACAGACACCAACTTTAATCTTGCATATACTTAAAGTGCAGAATTTTGCCTACCAGTTTGAAATGTTCTAGTACATTTTTGAAAAGAATGTAAATTTCTGATTTAATGTTTCCATGTATAAAAATTGATAATATTCTACCAGACCAAAACTAGTTTTTTTGAAATAAAGTATCACTGTATTATGTTTAAATAGATGTTGTTAAATCACTGCTAAAACAAAAAAAAAATACTATAGTATTTTAAGAAATGACCCCAGCATGACAGGACTAAAAACTGCAATGTTTCAGACCAGTGTTTTAGAACAGCATATAATTTTCTATTAAACGTTGTTTTTATGCTAATTTTGTTGTGCTTCTCGGATGCCTTCCTAACATGGATTTGTGATTTTAGTTTGACAATAAATGAAAAAAGGATTAAGAAAGCATAGTTATAGAAACAGTGAAGTTTAATTATTGGTCACTGAGGTATTTCTGCCATAAGAGGGAGAAATCTTGAAGGTGCTCGTATATATATATAGCCCCTTATATCATGGTTGGCACATGAGATGCTGTGACAGACTTCTGTAATTGAGAGAATTTTATTATCAGGCTATTGTAAAATTTCTATTGTTCCACGTTTTTTACCTACATAAACATCTGTCCAGAAAGAGATATGAGATGAAACAAACAACAAAATGTCAGAGAAAATGTATTTTATCAACTGAATTAGCGAAGCAAAATGGAACTTCAGTAACCCAGGGGGATCAGTGATAAGGTAAAAAACCTTTTTACCTTTATGTAATTGGTTTGAATCAAGCCCAAGTCAATAGAGAACAAAAGTTCCTAATGTCTACATGGGGTCTTGAGAAAATGAGTTCAAATTAACTTTGAAAAGGGACTAGCTAAACTACATTACATCCTTTTATGGACACTCTTAATTGAAGTTACAGTGGCCTTGATTCAATTTAGCTTAAATTAAATTCTAAATAAGAATGTCCACACTAAGATTTAATGCAATAGAATTAACCCACTTAAAAGTTAATTCCAATTAAAATTCTAGAATGTTTCTGGGTGCACTAGAACTAAGTTGTATTGTGGTGGCTTTTATGAAAGAATTTTAGTTCATTGTGAATAGTTCATAGATTGCTCCTATTCTCATCACTGTGAACAGTCTGAACAGAGAAATTAGGATTGTTTTGGAATCCTTGAAATGACATCTAGGGAGAGGACAACAAAGAAGTCATAAAATTCCTCTTAAGAAAACTAAGTTTGTCCTAAAGAAATATTCTTTACATATCATCTGATGTTTTCTATGATTTTCCTGTGAAATTAGTTTTACCGAGGATACAAACTGCAAATGATGCTTAAGAGTAAAATAATGTTTAAAAGTAAAGAGAAACACCAGACTGATTGAGATTCAACCACTGTAAAATATCTTAAGTTCTAGCTAAAATGCAAATATTTTTGCTTGGACCCATGTACACTCAAATTCTCGTTTTTAAGACTTTATTTCATGTGCATTTCTGTTACCTGATGTTAAAGAGAAAATTTTAAACTTTAGGAAGAAATGAGAGAGAAAACATGAAATCATGCTGGAAAATGAGGTGTGTGAAATAAAGCTGTTTTCTGTATAACAAAATGAAAGAAAAGAAGGAAAAGGCAGACTGGGTCAAACTCAACCTTGATTGAACTCCTCTGAAATCAATGGTGATTCAGGAGGATTGAATGTGTCCAATCACATTTAGGCCTTTCAGATCAGTGTCTTAGTGATTCAGCTGAGTCTTAAAAGGCTTGCAGGAGAGAACTGGGAAGTATCTGGGGTACAGCAATATCCACTCTGCCTCCTACACTTAAATGCTTTAAGGGGCCACAGAACTATGTCCCAGAGCAAAACAGTGAAACATGCAAAGAGGAGAATAATTTGCATTGTGTTTTGATTTGTCTGGTCTCATGAGTAATCAGTTTGCATTGCAGGGCTGTCTGTCTAGCCCTCTTTGGCCTCCACTGTATTTAACTAAAAACAAAATAAAAAACAAATGGATAAAAACTGCTGGGCTTTGAAACCTCCCAGGTTTTTAGACATTATTGTAATGGCTCCCTTAACTGTTGTTGAGACTTTTAAAGTCCTATAGCAGTGAAAAGGGAAAACTGATTTTTAAGAATGTAGATAAAGCTACACAGTTCTACAGTCGCAGTCACGGGGTTTCGTTGTAAACCAATCTGTTTTAAAAACCCAAACATCTCAGACAGGAGTCAATCCATGAAGAAATACAAAATAAGCTTAGGAAGAGGAAGATATGAGATCCACTGTAAACCATTTCACTGGTTTTGCATGATGATGCATTGTAGTGCTCCGTTAAGAACATAGCATGTGTTCCTTTGTTATTGACAAAAGCATCCCATGGAGACAGGGAACGGTGTCATTGTACTGTGTAGGGGCAGGGAGCAGCATGCAAACTGTTTGCACTGCTCTTGGACTGAGAGCTCTAGTCCTCGAGGGTTCAGCCAGGTGGAAAGGTATTTCAGGAGAGTAAAGGGGGGAGGCGAGGTGGGCAGGAGGTTATGGTGAGTGAATCCCTGGCAGTGTGGTTCCATTGGCCCAACCCTGCTCAGCCATATGGGGACACACATGTGAGGCTGCTGGAGCATTTGCAGAGCAGATGTTGATAGAGGATTTCTGACCCCAGTGGAACTCCCTGCCCACAGTTCAGTCTCCGTTCTGGGACAAAGGTTAACCCTCATGTGCTTCAGTACTTTGTGGAGCTAAAGCATATTGTGTGCTTGTCTCTACACTGAAATTCCCTTGGCTGCTTCTGCTGACATTGCTGCCAAAAGGGGATCAGTCTCAGGCCCTTGGAGCATTCAGAGTTCCTGAAAAGAGAGTCAAAAGAGTCACTTCTGCATAAGGTCATCCTGGGATTTGGACCTATTTTTATTGCTGTACTCCAAGCTCAGTTCCATACAGAAACTATTTTCAATTCTCTGGTGCTGATACTACCAGAAGAGACTTCCCAGCATAATTAGCTGCTTGATGCACCTAGCTGCTCTTCGCATGTTTGGAAATCTGCTATTTAAATTGCAACTGCAGAGTGGCTTGTTTTCTGAAAAAATGCAGATATCCTTGCAAAGGGTTTTTCTCTCAAAAAACCTGTTTAAAAGGGTGTGAGGTGCAGCATACATAACTGTGCTATATAGAGTGAAGCAAAGAGGCATTTTCTGAATGCATCCACATATTTGTCAACTTGAAAAAATCATAAAAAGTGATTTGAATGCTTCTCATCCTGAAATTTTCTGGGACACGGCTGAGGGAGAGTTTTGGTGATTTAAGTGTTGTTCAGCTGAGACTTAACTGTGATGCGTTGCTGATGATTTAATTTTACTGTGGTAAAATTGTTTAAACACCTGATACTTGATAAATTCTATCTATATTTTCAATGCAGTAGATATAATACCACATGCCAATTTTTTTTCATGGCAGCTGTACGGCATGAACCAAAGTGTGCTAGATCATACTGTATTTTAAACCATATATTGGGATAAAGCCATGGCCTTTGCACTGCACAGCTCTGCTGCTGAGACAGTTATTCATAGACCCACAAACAAGACAGAAAGCAAAGTCTGAGTTGCCAACAGCAACTAAACTGCCAGTGATCCAGCTAAGGGTCACTGGAGCTTGGGGAAATATCTTTGCCACCTGCCATATCTCATTAGGCAGATCTTTGGAAATGGTGTGGAAATTCTCTTTTGTAATCAAAGCTCCCCATTACAGGAAAATCCTTCAGCAATCAGAGTGAACATAGTCACTTTCTCCTCGTAGTATAGCAAAGGGAGAGCAAAGCACATCAGGCCCAACACCTAATCACCAAAAATAGGAAAAAACAAAAATGAATTGGGGGTAACTATTACAATGCCCATAAGGAAGGCATCTCTGCATACACGTTTGGCAAAGTTACATTTCAGTAGCGTAACTACAGCATCCTTCAAGCTGTCCCTGAGGAGAGCTGCACTGTGCATAGCTGCAGAGGTAGATTAGCTCTGTCATTCCTTGCTTCATCTTCTGCACCGGATCTTAAGAGGGCAATGCTTTTTGCTCAGAGGAAAATGTGTAGTACATTGAGAGTAACAAAGAGTCAGATAGGCTATACAGAGGAGAACATGCACATCAAATGTCAACTTCAAAAAAAAAAAGATTTTTTACTTTTGTGCAAATAGAAAACAAACAACTCTCCATTTATGTCTGGGAATGTGTCCATGGCCATAAAGGGAATATACATTACTGTGCTAAATTAACAGATGATATATGCTTTGGTAATTAGAGCTATGCCACAGACAGACGTAAGGTCATGTTTGGAAACACATTTGATAATTGTACTGTGTCTGGGGAACTGACTGTGCAATAAGGAAATTCTTAGCATTTTAAACTAAATTTTTAGTCTATACAGCAGAGGGCACTAGTGTTATTGAATTGACCATAGAGTTGCTAT
Source organism: Lycocorax pyrrhopterus obiensis (assembly GCA_014706295.1). Lineage (NCBI taxonomy): Eukaryota > Metazoa > Chordata > Aves > Passeriformes > Paradisaeidae > Lycocorax > Lycocorax pyrrhopterus. The sequence continues at coordinate 19,214,504 of JACSVZ010000007.1, read as the reverse complement.
TTTGGTACTAGAAAAATGAAAAAAAAAATTGCTTAGAAGACAAAGAGGTGTCAACAAAGACTAAAGAAGCTGGTTGATGGTCTGTGTTCCATGTGTGGGTTTGTAAAGCTAAACCTTCATGTGTCTCTAGCATAAATAGGTATTGAATAGCAAATTACTCTAGTATGGAGCGCCAGATGGATCTTTATGTAAAGCCCATTAAAATATTTCCATAACATTCTTCAAGGCTTTAAATTAATTTTCCACTGTGATTTTGTGCTGGTTAATTTTTTTTTCCAGGGCGTTTCCAAGATATTTATGATTTAAAATTAACCTGATATGAAATACCTGCACTAAGACTTCCTGAATATTTAAGCTCTGAGCTCTGGAAAACCACCAGTATAATACAAAGGACGTTTTTACTACATTCTTCCTGCCACTAGGAATCTTACTGCCATACGTCAGCCTCATGCAAAGTCACTAGCTGGAAGTGAGGACTAGTAAGGTATTGCCTAGTATATTTTCTGCTGGTCATGGCCACTTTTTTGGATTATCAGCTCCCCTGTACTTTAGCAGCACCAAGTCCAGTTAGTGTGGTCTTGTCCTAAAAACTGCATTTTTCTCCCTGTATTGCCAAAGAAGAGGGGAAAAAGTTGAGTAATAAATCCAAAGTTAAATCAAATGGGGGCTGCAGAAGCTAAGATTTGCTCTCATTGCCTCCTGGAAAATGTTGTAGAGGGATGGCATTGTAGATATTCTGTACTTATATATTAAGCAAGATATGGCTTAGACACAGAAAGATCAAACATACCGATGTATGTGAAAACATATCTAGGACTTTGTATTCACATGTCACAAAATGGTGATCCTGTCTTCAAACTTACAGACTCAGAGAAGCTATCAATTAGTCAGTAACCAAACTTATATTTGAAGAATGCACAGATTTGAATTTTACAGCAACCTGACAGTGTCAGATTTCTCTGGAGGTCTTTGACTGAGGCATATGTTTGATAGAGACATCCTTAGCACAGGACTAGGGAGAACAGTAAGTGAAAAAGCCACAGGCGATTTTGGCCTTCAGCACAAGGACAAAGCTGTTCTACGTGAATGATTCATTGTTTCAGTCAATAACCTAAAATAGGAAGGGTATAGGGAATTTATTTTAAGAAGATAAAAGCATTTCTTTCAAAAATCTTTTTGCAGCTGAGACAATGGAAACATTTTGGTTTGGGTCAGACAATATTTGCTGATCAGTCTGATAACTGGATAATTTATTTGTCATAACAATGTACTGTATTCAAGTAAAATGATAGTTTTTTCCCCCATGGAGTGTATGTGTAGTGATGAAAAAGGGAAGATTTGCTGGATAAAGAACTAGGTAAAGGAAATGGTGGGAGATACCATCAGGTTCAAGTAATTGGAACAGGAGGAAAGTGCCTTGGAGTGCTTGCAGCATGACTTGGGATCATCAGCTTTATGGAGGCTAGAAAAGAGCAGCCGAAAGGACTTGGTGCATACACTGTCTGATGTTGAGAGTGCTTGCTCTCCCATGACCTATCTTATTTCTCTGCACTTTTTTGTTCTTCAAATGCCATAGTTTTCCTGGTCCTTCGGGGTATCCAGGATACTGGACTGAGAGCAGAAAGTCACAAAAAGAAAGGTAGAGAAACCATATGACATGCTCCAAAGCTTCCCTTTAATAGTGAACGGGTCTGAGGAGAAGATTCCTGCACCTCTGCAAGCCCCACGTGCTGCCTGTGCCACACCAGCCTTGCACAAGGATAACTGGCAGCTCTGAAGGCAGGCATAGCAGGCTGAGTTCTCATCGCAGTTCCAGTGAAGACAAAAACATTGCACCAGCACAGTGGTAAAATAATTGGTTTGATGTGTTTCTGTGTCTGTTTTATTACTTGTTAATGGAATTCATTATTCAGTCCAAGTCCTTAGGGGATAAGTTTTAGAAGAATTTTTAAAATGAGAAAGGAAAAACAAATTACTGCACCAAAAAAAAAAAAAGTTAAAAGGTGACAAAAATGCTAATACGATCACATTAGCTATCACAGATGATGGTTAATTACTATTCAACAGCAAAATTCATGGGTTACAGATCTTAACTAAGATTGATTGAACTAACTTAAAATTGATATTAGGCTCTAATATAATTCTTTTGACCACAACGGCAGATTTTTCTTCATAACTGTGTAAGAAAGATGGGGACTATGTTTCAGGATGGGAACTATGGCCTTTTCACCCGCTTTTTGAAGATAGTTTTACTACAGTTGGATTTTTGATGCAAGCAAACTTGAATTTTAGTGATTGGAGTGTTTCTCCATACATTCTGTTCAGCACCTCTGAAGAGATAAATGACCTTGTGAGCCTGCAGTAAAAAGGAAGGTGTGGAGAGCAGCCACCCTTCATCTAGTCTAGTACATTATCCCAAATCCATGAAGCTAATGTTCAGGAGTACAGTTTGTGGCAGAGGGAAGAGTTGGAGGGATGGGAGCAGTAACATCTAACACTACAGCCACAGGGTTCTCCAGAGCCATGGGACAGAAGTGTAAGCTACAGAGAGAGAAGTTGAGTGACTTGCTCAAGGTTGCAAAATATATTCGTTTCATGAATCTTTCATAACAAGAATGATGTTTTATAAATAGCACATACAGAGAGATCAAACATACAGATACAGCCCAGACTTTCTGGTTCCCTTCACAGTTTTTTAACCATTATATTGGCTTTCTCTGCAGTAAATTATTAAAAGTGAGATGAGAACACTTGCTAGCTCTGAACCCTTATAGCTGGTTTTTTAAAAATGCAGAAATGAATTCTCAAAAACACATTGTCTGAATATATAATTATAAAAAAAGTCTTTCATTAAATGAATTGCTGTGAGATGAAAGTTATATTTTTCCTGGGGTTTTTTTGGTGTTTTGGGTTTTTTTTTAAGAAAGATCTCTTTTTTTTTCACGAAATGAATCCATTTGGAACCTGGAGTGGAAAACTGTTGCCTTATGGTATTTTGTTTTACTGAATATATATGTACTATCTATGTGGGTGCTCTAGGTTATAAATATGCTTTAAGCTTGTTATAATTTCTAAGACTTCACTTTTGGCTGTTTGTAAGAAATTTCATTAATCTCAGCAACAGAGGAATCTTGAACTGAGCAGCAGATTGAAAATGAACCAAAGGTTGGGGACTATAAAAACTGCCACAAATGAATCAGTACTGAAGTTCTTAAAATGGTAATGATCATTTGTAGTGTAAAGGTCTTTTTCCCCCTTGCAGTAAGAATTTTTTGAGAGTTTTTTCGAGGTGCTGGTGACGCTGCCAACCCTGAAGCTACAGGGATATTTTTCAGCATTTAAATGGCTATTCTTATTTCTGTGTTCAGTACACATTTGCTAACGAGTGTTTCTCTGCTGCTGGTGCCAAACAAAAGAATTGAAGAGGAAATATCATTAAATTGGATGATGCTCTGCATGCTTCTTTGTTTTTTCTTTTTTTTTTTTTTTTTAATTGTTATAGGCAAGATCTTGCACTGTCATCTGCATGACATTCAGTATTAGAGACTTCAAGTTAAACGCTGATTCAGGAATCCTGTTTGTATAGACAAAGATTTTTACCCACACCAGACAGGAGTCTCCACTCGCTTTTCATATTATCTGTTGTCTTGTCTTGCAATGTGTAAAAAAGGTTAACACCTTGAATACTGTGATATTTCCTATCTTAGTAGATTCCTATGTTACTAACTTTTGCCTTTTGAGACACTTGTAATTTCTTCTACCTCTCCCCTGAGTTACAATATTTCTTTTAGGTATTCACTCTAGTTGAACTTCTTATCTGCCATCCACCTATGTGCATTATACATTGGAATGTGCAGGAAGAGTTAATGTCTGGTTATTTCTTATCTCATTGCCAGTTGCAGCTGATATACATATCTGTACAGAAAAATAATATTAGAAATTCTATAGCTATTCTCACTATCGAATTTCAAGAAATTGGTAGAGTTGACTGAAAGGCCTTGAGAAGCCTTTGTTTAGAGAACACAATTATTTGAGATTTATTTAATGTTCTCCTTCTCCCTTCTTCCTTTCTTTCAGACGATTCAAACTCCAGAAGGACCAACACCAAATAAATTATGAATGTTGAACAAGATGACCTTACATCCACAGCAGATAATGATAGGTCCTAGGTTCAACAGGGCCCTATTTGACCCCCTGCTTGTGGTGCTGTTGGCTCTTCAGCTTCTTGTGGTGGCTGGTCTAGTGAGGGCTCAAACTTGCCCTTCTGTCTGCTCCTGCAGCAACCAGTTCAGTAAAGTGATTTGTGTACGGAAAAACCTGAGAGACGTGCCAGACGGCATCTCCACCAACACCCGGCTACTCAATCTCCATGAGAACCAGATCCAAATCATTAAAGTTAATAGCTTCAAGCATCTGAGGCACCTAGAAATCCTGCAGCTCAGCAGGAATCACATAAGAACAATTGAAATAGGGGCTTTCAATGGTCTGGCCAATCTCAACACTTTGGAACTCTTTGACAATCGTCTGACCACTATCCCAAATGGGGCTTTTGTATACCTGTCAAAACTGAAGGAACTGTGGTTGAGAAACAACCCCATTGAGAGCATCCCTTCTTATGCTTTTAACAGAATCCCTTCTCTCCGGAGGTTGGATTTGGGGGAATTGAAAAGGCTTTCATACATCTCAGAAGGTGCCTTTGAAGGTCTGTCCAACTTGAGGTATTTGAACCTTGCCATGTGCAATCTTCGAGAGATTCCTAACCTTACTCCGCTTGTAAAACTGGATGAATTAGATCTTTCTGGGAATCACTTGACTGCCATCCGGCCAGGTTCTTTCCAAGGGTTAATGCATCTTCAGAAATTGTGGATGATACAGTCCCAGATTCAAGTGATAGAAAGGAATGCTTTTGATAACCTTCAGTCACTTGTAGAGATCAACCTGGCACACAACAATCTAACACTACTGCCTCATGACCTGTTCACACCACTCCGCCTGGAAAGGATCCACTTGCATCACAATCCTTGGAACTGCAACTGTGATATCCTTTGGCTCAGCTGGTGGATTAAAGACAAGGCACCCTCCAACACTGCATGCTGTGCCCGTTGCCACACGCCTCCCAGTTTAAAAGGAAGGTACATTGGTGAGCTGGACCTGAATTACTTCACATGTTATGCTCCAGTCATAGTGGAGCCGCCAGCAGACCTCAACGTCACGGAAGGCATGGCTGCAGAGATGAAATGCCGGGCATCAACCTCCCTGACCTCTGTATCTTGGATTACTCCAAATGGATCTGTAATGACGCATGGGGCATACAGAGTTCGGATTGCTGTGCTCAGTGATGGCACATTAAATTTTACAAAGGTAACTGTGCAAGACACGGGTTTGTACACATGCATGGTGAGTAACTCTGTTGGGAATACCACGGCTTCTGCCACGCTGAATGTGACCGCCTTGGATAACCCTGGCTACACGTACTTTTCAACCGTCACGGTAGAGACTGTGGAACCTTCTCAGGATGAGGCACAGACCACAGAGCAGGTTGGGCCCACGCCAGTTACCAACTGGGAAACCATTAACATGACAACCTCACTCACTCCACAGAGCACAAGATCAACAGAAAAAACGTTCACCATTCCTGTGACGGACGCAAACAATGGGATCCCGGGAATAGATGAGGTTATGAAGACTACCAAAATCATAATTGGTTGTTTTGTGGCTATCACTCTCATGGCTGCTGTGATGCTGGTAATTTTCTACAAAATGAGGAAACAGCATCACCGGCAGAACCACCATGCTCCAACACGGACTGTAGAGATCATTAATGTGGATGATGAGCTTACAGGTGACACACCCATAGAGAGTCATTTGCCCATGCCAGCAATAGAGCATGAGCACCTAAATCACTATAACTCTTATAAATCTCCTTTCAACCACACAACAACAGTTAACACAATAAATTCAATACACAGTTCAGTGCATGAACCGTTATTGATCCGAATGAACTCGAAAGACAATGTTCAAGAGACTCAAATCTAAAACATTTATGACATTAAGGGGTGGGGTGGGGGGACAACAAAAGATGGTTTATAAAACAAATGACACAAATGACTGGGCTAAATCTACTGTTTCAAAAGTGTCTTTACAAAGAAAAAGAAATTTATTTATTAAAAATTCTATTGTGATCTAAAGCAGACAAAATTATGTGTATTCCTCAGAACCTGTTTTTGCTGCAGTTATTTACCCTCCTAGTTCCCGTTTTCCTGCCCAACCTACCCTGACTCCCATTTGCCATATTTTTCATAGGAGATCTTGATTCCCTAAAAGAACTGATCTAGGAAATTTTGTAAGAATTCTGTTACACTTTGGGAATTTTTATGGTGAATTCTAGTGGTGAGATTCGGTCTATTTTGTCACTTTCTCTTTTTTCTTTTTGTTTTCTCATACCCTTTTTGAAATCATTCAACAGAGAATGGAATAATAACAGTAACTTTGCAAGTGAGAAAAGCAAACAAGTAAACCTTTTTTTTCTCCATGTAATGATTTGCTCTGTATTTACCGAAAGCACCATTCTGTGAAAAAAATGGAAAAAAAAGTAAAAAAAAAAACCAACCAAAAAATTAATTTACTTGTAAAAGCCTATAAAACCCATGATCTTTTAAGCAATTCTAGAACCAGAATTTGTAGTTCAAACACTAAACTAAGATTATAAATAAAATATTGGTTTTTTTCTGTACTTGGATATAGCTCATTCTTAGTGTGGCTTTAAACATCAAAAGTTTGTTAAAATTCCTATGATAATTTGCTCTGATGGTCCAAAACACAATCACTTTAAAGAGAATAATTAAACTATTTTGGATCATTACTGAAGAATAGCACAGTTTTCATTTTAGTTTATGGAAACAACATACTGGCAAACAAGGGTGTTTGATTTCTAATGCAAGATTGAGATCATTCCTTCTAATGGTGTTTGCAATTATCGCTATTATATCGCAAGATGCTTTTCACAATGCCAGAAAAGTTTTTCAAGGCGCTTCAGTTATCACTGAATTTATTAGACAAAGCTGAAAACTTTGTTCTGTTTTTTATTATTTATAACTGTCAATAAGAAAATTCATCTTTATATCAAAGCTAGTGCTTTCCAGTTCAGTTCTGGGACTTCTAGGCCCAAATATGAAAGAAGTTTAGCTGTCTATAATACCTGTAATAAGAGCTGTATCCCTATATGCAAAATCAAATCAAAATGCTGTTCATGGAGTAAATCACAGAAAAAAGTCTGAGGATTTTGGTTTAAAAAATAGAAAGAACAAAGTCAGACAAATCAGAAGGTATTATAAGTTACTGTAATTTGCATGACAATTAGATTCCCTGTAGAGTACCCGGTTCACATTGATTTAAACTTAGACTCATTTACCGATGGGAAATGAACACCCTTTGCCTTTCTGTTTATGTACATTCTCTGGATTTAGCTTATTGGTATAGGACTGGTGTATACTGTGCATGCTGAAAGCTAAAAGAAAGGCTTTCCATAAGAAAACCCGCTTCAGGACACTGTGTTCTTCCAAGTAGAAGTTCTGCCAAATTAAACTTCTTTACGCATTGGCAGCTGAATAGAAGCATTTTAAGATGATTTAAATTAGGAAAAAAAAATCTTATATATAATTTCTGAATGTCTTTTCACCTATTTTCTTTTTTAACCACCCTTACTGAGAATTTTTAGGGTCTCGTGCCAGACAAATAATATGCTTAGCAAAATCTCTTTGGAGCTTTCTAGTATGCAACAGCATGCAGGATGAAGATTCTGCTGAAAAATATACTTCTATTCTGTAAGTTTAAGATGGAATTCCGATAGGTTGAGGGGGTAAACATATTGGATGCACAGTTCTCAAGGTAGCAAGTGAATGTTGTAGTACGAAGGCCTGATTTAAAGAGGACACAGTGGAGATAGGTGATAATGAATCACACCCTGCAAGGAGTCTGATAAGTCTAATACAGAATGAAACCCAAAGTTCTATAACAATCTCTAAGAAACATTTGGCAAGACATTATCCTTTGATGTGCTACATGAAAAATAATATCTACTCAAAGGGAATTTTAATAGAGGGCAAAGATGGACCTCAATGTAAAATATTGCAGCTGTGGTTCCTGGGTTTGCCTATTTCTTCGAAGTGCAATAGAGTATTTCATCAGTAATTTCTTTTAAGCATTGTGATAGATTCTGTATGAAACTACTACAGTTACACATTCCTTTGTGTTCTTTGCCCGTCTGGCTAGTAGCATTCTGTCCATGGCAAATACTTATCTGAAAGTTGAAAAAAATCCATTCAGGAAACCTAAATCTGGGCTATTTGCCATCTGTAATTAATGGGTTTATATTAACTTGTGAAAGCAGTTATGGTCAACATGGTTTTATAAACATGCAGTTTTTTTACTAACCCCTAAAGTAGGTTAGGAGGAGGCCTATAACAAAACAGGTATAGTTATTGTCAAGTGCAACACTGGTTCACTGACAATCTTTGATCTTTGCAGTAATACAAAATACTATCAGTGACTGTTTTAAACAATATATTAATTCTTATTGAGAACTGGTTAATCCGGTTTTATTGGCTAATCAAAAAAGCAGATATTCCTGCTTGCTCATAATAAGCATAAAGGAAAAGCATTTGGGTGTGTTTGGTTGGGTAAGTATATATGTGTTACATGTCAACCATATTACTTATGATTTCCCCATCATGTTCCCTATCCTTCTTGGAACCACAGATATTATTTCTGATTCATTCTTACTTCCACAAAGCACTCAGTACTTTTGCAGGTTAATTAAATACCAGAGTTAGAGAAGATCACAGTTTAAATTATGAACTGAGCTCTGTAATAAAGCGGAAGGAGTGCTGTGCTCTCTTGTTTTGATGCTCAAATCACATGCCAATGCCTCCTGTTACTGCTCCAGAGACAACAGTGTTGAGAAAGAAGCCTGTATTTCCTGTATGACAGAGCATAACTGACAGAAAGTTGTAATGGCATTTCTCTTGCAGGTGATCACATTGTGTGTGACGTAAAAAAAATTGTACAAAAAATTGTGTTCTTGATTATGATCTATCGCTTTCTGGTGGGCTCATGAGAAATGATGAATTATTCTTTGGTTCATTTGATGGAGTATGAAGATGTTTATCTACTGTCCTGTACAAATAGAAACTGCAAAGCATTTTCTTTCTGGAATTTTCATCAAGTCTTGCGTATCTTGCCATATGCAGAAATAACATGTGAAAAGCAAAGCAAGTGAGTTCCATTCAATTCATCATAGAAGATGGACATTTTATTTTCCTTCAAAAAGGGCTAAATGTATGAAAAGTAATAGATTAATTGTATTTTTTGCTAAAATATTCTAACACATTAAAAATTATATTTAATCATTTCAAGATTCCCTGTCCCCACTGATCACAGGTTGATCACAGAATTAGAGAAAAGACAAGCAAATTAATATTGTACCTTGTTATACCAGCTTCAGAGTCTTATGAAAATGTTTCGTAACAGCTGTTACAAGCTTTTATGTGTCAGATATGACCATTAGTGTAGTCTTTTCAGTGAGGAGCACGGACGATCTCTTCAACTTTTTCACCCCTCTCTAAAGGTTATATCCCATTTTTTACCTGAGCTAAGTACATAATATTTGAAATTCTCACTGTTTGTTTTTTTTTTTTAAGTCCAGGAGGTGAAGGTCTAAGAAATGTTAGGAGCTACCATGCAATTTCACATCAAGAGCTTATCTTCTAGATGTAATAAAAACAGTTAGACTTTAGTGCCTGGGTTTCTGTTTTTCTCAGTTGAACTATTTGATTTTTCTCAGTAGAACTATTTAATTTATCTTTTTCTCATTTGTGCAGGTGTTGCCAAGAAAAATCTCATTTCTAAAATTTGATCTGCAGTTAACACCACTGAAGGTGGTGGTAGATATTTTATTACAGAGGTGATGTTATATATTAATATTATAAATAACTAACACATGGAGCCACCACTATTGACATAGCAAAGGCTCCTGAACAGGAGATGGGCTTGGGGAGATTCTGGGAAACTTACCAGGTAAATCTACAATTCCTGTTGACCCTGCAACCTCACTTATGGTGGTGCCCTGTGAAAACGCTGTGGGTGTGTCTCGTTTGGGTCTGGAAGAGCACATCAGGGCAGAAGAGTGTTGGGTTGCGAATGACTTCATTGACTGCTTCCCACTTAAGAGCATAGATGCAGAAATAATCAGCATAACAGCTCATAGATCAGGTCCAGACATGCAGTATACTATTAAAAATGAGGAAATTTTTTTGTTGTTGTTTATCACATTTAGTCACAAGTAGGTTGTAAGGCTTAATGTACACTAAACAATGGAAAACTTGAAGACTAAAAAAAGTCACAGATTTACTGTGTAAGTTTTACACAAATGGCATTCATGCTTTGAAAAAATACAAATGCTGGTTTGATTGACTCTAGGATAGTTTTTTTCAGTATTAACTCTATTAAGACAAATGAGATCTATACTTTAATAGTTACATGCTATTTATTTCAATAAGAATAAACCATGATTTTCTTAGGTGAGAAACGTGTTGCAAAATATTTAGTTTAATTTGTCTTGGTTTTACTCCTTGCTCTCATGTTTATAATGTTCATCCAGATTGTCTGTTAATCAGAATTGCTGTCCAAATGGCTAAATCAGTGAACTCTGACTGACTTTCACAAGAGACAAGTATTTCATGTAGTGTAACTCCAGTGAGGTATGAAATTTAAGAATTAGGGGGAGACACTGAAATGATTACATCATCAGATGATTTTATGGTCATCTTTTTGTAGGATAAAATAAAACAAATAATCTATTGTTTTTGAGAACTTTGAAAAGCAAATCTTATGTTAATATAGAAATTCTTAGCAGGAAAAAAAACCAAACCAGAATAAATTAGAGTATTATTGGACTTGAAAGGAGCAGTAAGATGTAACATTTAAAGCAAGAAGTGGGAGTTATATACTCCAGATAATCTTTACATATTTTCTAACAGCACAATTTGCTAACTCAAAAATTAGTTACTTTTTTATGTATCATGCAGCTTCTGCAAGGATTCTAACTGCCTTATCCACAGTTTTCTGTTTTCTTCTTGTATTTTGCGGTTCATGTATGATATAATCTGGGTTTTCAGCTCTGTAACTATTTCCCACACAGAGTATGCAAGGAGATTCTCTTAAGACATCCAAACTCTACTTATTGGAGGTGCATGTCTGGTACTCTCTGGGGCTTTTTTCAATCTACTTGAAGTGACTTGTGCAGTGAGAGATTTCTTAATTTCTTCTATTCTCTGCTACTATGACAATATATGATTAATGTCCTGGTTTGGAGAAGTCTTTTCATGGATTATATTTTCATCAAATTTAAAATATAAACTGCAGTTGTATTTTATTTTAGTAAAAAATTTTGAGCTCTGTTGAATTGAAAAAGTACTTCTGTTCCTTTCACAGCAGCTCACTTCAGTGCAACTAAATTACATTAAAAAAAAAGAAAAATTAAAAAAGAGAAACTGCCTTGGAATGCTCTGCATGCAGATGGGTCTGTATATGTGTATTATTTAAAAAGTGATTTTACAGGTGAGATTAAAGGAATAAAGGACGAAATGTATTAAAAAAAAAAAAGAGAGAATAAATGAGCCAAGAGAGAATCTAGTAAAACAGAACTGGAGTTAGTGGACCACAGAATTAACCCAACCCCTATAACTAATTTAATTCCATAAGATGTAATTCAATTTGACTCCATTTACTCCTCTAATTCCTCAAAAGGACAGTTAATTGTCTAAAAAAGGAGGTGGAAAGCTGAGTTTTGTTTTTGTCTGTACCCTTGTGATATCAGTCAGGTTTTCCTTTTCCTTGTCCTCCTGGGCTGGCCATTTCTGTTTGGCTGTTTTGTTATCATTTTCTGGAACTGCCTTCCTGAGGCACCCACCTGTCCAGCCTGTGTTGGGAGCGAATTCCGGTGGCCAGTGAGACAAAGACAGGTCAGTGTTGTGTTTCTGAGCAGAGCCTCTTCAGTACTTGGTGTTTACTGACTCCTAAACAACTCATTCCCATTTGATAAAGCAAAGTAGTTCCATAAATAATGTATGTGTTTGGAATATTGTATATAAGATTGAGGTTGTTGATCACATGTTATGCGTTAATTAACTATCTTCAAAATTGAAAGGGTCTTTTTATTTCTTCTTTTCCCTGTTGGAATATACCTTTCTTTGTGATGAAGAAGAAAGGTCAAAATCAAGAATTTGATCAAATTATAAAGACTTGGGGAAAAAATATCAATGTCTTTGAATATTAAGACTATACAAGGATTACAAATTGCATAAAACTACTTAAAAAAAAAAGACAGTAAATAGCAATGCTCTAAGATTCCTAGAAAGTAAATGCTTAAACAGCCATCATGACCTTAGCAGACTGAATAAAACAGAGGAATTGACAACTTCCATGGCTTTTGCTAAAACTTCCTTGACAGAGATTGTTCTGTTCTCCTATTTTTATTTTTTAAATAAATTCTATTTCCTATGTCAGCAGTGTTTCCATCAAGATGGACATGAGTAATTATTGTTGGAAATATTGTTCCCTCCTGTTTCTGTCTGGAGAAACACTGGCTCTGGTTGTTTATATTTTCACCTCCCTGCTGATTTCTGACACTCCTGTGGGGAAGCAATCAATTCTGCTCTGCAAAAAAAGCTTTTGTCCATCTAACACAACAATAAAATAATAGAGGGCTGAACCAGGCAATGTAGAATAAAATAAAATGCAGTGGTAATGGTGAGGGAAGAGTCCTGAGAAAATAAACATTACAGGAGGAGAAAAAATATGTTGAAAAGATGAAGGAAGTTGAAAAAAGTGTGAAGGTATTCTTTCCTTCTCATTTTGTGCATTGTGTTTCCTGGTATAGCTGGGCCATAGTTGAGCCCACTGATGAATTAATTTTAAATAAATCACATTGGGGACTCTTTGAGGGATTATTTTAAAAGTAATAAAAGCAACATTCCTTAAACTTGTATGGGTCAAAAAAGCCACAGAGAGCTATTTAGGTTGTTATGATGTTCTGCTAGGACACTAAGAGATTACTGTAGCAAAAGATTTAAGTTGGAATTCTGAAAAATAAACTGTTCATACTTTACAAGTAGGAAATAGTTTCCCAAAAGAAAGAATAGAAATTTGCATTCCGGGAGAATCCAATTGGCAATTTCTGCATGTACCATTTTAACATTAACTTCTGCTGATTTTAAAATTGGATTTCTAAAACTCAACCTGAAAGAAGCTGTAGAATGCATAGAATGGACAAAGATGGCAGTAGTGAAATAATTCATTTAGTAGAACCTTCCATTTTTGTCCTTTGAAGTTATTTTCTGTAATACAATATTTTTCATTAGGAACCAAGAAGAGGCCTATTTGTACATTTTTTCCCCTTTATCTTCTCAAGTGGGGATAACATTTTAGACTGCCTAATAAAAATGGTATTATAATTTTGGAGGAAAAAATGAAAGATGCCTTGTGAAACACCTGGTAATTTTGTAACGTGTGTTTTTTTTGTTTTTTTAATTGCTTTTTCTTGCATTTACAAAATAATAGGACGAAATTATAAGACAGAAAAATTAGCTCTATGATGAAATTTGGGAAGGTACAAGATATCCTCGTTATTTTCATGCAAGATTTTCTTAATTTCATTCTAATTTGCTGGCACAAAAGGGTAGGAAGTGAAAATAGGTCTTCCTTATAATTTTTATTTCATGATTCTTTAGGTTTTGAATATGCTGTTTTCCTTCACTAGTCAAATGAATATTCAATGGATTTTATAATGTTTCAGATTAGGAGCATTTTCCTTTGTCTCAATTTACAATTTCAATGGTTTTCTATACCTTCAGTTTTCACTCAACATGTTTTTTTTAATTAGAAAGCTGAGTCTTTTTAATTACATATTTTCTCCATGATATAGGGTTGTAAGATGCTGTGTTTCATCCCAAACTTTCTGGTAGTATCTGGTCTCATTCAGTACCCTCATACCATTATTTGGTTGTATCACTCTTTGTCTCTAATTGAGAGTCAGTCTCTACAGTCACCAGGAATTTTTCCTCCACACAAACTCCAAGGGTTGATAATAAATGGAAGTGCAGAACAGTATGACTGCCCAGCACTTGTTTCAGGGCTTAGCAGCAAAACATGGTAAATTCAAACTTTCCAGGTTTCTGTGGCAATTGTGGTTTGGCTGCAGAATGTCAGCAGAACAGCCTGACTGGAGTGAGGTAATTAATCTCTTGTGCATATCTTAACACAAGAAGATGCCACCTCTGAAGAGAAAAAAAACACTCTGTCTCCTCTAAAGTGTGTTTTATAACCTGACTGAAAAAAAAGCTGTTTTTTTTTTTTTTGTTTGGTTTGTTGGGGTTTTTTTTGATTGCTGGTTTTTGATTTAAAATTTCAGAAACTTATGGGAAGTTTAGATTTCTGCAACCATATTTCATGCATGGTTGGTGGAAGTGCCACAAGACTATCCTTTAGTCGACATCACTGAAGAATTGGATCAGCCTATTTCTAAATGGATTTTTCCTTGTGCTGATCACAGATAATTATAGGTCTTTTTTAAAATGCCTTTTAAGTATCGATAGCACAGCTATGGAAGCACATTGCTAGGAACGATGCCAGAATTTTATGGTTGTGCAAATTCATCACATTTAACCCACTGGTAGTGGTCTGTTGCTTTAGTTAAATTTTAAAGTTGTGATCTGACATGTGTTGCTATATTGGTTCAGTAGGGGAAATTATTTTGTTCTTTTGAAATGTTAATTAAGTCCTAAGAGAATTGATGGGCTGAGAACCACGTCTTTCACATTGCTTTGCTGTGGCAGTGTTGCAGCTTTGATTTTAAGGGTGTACCAGAAGCATATGAGAAGTGTTCATCTCTTCCAACCCATCTTCTGTGACAAATGCAGTTCTCTATCTGGACATTTTCTCTGAGATATAAACTCCATCAGACACATACCAAACACATTGCTAACAGGCCACAGTATATTCATCATGAAGTAATAAGTATTGATACCTCTTGCTTCTGAGTTTGGCCTTGGGTTAAATTTCTATATCTTCATTTAGTTTCCATCAAGTGCTCTATTTTAGTGCAGCTGAAAAGTGTTTGATAGTTAAGAGCCTGTCTTTGCAGGGTAAGTTATGCAACATTAAAAGTGTCATCACTCTATGTCTGTTGTTCAGATACAAACTGCTCTCTCTCTCCGTCCCTTATGGAAACTTCCAATAATCTTGTTTCTCTGCAATCCTAATTGACACGATTAATTCTTTTTATTCCATTTCATTTCTCAGGGTGTTTCCAAGGAATGGCACAAGTAATGGCAAGAAGAAAGAATTTGGTGATTTTACTTCCAGAACATACATGCATCCAGATAATCATAGAATCCCAGAATGGCTTGGGTTGGAAGGGAACTTATAGATCATCTAGATCTATAGATCATCTAGTTCCAAACCCCCTGCTGTAGGCAGGGACAATGTTTGAGTAAAGTGCCCATAAAAAAAAATACTACGAGAAATAGATCAGTCAGGATACAAAAGATTAGAAACAAATATAAATCCATTCTTTCCTCTACTGTAGACACAAACACACACACACACACATACACACATACATATGTATATGCACATGAATCCACTCTTTTGATGCTTTACAGCAGGTCTGCTCTGGAAAGCAATGCAGATGCAGTGGAGATGCAGTGCACTTCTCTTTGGGTAGTTAGGCTGCCCACTGGCATCTGTGGCAGAGGAGGAAAGTGAGACAAAGAGGCTTTCACCAAAGGCAAAAGGTCTGGTGTGGACAGACCCCTCTACCCCCGAGGTAAGAGTTGACCCCATGGATACAGTGCAGTGAGTCTGTAGGATGTGCAGGACACTATGTCTCCTTATGTATAAACAGTGGAAAAGGGTACTCAAGTGTATGTATCTGAAAGTGAGAGAAGTGAATATCTCTTTCTGTAGTAATTCTAGTTTTGCCACTGGTCTTTGTAATCAATACGTAAAAACTATTCATTTCACTTTTTGTAGCAGTTTCCCCATTTGCAAAATGTGTTGGGAAACAGACACGAAAAGCAGTGTGGATGTTGGTTCCTTACTGCTGTTGCTCTTTTTGCTGAGGTCGGACTATTTTTCTTTTCTTTTGTGTTTCCGAAGCATTCGGTGCTTCTCTCTGAGAATTTCAAATGGAAGAGTCAATGAGTCACTGTCTCCAAGTAAAACTAATACACAATTTTATGGTATTATTTAATGGATATGGCATCATTTGTGCCTGTTGAGCACCTGTGACAGCACTGTCAAAGGCAGTGACAGTACATTCATATGGAGTGAGATGTAACCAGATAATTCAACACCCTTGTTTCTCTTGTAGCTCTCTCAAACATTATCTTTGAGAGAAAGGGCAAAGCAATCAGCAATTCCATCCTCTAGGAAGAAAGTGAAGGGATGAAAGAAAGGTACAGGCACAGATGCATGAAACAATGAGAAGAGACACAGATCTGGGGGGTTGTACTTCATTTGGGAAAAGTTGTAGGAAATATCTTCCCACTTCCTCACAGAATAGGACTTCTCTTGAGTAAGTAAGCTTTTGCAGATTGTTGTGGGTATTTTTTGCCCTTTAAGAGTACATTCAGCCTTATCTGTTTCAATCTTATCTTAAACATGGACTATGAAGTGTTGCATCTTCTGGAAGATTGATTCAACTAAAGGGCAGGAAGCCTTTATGGAAAGGAAACAACACATTAAACTAGAACTTAACTCTGTGTTGTGAACAGAGTGGATATTCATGCTGACAGGGGTAAGGAGGAATTGCTGTCATTTACTGCTTCACTAAATCTTTCCACGGAAGTCTTTAATACAGTTTACAAATACTTATTCACAATTTCCCTCCTCCTCAGCTGTTAGAGGGAGTTGCGATGAAGTCTGTGTTGTTTCCTCGCAATGTGAAGTGAGTGCACTGAATGCCTGGGGCGTGGAGGAGTTCCTCTACCAGGGCTTTTCCCCAGGATGTATTTGGGTACACCTGGTGAGGGGAGGCTTTTGCAGCCTGTAAATGGGAAGAGAAACAAGCCTGCTGAGCCCCTGCAGAGATGTTGCGCTGAGCTGTGCCCTTCTGTGTTGGAAAACCAGATTTGCTAGGAGCTCAGAGATGTCCCAGAGTTTGCAGCTAGCAATGAGCTGAGTGAAGGGCACAGTGAGCAAGGGGAGGGATATTGATTTATAAATAATTCTATTACCAGTTCTGTTTCCTTTTATCTGTTTAGAAAACAAATTATTTTAGTTTATATGAATATTTTTAAATACATACTCTGGCTTTTGTATTTACAATAATTTTTTAAGGTCTTTGAGCTCAGTGTGGGTAGTGGCCTCGTTATGTTCATCTGGCTGCCTCTGGTTCTCGTTTGTGAAACATGATATATATTTTGTAATAGATAATAGAGCAATCTGGGGCAAAGATTGGTTAACTCACACTGTATCACAGGTAGAAAGTTATCTTTCTTCTTTTCCCTCTCTCTGTGTGAATGCTGTACTTCCTTCTGGGCTGTAGTATATATAAGTGTCTTACAATGTACGATTATTGTTGCATTAGCATTAATGTTTTTTCTAAGAACTAGTTAGAAAGATCAATACTTAGAAGGACAAGCTTATGTCTTTATTCTTGACACTAAGTCTTCATGCTCTCACCATTGATAAATTATGTCATCAAAAAGATGATTTTCTTGTTTATTTATTATTCTGTTTTACTTTTCAAGGCTGAACATAATTCTTTGAATGCTTGGTGTTCAACTCCTTTAATCAGGTTTGAATACATTTCTATAATAAATTTATTTAAGCCGCCTGCTTCCTTGACAGTGAATAGTAACATAGTGCATAGCAGCAGAAGGCTGTCGAATGAGTATTTTTAAAACTCAGTGCTGTTCTTTCAATTTATAAAGAGTTCAGAAGCAAAACAAATATTTTCTAGCTCCAGCACTCAAAGGCAAAGGTGAATTCTTTTGCCAACGTCAGGAACTCAATCGTTGCTCCGTTCTTCCAGTTTGTGAAAGCTGAAGAGCAGAGTTAAAAAGAAACTCTAAATTTTATTTTTTTCCAAAATAGAATGGCTAAGTATAAAAGTGCAGTACAAACATTGAAGAGTGATTATGAAGAGTATTTGTATTTAAAATATTTTTAAAGCCTAATTTAGTAATAAATAATTATCAACAGTAGAGTCACTGAGTAAATCTGGCATAACCAGCATAGGTAAACATTCTAAGTGTATTTCTTTACCTGATGATTAAACTTGTCTCATTGCTACTATTAGCAAATTGTTCTAATATCAAGAAGATAGTGAGGCAACCTTGTGCATGAAAACACCAAAATTATTTATTCTCTCAGACCAGCGTATGATAAAAATCTGACATGGATATGAGGGGGAAATTTGACTTATTGTCTTCTAATACTGTTCATTTCCAGGAGCAGAGGAAGGGGAAGTTATATTCTGTAGCTCCTTATTTCACTAAAAAAAAAACAAAAACAAACCAAAAAAACCCCAAACCCAGAGAAAATTCTGGGGGATAGTGATGTTCTCCAAGGTGCCACAAGTTTTTCTGACTCTAAAGTTATTTTTCCAAGGCAAAGTGTAAAAATTTCTGGGCAATGTCATCAAAAAAAAAGTATTTTGGAACAGATCAAAAGTCATCAACAAAATATTTACATCGGTGTTTCAACTCTTAATTTAGGAGAAATGTGTTGCATGGTTAAAAAATACTATTTTTTGCCCCCACAAATGTTTGTCTAGAAAAATAATGTGTAAGCAAGTATGGTTTTGTTGTTGTCTATGTCTGTGTGAGTTAAGATAGAAATGTCAATGACAAATGTAGGTAAGAACAGGGCTTACTTTCACAGTATTTCTTTTTAAAGATAAATGAAAATTTCATGTGATTTTACAGAATATCTGAGAGGACTTATTTTCATTATAGTTATGATTTTCTGCGGATTTTGCTGACTTAAGAGCATTCAGATGTAATTTTTTTTTTTAAGTTAAAAAAAACCTTTTAATGAAAAACTGTCCGTGAAGAAGACTGAGCGGTGGTCAGTTGTCTGTGGTTACTGAACTGTGAGACAAGAGGCCTTCATTACAACTGTAAAATATGAGGAGAAAGCCTTAGCTTGGAGCAAGCCACAGAGAATAGGTTATAGAAGGGTTTGAGAGCAAGTGGTGCATCTGGTCTGATGCAAAGGAGAGAGCTGACACGGGCTGCAGGCCGTAGGCTACTGGGATAGGTGATCTCATTAAGCACCAGTCTGATGTAATCATGCTGTTCATGCTGGTTTACTGCTTGGTGCGGGACAGTGTATTTGTGCTTTAATAGAATCGCAGTCTGAGGTTCATGATAGGTAACAATGCCAAAGCTGTTCAGTGAATGTGTGATGTCCTGCTTTTTTTCCCTTTTGTTGGTGGTTGCCCAGTCCTGTGATGCTGGGTCACACTGGTTTGGCCTTCAAATGAAGCTCTGCATATCCTGGGGCATAAATGATGCTGAGGTGAATACTGAGAGGGCAGATCTGGTGGCTAAGGGAAAGACACAAAGAGCAAGTCCTGGAATGGAGTGGGATGCGCATCTTAAAATGTTGGATAATATGTCTCTCCACAGAGAAAAGGCCTGCAAGAAATCAGATTTGATGGTCAAAAGGAAATCAGTAAAGGAGAAGGAGGAGATCTGCCCCTTCTTCCTTTGTCTTATGGGTCTTATGTTCTAAAACACTCAATAGAATTGTGCTACTTGATATGATATTGATACTTCATTTAAAAGAGTCCAAATCAAAATGTTATCACCTGTTAACTGCTACAACTGGCTCTGGCTTAAACTCTTCAAGAAGGCTAAGTCAAGTGTTAGCCAAAGAGCCTCAAATACTTGGTAGATTAAGTTGCAGATTCTAACTTGGTGACTGGTACATACGACAGCAGTCAATTTCATTTGGATTCAGTGCCTCAGGAATGTCTGTAAAGGCTGAATAAATAAGTTTTATGCTATCAAGAACATGCTCCTCTTACTGTACTGTAACTATCAGCTGTCTTCCAGACTTCCCCAAAGACTTTCTTGTCTGTAGGATTTATTAACTGTTTTGCATAGTTTTCACAGTATCATAATAAATTAGCAAAATGTCCACAGCTCAAAGTCTTAGAATAAAAAAAACCAAAACTGCTGAAAAATACTCCAAACCTGAGTGTGGATATGTGAAAAGCAGACAGAAAACTCTGTGCGTGTGAGAGAAGAAAAACACTGAAGTTTAAGGAATTTCTCATGCTGTTCTACCCAGAGAGCAGACATGATGCTTGCAAAAACAATAAATGCTGTATACCTTCCCCCCCACGCCCCCAGGCAATATTTATTTTGTGAAAGGATTTTCCCTTAAAAAGCACAGCGTACTCAGGGTTATGTAGCTAGGCCTTTTGAAATCAGAATCTGGCTGCTCGGGCAACCACGACTACATTTTAAATTGCTTGATTATTTGTCTGTGGGGGATGACCGTTTTATTGCCTGAAATAACACAATTATGTTGCATCCCTCAATGCAATGGCTGTCAAAAAGAGTAGATAAAGAAATAGACTGAGCTAGTTTCAAGTATATTTTGGACAGTAATTATTTGAAGATACAGACAGGAATTGTGAGGCAATACCCAAGAGACTGGAAATCTCACTTCTGAATAAACAGTATTTAAAATGTGTTCAAGCTTCTAAGATTATTAACCCTCTTTTGTGCTGTAAGGCATGTAGACTAGAAGTGATTAAATTGCACCCGTTTGCCAAGGAATCAATTCCACTGCAATGTGGAAGAAAGAGCGTAACTCACCCGTCAGAGAATGTTTGCAACCAAAAAGAGCTGAATTATGCTGTTCCTGAATAGTGTTCCAAAGAGCCACTTTCACTTCTCATTGAAATCCTGTAAATTAAATCCGTACCTTTATTTGAATACAGAAGACTGTTATACCTTCTCTTTTATAATGGCTGTACAATAATTTCCAGTAATAAAACCAGGGTGACTTTCAAGTCCAGACAGCAAGATGCATGCCTTGTGTATTGGAAATGGTTCTCCTTCATCTTTCTGAGTCTTCAATTTACTTTACCTCCCTGTGCCACGAGCAGTTTGCAATTGAAATTTGAAAAGAAAAGTAGTGCCAGACCAGCTCTGTGATGAAGGCTGTTCTGAAACTCCACAGGTGCTGTGTAGTCTACAGGAAGGTTACCAGTGTTCAACTTGGTATGGGAATGTTACCTACAAAGAATTTAGAAAAATTCATCTTTAAGGGCATATAATAAATATTATTGAGGAGTGTGGACTTTTCAAAGCCAGACATGAAAATTGCCACCCTTCATGGAAAATAGGTTACAGTTTGTTCCCTAATAGTTTGATTTGTTAATTTTAAAATATTCCCTGCAAATAAGGAATTACAGAAGAGAAAGAAAGTGGTTCCACACAGCATACACCTTTGATATGCAACAAAGATTCTGGTTCTTTAAGTTACTGGTGCTAGGGTGTCTGTTGTTTTGTTTCTTTCCCATGCATCCCAGTCTCGAATTCCAGTTTAACTACATATTCATACAAGAATATATATATACAAGAATATGTACATATACAAGAACATATATATATGGATGGATGGATTTGTGTATATTTATACATGCCTTTGGGCATTTTTAGTTTCCTGAAGCTAAAATAGTTTGAAGTGTTTATGATTAGAACTGCCCAAATTAGAAAGTCGACTGCAGAGCACAGCTTCCATGTATATGTGAGAACAAATACTGATATGATATACTAAATAGAGCAACAGCATAATATTGGGAAGTAACAACGAAATAGAACAGGAAACAGCAGCCAAATTGAAAGAAGCCCTGCCAGGACTGCTGCATTCAGGTGGTTAATATGGACAGATTGTTAACCTAACTTTGAAAAGGAGCTAGGCTAAAAATGTACCTGAGCAAAAATTCTTAAAGGTATGCAATTTGTTAACTCCATTTTCTGCAGTATGAAGTTACAATATGGGAGAGGGTAGATAGAATTCTGCAGAAGGTGATGAGATCCAACAGTATGAAATCGTGTCAGGTGTCCCACTTCTTCCAGAAAGAAAGTAGCCAAAACTTGGAGATGCATGAAAGGGACCTGGAAGCCAACGATCTCCAGAGGAGTGAGGTATCTTTTACATAACTGATTAAAACTGGGAGAGTGGGTTGTAAAAAAAGTGATGTAAAACCTTTACTTTTTGGTTTAACAAAAGATTAACAACTTATTAGGAAGTTTGGCTTCATAATGAGGATAAATGATGGGTTGATTTTCATTGCCAATGTAAATTTGCCTCTCACAATACTGGACTTTTAAAAACCTTTTCAAAGTGTTTGTTTTCAGTTGTCAGTTTGAGAGTAAAATTATTAATATTATTTTAATGAAGAGTACTGCTATGAAGAGCACTCACACATTTCATTTCTCATAATATATGTTTATTTGATTTGAGGTTGATGATTGAGTCTCTTTGGGAGGCGGCTGAGTGTATGTACATGTGTGTGAGGAACTGCATTCATAAATGTCTTCAATGAAACCAAAATCAGTCTTATGAACACTCTTCTCTCTCATATGCAGCATGTGCACTGAATAACATTTTTCTTTTAATAAGCTTATAAAGCTCTTGGGGCAAATCTGCAGCCCTTTATCACTAAGTGAGCTCAAACTTTTAAGTGTAAATGAAAAAAAAAAAGATTGGGCTTATTTATTTGTTTTTTTTGAAAACATACTCTTGGGAGAAAGCAAGTACCTTCAAATATCCTTAGAGAAGCAATGAAATAGATTTAATATTTATAGATCTTAATGGCCTGATGAGAGCTGAATCACGCTGAAGGATGTGCTAACCCTTTCATATATCATAAAGGAAAACATTAAGCCCCATGCAAAATTCATCCCATGTTGACTCTTTTAAAGCTTATCAGGAATTTTAGTGCTATGCTTGTTTTATTTGTTTTTAATTTGTTTTGGTTTAATTTCTTTGTTGTCGATGGAAAGCAGTTTTTCTTACAGTTTTTCAGTGGATCCAACACCAGAAAAAAGTAAACAAAAGCATATGAAATTGTCTCCCAGAATATTTGCTTTCAATGGCAAATTCTGCTACTACTTAAAGTCACTTTCACTGAGCTACAAATAAGTATTCATCTTTGAAAAATCCACTGAACAGTTTTCAAGCTTTTTCTATCAAGAGTTGTTAAATCAAATCCTATTATTTTCATCTGTACAGTTCTACTAGTGAATGGCTTCGGTTTAAAGGAACGTATTATTTGGGCTTAACCCTTAATGTAAAATGCAAAATATTTTCTCTGACATAAATGCATTTTCAGAAAAAGTACTTGAGGATGCAGTATTTTTCAAACTTGACTCCTAGCTATGAAAGGTACTATCAAGTGTTTTACTGGAACTTGCTGGAAGTCTTTTGTTGACTGTAGTAGGGTTTGACCATTTTATAGATTTTCCAGTTCTTTACCATGCAAATAAAAAGCTGCTCTCTTTTGGTTTAATGATCTTACTCTTCAAGGTTAATTCTGTTCTCTAAGAACTATGTATTCATTTAAAAGCAGTTACTTTTTTCAGTAATTTATGTGCAATTTACCCCTTAAATATGCTCCAGTGTTTAATCATGAATTTCACCTCCTGTATATATATCCATCCAAGTACATGGACATAGCAACGTTCATGCATCACACAAGATGTATGATTTAAATATAATGATTAGTGCTTTCTCTCCAGAAATCTGCTAAGGGAAATAACATACAGATGTGGAGTTTTAAAGATAAAATGATGGGATAACATGGGATTTGTGCCCAAAGAGATGCAGGTTTTTTTTCAGATGATCAAATATGTAGTATCCAGTGTCTTTTTGATCATGTATTTCGGAAGTACCCTGCTCTGGGGTGTACAATCATTCTCATTACTTTGTGGATTTTCTGGAAACAAGAATCAGTGACATATTGTTTACATCAAGTTTTCTTTGTTTGAAAGAAAATTTTAAATGGAAACTCAAGTTATGATGAAATTACCATGTTGTCACCGTGCTTCTCATACTCTCTTGACAGATTTCTGTGGTTTCTGTACTAGAGTTAGAAACACCTGTGCTGATGTGAGTCCCAAACACAAGAGCACTTTGTTACATACATGAATAATCCTTTCCATATTTGCCTTGCTCTTCACGTTGTCGTTTGAGCAAAACCTTCCCCTGGGGGTCACTGGAGCTGTGTTTGGTGCTCGGTGGTTTGTCTGTGCTAAGTGAGACAGGCAATACTAAAAGATGACCAAGTCTGCTCACAGTGAAGCAATGGGTACTTATGTCTTGGCACAAGGAGTTTGTAAATGTTATGCTGTTGCTCTCAGTTTGATATTTTGATGGTGATATAGATTTTTGTGTGCAGATTCTCAGAAAATCAGATTTGAGTATGTCTACTGACCTTGCAGGAGCTGCACTTCAGGATCTAATCCAAATATCTCATGTGTGATTCCAGATAAATTACTCGCCACTCTCCTCACTGTACATTTTTGTTTTAAATTTTGCTCTGTTCTTCTATTTCTATGAAATAATAAAGCAGATCATGCAGCATCATCAAAAGCTGGATAGGCATTCATGTCTATTCTGAGTACCTGCAATTATACACCTCCAGGGTAAGAGAACTCTGAATCACAATCCCCTTGGCAACTGCAGTCATCTAGACAGTGCACAGTTTACATTATTCCCAGACCTGCATTTACTACTCAGGGTCATATCTGAAACACAGAGAATTCAAATGTTATTCAAGGACCAGAAAATATAGTGTGTGGGGGGGACTTGTTCTTTGTTGGTTGGTTGTTTTCTTAGGTAAACAGAGAATTCTGTTCCTGATTTTAATTCAAAGACACTGAGGACTTCAAGATGGTAGGGTCAATAAAATCATACATGCCATGGCATATTTAAAGGGCAATGTGTAGAATAGTAAGTTTTCATGCTAAATCATGGTGATCAGATGTCTGGGGGTTGAAAATATTTGCTGTTTTCAGTTGTACAGGAAGTTTATTTTAGCTCCTTATAGCAATTTCAAGAGCTAGGAAGCAAGCATGTCATCCTGAGCACAGGACTTGCGGAACACTTGCTTATCGTTTGGCATCATTACTATTTACATGATACAAACAATGCAGAAGACTGAGGTGGGGCATCATTTTTTATTAATTTTTTTCCCTGTTCCTGATTATTGTGTCATGTTTTGAGTGCTGGTTTGTGGCTTGGAAGAATTCTGTCACTGCTAGTCTTCTCAGTGAACAGAGGAAAGGGGTCTAATGGAGTCAAAGGCAATTTCTTATGAAGAGATGTGATGTTAAAGTGATCAGATGTAGCAAAATCCAGGTGACCGGGTGAACAATGTTATTTTATCATCTCTTAGAAAATCTGTGATTTGAAGGCAGCTGTCTAATTTGCACTATCATATGATTTTCTAATGTATCTCTGTGAAAGAGCAAGAGGGTAACCTTGGGATATTAGTCTATTAGAAAATTTATCTTTTAAAGGAAATGGCTGAAGTAGATCATGGAAGACCAGAGCAGCCACAAGAGTCTCCAGGCTTTCAACTGCTGTCAATTAGAAAGTTCAATGGCAAGTGCTGTAGAAGAAAAGTCAGAAATTAGTTTTGAAGGGAGTGCTTCTGTGGGAAGGAAGAAGAAGATAATGAACATGATACAAGTATACCTTGTCCAACTGAGTAGTTGAATTGCTATAAAATATCCCTTTCTGTAGTGACAGGGAGATTCATAAACTCTGACATTGCCATCGTAACTCTTTGTGGCTATACCATGAAGGCAAAAATATGCTGTAACCAAATTTGTTGTGGGAGGTTGATGTACACATGTACGTCTTTTTTCCTTTTCTCAAAGATGCTTCTGAATCCTGCTAGAAGTGAAAAGCTACATTCACATGCATGATTTCTGTATTTCCACAATAATCTGAGATATGCTTCAATGAAAGTATGAAGAAGATATATACACAAACATATGTACTTACTTGCGTTGCTACATCTGAAGTTTTAAAGCATGTTTGACATATCAGTTATTGAATAGCACACTGTTCATAATGGCCTCTTGAAATTCTGTGAAGGTACATCATGTTCAGATAGGAGATAATGCAATTTTTTAGCAGATGGTTACATTTGATATCCCTGTGGAATATGTGGAAAAGGCACCATGGCTCTGTTCTGACAAAAGAGCTGCCTTGGTGGCCAGCAATGGGCACACAAACACACACACAATCTCGAGATGTAATTTTGCCAGCAGGTTCTGATGGCAAATTCTAATTTCTGTATTTGCTAGTTGACAAATTACTGAAGTTCATGCCCAAACCCAAAAACCTGCTTTGGGCTGGCTTACGAAAGCCTTCTGGTTACCTAGCAACAAGCAGGAAGGATGTGGGGGAGCAGGAGGGCTCTGAGGCAATACACAGCAGCAATAGTGTCAGTTCAGCAAAGCAGACGTTATACAAGTTGCTGTATTTATATAGGTATCTCTGTTAAATGAATATAGTTACTGAAATTCAACGACTGCGAGTGTGACATGGTCTGACAGGAGCATCTCCTCACATGAACCTGCCACGGTGGCAGCTTCTATGTCCAATATATTCTCGGATCTTTGGAAGAAGAATAAAATATCTGCAGAAGAGGAGGGTGGCGAAGCAGAACAGAACAGAGCATTAGACTGAAGATTAATTGGCTCTTATCAAATATGCAAGGTTCTATTTTTCTCATGCCCTGTAAAGGTACTGTCTTGTACAGAAGAAAAAAAAATCCTTTTACAGTTTCTGTCTGCACTAAAAATATCAAGAGTACTTCCCAAGGATTTTAGTATGCATTCATCCATTGAAATATTTTTATCTTCTGTGTCTGAAAGGGAAGAAAACTAAAAAACCCCACAAACTACTGATTCAGTTGGTGTTTATGAAATGAATTCTGGTGTTAGTATGTCCAATCACATTATTTTCCAATGTGAGTTTGAGCATATTGATGGGAAAGTGAAGAAAGAAACAGTTACAGTAGAGTTTGAGGAAAAACTATATGAAATTTTCCTTATCATAAATCCTTTCAGTAAACGTAGGATAAGGTCTCAATATCTGCTTTTTGCATGTCCATTGTAAAGGCCTCTGAGCCAACGTTCTTCCTTATTATTGTTGTAGAGATCCCTAGCACAGAAGAATCCTATTCTCAAGTAAGTAAAGGTAAAAGTAAGAATTGAGTGTTAGGAAGAATGATATTATTTTTATTTAAAAATATGCTCTTAAGATCTTCAATGAAAAACTGCAATGTACTTGATGTTCTAATTCTGAAAAATGTATTAATTTGCTGGCATTGGTCAGAGATTTTCTTAGTATTAAATGCAAAGAAGAAACTGAGCCAGTGTAGTCATTATCCATAATCAGGAAAAAGCCAATTTCTCCATTGAACTTGGAGTACTTTAAAGTGGGTGCAGGCTGTTTGTTTGGGGGTGGTTTCTTTGTGGGTTGTTGTTTTTTTTTTTTTCCTCTAGCACGGAAACAAACCTAGATTTCATTCTGAACACCTGTGATGACAAGTGTGGCTTTCTAAAATTTTGTAATCTGATGTCTACAAAGTTGTATCAGGATGAATTATTCGCCAGTTGTCAAGAGTAATTGTTTTATAAGCACCTTTAGCACAGGACAGTGTGACCAGCAGGGAGCTGGCATGGCATCGTGTGCCCGTGTTATCAGCGGAAGATGAGAGTTCCTGGAAAATCCTTGGGAAAATGGCCGAGGGCAGTGCTGGTCCCAGCTTATGCAGTTGGTGCCTGAATGTGGTCCTGACTTGTTGTTACTGTCTGTCACAGGAGTAAGAGAGTGACCAGCATCTCCATATGCTGATGATACCATCTTTGAGTCCTTGCTTTCTGTTGACCTGTCTTTTTCCTCTTTTCCCGTGTGTTAATCTGTATGAGAGAAATTCCTCTTCTTCACTGCAGTGATGGATCCTACTGCTCAAACATTTACAACTTCTTAGATATAAAATGTTTGACGGTTATTATGAATTATTTAATGAGATGTCATAAACTGCAGATACAAGTGATCCCTTCTAATCCTCCTCAGAACCATCCTCCTTAGACCGCTGCTGTAAAACATTAAAAGCCTTCTTTGTTATGTGTTAATTGGTATTAATGGGGTTAATCTTTGCAATGTAGAGATTATCTTGCTGTAGTCAGACATTCAAGGGAGAACTTAATTAACTGAAGGCAAAAAAAATATGGAAATATAGAAAGACTTGCATACTGATGCAGCCTGTTCCATAGTCACACATGCAGATGTTGGGCTGCATTGTTCATTTTCAGAAGCGGGTCTCAAAACCAGAGCTGTGCAGTCATCATAGAATCAGAGCACAGTTTGGATTGAAAGGGACCTTAAAGATCATCCAGTTCCAGCCACCCTGCCACGGACAGAGACACCTTGCACTACACCAGGTTGCTCAAAGCCCCATCCAACCTGGCCTTGGACACTTCTAATCTAAATCCAGCATCTAATCTTTCAGTTTGAAGCCGTTCCCCCTTGTCCGATCACTATATGCCCCTCTCCACTGAGTGCCCCTGCACCTCAGCAAGAGTGATGTATTGAGGGGAACACTGATGTTTTTTGTTTATTTCATTTTATTGTCTTCATGATTTCTTGAAATCTATGAGGTGAGATTTTCTGTCTTTAAAAAGACAAAGACAGAAAATAAACTGCATTATTTATATGAATTATTCATCTAGTCTGCTAGATAAATATGATCATAATAGAAGACTCAGAAAAGGTTATCCTATCACAAGTGAAAATACAATTTAATTGAACACAAGTAATTACAGAGTGGGATTTGTTTTCAAATATAGATGTATTTGCTGGAGAGAGCATGGTTACAAAGGGAGAGGCAGTCATTGTAGAATATTGCTTAGTAAAAAACCGTTCCACACAGAATTGTGCTATTTTGGGGTCTTTTCTTGTACAGTCTTCACAGTTTCAGTACTCATTATCTGTTGGTTAAGATTATCTGTCATCTTCACATCATTAATGTCTGCATTCTCTTTTTTAAGATCTGCAGCCTCTGGTGACCGGACTTCTAAAAAGCATTTCTGTAGGAGTTAACTTTCACACTGTAGTCCAGCTGATTGGATCTTTTTCCTTGAAGATTGCACAAAATTTTCAAGTACATCTTATCATTTTCTAAAACAATTTAATCTTGGAAGCAGTTTGGGAAGATAACTGAAGCTCTCTCTATGTTTTGGAAGGAATAGTGCTGTTTAACTATTCTCTATTGTGTTGCTATTTGTTCATTAAGCTATTTGGGGTCAGCATAAGGTTTCTACTCCTTCCCTTGAGCTAGGACTTCACTACCCACTGTGGAAGCCTTATACTGGTTTCGTCAGTTGTCAGTGGCTACCCATTGTTATGGGAAGAGCCTTCAGTTTGGTACTGAGACTCTATTTTTTTGGGAGCTTTCATAAATATGGTTAAGCTCCCTTGTTTCTTGACAGCTAGAAGATTTAAAATCTCCATTTTAGCTTTGAATTTAACCAGACACGTACTTAAAAAAATTATTTTAATGGCCTGGATAAGCAGCTCCCAATGACTGATGAGTTCAGATTTCAGGTTCAAAAACCCTTTCTCATGATGCATAACAGTACTTCAAATCAAATAGAAAGAAATAACACTTAAAAAAAATTTCCATCCATTATGTGCGATAATGATCCAGACATTCAAATTTGATTACTGCAATAATGTCAGGTTCTACTGATGTAACTAGTACCAACATGTGAAACTGCTATGTTTTTTTCCTCTTTTCCTTTGAAAATTTTGACTATAGAAAGTTAAACATTCCTAAGTTAAATATTCCTCTGGATATGAGAGTTCAACATGAGCTGTTATTCTACATTTTTTAAGATTTTGAGAAAAACTGTAGCATATATATGAATGTTTGCAGCCCTCATGCAGAAGGGTGCTGGAGAATTGATTGATTTACAAAACTGGTCCTGTTTCTCCAGCCATTGTCGACCCCTATGCAACTCTTACTGCAGTGTCCTTTTTGTGGAACCAAAATGCAGACATTTTTATGCCAGATGCTTGAAAATTATTTTAAGACACAACCTATGGATCTAAAAGAAGAAAATGCTAGACTGTTACATTTTATATATGACAGACTTATGTACAAGAGCACACAAAGAAATAAAAATAATTGTTGGGGTTTTTAATACTGAGAAACTAAAAAGTCCAGGGAAAGTATCTACAGAAGGAATGTATAATATGTATGTACACAGCTGGTTCCACAGAGTCAGAAAATGGCAACTTCCTCTATAACAAATATCATGTTGACTACAATGCACATTTTGAAAGTGCAGTGTAAAAAAAATGTTGTACACAATTCCAATTTATATCAAGAAAAGGATAATTTCAGTGTGAATAGAACTTCATATCCATCTCTAAATTACAATATACTGGATGCTACATGAGATAATCTGAAATGAGTCCTTTCATTCTTTAGGAGTTTATAAAATATCAGCATTCATAGAGTTAAATTTGAAACAAATATTTTTCCTATGAAGTACAAAGATGCTGAAGATAATTTTCCTTTTTTCCTTAAGTATTAAACAGATTTTCCTCTGAACTCTGTGTTATTGCTCTAGTAAATTCACCAGCTATTTTTCCGTTTGCATATTTAGAGATTCAACTATCATAGCACTTTTGAATTAATGTTGAAGAAAACCAGCTGCATTTAGCACCCACACCCCAACCAACAAAAAAAAAAGTCTAAGAGGTATTTTGCCCTTGAAGAACAATTTGCTTCCTGTGCTCATTTTTATCAGATGCTGGATACTTTTGAAGTACATTTGCCACAACAAACAATTGGTTCTTTGCTTTGAGTATATTTACAAAAATAATAGGCAAGTAGTACTTTTTAGACTGTTGTAGAAACAGCCACACCATTCAACCTAGAAGCCTCTCTTGGCAGAGCTAATGGTAGATACCTGGGAGAAATACCTTGTTGGAAACCATAAAAACGAAATGGTAGCATAGAAATGCACTTCCCCAAGCTTACATTCTAAGCAACTTGTAATCAGCAGCTTGGGCGTTCCAGTACAAGAGGTTGCAACTACATTGTGTTAATTATCCTTGATGGCCTTTACTTCCATGAACCTCTCCAGCCACTTTCTAAACACATTTGGGCTTTGTAACATCCTGTGGCAATGTGTTCCATAATTTAATTACACATAGCATGAAGAAGTGCATCTGTTTATTTTATACATGCTGCCTAGTGGTTTCATTTAATGCCTCCTAGTTTTTCTCTTACGTGGAAAAAATGAATAAACTTGCTGATTCTCTCTCTTCATGCCATCCATGATATCACTTTTTTTTTACATATATCCTGTTCATTGACTATCCTCCTAACTGTAGAATTGTCTAATTAATCTTTCTCTATTTTCAATCAGTGCCAAGCTTCAGATTATCATTGCTCTCTTGTATATTCTAGGAATGTTTTTAGGAAGCCTTCTAGATCTCCAGTATTTTTAAGATGAGGCAATGAAAAAAGAAAATAATATTCCAAGTGTGGTGATGTTAATCATTGGAACAATGGTGCTTCCTGTTCTCTCTGTATATTTCCAAGTAACTTTGAACATGTTTGCCTTTCTGATTGCTGTTGAGCTTCATGCTTTGAGTTGATGATTTCAAAGAATTACCAGTGCTGATATCAAGATTTTGCTCTTGAATAGCAGCAGATCCTTTGGAGTCTACTGCTGTGTATGTTTAGTTAGAGTAGTCCTTTTCCCATGTGGATTTCTTTGCATACTACTGCTAGTTTGTCTGTGCATATTCATAATTCAGGCTGACTTCTGATTAATGTTGCTTTCTAAAAAGCAGCGGTGTGACCCCAAGGAGATGCATACATTAAACCCCAGCAACTCATTTTGTGTAGGCTGCTGAACAGACATTAGATGAAAATGACTCCGGCTCTCTGTTCACCTGGGCTAATTTCAAACCAATGTCATAGGACTGAAATGCTCTGTATCTTGTTGGAAGTCTCTGGAGTTTACCCAGTCAGATTCATTTGTGATTCAAAATTAATTTATCTTAAAACATGTTCTGCTCCTTATAGACCTGAAAACAAATAAGACATTTATATATTTTTTCCCTGTGAGTTCTAAAGATAAATAAAATTTTTTAAAAGTTGCCGATCCTGCTATCAAGAAACAAATCCTGCTATCAAGAAACAAATCAGTTATTTACAGATACCAAAGTGTCAAATGAAACTGTACTCATTTCTCACCACAACTTCATGTGCATGTGTAAATTAGCATTAAAATAAAGCTTAGTATGATGGTTCATTGATGAAACCCTGTTGGCCATTGTCTGAGTGCCCTGGGTGTTATTGAAGCTTCCGAGTACAGCAGAGTAAGTTTTTGAAATGAGTTTTTTTCTCCAAATGAGACAAAGCATCACCATCCAACCTGAGTTTTTGAGTGTTGCTTATCAGTGTTAGCATTAATTTTCTGAGGCTAAACAAAGCTGCAAGAAGTAGCACACAATCATGTTCCCAAAGGTGTGTTGGCATGTTCTGCCACTTTCTATTATATGCATTTAGGCTGCATTGCTTTAATTATAAAAAGTAGAATCAAAAAGCTTTAAAAATATATAAATCCAAAGAATTTATAAATTCAAAGCTATGTCTCAGAATAATATACTGCCAGTATTCAACATGTAAGTACTTATTAAAATGCATTATGCATTTGCTCCTTTATCTGCTTTTAAAGCACTCATGTCAGAATTCTGAAGTCCTTCTGCACTAGACACCATTCTCCAGAGTACTGAGTTCACCCTGTGACAAAAATAACTCTGTTGCCTGCTTCTTGGTGTCAAACTATCTATCCTTCTGGTAGTAATCATTATAGAACCAGACATATCACAGCACCTAAATAATGTCTGTGGCAGGGACTTATTATCTTCTTTCACTTCACAAATGTTATAGTGAAGAAGTATAAAATGCCAAGAAACATAAACTGTGGCCTCAGACTGCTGCTGTGGTTGCCCAAAGCTTCTGAAATCACCGCTGTGGGATGACTGTCCTCCAGCCCTGGCTGAAAGCTGGGAAAGACCAAGCACATCCCAGTAAAGCACATGATGGATCAACAAACTTGGTCTTACTGGCCAGACATCCTTCAGCCAGTAGCTGAAACCTTAAGCGGCAGTCAGCGTTCTCACTGAGGTGAGGTGAGTTAATGTAAGTTGGAGCTGACAATGGGATCAGAATTGGTAACTTTATACCTATACTATAGAAAAATGGTAAAGACTAGATCAAGCAAGTAGTTCAGTCTTGCAGCCTCCTCTGTAACTGATAGGTTGTCTTTTAATTATGAATGATTTCTGTAAAGCCCAAAGGCTCCTTTGGGTGAATTCAGAGATCCTACTGTGTAGGGAATGAACTTGTAATCTTCAGTATCTTTGATTGATACAAATCCTCTGTCCCTTTCTTTTCCCTCACAACTTCACTGTTTCAATAGATTTGGTATTATCAGCACTTATCTTAGATTAATAGGGTTTATTATACCAAACAGACTTGTAAATTGCATAAGGAAATTCATACACAAGGAGGGAGGAAATTGTTATGAAATAGGTACCTAGAAACATAAAGCCACAATAGTTTATTTTATAGTTTCAGGATTATCTATTTGTAATCAACCATTTCCAATGTAAATGCATCACACTGAGATAAATGTGAAGTAGGAAGAGATAAATGAGAGTTAGTTCATTGCAAACCTTTACATAATGACTGCTTCATAATTGATGGGAAAAAGTAGAATAAAACGGGCACAGACTAATACTTTTGAGAAGTGGCACTGGGACTTTTCTTTCTTTTTAATGTTTTAGTAAGATTTATGCTTAATTAGCCAGCCAGTTTTTGGATGTACAGGCTTCACTGTGGTGATAGAGGCAGTGGCACAGAGTAGCACAAAGGGACCCACATGGCAGCGGCAACCACTGATGATATCCTATGGAGAGCTGCATTCTGAACACACCCTGCCACCTTTTTCTGCTTCCCATGCTCCAAGTAAGAGCCTGTTAATTTAATTGGGCTCTGACGTTTTACCGTAATTTCCCTGTCTATTTGCGACGGAATGAAGCCTTGGAAAAAAAGCTGGAATTCCTTTTCTAGCTGGCATCTTTCAGTCTGTTATCACAGGGATACCAGCAGTGATAATTTGCACTGTAATTGGAGTCTGCAAACTCATTCTGTATTAACACAGTGGCTTAAAGTGCTTTGGTTTTACTGACACTATTAAAAAAATCTTTGCCTTTAGCTGCTTGAGCCCACTAATAAACAGTGTCCTTGTACTCAAGCTTCATGTGGCAGGAGACTGCTTAGTATTTTGTACTGTATTTTCTGTCATTCGTCAGAGATTGTTCTTAATAGGTGTTAAAACTAGGAGGCTGTAACAATCTGCCATTTCACTACTCAGCTAAGTTTGTGTTATGGTTGATGCATCAGTCCAATTTTGTAAATCTTTTCTCCCTAAAAGCATGTACTCAAATGTATGTACCTCTAAGTTTTATAGGCAGTAATACACAGATTCTAAAATAGATCTCAAGTGCCCCATAGGTTACTATGGAAAGACAATGTCTGTCTGCAATGCAGTTTTAGAGACAGACAAACTGAGATTTGGGAGGTGAAAAGAACTGTAAGTCAGTGACTTAGACTGCACGTGTTCTTAGTTCAAGCTGAAATAAAGTAAAAGATTATGCTAAATTCATCAAGGGTCAATACAGACGTGTGCGTTTACATCTATATATATATTCACCCAAAGTATATATTACACCTAAATACTAGAAGTATATACACACATATCTATATATGAATCTCTATATAAGACAGTATTTCCTGAGATAAGAACCATTCTCTGAAAAAAAAAACCTTCCAGGTTCCTCTATTATATAAGCTTTTAATAAATTATGTACAGTGCAATTAAACACCACAATCTGTTTGTGTAGGTACACATAAAAAAAATGCTGGCGTAGTGATACTTAACCTTACTTTCACCCCAGATTTAAATTAAGTAAATGCTTTGTAAGGAAAAGCCTGTCTCCTGGCTTGCCTGCTTTGTGGCTCCCTAGGAAGATCTGTTTTCTTCTGCAACTCTTAGGCAAAAGGATATGGATCCTGATCTGTTTGAGTCAGTGGCATATTTAATCAATTCAAAGAAGGCCATAAAAGTGTTTCTGCACTACACAGAGTAGGTGCTTTAACTAACAGTTATTGAAGTCAATCACTATTGATCATCAAAGCTTTGCTGGGGCTTGTGCTGTGGAGATGAACCTGCAGTTTTTCCTATACAGCTCATCGAGGTCACAGAATGATAGAATTGTTAAGTTTAGAGAAGACCTCAAAGATCATCAAGTCCAACCGTTAATCCAGCACCACCATGCTCACCACTAAACCACGTCCCTAAGTGCCATATCTACATGTCTTTTAAACACTTTTCCACCACTTCCCTGGACAGCGTGTTCCACTGCCTTGACACTCTTTCAGTGAAGCAATTTTTTCGTAAAATCCAGTCTAACCTTCCCCTGGCACAACTAGAGGCCATTTCCTCCAGGAAGTGGTGTCAAAGGCTTTACTAAAGTCCAAGCAGACAACATCCACAGTCTTTCCCTCATCCACTAAATGGGTCACCCTCTCACAAGAAAGAGATCGGGCTGCTCAAGTAGGACCTGTCTCACAAACCTGCACTGGCTGTGCCTGATCCCCTGGCTGTCCTGCACATGCCACGTGATGGCACTCAGGATGATTTGCTCCATGACCTTCCGTGGAACCAAGATCAGACTGACATGCTCGTAGTTCCCTGGATCCTCCTTCCAACATCTTCTGTAAATGGATGTCACATTTGCTGACTTCCTGTCAATTGGGATCTCTCTGGTGAGCCAGGACTGCTGGTAAATGATTGAAAGGGGCTTGGTGAGCTCTGCCCCCAGCTCCCTCGGTGCCCTATAGGCTTGTACATGTATAAGTGGAGCAGCAGGTTGCTGACCATTTTCTCCTGGAATGTGGGGGTTTCATTCTGTTCCCTGTTGTCAGCTCAGGGGGCTGGGAACATGAAGACAGTTGGTTTTGCTATTAAAAACTGAGGCAAAGAAGGCATTAAATACCTCAGCCTTTTCCTCATCCTTTGTCACTATGTTTTTCCCTTCATCCAATAAAGGATGGAAATTCTCCCTAGATCTCCTTTTGCTGCTGATGTATTCATAAAAAAATACGAATTTTCCTTTACAGAAGAAGGCAGAATAAATTCTAGCTGGGCTTTGGCCCACCACAATCTCACAACATCCTTGTACTCTTCCTGAGTTGCCTGTCCCTTCTTCCAACTGTTATAAACCTTTTTTTTTCCCTGAGTTCTAGCCAAAGTTCTTTTTTCAGACAGGTTGGTCTTCTTGCCCACTGGCTCATCTTTTGGAATGTGTGGACAGCCTGCTCCTGTACCTTTAAGCTGTCCTTCTTGAAGCATGTCCAGCCTTCCTGGACTCCTTTGCCCTTCAAGATTGCCTCCCAAAGGACTCTCTCAGCTATTCTCATAGACAGGACAAGGTCTGCTGTCTGGAAAAAGTCTATCATTTCATGAACACTGTGTCCGAGATGGCCTCCAACTGTCACATCCCCCAGCAGTCCTTCCCTGTTCACAAACAACAGGTCCAGTGGGACACCGTCCCAAATTGGTTCACTCAACAGCTGTCAGGAAGTTGTCTGCCACACACTCCAGGACCCTCCTAGACTGCTTTCTCTCTGCTGTCTTGTACTTTCAGCAGACGTTTGGTAAGTTGAAGTCCCCCATGAGAGCAAGGACTAGTGATTTGTGAGATTTTTCCCAGTTGTATATAGAGTATTTCATCTGTCTTTCCGTGCTGGTTGGGCAGCCTAAAACAGACTCCCCCCGGGATTCCTGCCTTGCTGGCCTTTCCCCTGATTCTTACCCATAAATCCTCATCCCTATTTTTAGCCACCCATTGCAGCTCTCCAGTTGTGCAAGGCGTCCTGCCATGTTTCCAGACCAAAGTTAACCCCATTTGTAACGTCACTGCGGATTCTGAGTCCTCAGCACCAAGTGTTTTGCTCTGCCAGCTTATCCAGAGAGCCCTGATGAGATCACACAGAGTAGAGAATTAACACAGTTTTAAATAGATTTAAACAGAGTGATAAAAATGTTCTACACACGAACAATATTTGAGACAATGCAAATCATCATGATTGCTCAAGCTTCCTTTATAGTTAGCAGCTCATTATTAAACAATGTTGCAGTACTTTGATCCAAAGCATTGTAGCTAACACAAGTCTTGAAACCTTATGGAAAAGAACAATACCATAAAATATTTGTTCAAAAATCAAAATAAAAAACCAAGTGCACTCAAAGTTTTGTCTGAGGCTGGACACTATGTGCTGTGCTAAGTCTGTTGAGCAAATTTTGTCCCAGTGATATTAAACACTTTAATTTAGGTACACTATTGTTCTGCTAAAAAGAATCTGTTTAACAGCTTCATACACTACGTAAGTTTAAACACGTGCTAATACAGTTTCAGACCTATTGCTTTTTAATCATAGTCAGATTAGATTGTTCCACAATGTGTATTCCAACACAGGGGAATGCAGTTAGAAAAGACTAAAATCTGTCAAGAACAAGCTGCTTTCAAAAATCAAACATGGTTTCAGACTGTAACAGGCAAAATAGTTTCAGAACCAGCAAACAAGCATTGATACCACCGTACAAATCACTAGTAAGAATGCATCCAGAGCAAGTGTCCATGGCGGAATTCAAAGAAGAGCAGGTAAAGACAAGAGCAAATAAAATAATCAAGGGAGGAGAGAACCTGTTTTATGGACTAGAATAATGTGATGTTTAACTGAGTAACACTAGGACTGAGAGGGGAGATGATTGTTCACTATGAATGTCTCACACGATAAACATCGGAGATGAAAAAAACTGCTTAAGCTGAAGGACAATTTAAGCACTAGAATAAAGGGAGATAAACTGACTAGGAGTGAACTTAGCCCATAAGGAGGTTGGAATGAGGCTTTTTCTGGTTCTAAAGGTGATTTAAAGATTCAAATTATTTATGAATGAGAACCCATGAGAATGTCACCACTCAAAGGAGGAGCTAAAGTGAAATGACCAGTCAGAGACCTTCAATTTTCCAT
Organism: Lycocorax pyrrhopterus obiensis; assembly: GCA_014706295.1. Lineage (NCBI taxonomy): Eukaryota > Metazoa > Chordata > Aves > Passeriformes > Paradisaeidae > Lycocorax > Lycocorax pyrrhopterus. Next base: position 19,176,208 of record JACSVZ010000007.1, on the reverse strand, counting down.
CCTTATACTTTAGAGGATAAGGACAGTATTGATTTTCGCAGAATTTTCCAGAATTTTCCCTGTAAATATCCTTTTTTTTTTTCTATAAACTTTTGTACCAGATTGCTTACAGCCTCATAGAGCAGTAAAGGATTTATTGAGGATTGACAGATTCTGAAATCTATCTATAACCTGGAAAACAAAATGATTGAACTTATATGTGTCATGTATTTTGACAATAAATTACAGATGACATTAAACTTTTCAGAGACCTAAAAATTTCCATATCGTTATAAAGAAATTTAATTCGACCATGATTTCCATCTGGAACTCTCAGCAAAGTTAATTAAATACATAATAATAAAAAGATGGTGATGAACATCTTCCTAGCATCTCAGCTCTGCATGTAAATGACATCAAAATGTTAAATGGAGAATGACAGCAACAAATGTAAAGGAATTTGCTCTTAATAACAGCTTCATAAATTTGATGCTGACTTCTCTAAAGTTGATCCTGGTGTTGAATTGTCTGAATTTGATCTTGATTTATACCAGTATAATCAAGAGCAACATGTGTTTCAGAGTGATTTATGTAAGTTCATGCATCTTAGTTCAGTGAAAAAATCATGTAAAGTTCATTGAATTAAATGGCATTAAGTAATCAGGATTGTATTAATATAGATTTACTCAGACCTAGATGGGAGTTCAACTCAAATGATTTTTTTACTGCTGATTTTTAAAAGATCTAGTTTTCATAAAATTTTGTGGTCAAATGCCTTTTTTTTTTGTGCATATGCAGTTGCTTGGGGCTTTTGTTTTTCTTTTTTTTTTCCTTCAGGAAAGTCTGCATTATAAGATTAAACTTCTGAAAAACAAGATATCTAATATCCATGGTTGGAGAGATCCTTTCTCACCCTTACCTCACTTTTTTGCCGAGATAGTTAAAGTACATTCCAGATTTCTTTCTCCTTTCATTTTTACCACTCTATTAAGATCACTTGTGAAAATTTCCTTGTTTTGGTCATAGTGGGGCAGAATACACATTGCGATGACCATTTAGCTGAAAATTAGAAAAAATATCAGTTAGCCAAAAGATTAGGTATGATCTACCCTGAAATGGTAAAGGAGTTTTGGATGGATTGAATTATTTCCCATTAGAAAATAATGTGGGGTAATAGTAATTTTAAAAATATCAAATAATTGCCTTTCATGTTTAGTGAATATTGAAACTGATTTAGTCTTACAAACTGATATATTTCTTAAAAGTTGAATAATTTCCAATAATTTCTTGTTGATTGTCAAGAACTTTATGCCTGCCAAATAAAAAATAGACTCTGAACCTGTGTTCTCACATTCGGTGATAAACTACAAAAACAAATCCAGCTTTATAGTTCATTGATTTTATACTAGTTATGCCCTTCTGAAAGAATTTTTTTGTCCACACACATAAAGTGGGGGTAGAATAAAAAAGAATTATTATTTTCATGGAATTATAGACACTGTTCCTTGCAAGTATTAATTTTTGCCTCGAGGGAGAGGTATCTGTTTTGAACGTATCATGGACAAGGCAGAATCAAGGAAATGTATTTCTGTATTTCATGTATAACTGCTAGAGTACACTCATAATTTCAGTTTGTATTAATCTTTGCAGTTCCAAGCACTTTTTAAGGCCAAGCACTAAACTCATTGAATTTCTTGATAGGCAAGATGAACAATTTCCACAGCTGAATGAGAGGAAATAAAATTCTCGAAACACATGAAGGAAATGATAGCAATGATGCAACCACAGCGCACTTTAAGGTATCTGTTTTTTCTGGGTAAGCAAGTACCTACTGACTGTGTTCTACTAATCTTTATTTACTCTGCTTATAAGTAGTGCCTTGGTAGTTAAAAAAAAAAAATAAAAAAAGGCTTTAATTTTGCCACTATGGGGAACAAATTTTTTTTTCTCATTATTTTCCTAGAGCAACAATCTTTTGATGAATGCACAGTAGATGGCTTCAAGCATGATTTTCTATTCATGGCTACCTCTTCATTTTTTTTCCAGAAATATAGCAATAAAGAATATCAAGTCATTAGTGAATTATTTGGTATCTTTAACACCTTAATATCAGTCAAGAATTTAAAACTGCTCTGCTTAAAAACTCACAGAAAGTACAAGGAATCTGAGAAAATTATCTAAAGTTTTGCTTTAGTCATTCTATTTTTTTAGTCATTCTATTCCTATTTTTCTTGTATATAGTCTCAAATTCTCTTCAACTGCTATATAAATTGAATGTAAAAAACATTTTTCATTTTAAATAAAAGGAAAGCAAGGGGTTTCTTTTCCTGTGCTAAACCAGACCCAAGCCCTGTTTGTGTGAGAGTGTGTGCGTAATGTAAAAAAAATACAATAATGTCCAATATCTAATGTTTCAGGCAAAGCTGTAAGACTTCCACATCCATTCTTGTCCTTGTTTTGAGTGTTTGGATGCATCCTAAATCAGAGATTATTCTGGAGTATAATTTTCTTTCCAAATTTTTAAAAGCTGATTCTTATATTTCAGGATAACATTGACTTTTTAAAAAAAATTCAGCCCTTCTTATATTCTTGACAGAATATGAGCTTCCCATTTTCAGTGAGTAACACAGCTTAATCCTGTGGTAATGAAATAAGAAAAAAAAAGTTGTCTTTTTTTAAGGTGTTTTTCAACTTTGATTTCCCATTTTCTGCAGAGATAAGAACATGTGACAATTTTCCAAACTGTAGTGTAGTTAAGGTACATGGTAGAAAAAACAACTTTTCAGTTTGCTTAGGTAAATATTCATACTGCACAACGTTATTGTGTTTAATCCTCTAGTAAAGTAAAAAGCAAGTATGATCTTAGACCACTTAGGCATTCTTTCATTGTGCTAATTTTGCCAATGCATACTGATTTCAATAGGTGTCAAAGGGAACCATCAGATTGCTGGATTTAGTAGAAATGCCTTTCAGAATAGAGCTACTTGTTTGTTCCCGTATTTAGAATTATTATTTGCACTGTATATAATTTCTGAACTTTTTAAACACCTCCTAATTCTCAAATAGCTTTTTTTTTTAAATTTATCATTTCTGGTGTGAAGAAAATGTATTTATGATATTAACAGTCAGAGTACAAGATGAAAACATAAACCATATCAAAACCAAAGAAACTAATCTCATTTCTTTTAATATTGTGATCAATTTTGTGACATGAGTCCATGGACTTGGGTCAACAGAGAGCAACAGTACTCTGTCTTCCCCGGGAGCTGTTACATGTGATCCCCCTTTCCTGGGAATGGCTGAAAACCTGCCTGCCCACGGGAAGTGGTGAGTAAATTCCTTGTTTTGCTTTGCTTGCCTTTACCTATTAAATTGTTTTTATCTAAATCCATGAGTTTCCTCTCTTCTGCTCTTGCAATTCTCTCCTTCACTGCACTGGAGGGGGGCAGGGATGGGCAAGTGCCTGTGTGGTGCTCAGTTGCCACCTGGGGCTAAACCATGGCAGCATGGTGAATCCGTACTGCCTTTTTCCCCTGGACTATTAGTGTATTGGTCTCAACAGCAGACAAATTCCTGCCATTTTTCAAATAGCTATCAAACTATTTCATAAGAAATATTGATTACAGTAAGAAGATCTGAGCTTCCCACTCTCTTGAGAGTTCCTTTTTCCTCAGATGTAGGCCCACACGTTCATCATCTCTCATTTGCTGAGTCTCAGCGGGACATTGAAATTGCAATTACCCCATTCATCCTTGGAACAGCTTCAGGAAGAGGGACAGTAATGGTGTGCCTCCCCTGCCTTCCACTGCCCTGCTCAAGCCGTAACCACCAGTGGGGGTGGTGATTGCTGCATCCAGCTTACTCTGGACTTTGGAGGATGGATGGCAACATGGTAGGCAAGGCCTGTCTGGATGAGTGACCCAGATGGCTTGCCAGTATGCAAATACAAGTGAACCATCTTACTTTGTAAATAGTGGACAGCCCAGGGCCTGTTTAGCTCTCCTGCACATCAGCAGGCTGCACGCCAGGGTCTCTCTTGAGCAGGAGCACCTAGCAAGGTCACTCCTTGAGACTGAGAGATTTCTTGCTGCAACTCATGGTCAGTAAGTGATTGGTAGCACACTAAACTTTGAAATCTCTAAGTGATATAAAGAATTGATTGTGCATACGTGAGCCTTTGGACATAAACTGTTAACCAAGTATGTGGCTAGGACTGGATCCAGCTGTACCCAGGCTCCTTGCCGAGAAGGAGGTTCAAAAGCAAGGGACTCCTTGCTGAGCATTGTGACTCAATGGGTTGATCTCTCTGACAGCTTTATCTGACCCTGTCTTCTGTGCAGTAAATACTCAAGTGTACCTTGTTAAACCACTGTCACCTTTACACTGAATTTTATTGACACTGTTTTGTATCAATAAGGATCAATAAGTTTATGTTGTTGTTTCTGTCTTATGGGTGAAGTACATCACTCCATTCATAACAGGGACTAGAAGAACTTGACAACAATTTGCTGTTTGGGAGACTGCTAGTCAGGCTAAACGGTGCATGAGAAAACATTCTCAGAAAACATTTTACCAGGTGACCAGGTTCCAGTGTTCTATGTATGTTGATCTTTCTAGCATGGATCAGTGTCTGGGGAGCTCAGTGATGGGAGGTTAAAAGGCTGAAGGATTGTGAATGGTTCTAGGCCTTCGAGATAAAGGTAGAGGTGGAAAGGCATCTGTTTGTATATAGAGCTGTGTACAAAACTAGTAACTATTCTCCTATAATTGTCTTTGACTTAAACAGTATCTCCTGACTACATAGTTAAGGTAGAATAAATACTGTTACAAATAAATGAATATAGATGATAAATAATAAAACTACTAAATGTCACAAAATTATGTAAACCCTGGCACAAAGTTTGCTGCAAGCACTAGTGACTTATTGGAGCTGCAGTTTAGCAGCCGCTGGTTACGTCATTTATGAACTAGAACAGACTAAGAACAGTAAATTAGAGAATTCACAGTGGATTGGTGAGAGTTCAGAGTGTTTTAACATGTTCCATTAACATGATGCTTTGTTCACCACAGTTTGTCAGGTGTTAAAACTGGCAGAAATGGCCTTTGAAAGAACAAACTTGTCTAGCTGTTGATTTTAAGCCATGCTGTTGAATGTCTTTGTGCTTTGATATAATGTATATGCTGTTAAGTCAGGTTCTTATTGTAAGTTTTGTCTTCAGGTTTGGATGCCTCAAGTGGATAACCACTCTTCAGATTTTGGGGCCAGACTGACATCTACATGAAATCCAGGTTTGTGTTTACATTTTGTGCTATGCATCCTCAGATCTTTCATGTTGTCAGGTACAAAACAGAAGTACATGTAAGTTTCTGAAAAATACTCTATGAAAATGGTGGTATTTGTATCATGCAAAGGAGTCAGGAGATTTAACACCACCTTTGATGAGTGCAAAGCAATGAGACAAATTAAAAATATCAGTGCCTTGTTCTAATTTGCAATTTAAAAACCATTGCCTGAGGTAAATTAAACTTTTAATGGCCCTGTAAATGAAGCTGTAGAAATCTTCAGGACTTAGAGAGGCTCTTCTTTAGCCTTTTCTACTTGGGTATAATAAATTCCAAATGTAACTTGCTTTCTGATATCCCCACAGTGTTTTCTTTCTACACCCTCTAGCAGTTTTCAGTTTCTCCTCCTACCCTTGAGTCCTTGAATTGTTCCAACAGTGTAACAATTCTCTCCTGGGCTGGCACCAATATACCATGACTACTGCTGTTTGTTTTCACAAAGCCTGCTACTTATTTCTGATTTTTGATCACAAGTCACTCATTTTTTCCACTTTGTATGGGCAATTTTGGTGATAAAAATCTGAAGAATGAGGAAAGTGGAATTTAAGTACCTTTTGTAAGGTACTTAGTAAAAACCAAAACATATTACACAAATGAAAGTAGAAAAGGAAAATGTGTTTCACATGCAGCCCAGGGTTAGCAGACTTACAATGATAAAACAATTACTTTGGTAATTATTTGAAATCTTTCAGTTGAGCACAGTAGTATGTCATGTTATGAAGATACCTAGGCAGAAAAGAAAAACTGCATTTGGGAAAAATATCTTCCAAAAACAATGGAACAATTACGGGACAATATATGATTTTTCACTTGAGTCTACAGTCTACAGAGATGACAGATTGATCTTTTAATGTAGGCTGCTGTAAGAATTTTCCCCTTGAAAATCTTTCAGATGAGAAATACTCACAGAGGGCTCTATGCCTCTGTGACATCCAGCTAAATATGAAGTTGTCACAGATTTTGCTCACGTTCCTGTTCTCCATTCTACAGTTTTTTTCCCATCAAAGATGGTGTTACATCTCCTGAGTCATCTTTTCCTGTGTTCTGAAAGTCTGGTCACATGGCTGGGGCAGCTTTCACCACCTTATCAGACAAAGTAGAGCACTGGGAGAGTGTCAGAGCCATTTATAAGTGCTCACTGTCTTGGAAAGGGTAAAGAGACACTGAGGGCTAAAAGCTGGGCTGACAGGAGTGAGATTGTATGGTGCAGAGGATGCCAATATAACCAAAAGACACAAAGTTGATGTCCACAAGTACCACAGATAGTAAAATTATTTTCTTTCTCGTGTAAGTAATGATGTTGTACAATGTTTTATTGCCTTGACTGTAGAGCTCTCTTGAGTACTTCAGGGAATTATGAAGACTGCTGTTTACAAATTTTCTTTTTTTTCTCATGTAAAATGCACAAAGCTTCTAGTAAATTATAAGTATTCAAGCAATAGAAAGCCTAAAACCAGATTTTTTTAAATTACATTGAAGACAACACAGTATGCTTACATAAAACCAAATTGTTATTAAATCTGTGGGCACCATTCAAATCTCTGCATTAGTCCTGCTCAGGAATGTGGTACTGCAAGAGCTTCACATATTGGGTATGCCCATGTACCACAGTTATTACATAGCTGGAAAGGAGGATGCAGGGGTTTTTCATGTTCACTCATGTACTTGACTTCAGTCTGTTCATATCAGAGCATATATGAAGTGACCCACTTAGCTGCAATCCTCTAGTAAGATTTTCTTTTTCATAGCCATTAAACTCTGATTTTTTTTTCCTTTTATTGTAAGTTTTGGAACTTTGAAAGTATCTGGCATGCTGGTAATCACTAGGAAGTTTGCATGGTTGATATGTTATACTTTCTTCCTCCTCTTTGACTTGCAGGGTTAGGTTTCTATTGGGACCCTCAAAACTCAGTAGCTTTCAGTTTTTTTCTAGGTTCAGATTAAACCAATCCTTATCCTCCTCTATTTATGATGTTTCCAGCTGCAGCTCATGCTAGCTTTGGGGTTCCTATACCCATGATAATTTGATACATTGGCATATGTATATCTCCTTTAAATCCAGGCTTACATGTAATTTATTAAAATAATTCATAATTAATTGAGTTGCTATTTTGCCTTTTGGTGAAGCACCCCTGGATGCACAGCATTAAAGGTTCTGTTGAAGAGTAGCCTGATGAACTGTTTAATAGATTTTCCTTCTTACAGAAGCTTCTTACATATGTGAGCATAATTATATTCTATCACTTTCAGGGGAAAATGGAGTAATTGAGGCAGAGAAATGCTTTGGTCTTGTTATTTAATTAATTTCATGTTCTGTGAAAAGGCCAGATTGGCAATTCTGCAGAATCGAGTTATTTTTATTCACAGCACTATTCAGGCCTGAACTGACCTCCCACCTGGTACCCATATCTCCCTTACACTTACCAGTGTGCTCCAGCCTCAAGCAGAATTAATGTGGAAGGATCAGATTACTGCAGAGTGCTGATTTGTTTTGAATTTAATTATTCAAATTCTTCTTATTTTCTAATTCTTTTCTCTGTCTTCCAAAGTCCTTTCCTGCGGTATTTGGATAGGATTTCCCTTTCCACAATATCTCTGGAAACTTCAAGTCTCAACTCTTTTGTTAGAATAATGATGGGTTTGGAGTGCAGGAAGATACTATTCAACCCTTGCAGTGTATTTAACATAGAAAAGACCATGACGACTCTACCTTCTTTGTAGGAAAGGACACTAAAAAAATCTCTCTTAAAGTGCATTTGCTAAGAAGGTAGACATATTTTTAGAAAATATTTGAAAGTGCGTTCACTTGCATGTCCACTGTATGGTTCATTGGAATATTTCATAAACTATACAGAAATAATCTGAGGATTTATAGGGATATTTTGTTTATTGCTAGTGATAACTATTTGTAGGAGTGACAGATGTGTATCCATATTCCTACAACCCTTTACCCATAAAGAGAATGCTATTTGTAAAGCACCTGCAAGAAAAAAATTAAGATTAGTTTCCTCTACTTCAGATGAACAACAAAAAGTATTTCAAGCTGGCATGAAAATTACAGGTGCTTTACAGAAAGAAGTATATCACTTCCTATACAGTAGCATTTGAAATTAAGAAGAGACAAATGATAAAACAATGTCATTCATTACCATAAGTAATGAAGGTTGACGGGGTTTGACAGGAAAAGCTTCATTGCCCGTACAGCAACAAGTTGATATATAGCAAGCAAATAGTGCCACAAAGCCTGTGAGAATAGACTACAATTTCTTCTAATGAAAATTGCTTACATGCACTTGCTCCTTATTTCCTGACATGAGCTGCAGTGCTGTGCACACTGCTTTATCTCTGGCCCTTGAAAGTATTTAAGAATAGGCGTTTCTACATTTTGTGGCATGCCTTAGTTGTTTGGGGGTTTTTTGTATTGAACTCCACTTCTAACACCTCATTTTGTTATTGACTCAAAACACTTTCTGAAATTTTGTTTCTGTGCCTTTGAGACACGTTGCTGATGCATGTGGCTTCTTCGCATTCTTTCTTTCTTTGCTAGGACTTTTCAACGGAGATGTATGTAAGTAAAGCTGGTACTTGTATTAAGGTCTTGCAGTTTCACTACTGATGGAGATCAGCACATCATTCCATCCCAGTTTACGATTTTTCTGTTCTTCAGTGGTTGTTTTTACACAGGTTAGCCTCAGATCCTGAAGGCTGTGTTTATGCTGGCTGCCGTTCAAAGTGGATACAGAGTCAAGTGTCACTGTAGCAACATTTCCTCACTCTGAGCTCCTTGCCTGGGACTTACCTGAAACACTGCAGGCAAAGAGGTTTCTCATTACAATAAACAGTGCATCTCTTAGGCCAGGGGTTATTTGCAGCCTAAAACATTCACCTTGGAAAATAATCTTTCTTTCTTCTCTGCTGATTGAAGTTTTTGCTGACTAACTGCTATAGTGAACAAATCTCTGCTACACGGTGCAAAATAACTCTTAGCAAGAAAACAAGCCTGAGTCCTCTGTTTCCTTGAGTGAAAGATGTGGAGTTAAATGAGCAAGCAGCAAAGTTTCAACCCTAAATTGTGTTTACTTCTAAAATGGTATCTTTCAACCATGTCACTTAAGTCCTGGAAATGCCTTCGTAGCAGAAAATTGTGAGAGGGGATCCTTCAGCTGTTACTGTGATTCACTGCTGCCCTAAACCCCTCATGCATTTGCAATGCCAGGACTCTTACTCCTTCACCTCTCCTGTGTGTCACAAACAGCAGTAATTCTTATCTGTAGCTCTCTACTATTTCAACATATAATTTTGATCTTGGCTTGAGCAAGTTTCTAAAGTAACTTTCTTATACTCCTGAGGCAGCTTTGTCAGAACACCTCAGTCCCAATCTTCCGCAATGCCTCGACCTGGATCTTTCTTGCACAGAAATGCATAGACATTGAAAAAATTCTGTGGTGCTTTTGAAATATGCAAATGTGTGAAAAAAAATATGAACATTCTAAGGAATTTTAACAAACTTTATTCCTGTCTTTACATTCTTTTTGTTGTTGTTGCTGATGACGAGCACTACATCAAATCAACTCTTTTTCTTTGTAATGCCTACCTCCTGTTGTATGGTTCTGGATGGAGAGCTGACACTTTCTTGGGGTCAGCATTGTCAAACTGGCATATCAGCCTCATCATTTTAAGCAATTTTGAAATACGAAGTGAGATGGTAAGTAATGTTACAAAAAGAAAAACCCAAGTACTTTGACTCTAAAATGTTCTCTCACACTGTCTTTTTTCACGCCCAAGAAGATTAAATTAGTTCAGTACAACTCTGGTTATAATGATCTGATTCCTGATGCTAGTGCGATTAAACTGGGTGCATTAAAGTAAGCAATGATAAATTAAAAGCACAGCAGAAATCTTAGTGGGTGTGAAGATGAGTAATCTTAATTGGAAATAAAATATGCCCATTATTCTGTGCTATAAATGGACTTTTATATTATAAATTGAAGAGATAACAACTTGATGTGTGGTGCAATGCCACATTAGAGAGAAGTTCAGTACAAGTGTCTGTAGTAAAGCCTTTTCTTAGTTCATTAAGGACAAACACAAGTTTCCAAGGTGCCTCAGTAGCATTTCTTTGCATGCGCAAAACTAGATGCAAACAATGACCTTTCTGTTAAACATTCAAATTTTCATAATACTTTCAGAAAGTGCCTTACAAATACTTTTCTTAAAAATAGTTTCACAGTGTATCTCACTCATTTTTCTTCCCAGCGCTTTCCAGACCAGATAACACAGTCAGTACTGTATTGAAATCCATACAAAATGACAGAAATCTGAAGGTGAAAAGTGATTACTTAAAGCCCAAATCATCTAAGAAAAATCTGTGTCCTTTGGTTTAATAGTTCCACATGACTAACATGTATGATGGGATTCTCCATGCAGAGTATGTGGATGTAATTGGCTTTTATGAGAACTTGGTTTTTATTCCAAAATAATATTCACTATTATCCTGCTTTATTAGTAGAGTCTCTTGTGAAATTTACATTGCTTCTCAGTAGGAAGAGAAAAATGGGCTGTGTGGGTTGGGTTGGCTTTTGATAACACAAAATCTCATTTAGTCTTATTGAGTCAAACTTTCCAATCCCTGTCAAATTTCAAGAGCCTGTTGCATACTATTTCAGTTGTAAACAAACTCTTAAAGAAATGTTTGAGGCTGTCCCACCTGTGATTGCTGTGTCGAGAGCTACATTCAAAACCCTACATTCCAAAAAGCAATCACAAAATCTCTCCTTTCCTGGGACCTAAGTATTTCAGAGCATTTGGATCTCTAGAAGGAAGTCTAAGGTGTAATTTTTACTTCTACCACATATATCTTTGTTGACCTTAAACGAAGTGGTAGTCTTAAAGAGAGTAAAACCCAAAAAATTCTGTCATTACAATTATGAACAAGAATGAGAAAATTAGTTTCAGTTCTTGTCTCTGTAACCTAGAGCTCAAAATTTATACAAATGAGAGAATTTTTCTTCTGAAACTAAGATTTGGCCCAAACAGCCAGAGGATTGGTGAAAAAAGTGATCATATAACTTCTACTCTAATTAGGCTGCAATACAGAAATGAACCAACCTAGATAATTAACTGAACAAAGAATAACCATGGCAGTTCTGGGTGCTGACAGCTGGTGCTCTGTGTTTGCCAACATGCCCTGTTGTGTTAAATTTAGTTACGCTGAAATATCCTGCATATATTTTATTTGAATTAGAAGATTTTGTTTTGCTCTATAGCAACATTGTTCTTCATGCAGCTCAGAAATCTGAGGACTGAAGGTTACAGGGACAGAGAACTCACTAAGTTGGAGACTATGATCTAATAACTTTTTTTCTACTTTACACCTCTGACCCTCATTTTTAAAATTATTCACATGCGGGTGACTGCCAAATTCTTGCTGTGTGCTTTGTACAACATTTACACTGATCCTAAACTGCACAGGATCTGAAGCAGCCACCTTATGAGCTCATATATCACATTTATAAGCATCTCTAGAGACAGGTAGTGCAGAGATACGGATAATGTAGAAAGATATTCCATAGACTGCAAAGTTTAAGGGCTTGTAGTCTTGAATTGCAAGTGGAAAACAAGGTATGTTCTGGCTCTTGCACATGTTTTGCTTTTGCCAGCCCAATTTCACTGAAGCATAATTTATTTGCCTCTTTACTGAATGCTAACAAAATGAATCTATGAGTTAATCCTGAGAAAGTATGCAAAATTGGTAAGTGTCCTGCTTTAGAGTCACTAACTCTGGAATTAGCTTTTCTAGTTGGTCTAAGGAAGACTGAGTGTGTTAATCCTTACATTCAATATATCTTGTAGATCTTATGTATCATTTCCATTTTATTCTAGCACCAGAGGTAACATAATGAGAGCACAAGGCTTAGAGTGATCTTTATGCTTAATTTGTTTTTCAGTTAAGTAAATTAGATCACTGTGTCCCGTATGTGCCTCTTATAAATCTAAAATGAATACATTTGTACCACTTTCCAAGATTAGACTAATATTAATGAAAACCTCAAAGTATCTTATTCATTTTTCCCTGTTAAATGTATAGATTTTTTGTTTAATAAAAGAATTATACTGGCTGCAAGGTGAGTGAATTTGAATAAGTGAATTCCTACACAATCAAATTCAAAGCAAACCCAGTATTTAGTAAAGATTCAATACATTTGCAATAATTTGGAGTAGACTCTCAATAAAAAAATACTAAGGCCTACTCTGTCTTAGGGATTTTTTGGCATCCAAAGGAAGCACAGTACATGAAGAGATTTAAGTGCCACTGTATAAACTAACACTAAACTCCAACTTTAAGCAAGACACTCATAACCCTGTGATCCTATTCAACCACCCCTTTTCTTTGTGCCCTAGAGCTCATGAATTTGCAAGAAAATGCTAGTCTGCTTCTGGTGTAGAGTTAGGAAACATTTATACCTAGATACAAGGCAATCTTTCTAGTTGTTGGAAATTATGTTCTCTTACCTTTCTTATTATAACAGTAATTGTTACAATTGTCAAACAAGATGAAAATTCATCTAGCCTCATAGAGCTAAAATCTATCTCCTAGAAGACAATCTTAATCACTAGGCTCCAGATTTGAAGATGTTTCTTGAACTTAGTCCGGAAAGTGTTCACTGGCTCTGAGTCAAATGGCATGGCTTTTCTTGTCTACATTCTTAAACTGTCTTGTTGTTCCCAAAATGATGTTTCTGCTATGCAAAGTGACAACTGGGAACAGCTCTTAACACATTCTCTGAGTGGGGTTTGATCCATGCCAGCAAGGTCAAACATTTCTTGGGAATAATGAGGAGGGAGGATTTGTTAACAGATAAGTAGATGTGACCGTTCTAGATTCGGGTGTCAGCTAGGGAACTTGTGAACCTGGAGCCTTTCTTTGCATGCTCAGAAGTGTAACTTGAAGGACAATGGGCCTTTGAAACTGAGCACAGCCAGAGGCTGCTGATACACACAAAGTTAGGAACGCACATATGAACAATTTTCACTGATACGGACCTAGCAGTTTATAAAATGCTCAGCCAATGCCATTTCCCCACAAGTTTAGAAGTTATAATTATAATAGCAGAGTCCTTAAATATTTTGTAATATTTACTAGTAGATGTGTGCATGCATTTGGTGCTCTTCTATTAATAATAAATTGACAAGGATAACATGCTCTGGCAGGGATTTAGCACGGAACATTCAACTTTTTATTGATTCCCAGAGATGTTTTTTAACATATAGTTGAGAAATTCTTTATTTTTTATTTGGATTTATTACTTTGCTTTCTCTTTTCTTTTATGCTACCTTCAGTGGACAGCTTCAGTCCAGTAACTTGGCATGAGGCTGTCAGGCTTCCTCTCTGGATTTATCAAAGGCAGCCACACAAATGAAGAAAGTTCAGACTGACATTCTCTGAGGTTATACAGTTTAAACAAATTCACATTGGCCCTTTTTCAACAATAACTCTCCTTACACACCTTGCATTGCCCTCTTTTTTATGTTCCCCTTAGACTAATTACCACCTTTTAACCTGCAGTGTTTTAAACATAAAATCTCTGCGCTGCAGCTATCCATTGTGCACATTGAAGTAGATGGCTTAAAGACTTCGGGACTGTGGTAAAATTGGAAGATGATAAATAGGGTTTTCTGCCTATGTTTTATTGGCTGACACTGCCAACCTATGAATTCATAACCTTCTTCCTAAATAGATATAGACATGTCCATTTGGAAATTATACCCTCTGTGTTTCTGTCTCTTGGCACTGAAAATAATGAGCTGAAACTTTAGTGAGTCTTTTATTTCACATACACTGCTTTATTTCATTTTGTGTTCCCTAGCATGGCTTAGAAAAAAAATTAAATGTAAGAAATACAAACTATTTAGCGTCAAATTTTGCATATGACAACCCAACTAATGATTCAGTAATTATAGACTTCCAAGAAGGCTGACTAATATATCTTGAAATAGATTTGATTTGATCAGCTATTGGAAATTGCATCCTTTTCAAGGAGCTAAGTTTAGAAGCTTATTCTCATATCAATAAAATGCATTTGCTCCAGTAAACATTTTCCATCTTGATATTAGCAGTGCCTCAATCTTAAAGAAGTATTTCTTACATATAAATACTTTAATTTTTAAAGTAAACTATCTAACTCCATGAAGGTGCTCTGTATAGCTCACACCAACAGCTCATAGCTTCCTGTTATGCAACCAAGGCTGTAAGACACCCTTGGCATGTTGCAGGTTTTTCATAAACACTGGAATAGGATCCATTATCATATCTGTCAAACCATAGTGTAAGTGAAAAATGTAAGCTCTGCCTCCTAACTTACTGTAACAAGAGAGTCCTGGAAAGGCATCTTTGTGGCTGTCAACGCAGCGTGAATGTATCTCTGGTGCACTTAAATTCTTTTATGACTCTCCGGCTTTTTATGTGACGGTACTGCAGGAAAGACTGAGTCCATATTGGGTTGGATGTTTTCTGAGGTTCTTGTGGAAATCAGTGTCAGAAGCAATCAGTAGCTTTGCACACTAAGGGAGAGTAATTATTCTAAAATATAAAAACAGCTATGGGAGTCCTATGAGGTTTTTCAATATGTTCCAAAGCTTGCAGATCAAATGTCTCCAACTTGTAGGCTAGAAGAATATCTAGAGAAGAAGGGATATGCTGTTTTTTTAGCTTATTTCTTGAGTGATTATTGTCGGGTTTCTTTTTCAAGGGTCTTAAGTCTACAAATGTAATTTGTGGTCTGCTACTCGTACTGGGTGTTTTGTGTTTCACACTCATTGACTACAAAGATTCGGTGGCCAAATTCTGTTTCCATGATGTCTACACAAATCTTCTGATTCTCCTGGAAGTGGGGGGAAGTCAAAAATGTCCTCTTATAGACTACAGTAATATTGATGAGGACTATTAAGGAAGATATGCTTCAGCGGCTGTTACTTATATAATTCTTTTTGCATATTGGTAAAAAAGGCTTTGATCTCTAAAGAGTTAAACACATATTTTTCTCAACAGTTAAATTCACATGAAAATAGGGGCAAAATAATATTTCTCTAATAGAATTAATGTTTGAGAAATCTAAGGTACTAATTCTGAAACCTTCAATTGTGATCTTGGAAGAATCAGGCAATGTAGTACTGAACGTATAGCTGGAAACCTCCTAAAATGTCTTTTTGTTAATGAAGTTAAAATTCCCACAGAAATGTTTCTCTTCTGAGCTCCTGAAATATAGTAAAAGTTTTGGTGAATTTCCCCATCTATTAACCTCTTAAAAACCATATGGCAATCTATTAAAACAAGGATTGTGAACAGGGCTGTAAGAGAAAGTTCACACTGAAATACACAGAGAGAGCCACTTACCTGGTGTCAGTTAAGATAAAGCAGACAAACTGGTAAAAAAGAGAAATTTCCCTTTTCTGCAGTGCATTTCTAAAAGCAAAACTTGTCTTAGCCATTTTGGCTTCATTTGACCTGTAACACACTGTGATAGATGTTAGTAAGATACAGAGTATGGCAATTCAGCTTTCTTTATTTCAGATGTAGCCTAGAATAGGTGAAATAAGTTAGCTAAAAAAAAAAATCCAGGCATCTCTGGAATAGCAGGGTCAGTGCTTTTAAAAGCTGGGAGGTAAGAGAATTATAGTACTAAAGAAGCCTGTTTTGATTGCATCATTTTTTCTAAGTTGGTTTGTTAGTAAATAACAGTATCACTAATGTTAGTATCTCACTGGAGAGTAGATTATATTGCCTAAACAATTCCAGATGTATAGATGATAGAGTGTATGAAGAGGTTAATTATTAAAATGTACAGAGATATTTTAATGATTGCAGAGTGCTTTATGAATAAAGTTTTTTTGGCTTTAGTGAGGACCTAAGATACTACAGGGATTTTGTTGAGTCTACCTTCTCAAAAGAAGAGTGACTTTACAACAGGCAGGTGAAGGAGACAGCACCTACTTTCCATGCAACATCCATCCCCACGGTTAGAATAAACCTGTGTTATGAACAAATGGATTTCAGATCTGTCCTTTTGTACTGAGACAAATTTGATCATAACATTAGACTTCTCAGAAAACCATGCCAACAATTGGGTGAGGATGGGTTCTTTTCAATGCTTAGCTGTTTAAGATGAACGATTTTGAGTTAATATGCATCCACTGGTGACATGTTTCCATACATAATTCAAAGTATTTAATATCTAGAGCCACGTTGAAGGGTATGTTGATTTGCATGTGCTCCAGAAACACAAGGAAATGATTAATACAAGCTTTGATAATAAAATGCGTGTATAATATACACATAAATCGTAGAATCATAGAATATTCTGAGTTGGACGGACCCAGAAGGATCATCAAAGATCAATGCCTGGCCCTGCACAGGGCACCCCCAAGAGTCACACCATGTGCCTGAGAGTGATGTCCAAACACTTCTTGAATCCTGTCAGGCTTGGTGCTGTCTCCCCCTGGGGACCCCATTCAAGTGCCCACCCACCCTCTGTGTGCGGAACTTTTTTCTAATATCCAACCTAAACCTGCCCTGACACAACTTCAGGCCATTTCCTCGGGTCCTGTCACTGGTCACCTCACTAGTGAGGAAGCTGTAGGCTGCTGTGAGGTCTCCCCTCAGCATCCTCTTCTCCAGGCTGAACAAGTAGAGCAGGACAATCCCCTCCCTTGCCTGGCTGGCGATGCTGTGCCTGATCCTCCCCAGGACACAGCTGGCACTCCTGGCTGCCAGGGCACTGCTGACTCATATCCAGGTTCCCATAGACCGTTGACTTGCTATTTTATGAAATAAATACCCTGATTACTGTGTTAAATATTAAAAAATGAAGGTCATTTGTTTTCACTTCTCTAATCAAAGTCAAAATGATTAAATTTGTTTCAGTTCCTGTGAATCCCAAGACAGTATCTTCTTCTAGACTCAGTTGTGGATTCTCAGTGATTTTGACAAGATAGACCTGGGCATCTCCCGAACCTTAATATTTCCTGAAAAGCTGCTCAGTTTGCTATTTTGTGGGAGTGGATATTTAATTTATTTTATGCCTGATTATTGCTCCTAATTTTTGTGTTGCAATAAAAATCCTACCGCTCTTCTAGATGTTCAATGGCTAAATTTTGCATTTTGTGTAAGTTCTGATGGTGATAGTAGTCTTTTGGGTGCAGTTTTCATACTGAGTGTCTGTTAGAATACCTACACTCAAATCTGAATCTTTACATAGTTGCATGGATACAGATTCTCAAAAAATATCTTATGTGTGAACTTAACTGTTCTGGAATGTACTGAATCATATTGAGGGGCCAATTGTAGTGAAATCAAAAAGGTCTGATTGTATGTGGATATTAGATTTGGGGTTTTTTCAAGTATTTAGATAGACAGGTATCAAACTGTCTCTAGTCTCCAGATGATATTAGAAATAATAAAAATGCATGAAGAATCTTTTAAACTGGGAAAAAGTAGTAAAACCCTCTTGGAACAGTTATTGAGTTCCAGCTTATTTGACTGTAATAGGAAATGCCTAAATATATCCAAGGACAAAACCCTACCTTCGAGGTTTGAAAGCTTGATGATGCTGTATTTTTTTGGACACAAAAGGTGTTAAATATTTTCAGAGACCTGAATGGACCTGTAATGAATCTCAGTAATGAAGAAGTTGCTCAGAATGAATGGAGATAATTAACAGATTGAAGTTCTGCAAGCAACATGTAATTGGATTATTGGTGGATAATTTATTTCCAGAGACATTTTTACTATATGGTCAAAAGCTATATTTCGTTCTTATCTTTTTATTCAAAAGAAAATTGTCTTCAAATCTTGGATTATCCCCAGTGTGATCTTGGATATTAAGTTACTAGAAGAGAAAGGTACCATTTAAAAATATTCTTTTTAGCAGTTTTCCACGAGTCTTATTTTAATTTTAAATAGCAATTGTTTCTATTTTGTTATGACAGTTGTACTGTCAGGATCCCATAGGGGTTGATACAAGGATTGTGTCTTTATTTTTTGGACACTGCACCTACTATTAGTAGTGATGGTCCTAAGTAAGGGACTATGGCAAACTCATCAGAAAGGCCCATAGGGAAACTGTATAGAACTTCATAGGATCAAAAAAAACTGATGGGCAAACGATAGGTTTGAAATCTGAAATGGCTCATTGAACTTGCATTTGCTGGACTCTGGTATAAAGTAACCCTGGACCATGCACAGTCTGATACAAACCTGTCCTGTATTTCCTTCCTTCAAACACAGTGGAACTGGGGGTTCTTTTCAATCTTACAATCTTGTCCTATAAAATGTCTTCTGTTCCTCTCTCAAGAGTTGAAACTGCTGCTCTTTCCCTTCCCTTTGTGTTTGGCCTCCATATGGATATGATATCTACTATGATAATATTTCATAGTAGATTTACCTTCTACCAAATACAGTATGTGTTTTCTTCATTCCATCATTTGCACATATATTTTTGCTTCTTGCCTTCTCTGCTGTCTGGGTGATTTTTAAATAGTCCAAGAACTATTCATAATTATTTTTAAAAATACATGTAGTCAGTGCCTCTGGACAACTTAATTTGATGGGGTTTTTTTCCAAGATTAATGTTAGTGTCAATTGTAATTTTTCTCCTTAGGAATTGCTTTAATGACTCTGTCACTTGGTAATCCATGGTCCTTGAAAGTAAACCAAAGTACAATTCTTTTCTGTGCACTAATTCAACAATCCAGTCAGCTAGAACAGGCAAAGTGGAACGCACAACATAATAACATTTACATTGATTGGATGTGAACTTCAGTTACTGCAATCTAGCGGTCTAGAAGGATTGGGAACTTGGTGGCTGTTTATTTGTGGTTTTTTTTAGGAGAGACAGAAAACAGTGTGAAGATAGTGTGGTTTTGTATTGATGATGGGTACTTAGAATAAGCTTCTCTGATTTCTTCTCCAGGGATGCTTAAAATTCCCTTGTCTTAGCAAAATACGTACAATTCTGTTAGGAATGGGACAGTAGGAATTTCCTTTTAGTCTGATGAAGGCAGACAATTCTCTATTTTTATATTGTGAAGAAGTGTGTGATCTCTGACATGTCACATAACCTGACTTACTGATGGAAGATCTTGTTCTATTTCACCTTTTATCATCTCCAAATAAAAGCATTTGACAGAAAAATATGAAAAGTAAATATTTTTTGCCATTATATGAAATTTCTTTTTAGCCACAGAAATCCCATTAAGTTCACACAATTATGTCCTCCAACATTAAAAAAATGTAGTCAGAGATAATACCAGTTAAACATTAGATGTGTTTAATCAAAATTTGAAAGGATCTTGTTGGATCAAGGCCTGACTTGTTAAAGTTTGGTGCTATGTTTGTCACTAAGAAGAGCAGTGAATTATATTTTGCGTTTTATGATTCATTTACTATGGGTTATTGCAAATTCATGTTTCTTTTTGCAGGCATCAGGAGATGTACATATCTTCTCTGACAATGATGGTTGAAAGCATCCCATGATCCTGAAGACCATTTTCTATACTGATCTATATTATTGCAATGTCAAGCTTCAATGTACATTTTGTCTATATCTTAATATCTATTCAGTAAATTTTCGTTCTTTACAGTTTTGGAGGATTTTTTCTTTATCCTTCACAAACTATTTCCTTAATTTGGTAAAGAACTTTTAAGAGGCAGAATTTTTCATTAAGTGCAGACATCGATTGAAAAATTCTGGTTAAAAAAAAAAAAAGTAAATGTTGTTGACTTAATAATCTAGATTCCACTTTTCCCGGTAGGCCATGATGTCAAATCATCCTTTTCAAGCATCCCTGTAGCTACAGAGGACAGAGTGTTAGAACTATATGGTCACCAAAGACATTTGATATTTTAAATGGTGATGTTGCATCAGGAGTATTCTCAATGCCTTAAGGATGAACAAATCCTGTGTAATATTACTTAGCTAAAAGAGGTGATTGAATTGAGCATTGAGCAATGAGGCAATCAGCAGAGTTTCCATCATAATCCTATGGAAAATCATTAGTTATAAATTTAATAGGAGTGGCAAATTTGCATTTGACTTAATTTTTATAGAAGTACGTTGATAATTATTACACCAAATACAAACAGATAGATAAAAAGAAAAGGACATACTGTGTCATTATTTGAGGCTTTATGACTAAGATCATAGGGTAGCTTGGCAAGGTACATAAAAATGGTCATTGTTCTCCCTTACCATCACAGTGAACAGTTTATCAAATGAATATCCATGCTCAGGGTGATATAATTGGTTGATTGAATTCTCTTCTGCTTTGGTTGAAAACTGTCACTCTGATTGCATAAAGTTTACAGGATAGAGTGCAAGTGTCTTTTTGGCTGGATCAATTCAGAAAGGTAAAAATAGGCTGCAAATAGACTGACTTGGCCAGTGAAAATGAATGCATAGGCCATGGTGTGAAAAGGCTAAACTTTAAGATTCAAAACAAATATGAAAGCAAGGAAACGTACTTTTGGAGAAAATGAACTGAAGAAAATATGGTTTTAAGACTCTGCTTACATTCCATTAGCACAGTTTCTGACGCTTTTTGCACTTTTAGTATTGCTCTGTGTAGGCATCCTAGCAAAAAATAAAAGCCAATAGGAACCAAACACAATAAAACTGGCAATCTTGAAATGACATATGGGTTCAGGGCAACAGAGAGAAAGGGGAGTCTGGACTTAGTGTACTGGGCAAGCCCAGTGAGAAGTCCATTATCACCTGGGAAGACTTCAAAACATTGCTTAAACTGCATTAAAAAGGAGTGGCACAGTATTACTGCCCAGGGCCTTCTTTTTACCAGCTGTGGTTTTGTATTGAAGTGCTTTGCGGAGACAGAGGACATTGAAACAAAATGCAAAAGAGAAGGATGAAAGATTTAGTACAAAATTTTGACACAGAGATTATATGAACTGGAACCATAATTCATTGGTGGAGTTCTTGGGGTGACTGTAATCTGAAGCCTGAGAAGTTACTCATCTCTGAGATGAGAAATCTGACATTAATGAAGCTCGATGGTGTGATTCATATGACTAGAATGATAGCATCAGTGGTTGATGTGCCGTGTTAGTGGATGAAAAGAATCAGGAGATATTTTATGCAAAAGGCCTCTTTCTGTGTGAGGCTGAAAGATGATGACTCTCTCCCTAAGGACATATTTGTTATTTTAGAAAGAAAGAAAATGATACACCTCTGTTATCATAGGGCACTTTAATCTGAGAGGCTTGCTAGAATATTTACCGATAGTTAAATATTGCTGGAATTTCTAAAAATTTTAGGTTACATTTTCATCAGTCGAAAGAGGTCCAAAGTGTAGGAAAAGTTTTCATTAAGCATCATTTCATTATGGAAAAGAGCTGTGAGCTAAATAATATAGAGAAAAAGTACCAGAGAGGAAAATGCAAAAGGCCTCTGGGATAAGACCATTTTACTATACAAAAGAAAAAAGTTGACAACACTCATATTTTTTAAACTATATATTGGTTAAGAGTAGAAATGGAAGGAAATGGATAACAAACCAAGAAAAAATGAAAATTGCAGCATTTAATGTAATAGAACTGCTTCACAGAAAATGGATAAAAGGAAGGAAAAATCTCCCCTCGATGACAGATCTTTGAGAAACTGGTTAAGAGTAAAGAATTTTCACAGTTGTACTAGTATATTATAATACTACTTTTTAATTTAGAGGGAAAAATAACAAAAAATTGATGTAGCACACATCAAAGAGCAAGGTAATAAGTCTGAAAAATATACCACCAACTGAGTTGCTGTATTTTCAGAGAGAACTCAAAGTAATTGCTCATTGCCTATGTGCTATTTTATATCCATGGCTTGGAAGAGGCACACCAAATCATAGGTGGCAAAGTTCAAAAGTGATACAGAAGTTTGTGAAGTAGTAATAAGAAAGACATGTCCCTGGCACAAACCCATCTGGATCCTTTCTTTGTTGGCATAACTAAATGAAATATTTTATTGTTACCAAATAGAAAGGAGTTTGTAAAGAACAGGAATGTAAGCAGTGTTTTCTAGGCAGGGGACCCTAAACTGAGACTCAAGGGCCTTCCTCCAAAACTATACTTGGGAGGACTAATGCATATCAGTATGTTTAGATAAAGTACATACAAGAAATTTATATTTGTGCATGTTGCTGCCATGACTACTATTGGTATACTTTTTCCAATTCTTGTGCTCTGGCTGGGAATAATAATGAAAGTTGGAAAAGGTTCAAATCAAACATACCTGTTATGCTGGTTAGAGATTGTTCTCCTAGGGACTGATGCCCTGGGTTGTGCTCATTCCAGTTTAGGATTTGCTTTTGACTTTCTTCGTATTTTACTTAGTCTGTTTTCTCAGTCATTACTGTCCTGTGTTGGAGACCAGAGATGACTACAGACAGTTGTGGGAGCATAGGTTGTGTGGTTAAAATATGATAGTGGCAATAGGTTGGCATCTGAATAAATCATTGGCTTTGATTGATAATTTTACTTTTTAAATTGTGATTTGCTCTCTTTCTTTGAGCATGACACTTGTCTAAGTAATACATGTGTGTTTAAGTGTATGCACTTCTCGCTGTTTTACCATGTTTACCAGAAAATTTTCCTTTTTCTAGATTTCTAGTGAGAAAAAAGTGAGAGCATGATAAATGCTCTATTAGGTGGGACTGAAGGTCTATCTAGCCCACTGTTCTTCCTCTAACAGTGACAACAGCAGATTTCACTTTGTCAGGAACTGTGGTGATAGGATGAGACAAGAAATATGTTAAAAGAGAGAAAAGCCCTTCCCATATGTTTTCCCCATGTCCTCCCCCTGTTCCCTCACACTTTGCTCACCTCTCTCAGCTCTCCTCCTACTCTGTCTTCACCACAAAATTTTGCAACCCAAAATTTTTAGCTTGTTGGAAAATTAAATTTTGCTCTTGGTGCTGCTAGCATTTTTGAGCTGTCTTTGTTTTATTGTGAAGGTGTAAGAAACTGACTGATGCTTAAAATACTAAACTGTATATTAAAATAACAAATACTTTGATAAACAGAAATGAATTCCCAAAGTGAGCCTGACATAGGCTGCTTTGATGTAAATCCCAAAAGCGAGCCTCACACTGTTAGTTTCGATGGCACATTCCGCTGCAATCACACTTGAAAAAAGGAGAGAAGCTTTTTCCAAATGAAGCATTGTTAACTAAAGGGTAGAAGTGGGGAGCAAAACAAAAGACAACACAAGTCCACCTAGGATGTCTGCAATAGTGTAATTGAAGAGGTTCTTTCTTCTCCAATATTTAAAAAAAGAACAAATTTCTCCAGTTTATGTGACATAATCAAAAACTTCTTTGCAAGAAAGCAGAAAAGCAAAATTGCTTAGATAAGATTTGAGTCGAATAGGATAACATCGCATCAAGATGCAATCTACTGCTGAATCAAAATTGGGCAATAATGAGTAGTGCTGGACAAATATAACAGAGAAGTATTCAGGAACATTCATTTTCAGTTAAAGAATGAATTTACCTTGCAAACCTCTCTTTAATTTCATGGTCATTTCTGTAAGCCAAGTTTATCATTCTACAAGTATGCATATCGGTTTTTATTTGCATTTGAATGGTGTGCAGATTCATTTTTCATAAAACTTGCCAGATCACCTTACAATATCTAATGGTCAAGGAAAACACAGCTTGAAATGGTTATGGCCCTCATTAATTGGTTCAACACTTCTTAAAAACCGTCAGGCACTTGCTAAAATGTTAATTTCTATGGACTTCTGTGATTTTGTCATGACCTGCTGTGTCTGTGATGAAAGCATAGCATCAGTTTTGGTGTGCACACGAGCAGTTACAGAAAGTTTTGAATTCTAGAAAGAGTTAAGAAGCTCTTTTCTATTCATCTAAAATAAAGTCAAAGTGATGGAAAGGATTGTCTAATAACTCATGGCTTTCTAACATACCAAGAATTGGAACCTCTGGAGAGTGAAGTCTAAACACTATAAGTTTAGACTCGATAGACTTGAAGTGAGGTCTGTATTTTCTAACTGTTGCAGTAAAAGGATGTAAACTTGCATTCTTCAGTCAAGGCCTGGTATTTCATGCCTCATGCAGGAATTATTGGGTGAGTCTCATTGACTTTGTGGTATGCATTGTGGCAGTATAGCTAAGCCTTCTGATCATAGAAGCAATAAAAGGGTCACCCAATCCACCAGAACCTCACAAGTCATTTAGACTACTTATATGTGTAAAACCAAGGCTTCAGTGTACTGCTTTTTTCTTCCTCAGGCGCAGATCTATCATTTCAAGACAGTGCTCTCGGTCTGCTCAAGAGCAGTGAGCAGGCTTTCCCAGGCTGGCACAGCTTTTGTTCCCTTTTGTGTTTGAATGATGGTACAAGCCACACGTAACACAGGAACGGTGAGCCAAAAGAACGTGATGTTGTTTTTAACTGGGGGAGTAATGCTGACACAGTAGGGCAAAAAACCTGAAACACACGGAAGTCGCAGTAAGCAGTTATCAAATAAGTAGTAAAAAGGAAAATTTCCTTTGTCAATGCTCGCTTGCTCTTCTAGGCTGCTTCATTTCTGACGTCCAAGAGAATCTGTCTTCAAAGATACTTAAGACAAGAATAAACTTTCCAACATCTAAGGAATGGAAAAAACAGTGAATAATGAGGAAATATTTGTGCTGCCTCTCAAATCAAAGGGAAATTGGAAAGCATTAATAAAAAAGGCACCCTGAGTAGCTAAACCTATATTAATACCAGAGGGATGACAGGATGATTTAAAACATAGTTACAATTCATTTTAAAGTGTTCAAAGCGGTAATCTCTATAACTGGAGGTGATCCTTTCTGAACGTTTGCATTCTTTTTATTTGTATTTTTCAGGGTCATAAGAATGTGACTATCTCTCGCAAATTGAAATAAGTACATGCAAATAAAATACTTCTTATACTGAAGGCAGACCTAAAAGACTTGCCTACAGAGAGCACGGTTTTCGTGAAAACACATAACATTTTTAACTACCATGAAGCAAGTGAAAGAGGGGTGTTATTGGATCAGTGTAAGATATTAAAACTGATCATCTTTCAGCTGAAATTTGTGGTCACTAGAACTGAACACCTCTTCTTCAGACCTCTAGAAATTGCTGTGGATGATCCTTATATGGACTCTAACCATCTAACTGGGTCAACGAGTGGATTTTCGGATATTCACGGTGGCTACAAACACAAGATGGAAGTCACAAATCCTAATAAACAGACCCAAGAAACACACATATATTGAGGAATATTAGGATGAATTTACCTTCTTTCTGTGATCTTAGAAAACAGCTGAAAAATTCTAGTCATGCCACTTGTTTCTTTGAAACATAGAATAAGTTTGGGAAAAGGAATAGGACAGTATTCCTGTTTTTATATTAGATTTGTCAGTCATGATGAAGAGCTTCAGCCTATTTGATTCCAAGTCACGGAGGGTAACTTCACTGCAAGAAAACCACAAAGAAGGTAATGTACCTGTTCTACAAAACTAATGTTGGAGTGACTTGTTAACTAAACTTCCTAGGAGACAAAAGTTTGCTGCACGTTAGTATTCACCTTCCCCACAGTCAAAAAGCAGTCATACAGCTATGATTCCCAGAGTTTCCTCCCTCCTGCCCTCCCTTTTTATCATATGTCAATGGGTTTCATGTTTCAGGTCTGGATGTTAATGAATTATTAAAAATGTAATCATGAGTACATATTTTCACATCAAAGTTTAAATGCGAGCTGTTTACTATTCACAAATATGATCAGTTTAGCAAAAAATCTTAGCTCCATTTTTTCTGCCTCTTCATAGGAATTTTTTTTCTTATGAATCTTTGTAAATCTTATACACAAATGTGAAAATAGATGAATATATCCTCTAGATCATCTCAAATTATTAATTGGAAATAGAGATGATAAGAAGTAAGTGAAAAAATAATGGAAATCATTTCACCCTGCTTGGTTTTCTTGGTGTTTCAGACCTGGCAACTTTGATTCAGCTTAATTCTTTTTTCACTCACGTTTGAAGTGGTCTTTACACTGTAGATTATCTATGCATAGTACGCCATTCCAAAATGTCACTTAATTTCCAGAGTGTTTAATTTCCAATTTTGTAAGGGTTTTCATAGTTTTAATGTCTATCTGTATAAAATGTATATAAACCTGGAGCTCAGATTTTAGGGAAAATTAAACACTTAACTTCTATATATTCCCTTGAAAATCAATCTCTCACACTTTCACCCTCCTCCCATCCTTTTAAAATTTGTATTACCAACAATATAAACCTTCAATTTTTAATTTTTGCTTAAAGCCTGAATTTTGGCCTTAATGATATCTTTTGGGATTGACTGCTGCAAGTGGACTGGACATTATAAACAATCTTTTTATGTGTCTTTATCTCTTCTTTAAAGCACTCAAAACAATTAAAGACCTTTAAAGTTGATGACTTTAATATTATTTTACAGAATATTTATTCTTCAGAAGCAGAGAAGCAGTTCAATTTTTTTAAAAATGTATTTATTTTATTTTTTAATGTATATATATGCTACCAGGAATTTGTGTTTCAGAAACTGTGCACATGTTAAGAAATAACATCAGTCATACACACTGTTCAATTGAATGCATCTTCCTGTCAGGGCTGTTTTATACTTCCTCAGCAGGAATATTATTTTATATTCCTGTTACCAGATTTTTTTCTGTAAAATCAACCCTCTTGAGTGACTCAGATGTCATGAAAATCTGTCAATGACACAAATAATTAAAACTTCTTGCTTCAGTAATAATTCTTTTAAATATTTTTAGACTATTAGTATCTGAAACCTCAAGACATTTATCAAGTCTTGTTGGCAAAGTCTTTTGTAGAGAGCATCTCCAGGTTTATCTCAACCAACAGTGATCCCTTTTGGAGTATTTTGCAGAGAAGAACATCTTCAGGTCTCATTTTAGCTAACAATAATCCTTTTGGGTCTGAAGCCCAGAGTGTAGCAGTCTATATTACTGCTGCTTCAGTCCACAAAAACATCTCACAGGAAGTTAAGGAATCATGAGTTTCTTCAGAGAGGACAAACATTAAATTTTGAAGGCACTGAGTTGTCAGGACAGTTCCTCTTTTCCTCATTTTTGATATATGTCTACACAAGATGCACAAAAGTTTCTGCTTCTTTCGGGTGTTTGTTGACAGATATGTGAAATGACAAACACAAGAATTTTATTTTATAGACATATGAAAAGTTTTGAGAAGAAAAAAGATAATAAAAGAGACAAGGAATATCAATCCCCAAAATTGAAATCTATGATGGGAGATTAACAGATACAAACCACAATTTTACAATCTTCTTAGGTAAAAACAACTGAGATCAAACCATTTGTAACACCAAATCACTTGGTTACACATGGCTCATTCCATTTTACTTTTATTGTTTTCCAGAAAAAAAAAGTCTCTCAGTCTCAAATTTTAGTGATGTGTTTTAATTCTGTATTTGTACAAGAAAATGCATTCCTGAATCAATTCAGGAGATTGATTCACTAGATTTCGGAAAGTGCAGGTTACTTACTTGTCTCAGGCACCAAAACAGTGTGTGACCACACAGAAGTAACACTCTCCCATATATTGTTGTTTGGTAATATTTTTGGGTTTTATACAGTAGGTGAAAACATGGAGCCAGATTCCTTTCTTTTTTTCCTTTTTGATCACATAAAACCATTTATTTGGTAAAAAGGGTGTTCATAGTAAGGAAGAATTGTGTAAAAGTTTTTCAAGGATTTATTTCTAATTGCTAGCTCAACTGAGTTTCTGAAGTTAAAAAGTGGACTTTTGGTATATCTGTGTACTCTTCCTTCAGGTCCATGGTAGCTGCATGTGACACAATTTAGAAAACAGATGGGACACGATTTAGAAAACAGATGTGTGTCAATGATACATATCTGATTTGGGACTCAGATGGACCTTTGAATGTTCTGCAGTAGGTGTAAAGTGTAGGACTGTGGTCTTCCTAACATTTGGAAAATTATTCTGTAAAAAAAAAGCTAAAAAAAAATTAGTTTTGTCTTAGAAACACCTCGTTCTGTGTTTGTTATCCTGGAAAGCTGCTGAGTAGCACAAGCAATCCTGCTGAGTTTTGTGCTTACCAGAAATGATTGGAAAAGGCCTGGGATGGTCCATTTAGGTTGTAAATGAGAAAAAGAAAGTTGCCTAATTCTAATAAAAGTTCAGCTGTGAAAAAAACAATTTGCAAAGAGCACAGGGATTATGTTACAGTTAGGTAGATACTCACTGTTGCAGGGAGCAGACTGAAACTCTTCCAAGTATGCTGCTTCATTGGCTACAGAGTCATCTCCCCATTCTCCTTGGTTCAATGATTATTTAAATATTTTCTAGAAAGTAGAAGAGTTTCAATGGAAGTGAGACTTCTCAGTAAGTGTAAAAGCTTATATCTGCTAATGTTCTGACCTAGTTGAGCATTTAGGAAGAAGCAGTATTGCTGTCTTTTTATAGGCTATGTATGGCTTAGGTGTCTAACTCCAGTAAAGGCAGGGCCATGAGTAATAACTGGTAGAATGTGTCTCAGTGGTTGAGAAAGTGAGGCAAAGAACTGTTATTTTTCTTGGTATTTTGTGCTAAAGAACTATTCCTGTGACTTCCTGGCTTGTAGAAATAAATTTTTCTTTAGCAGGGGGCAGGGGTGTTGGTTGGTTTGGTTTGGTTTGAGTTGGGTTTTATTAGTTAAGTCACTCCATGCATTATTTGGGGATCCTGGAGGTTGACCTTGGAAGTGTGAATACCCCGGTAGCGTGGCAGGTGAGAGATAGGAAGCAAAAGTTGCTGATATTCTAGTTGGATGTGACAGAAGAGAATGTCCTTCTGAACCAGAAATGTCCTTCTACAAGCACATAATGCACACGTAAGCACATCATAAATTGTACAAGTTGAAGAAAATGTAAACACTGTAAGGAATGGTGACACAGACTCTCATCAGAACCTAATGCAATTAAAGATTTGGACGCAGTATTGTGCACATGGTTAATGAATCAATTATAAACAGTAGGAGCCTATTCTTCTCTCGAGGCACAGATGCAATTTCTGCTGACTCTAAACAATTTTTCAAATCATAAGTCATTTACATATTTAAAGTAAAGCAGAGATAATGTAAAAAATTAAGTAGGACTCTTAAAGGTAGCCCATTCCTTTCCTTTTTCTATTCCTTTGATTCATAAAAGTGCTAAGTATCTTCCATCTTATTGTGTATGAATGGTATTTAACAGCAGTGGAAATTCATTTGTGTCAGGAAAGATATCTTGTTTTGACTACGTGTGTCATCTTATACATGGGCTTTCTTTTTCCATTAGTGTTTGAGTTGTGTCTCCATCAAGGACTTGCAATAGACAAGAGCAAGTGGTTTATACTGAAAATGGGTCAGAGTATTGTGTTGTAGACAGGACATAACTAAATACTCATAGCAAATACGCAACATGAATTGAGCACTTTTTAAAAAAATCTTCTTCGAGAACATACTTCACTATTTTTTGTTGATGTAGCAATTTACACTTGTACAAAAAGGAGGACAGATTTAAGGTATAAGTTATTCCCACAGTAAGCTGTTTCCTGGCACTTCTATATGTCTAGAAGTATCTTCAGAGTATAAGTAGGTGGACATTCAGATCATCTGTTATCTGGAACTTAGACGTGTGACATATGCTCCTCTCTAGAAATCCTATTTAAAGACTGTAGGCTCTTTCCTACATCTTCTATATCATTGTTATATTATGATTGCTGACTGTACAATAATAGTATTTTTAATAAAGAGAAGAATTTTTGTGCCACAGATGCTTTTGGTCACCTGTGAATACAAGACCTTATATACTGGACAACCATTCTTCAAAATTTATGAGAATCAAAACTACCCTCTACAAATGTGCATGAATATGGCTTAACAAGAAGGCATATGGTTGAACCAGCAAATCAGTATTAAATAAATATACATACACTATGTTTTACAGCGTTCCAAGTTCAGTGTTCAGAGTTATCTGCTGCACTCTCAGGTTCTCTTCATGCTGAACATGCTGCTTGATCTATCTTACTGCACATAACACATAACTTACTGGTTCTAGATTTGTACTTAGTGCTCCCATATCAAAATTAACCATGAAAGAGACGCAAGACATTTTAAAAATATTGCAACCTCTTCAGAAAATCAGATAATAGCTCTCTGATTCATAATTTATGAAAGAGTGCATTCAGGACAGTTGAAGAAATAACAGGCAAATATTCTCTCATTGTGCTGTTTATTGTTCAGTAGTTCATTAATTGCTGTCTTGCCATCTGTCTAAGCACATGCTTAAATATCTTTCTGACCATATCTACCTTGCTGAATGAAGGCTTACATGCATGTCTGTCATAATTGTGATAATCTGCCTAATTATGTATTTTGTGTGGATTAGACTATATGTGTTTAAACAGTGCACACTAAATTTTCTTGGAAAATGGTCCTTGCATCAGCATGATACAACTGGGTCAAGAGGGAATTGGTCTGGAGAAAGGATGTGATGGTAGCTGAAGCATAATAATAGCTTGGATGGATGTTATAATGGACAAAAAGGGGTTTATCCCACTCCTCTTAAAAGAAAAGGATCAGGATTTTGGCATAACTTATTCACGAAACACTGTAGTCAAAGTCAATATTCTTTTTACGGACCTGAAAGACAGGCAGATATTGCAGGTGTTCAGAGTTTTCAAGGAAGATGGTAACGAGAAGTGTTTCATGGAAGGGAGGAGTCAGAGAATTACCTTTGCTGTATTCAAACAGACATCCATGAGGAAAACTTATGCCTATAGTCTGGAGATTTTTTCTGGACAGGAAAAAAAAAAAAAACTGGAACTCTTGGGAGTTACTCATGTAGAAAAGAAGTTAAATTTGTGTCAATAAGTGACACAAATCCAGACTGGATAAACAACAGACCATGAAGCTAGTAGACCTTTGCAAGCAGCTAAACTCCCATCCTGCCTTTAGGTCACTCATCTATCCCAGGAGATTGGAAAGAAAAAAAAGAATGAAGGAAGGCAAAAGGAATTGTGGGTTGAGACAATGACACTTTAATAAAGAAAGCAAAACCTGTGTGTGGAAGTGAAGCAAAAAAAAGAATTGATTCACTACTCGCCATCAGCAGGCAGATCTCCATCTGCTTTCTGGGAATGAGGGCCTCAGCACATCTAATGACTGCTTGGGAAGACAAATGCTACAACCATGAATGCCCCTTCCTTTCTTTATCTTTCCCCCACTGATTACTGCTGAGCACAATATCAAATGGTGTGGAATATCCCTCGGGTCAGCAGGGCTCAGCTGTCCTGACTGTTCCCTCCCAACTTCTTGCCCACTCCCTACTCACTTTGGTGAGTCAGAGGTGGTGGAGAGCGAAACAGGAGGCATCACTGCTGTGCCAGCACTGCTCAGAGGTGTGTTATCAACCATGTGTGTTATCAACTGTGTTCAAGTCATTAATGCAGGGCACAGAACCACACAGGCTGCTATGAAGAAAAGTGGACTTCATAACTTCATCCCAGCATGATGCTCTCTTCTGCACAGGTAGGAAGGAGATGATGATCATTTATGTCTTCCAGCAGAATTAGAGAGAAGGCAAGAGTACACAGCAGCCAGGGCAGAATATCCAGCAGCTGTCAAGAGAAGGGAACAGGCAGAATTAGGAAAGGAAAAAGAATGGGAACTAAATGGAGGTCAAGACTACTGCAGTGAGTACGCAGAGACTTCACCAGAAAGCTTTATGCAGACAGTTTTATTTGAGTCCAATTAAAGAAGCTAGTAAATAAAGGACAAAACTGACACTGGTGGAAATTTTAAAGGATGTATTCAACCATTTTAGGGCTAATAGGAATAGGAATAACTACACTGGTGTTTTTATTGTTTCTAAACAAAAGAAAAACAAGGAGAGACACAGAGATGGAGACACACACAGAGGCAAAGGTTAAAACATGCTGTCAGTTTAACTATGTTTGTATGCTATTGTTTCCTACTAGCCTGAGAGGAGGGTATAGACCCTTAATGTCCAGTTCAGAGGCTTGTATTGGAACAAACATACAAAAGAACTTTTTTCTTACAATGAAAGCAGTCCTCAAATTGTTAATGTTTAATTTTCCAGTTCTGAACTATAATTTCTTCAATGTTTCCTACATGATTTCTTTTTTTGTCTCATATATGTTGTTACTGACTTCAGATAAAATCTGTTTATCCAACTTATTTAACTGCTAAAAGAGCCAAAGTTTGATAAAACATGTTAGTTACATTCTTTTTCAAAATCATCTCCATTAGCTACTGTCTATTTAATTGTAGCAAATCTAAACCAATTTAGGAAGAGAGTTTTCTTCAGTCTTTAGTACTCAAATAGCCACCACAAGCACATTATGAATGTAAATACTGTATTGGCTTCATGAGATGTTGGATAAAAACTTTAATTTCTTTACAATGATATGTAATTTCTGTTAAAAGTTTATACGCATACTAAATTTAAGAGCATTTTTTAATACAAGAATTTTGTGATATATGACTACTTGCTAAGGGAATACTGCCAATAAGAATGTAAAATACTAGGTTGCAAGTCTTTACATATTATACCAATACATTTTCTGGAATATAATGTTCTTATTAATTTTGAAAGGATATGTCTACAAAGAAGTTCGTGTTTTTCATGCTGAATTCAAAGAAGAAACCCTCATTTACCTTGAACCTTTACATCTAAAATGGAAGTACATATACCTTCAACAAAATCTGAAAATTCCTAAATATTACAGGATTGACTATGAGCAGTGTAAGATTGTTATTTCTTCTGAAGTTCTCTGTATATTCATAAAGCTTACATTAGGGCCTAAACTGATTGAATTTTCCCCCTCTTTCAATCATCTTTAAAAAGCCATGCCAAATTCTCATTTCAGGTTACTATAATTTATCAACTTTATAATCTAGTGGGATAAATGAGAAAGGGCATGTGATTCATGTGATCTACGGTAGTTTAAACTGTTCAGGAGAAAACGAGGTCTCTGGAATCATTAAATTAAAACTGATTTGAGCTACTAGAAGAATCATTTTATATGTCCTTATGAGGTAGACCAGAATTGGGATCTTTCTTAATGAGGAGATGCAAATGTGTGGGTATTTGCAACCTATAGAAACTGTGATTTTCCAACTGATAGAGGACTCTCAATAAAACCTGTTTGAAATATTGATTAATTATCCTTGAAGTTATTTAAGGAGGAATGGGGATTGGACAGTGGAGATAATATGAAGATACTGTAATAAAAAATGCCGCTTAGTAGGTCTTCTGAACAAATGAGAACTTCTAAAACATCAGTATTTCCCAAGACAGAGGAATGATTTTTATTGGGAGAAAATATAAATAGCAAATCAAACATTTTCATTATTGAGAACCAGTATAGTGGGGATGTATGGCATAAAATGATCTCAATTGGCAGAGCCAGCTTGAACAGTCTTACTATCATATACTTACATGCATAATTACAAATGTGAAGCTAAAATGCATTTAACACACTGCACAGACTGAGCCAATTTTTATAATGCGTCAGAATACAAAATCATAGCATGCTGATGAGAAACAATACAATCTGGAAACTGGAATATATTTATATGCGGATGAAATAGTTACTGGATGTATCTCAGTCTCTCTTTTAGCTCCCTGCCTGATGGTATTCTGCTTCATATAGCCTTTGTGAGATTTTTAGGTATTGTAGTATATATATGTCATTGTGTTTACGAAGATAGGCATATCAAGATACATGAAGGGTTTTTGGCACATACATAGAAAATTACTGAAATTTTTTCTACAAAAGTTAATCTTACAGGGTATTTATGTCTGATTGGTCTACTTTGGTGAAGGAGAATTTATTTTTAAGGAGAATGAATGCTGCGCTTTCACTACATTGCTTTGAAAATCCTTTTCAATTTTATTCAGACAGGAAGAATAAAATTCCTGACAAGGTTTTTAAAGATGGTTCACATAGACATTTCAGTTTACTTAGATCCTGGTGAAAATTTCAAAGGACATATCCAAGTTTTTTGCCTTAATCTGGTGTATTGTGCACTTTAAATCTTACAGCACACAGCACACCATACAGTGCAGAATATTCCATAAGCAGCACCAGGGGGTACAACAAGAGATAAGCCATTAAATCCCAGAGAACTTCCAATGTATAAAATTGCTGATCTTGTACTGTGTATTTGCTTCATGTTTCTACTTTGTGCTTCTTATGCATGTGGTGTAGCTCACGGGAATCTACAGCTCCCTCAGAAACATGGAGTAACACTGCGACATTTTTAAGTACGAATTAGGGCTTCTGTGTTGGTCTTAAAGAGGAAACATAGTCATAAGCTGTCTTACATTTTCTGTCACTGGCCTGATTAGTCTTACGTCCCTATAGGAAAGTGTATTAACTGAAGCAGGAGGAGAGCATCTTGCATAGTTTTGCAGTTAGAGCGTCTGCAAACAAAATATGTGAGCTGGGCACTGTTTGGCCTAAGAAAAGAATGAAACCCATTCTTCTGATCCTTGGATGAGTATACCACACATAAAGTAATTTAATTTCCAGCACACTCGATCAGCAGTATAATGAGCAATGTCCTGACAGCTACTGTGCATCCTGTGAATGTGTGTTTGTGTTGCATAGAGCAGCAGACTTGCACACTCCCAGGGTGTCCTGATTTTCACAGCTGTTCAATAGCTCTGAAATGCAAGCCTCCACTTTGGTGTTTAGCAAAGATTGAGAATTTTAGCTTTGAGCAACTATTTATTTCCAAATTATAACTGAGGACTGACATGTATACAATTTTATAGAAATCCACATGCATTGCAAATTTAAATAGATGTTTGATCTTTACTAGGCTTCCAGAATGTAGCTTGTCAACAAGTTCATCCTCCCATACATCTTGTGTGGTAGGTTTGTTAGCTAGTAGATATAATTTTTATCCTCTCTTGTAAGTAGAGAAACTGACAGGAGAAAATGAAGTCATTGTTGTCTTTATTTTTGGGGATGCCCTGACAACAGAAAGCATACTAGGTTTATGTAAGAATATTGGATGCACAGCTTATGAAAGAATAAGCCTACCTGAAAATTGTCAAGAGCTACCCACTTTCAATCATTCCTTCTTTCTTAAGTATGTAAAAATGACAGATAAAAAATCCTTCCTACACAGTATTAAAGGGCAATATGGTACTAAAAAAAATTAGACAAAATTTATTCTGTTTTGTCATTTTTGCTTTAACCAGTATAGTTCCTGAAGGACAGAATAATTATACCCATAAGACTCGCAGAGAATAGAAGTGCTGGAAATGTGCTGTAGTGGAATCAAATCAATAACTCTGTGACTACTTTGAGCTCATTTTAAATATTACTCTCTGCTCTCCCTAGATTTGAGCTATTGATTTAGAAATTTCTGTCAAGACTTCTTTTCTGCATAATTATATCCTATACTTGTTTCTGTGGTTTGCTTGCTTGTTTTTTCTAATGAAACTAGAAAATATGACTCTTGGATGAATACATAATTGAATATGAAAAGGCTTAAGTTTGATGCTCAGCTTTCCCACTTTTTCCAGGTAATTCTTGTTTTCATAAACATGAATGTAATTTGGAAATCTATATGAGGTATCATGAATTAACTCTAGTCTTTTCAAATAAGAGCAGGTGAGGTACAGATATCTTTGGATAAATGAATAACTTAATATAAATATTTGCAGTAGACCATCAACCAAATGTTTTCTTAAAGATTTTCTTTCTATTTTATCTAAAGGATTGCACTGAAATGTAAGCAGAAATGGGTGATCAATTGTACTAGCTTGAGGCTCATTCTCTGAGGTGCTGAGTATCCTTCATTTTCATGGAAGGGAGCTGAGACAGCTTAGCATTTCACAGACATTTGCACTGAGTGTTTAGATAAATACCTTTCTTAAGAAACAGATATATTTGCAGAATTTTATCTCTACCAGAGACTTGCTCAGCCATAGAGATATAGCTTAAAATCTGGAAAAAAATAGTTAAATCTTCTGAAAGCATTAAAATGTACATGGAGGTTTACATTCCCCACCCTGTTGCCCCCTGCCCATGATTTCCCTTGGAATATGAACAGCACAATTTTATTCCATGGCTAAATGGTCCTATTAAGTGCCTAAAGTGCATTGAGTGATAGGAAATTATGTGGTTTGCATTTATTCAGAGTAAACTCCAATCTACCAAATGTTAATTCTGAAAAAAATTAAGAGAAACATGAACATTACATAAATACTCATATGAACACATTTAGATGGTATATACTTCCACTACTAATTACTATTGGACTAAAACATGGATGGTGCATGACCTATGAATGCAAAGACAGTAGTTGTGTGAGGGGCTTGTGTTTTTCTAGGGTTGTGGGGAGGAGTTTGAAACCCGACACTGTCGTTTGCTGTGGCTTTCATTGTTACCATAGTTCACTGTTACAGTCCAAAAACCTAGTGAAAGCTATGGTAAAAAAATTATCTTTTCAGGGTGCTTCTCTCTCTGTGAATACACATTAGTTTCGGGGTCTTGAAGTCCTGCACAGTCACAGCATGGATTATCTGAATGAAGGAGAAAAACATGGAATCATCTAGGTTGGAAAACAACCTTAAGATCATCAAGTCCAAATATAAACTGTGTCCTTAAGCACCATGTCTACGTGTCTTTTAAGTTCCTCCAGGGATGGTGACTCAATCACTTCCCTGGGAAACCTATTCTGATGCTTAACAATCCTTTCGGTGAAGAATTCTTTCCTAATATCCAGTTTAAACTTTCCCTGTCTCGGCTTGAGGCTGATTCCTTTTGTACTATCACTAATTACTTGGGAAAAGAGACCCACCTCTCTACAACCTCCAAAACATCCACAGCCTTTCCCTCATCCGCTAAGCAGGTCACCTTGTCATAGAAGGAGACTGGGTTGGTCAAGCAGGACCTGCCTTTCCTAAACCAGTGCTGGCTGGGCCTGACCTCCTGGCTGTCCTGCACGTGCCAAGTGATGGCATTCAGGATGATCTGCTCCATGATCCTTCTCAGCACCAAAGTCAGACTGACAGACCTATAGTTCCCCAGATCTTCCTTCTGGCCCTTCTTGTAGGTGAACATGAATGATGATAATGATCTTTCATATTCTAAAGGCTCTTTTTAAACCCTTGAATCACAAAATGTTCTGTATACTTCACTGACTTACAAACTGTGTACCTGTTCTTTCTGTCCTTGAGAAAGAGCTTTTGTTTTCCACTGCAATAGACCTTGTTTTAATTCTTGATGAGTCATAAGCTACTGAATTTTTATGTTTTAGACAGTATGTAACAATGTATATATATATGTATATGTATATGTATAAATAAATACATTACCTGTATGACTGGTTGTGTATTTAATGTATGTAAGGAACCATGGTCATCAGGAACCTAATACATGGCAACAGAGACAAGAGTTTTAAAAATGTATTAAAAAAATGGCAGACATATTTAAAGTCACGTGGAATATATGCACAAATGTCTGTAGATGTTAAAAAGGTGATGCATCACGTAATTATGGAGTTTTCTATGTTAGTATTATCAACTAACAGTAGCAGTAGCTATATGTTTATATCATAAAAGGTGGTAAAGTGTGTTGCTAAATTTAGACAGACAACTGAAATCTAAATAAGAATGTTTTAGCACTGTGTAAATTTAATTGGACGGAATTGGACCAAAGGGTCATAGATGTTATTGCAATCCTGTTACAGTTCAATGCAGAAAATGAGGTCAAGGTTCAAGTAAAACAAGGAAGAAAACAGAATTCCTGATCTTATGGTCCGCTAATAAACCCTAGATAGAAGCTCTGAACTGCAAAACAGACTAAATTTAAGCTCACTGGTTTTTTTTTCTTCTAGAAAAGACTGCGGCATGGTCTGTTTAGGCCATTTTTATTCTTTGGTTGTTCTCCCCTCAGGAAAGGAACCTACAAAGAAAAGGAAACAGACCAGGAGGCAGAGTGGAAAGGACAAGAAGAGGACTATCCCATGTGTGTCAAATTGCATTCATCACAGGTCATGATTGAACACCAGCTACTCTCACTCTGGTCCAAACCTCCCCCTTATTTAAGATACATTACTTATTTAATTCATTTGCTGTGTGAACAAAGTGAAGACTGAATCCCTTGAGCACATCTTTGCAGAGCAATAGCATAACTGCTGAGAACATAGCACAACTCTGGGAGCGGTAAGTTTTGCTTTGCTGTCAAGTAAAAGAAACACAGTACTAAAACAATGTTAATCTCAGAGCTTTGAAAGAATTAAATCTGCACTCAGTTGTTAAAAATATTATACTGAAATTTAGAATTTTATGTTTCAATGTACATATATAAAAGGAACAAAAAAGAGAAAGAACGCTTAAAAACCAAAAGTAATTATTATCACATCCTTCAAAATGAAGATAACAATGTTTTTAGTTGGGGAAAAAAACCATTGATAAACCAGGGAGTACTTTACAAACAATAATGCAAATCAGTTCATTCTGGTATGAACTCAGTGCCTTACCAGAAGCACCTGGAAATCTTTAGTGATGGTGAGGACTTTGTGCAGGGGACTTGGCTTTATTGCAGTGCTGATATGTTCTGAGCTCTCAGTGAGATTTCAGAGTGCAGCCTTGGAGCTTCTGGTGGAGTTGGAAAAAGCTTTGAGTTTCTTCTTGCCTATGTGAGGAATTTGGGGAAAGAAACAAACTTTAAAAGTGTTCTTGTAAAATCTGAGCAGCACTGCAATCAGATCTTGCCACTGACACAGTCCTGGAGAACCACAATTAGTCAAAGAACTAGGAAGAGGTTAAAGAAGTTTTATAAGTTGTCATTTGCCTAAAGGTTGAAAATGCAATTATCTTAAAAATATTCTGGTATAGATTGTAGGAATAGGATTCTTCAAAAATATTAATTATTAAAAATGAGACAATTTAGAAATATAGAATATATGATGGCCAATGCAAAGCAGCAAAAAATTATTCCAATTTTATCAGCCATCATCCATTTAGATCTCTTGTTTTCTATTTTTCTAGCATCTTGGTACTAGTTGTTAATCCAACAATTCTGTGAATTTCCAGTATAGCATAAATATATCCTTTAGTGAGAAAAACCACTAATGGTTTGCTTGGGGGAGGGGTTGTGTGGTTTTGGGTTGTTTTTTATTTTTAAAATGGTTTCTTATTCTAAAAGGAAACGTATTTAGTCTGAAAGCACTCCTCCTTCAAGTCATGGAAATAGCTAAATGTTTTCAATAGCTGCTTGTTACCAGTTATGAAAAAGAAATAGCCCATTATCTGTTCATGTAGTTTCAAGTCAGAAATGAAACTGCATTAAAAACATGAATTGCTGTCAAATTTTGGAAAATTGACAGTGAATCACCATAGGAAGCTGTTAATGGTATTTCTGACTTTAGCAATGACACCCTTTGCATTGCAAGGAGGAAGGAAAAGGAATGTTCTCACCTACCTGAATGTCCAGCTCACACATAGTACAACAGAACAAAGCACAGTACATATAATTATGACTCTCATAGCTGCTTAGCTGACATTCTCAAACACTTTTCATCTGTCTAAAAGTTATTTCACAATA
Source organism: Lycocorax pyrrhopterus obiensis (assembly GCA_014706295.1). Taxonomy (NCBI): domain Eukaryota; kingdom Metazoa; phylum Chordata; class Aves; order Passeriformes; family Paradisaeidae; genus Lycocorax; species Lycocorax pyrrhopterus. Next base: position 19,136,203 of record JACSVZ010000007.1, on the reverse strand, counting down.
TCCAAAAAATGTCTTTTAATATAACTTTAACTAAACCAACCTGGCTGTTCATGAGTTACACTTAATGGTATGCTTGAGCAAAAAATGCATTAATTGAAGGCTACTTTTTTAAAAACAGGATATGGCAAATTCTTTCTTATTAAATTAATGTTTAAGATAGTAGCACTAAACAAAGTAAACCAGTCTTTTCCAGTGTTCAATGCATGAATTGAATGATGGACTTTTTTTTACGGAATAAAGAGAAAAAGTATTTATTCAGGAATATTTTGTTTTATTCAGAGATTAAATTTTGATAGAGATTGGATAATGTTATTTGCATAAAGAACTGTTTAATCAGTTAATGTAGTATGTAAATCCCTGGAAGTGTTCAGGGCCAGGTTGGATGGAGCTCTGAGCAACCTGGTCTAGTGAAAGATGTCCCTGCCAATGGCAAGAGAGTTGGAACTGAATGATCTTTAAAGTCACTTCCAACTCAAACTATTCTACAATTTTATAATCCTTTGGAAGTTCTGTGCTGTGTTAAGGTCCAACATTTTATAATCCAATACACGTTGTTTCAGTTTTTCAGAGTCCATGGAATATATTGCATTACTTTCTACCTTAAAACCATGGAAATACTACAAATATGTATATTTTTTTGTATGTAATCAGATATGGATAAATTATAGAAAATTAGCACGTTTAGTTTTTCACTTACCTGAATTTCATATTAAGCTCACTTAAGTGATAAACAAAAAACCCCAATTTTTAATAAAATGTTTCAATTGACTTGATATATAATCAGTCATAAAAAAAATTAAATTGAATTCTTTTGAATGTTTGAGGATACTTGACAGAAAACTAATTATATGGTTTCAAGAGGTGTTTCTCTACAACAAATTTTAAAGTAGACCATATCTTGTTTTTCATTAGGTCTTTCCCTCTCTGCATTAAAGTGAGGGAGTCTTAATTCTAAAGACAGAGCATAGAACCAGAACTCAATCTGGAGTAGAGTAGCAGTTGTCTGCCTTTCTTGGGGCATCTTTGCAAATTGTCATCTTCTCTTTTGTGTTTGTTAGTCTTTTTATTCTCAAAATTAAGACTGCAAATCAATAGATTGTACCTTCGGGTTTGATTTTACAAAATTTCAAAGTAATTTTCATTCAATTCTTTTACTATATCTTCCTGGTTTCCACTGGTTATCCTCCTTGCACTGCCCAAACTGTAGTAAAATACCACTAGTTTTGACTAAATGTGTGTTAATTTTCTTAGATTCCTGTCTGTCAGTGTTTGTATCTCCATGTTCACCTCATGAACTTTATTGAAGTGTGATAAAATATTTGCTCAAGGTTAGGTGGATAAAGAATACTGATCTTACAAATTGTTCTTCCCAAAAAGAAGGAAAATGTTTGTGGAAAACTTCCCAGTTTTGACTTTAAAATTTAAAAGAGGGTCTGATTCAAGATAAACAAAAAGACTATACTGTAAATATTATAGCCACCTAATTGCAAAAGTGCTTTTTCTCTTTAGTTCTTGGAACAGACTAAGAATCAACATCAGTGTGAGTCAATGTAGTTGTTGACAAGACCAGCAGGTCCCATTCATATTTCAGGTTTCCTGAACAGCCACAATATTGTTACTTGATGGGATGGGGAAGACTTAATGTCCCTGTAACCTAGGGAGTCATGTAAGGTTTTATATTTGATTTTGCTCTTTACGACTCTGGACTAGATTTTCTCTGGCTTAACCTAAGGCACAGTCCAGATAGAATCATCCTGAGGGCATTTACTGATGGCATCTTGAAATACAGAGGTGGTTTTACTGACTGCTCTCTGCTGCGTCTCTAGTCTGTCGTCTGTGCCGCTGTTCGCTGATGAAATGCCACTGAGGCTGCAGTGGAGCACAGCCACTCCTTTGCTGCCAGAGCACCAGAACTGATTTTTTTTTTTTTTTTTTTTTTTTTAACATGCAGTGTCACAGCTGAAAAGTGTGCACTTTTACTTTGTGACTTTTTATTGTTATTGGAGTATTCACAGAAACCTTACGATCATCTTCAGCACCCAGAATATTCTCAGTGCTGCAGCCGTACTAATGATTTACAAACACAAGTGAAGATTGTAACTACCTGCATCTAAGGTGCTGATAAACCTTCAGACAGAGAGAGGTCATGTCTTTGTTATGCATGTTCAGCTGCTGTAACAGATACACCTCTGATCCTGAGAGGTATTTTTGAGCATTACAGTACTATGTGTAATAAACAGCTAAGGGTTGCGTTTGCCAATGTGTAAGTGCTGATCACAGAATTCAGTTCTGTTCTGCTCTGTTCTGTTTCTGTTAGTACAGCATCTAGGAAAAACAATGAGTATATGAGTCAATTTATAAAATCTGGTTTTTTCTGCAATGATATACAGAAAATATAATAAAAATCATTCATTTTTACCTCATCCACATACACTAATAATTTTAATACGGTTGTTTTTAGGGGTTTTTTTTTTATACATGCAGGATATAATCTGTGAACTTGAGGATTCCTTAACAATTTGTACTATTCCTACCTCAATGTAAGTAAGTGTTTTACTTTCTGAACAATCAAGCAGTATTTTGCACAGGTAGAAATGCTGATGCAAGTTCCAAGCAACAAAAAAATCGGACCTTAAATACACATTTTGAGCCTTCATTTTCTTTGTGCCCCTTAAACATGAGTCACTCTTGGCAGGAACAGCCAGACCTTCACGTGCACACAAATGGTATTCTGTTTTGACTGGCTATGCTTCAGTAAATGATTTATATATTAACAAAGAGTCAATGACAGACTGATTTTGGATCTGGAGCCCTGGACTGAATCCACTGCAGACTCTGGCACTGATGATTCCTGATTGCTAGTGTTCACAATGGCAGCATTGGCAGGGTACTAAACAAAAACTTATTTCTGTCTTCTGAATTGCTGTCTTCAACAGCTCGTGATTTCTTCTTCAGTTGATCCCTAAACGTAGCAGATAATAAGACAGAAACTGGGGACAAGTCTAAGCCAAATTATCTGAAAAATCTTTCTGTACACTTACTAAAGAGTTAAAAGTGTGAGACTTACTATTGTTCTTTAAAACAACACAAGACCAATGCAATGCTTACATTCCAATTATATTTTAATTTAGGTTTGTAACTGAGTTAAAATTAGTAGTTCACAGGCCTTATGCTGCCTGTCTACACAAACATGAATTTCGCTTTGAGATAGATGATTCCCTGGAAAATACGGACTGTATGTGTTGGGACCACATAAAAAACATTGTAAAGGGGCATTTGTGATTGTATTATGTGTTGCATAATATGCTTCATTCATGTTATTGAGAATTAGAACACTTTTATGGCATCTTTGATAGCAGCTGCAATTCATTATTAATGTTTTGCTGGAGTCTGTTCTAAATCATGTATAGTCAGTCCATAAATGTTCACATTTTCTTTATGAGTTAAATAGGCAGTACATTGTACATCTTGATATTTAAACAGTAAGAATGACAAGAAATATCTGACAGTTCTGAAGACAATAATAATTTCTGATACCTCAAAAATAAGGTCTGTGTAATTGTTTCAAAACATTAAATTCTATATCACAAACTTTTCAGTATACACTCATAATAATGAAGCTACGTGTGTTGTGGTACATATCTAAGCATAAGAATCACAAAAATAGTAGACACTAAAATAAGGAAATACCAAAAAGCATCTTGTTTCCTAAAAATTTGTCTTTCTCTGGGATATAGGATTTAATTTTGGTTTGCAAGTCAATTGCTAATTCCACTAACGAACTTTTGTATTGAGATTGCCTTCTTTCTTTTATGGAAGAAAGCAGAAGCTGTGTGGGTGGAATACTTATGCAGAGGCCAAGAAACCCATATTCTGCTCTCTGTCTGAAAGAATTTGGACTGCCAGCTTTCGAGAGTCATCTGTTGTTACAAGTTTTAAGGAAATCTGAAATAGATGATATTCAAGGTGGTGCTATCTGCATGTATTTTTTATCTATTATTATAACAAGTAGAGCCCTTGGGTAAGAGGTGCAAATTCCCAAACAATTGGCACACAGGAGCAAGCAATTACATTGAAACTTGGATTTCTCTTTTCAAGAACCCACGAGTCTTGTAAAATATAGAATTGTACTGTGTGAATCAACACGCACAGGTGACCAAGGGCGAACAAAAAGAAACACTGAAAGAGCAGAGTAAATTTATTTCATTATCTTGCTGGCTGGAGAGTCCCAAAACTGACTTTGCAATCATGCAAAATGAAAGCACAGGCACTGTCAAGCTTGGTTCAATCCTAGGCAGGGCAGCAGATAAGCTCTTGGCACCCTTTCATCAAAGGCCTGCACATGAGTAATTTACCACCACATGTAGAGTAGATATTTAATCCAAAATTTCATTCCAACCCAAAGAAGCTATATAGCTTAGATTCAAATTGCTTTCACCACTGAATCCTGATCTATGGTGAACAGGTAAATACTTCAGCCACAGACAGTACTAAAGCCTTTGGAAAGGTCTGTAAGAGCTAGGTCTGGACAAGAAGAGGAATCATGAAAAGGTTATGAGAAAACAGGTCCAGAATTCTTCTGCATCAGCCTAGAATGTCAGTTAAGAAATTTTAATGCTGAGAATGAATGAATGGCTGTACAGTGCAAAGGAAGATATTAATATCACTTAGATGTTAAAGCAGGATTCCTTCGGTGGAGTTGGCAAAAATAAAATATTATTTCCTTTAAAGAGCTATTTGGGCATTTCAGGGCTGTTCTCTTAGGAGAATTATTCTTATTTATTTTAAAGGGAGAAATGATGCAGAAAAGAAATTTCTTGCCAAATATTCCATCAGCCAGTGGCAGAGGCTTTAATAATAGTGGTAAAGCCAAGAGGGTTTTTGGTAAGGTGGATATCTTAATACTATAGGCTAAGATGCAACTCCTTCTACTATTCACTAAACATAAATGCCATAAAATTTAGTCACCAAGATCTAGATTAAATTATCAAATGGAAATAACTAAGATCTCAAGAAAATATAAAGTCATCCTTCTCATTATTATTCATACCTTCTCTTCACGGAGGTGGTAGAATATTCAGGAAGTGTAGGTGTTTGCAACTACTGTAAATATCTGTGGGTTTTTGTCTCCTGTGTGGACAGCTGTGAAGTTTTATTAAATAATCTGGTTTTTCTGATTGGCATAGGTTATTTTTTAGGGTCACATCAACAATGTGTTACTTAAAACCAGATTCTGTTTTTCGAAAATAGAACATTTTGCTTACATTTTTTTTTTAATTTGTTATTCTGTCATTGGGAAGAAAAGTTTTCTTTGCTGTTGTTAGCTTTTTCACTTCATCCTGTTAGTATTTCCAGATTCACATATCGTTTTATCACTAGCTCAGAAGACTTAAAACTGAAGCAAGCTTTGAATTAGTCTAGTAAATGTAGGTGAAAAGAAAGGAAAAGAAGTGACACTGCCTGCAAAAGAAGTATTTTGTAGTAAATCATTTTTATAACTTTTTATTCCAGTCAGCTCAATATTATAACTGAGCCACCACTGAAATAACAAAAGCTCAATTACAAATTTGGAAAAAGAGTTCAGCGTTTTCAGGGTGAAAACTACTGCAGTGTACCAAGACAAACAGATGTCTGTCTTGATCTGAGGCTGAAGAAACTAACAAAACTCTCAGAATAAATAGCAAGGATTCTTGAGGTCTTAAATATTTTTTTTCTTCTCTAACAAGTATAGCAGAAAGAACTAATAAAGTTCTGCAATTGTCGCCCTCAGGAAAAATTTGAAAATTTCAGCTGTAGAAAGCAGAACTCTTCTGGTGGAATAATCAGTCAATTTACATAAGGCTATTCACTTAGAGCACTAAAGTCTGGACTTTGTTGGCATTTGACTGCAACACCCACAAGAAAAATCAAGAAACAGCAGGAAGCAATGCCAATGATTTAGTCCGTGGGCTTGTTGAATAAGAGCCTGCGATAAAGCAAAAAAGTCTTCAGGCTTTGTGTTCCACTCTAAATGCTACCAACTGTGTCCTTTAAAAAAAAAGAAAAGGAGCTGAGCCACTTGTGTTGCTGTTTATTGTGCTGTAGGAACAAAGCACAACCCCTATGTCATGCATCTCCCCTTAATGTTAAGGATTTCATAAACAAGCAGCAGAGGAAACAATAAAAGCTTACAGCCTTTGTGTCAAAAGGGTTTGCCAAGCAGAGGACAAAGACTATGTAAGTACGTTTGGGAAGCAGAAGTAACAATCTTGGGTTTTTTTCACCTTGACCATTTTTTTTCTTTGCTTTTCAACTTTGTCGTGAAATGAGGGTCTGAAAGCAAAGGAAGCTTCTTAAAGACTTAATAGTTTTTATGGAGGATTTTTCTTATGCTTTAAAGGTCATTGGTGAAACAATTTGGATGCTGCAAGCATCCAAATTGTTCCCCAAAGTTATTTGTATTTTTTAAAAGGTAACAGATCTAGCCCCAGTGTTATACATGGATAAATTTATATCTTTGGTTGGTTATTGTAAGTTTCTCCTTGTTTTTTTTTTGTTTTTTTTCCTAAACTGTGCTTCAACCCAATTAAAAGAATTACTACTTTTCACCTTACATCAGCCTGTATTTCCGTTGAGGGCAAATTTAAACTTGAATGTTTAGGAGCTCTTCAGGCTGGCATGTATCAGTGTAAAACAGAATGAGACTCTAAAACTGCCCCATAAGGCCCAACCCCAATAATTTATTAACTTAATGGCAACAGAAGTCTTTGGGAATTTTTACTGAGCAGTAGATATTCATGACATGAAATCAAGAACAGTTCCTAAAATCAAGTACAGTATCAGTATTTACTTTCCCTTCATTCTCAAAGGTTACCAGTTCAGTGTAGGTATCTTATACAGTTAATTGAAACTCATCCATTGAAAAAACTCTAAATCTGCTTTTATATATATATATATGTGTGTGTATATATATATATAAAATATTTAATTTTTGTTTTCTGTCTTTAATTTAAAAAAATTAGCTGGAGGGGAGCTGCAATGGGTATCACTGAGCTGTTTTAATGTTAAGGAAAAAGAGGCGGATTCTGTGTTTTTTGTTTCAGGCTCAGAGGTTATTTTTCCCAGATAATACAAAGCTAGAGCCATGATGTTAGTCAAAACAAAATACACAGCATCCCTCAAAAAAATGACTTCTTCAAAAAGGTCTAGTCCTTAGCTGAGCTGTGAATAGTTTAATGATTTCCTTATATAAACTATTATTCACACAATTTTTTTAACAAGAACATTTCAAGTGTTTGCCACCAGAAAACTTCTTTGTGCAAGGTATCTGTGTAGATACGGAAGATCAAGTTAAACTTGCAAGGACTTACATGACTTAAAGCTGTGCAAACCTGAAGAAAATTGCTTAACTTACAAGCTTACATTGCTTGACTTACTTTCTTATCTTTTTTTCTATCTAGCTGGTATCAGAATCAGACCCATTTTTTCTTGCTGTATGTGAAGAACATAAAGAGGATCAACTTTTTGGAAAACAAAAGCCATATTTCAAATCAAATAGTAAAAAAGTAGTTATTAATATTCAGTAACGCAGCTCATGTGCCACACAGGAAAGTCTGATGGCTTTTGTGATGGCTGTGTGGTGCACCATGCAACTCTGCTCAGTTTTACATTCCTCTGCTTGGATTGGCTTTGTCTTGCAGAGTGTATTCCTGTGGTTTGAGTACAAAGGGGAGAGAAATATGATTATTGTGAGCTTTTTAAGCATAAATGCATCCCCACAAGGAGTTGATTTTGTAATTTCCAAATATGAAAGGGTTGGGAAAATGCCTCCTGGCAGCTACAGGTATTTGCAGCTTGGGTTGAAATAGGTCCAATCAATCCCTAGCTTTCTGCAGTTTTGCAAAAAAACCAACTTTTTACATGAGTACGTCTGAAAAACACCAAAAAGATGCAGTAATTCATCTCTTAATTAAAATAAACTTTCCAAGAAACCTGTTTCTCTTAAATGTGGGAACTTCCAGCTTGAATTGAAGTATGAAAGCCATTTAAAAGTCCTTGGGGCTCTCTTCTTAAGTTAAGACTACTTGGTTGTTGTTTTTTTTTTTTTTAAATGAATGAAAAAAATAAATTTATTCCTCAAAGAGACAGCTTAGAGGCATCATATTTATAGGCTAAATCTTCAATTATTCTCTTTTTATTGAGGCTAGAATCTAGTATCTTGAAAAGGAGTAGCATTTTTCTATACATAAGGCTTAGTTCAATCCTCGCCATTAACCCACAGGAAAATGTGAGTAGAGGGAAAAAGGATTAACTATAGATATTGGAACCTGATCATTCTTAAGCCTTAGTTTTTCTTCAAATTTCAGGCACTAAAAGAAGAGTAAAATCAAGATATAGATGCATCCAGTTCTAGAAAGGAGCATAATACATCATGGAAGTACTTAGGCAAAATGTACAAGACCACATAAGGCTATTACACATTTTCTTATTTTCTTCAAGTATGAATGGACTTTATTTATGCTTCATAATTCTTAATTAACGTACTGGGTCTTACGGGTCCTTGGAGCCCTGAACCCCTTTGCATTCCAGAGAACACAGGTGGGTTTGATTCAGTAAGGCACTGTATTCCAATTCAGTAAAAACATTAAAGCTGAACGTTTTAGAGTGTTTTCAGGATAGAATTTAGCATCTAGCTAATTGACTGTCTTAGTGGAATCTCAAAAGATTTTTTTGTTATTCCTTCTTACCAAATACCTCATGAATTAACAAAAATGCATTATTTTACCTCAGTAGTCTCTGAAACAAATGTAACGTTTTATATTCAGATTTTAAATAATTTAATTTTACCCATTTTTAAATAGATGTACAAAGGTTGTGCTGGAATACCTGCATTTTTCGAATTCACATTTCTGTCCAATCAAAATCAATGGTGCATTGCTAGCATAAAACTAAAGGCAGTGGGAACCAACTGAGAAATTCCTATTGTGTGGAGACATTTTCAGGAGAGCTACTGTATAATTCTCTGGATAAATATGTGATGAAACACTGAGGTCAGCAACAATCATTGCCTCTTACACTGTAGAAACTGAAGTTAAGGAATCACATACGGTGTTCAGCAGAGGTCAGATTTTTAGACTTTTATTTATTTTTTCTTTTGGTCAGGAAATGATGTTTTTACAAATTTAACCTTCATATTATTTGAATAAAATAAGGCCATTTTAATCCTATTGGTGCATGGGGATAACAACAAATTTATTTTGCTCATTCCTGTGGACATCTATATTCACTTATTTCTTCCTTCACTAGTCACAGTGTCAGGTGTTTGATCAGGAGGAGATTTCTATTTTTCACAAAAAAGAAATCAATGTTAGAGGATGGCTTTAGATGTTTTTGGTCACATCAAAAAGATAAAGCAGCCCGTTAATCTAGCATTGTCGGATAGAAGAGAGAAAGGCTTTTAAGGGTTTTTTTTTTCTTTGTTTATTTCTTAAATAACATGTATTTATTTGGAAGAATTTTTAAAAACTCAGGGGAAGGAGGCTGCACTTTTAGCTGGAATATTTCTTCGCCTGAGTGAACAGAAACAAGTGTCTTCCTTTGATAACTGTGCAGACATTAGACTCTGAATATTAAAGAGGGTTGGCAGCTACAGTATAAACTGGGGCACTTGCCATTTCTGGACAAACTGTGTCATTCTTACTGGAAAGTCAGCTAGTAAATGCTCCAGCATTTTGTCTGCTGTGGTTCTTTTCTGGCAAACTAGAAAATGAAGAAAAAATGAACTGAACTGGGAATTCTTTAATCTAGTTATTTTCAGGAGATGAGTTTCCAATTTAGCTTTAAATGTGTTGTTATTTAGTGGAACACCAGAACTCAGAGGGAAGAGGTTTGCTGTATGTATTAGAAAAAATGCTGGATAAAAACACAGATAGTAGATAAAAAAGACTGCTCTGGTCATAAAAAAGTTTCCAAATATTTGGACGAGCAGAAAGGCAACTCAGTCTGCAGTGTCTCCCTGACAATCCATATACACCCAGGCAGTATTCTGTGATGGGATATACTGCAAAACGCTGCTTGCATGGCTACTGCTAGGGCAGACACCTCTGTGTTCCTGAACAAGCTGCATGTCTGAGATTGCTGAGACCACTGCCTGCTCTTCATTTAGATACTGCACATTTTACTCCTTAGAGGAGCTGGGGTGGTTTGAAGGCCGTGTCTCCCTGCTGTGGATTAAAGTTGGCATGGAGATGGCAAACACTTGTAGCTAGGACCAAAACTTGAGCCTTTTCTCACTGGCGTCGAATAGGAAAGATCAATTGCCTTTGGTGCTTGGAGAACTGAGCTGCTACTCTGGAGATGCTGGTAGCTCTTACCACCAGTCCTCTTCAATGAGCAAAAGGGACCTGTGCTTGATTTCTCGTGCTGCTGGTGTTTTGCACACCTGCAAAGCAGCGATTTCCGCCAAACTTTTATCGTTTTTAATCGCAACATCTCTGTGGCCTGATTGTGTGAGGAAACCCTTCATAGTTTTGGTATCATGCTTTCTGTCTGTACTGGCTTGGTTTGATGCCTGTGATATGAGGAAACCTGTACTCAGCTCACGCACCTAGCACAAAGAATTTCTGTGGAGTAAGAAATGGCTGGTCTCTATGAAATTTCCTGACATGTTTTAGTTAAGTTAAAACTAATATTTCGCATATGTGAAATCCACAGGTGCCATTAACAGTTCTTTGAGGCATTTGTTTATTTGATATTGGGAACAATGGATTTAATAACACCTGGTTGATCTTTTTAAATTGCATTGCATATATTCACCAGAGTTATTTGTAGAAGTACAATTAATATCTAATTTTTATATTTATAATAACTCTCACCATGTTTTCTTTCTCTCCTGCTGAGTCTGATAGGCCAAAATTCTACCCTGTGAACAAACATTCTTCAAGACTCCTGAAATTATTCTAAGTGACTCATCTTTACTTTCACCTTCCTGCTTTTTTTCAACTTTTCCTGTCTCCTTATTTTGCTATGAGATTGTAATTATCATACTCAGAGTGATTTGCACTTCTATAGCTAAGCTCTCAAAGTGCTGATCAAACATTAATAAAGCTTCACAGTGGAGCTGCTCAATATTTTGATCACCTTTTTCATGGAACACACATATTCATCAAAACCAGGAACGTGTTTTGATAAATTTTCCATTTAGAAAACATTCTGACAGAGTTCTGAAGCAGACAAAGTATGCATATTTCAACAAGAGTTTCACATATCTTGGAAATAATTTTTCATTTGAATAATAATTAATAATTGAAAAAAAGTGAAACCAAATGAACATCTTAAAAGCATAAAAATAAAAAAAAATTAGATAAGGTGTGAATTGATCAAATGTTTAGTTATGAAATATTTGCAAAATTTCAGTTCAGTCTCCTATTTGAGATCAAAGAAAGAAATGCAAAAGGGAATTGAAGTTTATGAAAAAGTCACTGAACTGTGTTGCATTAGATACCAAATTTTGTCCTGAAAAAAATGCCAAGAGAAAAGAGAATTTACATAATCTAATGTATGCATAATGTATAAATAGTAAAATCTCAGCTCACTTACAGGTATTATTGTTTTTCTGACTATTCACAGGAACACACTCTGCAGTAAGCAAAAGCAGGCAATCCTAACAGCAGCATTCACTTTTCTGTTTTTTCTTGCTGTTCTGAACTATAGCTGACATTGTCTTACACCAATTAACGCCTTTAATGATTTTTGGGCTAAGAATGTGGGAATCCCTAATTTTCATTGGCAAAATTAAGGTTCAGGTACATTTAACATTAATGAGTTGACTTACTGGCCCTGTAGATATTGTTTTTGTGTCTTTAACAAACACATGTATATTGACACAATTAAGTGCTATTGCACAGTGCGTTCAGAAGCAGCAGATATGAGCAGGTGAACAAAGGCTGATTTAACCCGTACGTGCATTGGCATCACACTGCATATAAGACAGACGACATGCAGGTCTTATATACATGAAAGAATTCAGGCAGCAGTCAAAAGAAATCACTTAGAGCTTGTTTTTGTCAGGGCCTTGGTTTGAAACGGATCTGATCTGTTTATAGACAGATGACATCAATGCTAAATACTGAGGAAGGAGACAATACACAGTAATTAGTCCCAAAGCTATTTTCTAAGTCCTGGATAGGAAGCTTCATTCAGTAGGGTCCTGGGGGGCTATGGAAAGATGCTCAGCTCTCTGCTGGAAGATGCACAAAATCATGCTTCATAGCAGCACTCAGTATCTTCCAGGATGAAGCCCATCAAGATCAGTAAGCACGCTGATCCAAGTGCAGTCTGATCCAAGGTTTTAATTTAATTTCTGCTCTCCAGAGTCAGGAAGTTCATCAGTAAGATCCGCTGTCATTTGGCACAATAGGATTATAGGGTCAGCAATTAGATGCTGTCATGAAGACAATATGCTTAGCACTGGCATTTCTTATTCCTTTCTCATTTAGAAATTATCTTCAGCATTTGGTAGATTTTTCTCAGCAATTAAATGCATAGTCTTTAAATAATTCTTTCTTAGCTACATCAGTGTTACAGCTTCATTCAACTGATAACCCTGTGTGGGGTCAGCTTACAATGAGGAACGTAAGGAAATACCCTCTTGTAGTAAGTAGTCTGTGCCCATAGTTCTCTTTGTTGGATTTTTTGTTTGCTTGATTTCTGAATATTAAATTCAAGTACAACAAGTGGCATATTAATAAGACCCGCCTGTGCCAACAGTGATTTGGTCACTTCTCTTAATCCCACAGATCTTTCCCAAGTTAGTCGGTGTTAGCTTGCTGCTATTCTTCCCTTGTGGAAGTTTGCCACTGTAGACTGTGTTGTGCTTACCAAACCAAAGTAACATTCAATCAAGCCCTGCTCAGCAATGGGAGGCTGTTATTAAAAGCGTGAAAATATCTCCTCTCTTGCTGAAGTGGTGTCAGTGTTGGGCAAACAATGCACAAAATAATGTTGTTGGACTCCTGTGACTGACAAATTTATCTAGAATTGGGGAAGATTTTGCTCTTAATAACTACTTAGCAAAGTTTTGCATAAAAGCAGTTTTACATGGATGTGAAATACAGAATCAAGTCTCAGAATGAGCTCTAGAAATCAGGACTTGATTTTCTTCTCCCTGCTTTTCTCTCAGCCTATGCTGTATGCTTAAAATATCAGGAATCGTTTTCATACATCTTTGAAAGGTTTTAGCTTTAGAAGGCAATTGTCTGGGGAGAAATGTAAGGTGGATTTTGCTTTCCAAAGTGGCCATTGCTCAGTTTTTACTCAGCTAGTTCTAAATGTGTCTCTTTTCAGTATCCAATTGCCTTTTGATTTTGTTTTGAGATGTCTTGCATAATTCAGGGAGAAGTACATGCCTAACATAGCTTTCTGTGCTCCACTTCAGAGAAATTGGAGACTAATGTGGGAGGGAGTGAGAAGTTCTCAAAAAGCTACCAGGATCTACCTTTACCTTTCAAAATTCTTTATGCCTAAGGACAAATAACAGAAAAAAAACCTCAAAAAAACCCCAAAGAACTGTGTCATGCTGAGAACAGAATTTTTTTCAGGTGTTTTTTTTCCTCAAGTACCTGTCTATTCTTTCTAAATGCTGACCTAGCATAATTTAGAAAAGCTGATGAGAATGAAGTTCTTTTTACAATTCTGGCTAATTTACTTTTTATGTTACTGTAAAAGTTTCAAGCAATAGTCAACATGTGATTCTGCATTTTCAAATTTTGCACTGAAACACACAAGAGTACCTACTGGCAGAGGTGTTCCATACAGAAGGTCTAACTCTTCCCTGCCATTAGCTCAGCTGGTCGTAGCACTAGTAACATCAATGTTATGGCTTCGATCCGCATACAGGCCGTTTACTTAAGAGTTGGACTCAATGATCCTCGTGGGTGCCTTCCAACTCAGAATATTCTGTGAACCTATGCCTGGGATGTGTGGGCTTCACTGTGCTATCCTAGCAACATCAGAATTCTGGCAGGGCTACCCTGTGCCCATCATACCTGCACAACATATGAAGCGCCTTTGACTTCCTATCTTCCGAATACATTCCATTTCATAATGAACTTGCACCCCTGCCATTTTTTAAGTTTTCAAAACTGGATCCAGTAATGCAGCACTCAAAAATCTGCTGCATAGAAATTGAAAGGTTAAAAAAAACAATGATCTTCCAAAGTCTGTTTATTTTTTTTTTCATTTGCTGAACATGCAAATAGTTCAGTACCATGCAAAGTTACTATTGCCACAGAAGAGATATTCCAGCATCTGGTTATTGGTATATAGAAAGGAGGTCTATGTTTTTGAGAGTGGAGTTTTTTTATAAAGAATTGCAATGACTGTGTTTATGGGCATTTAAAGATTCTCCAGTGTTCAATGTTTTATATTTACAGTGCTCTAGGTTCAAGAGCATTTCAGACCGGTGATGAAGAGCAAAATGCTTGATTAAAAATAAACGTCTTAAAATCAAAACAGTTTCTGGCTTTCCTTCCTCTGCAGTTTCCAAAGAAATTCTTACAGCAGTTTGCTAGAAAGTATGATTTGGTTTTATGACTTTTTAAAAGTCATAGTTTAAAGTTTAAAATAACTCCACTTTAATGCTGGAAGTAGTTTTATACTAGCAAAGGAAGAAATGGCTGGGAGATTTTATGGTCTACAGATGAAATGGAAACCTTGCCCCCAAGTTCTGTTTGCAAGGAAGCAGAGAAATTGCAATCTTTAATGGCTGCAGTCTTTTGAACATTGAGAGTTGAAAAAGAGAAAGAATTATAGAAAAACCTTCTGCGTCCCATAGCTGTGCAGTTCCAAAGGTAATATTTTTTTACTTTTTAGGCCTAAATAAAGACAGCCTAAATTACTAGCTGTGGTCCTCCTTAGTTTTTTTCCTGGGACATTCTCAAACTTTTAAAATACTCCGTTTATGTTACTTCTATATAAATCTCCATAGAAGTAACAAACTGGACTAGCACATCACTTACCAGCTTTTGAGAAGAGAACAACATCAATTTTATGAATCTGGCTTTTGCCTGTGCTGCAAGCTGGAATCTGGTAAGCAAGAAAACATTTATTTACTGGCCTGTGCTTTAGCAACAAGCTGTCACAGCTGTGGCAGGAAACTTGGGCTGTAAGAATGGATCCCAGTCAATAGGACTCTTGAGACAGTTAGACTGCAGTGTCTGGATCTGAAAAGATATTTGTGTATAACTTGCAGTATAACCTGACAGTAAGCTGTCTCTTATTTTGTTTTCATCTGTTAGTCCTGAAAACTCCAGTTCTACCTGTTGATTTGGGCACTCATTTGTGTTCTTCCTGATGTCACCTTGTCTACATGGAAAAAAGTTTCAGTAAGAAGCCAAAGCTACAGGCTTATATGTAGGAAAAATGCAAAAAAAAGCAGAAGAGTTTCACGTCAGACAAAAAGAAAGCTTCCAGAATTAAGTATATCGGTCTCTAATAAGGTTTAAGTTGCTAAAAAAAAGCAAAGATATTAACAGAATAATGAGAATTTTATCACTTCATGAAATTAAGTGAACTTCTGAAAAAAATGAACTATGTCATTCCACTTTCTTAATATCTGTGTGATGAAAACTCTAGCATTTTTAATGGTCAAGGAGAAAGAACAGGCCAGTTATCAAAATGATACACAGAAGTTTGGAAAACACTGCACTGCCAGAAATATTCTCCTTTTTAAAATATCATCTTCATAGGTAATAAGGAGGAGAAAGGCTTGTAGAAATATTTTTCATAATTTTTTGAAACCATTAATCTGGAGGATTCCTAATTTAAATCTAGATTATGATTGAAAGTCTGCAACTGCCATAAGAGTTTTTGGAATTTACGGTCTCAAAATGACAATTAAATTTTTCCAAGCCGCTGGAACATTTTGGATGGAGAATTGAACAATATTAACAAATTAATCACTGTTCCTGTTTATGAAGATATTTCCTTAGCAATTTTAAAATGTTACAAAAGATGAGAAAAATAAAACAGTCATATATCTTGGGGGGAGGTTAATCACGTCAAGTTCTGTGTCTCCCTGAGGACTGGGAGAATTGTTTTTAGATTACACTGACTGTATTAGGTCAGCATTGACTCCAGCGAGAGACTGGACAGCTGTTTTGTAGAGAAGGACTTACACTGTAATTAACAAGATGGGGTGAAAGCACACTTTGAAATTCAACATGGGAAGAAAAAGAGTAAGAGGAGAATACAGTAGTCAGTTATACAGGTTGAACCTCCTAGAAGTGTGGGAAGCAATGGAAGATGTTGAAACAAGATGTTTGTCTCTTCATGAAGCCCTAAACAAGAATGTTTTGCCTCTGTACAAAGCAGGTGTGCTTCTTAGAAAGATAAGCCTTTTACAACACATAAAGGAAAGAAAAAACCAGAAAAGTACACAAGAGAAAGCACAAGGAATTATTTTTGGGAATGTGTAACTACTAGAAACTGTTCAAGGGGCAGTTTTTGAGTGGAATCAGACCTCACTGAATGGGACATATGAGCAGGACACCAGGCAGGAGACAGCATGATAAATACCTGAGTTAAAATAATGAGGAGAAAATAGAAATAGAACATTAAAAAAGAGAACAGATTATGTACTGGGCAAATAATTTGTTACCATATTACCCAGACTGTGTGTTTAAGTAAAATAACATTTTAAAAGTTTATTATTGTTTTCAAAAATAAAGGATGTCAGCTAAAGTCGGCATATCAGATAATGTATCTTTTTTGAGAAAAAGATGATAATGAAAAACTTAAGCCTAAGAAACTGTAAGTTTTAAAATAACTAGAGTAGCTAGTGAAACAAAACCAAGAATATGTGTTTGATCTGTATTATTATCACACTAGACAGAAAAAACACTATTAAAAAATTAAGTTGCGGGATATGCCTCAGATATAAGAACTGTGGAAAACCAGCTATAGCAATGGTAGACCATCAACCATAACTCAATTTTTTCCATTTATATTTTTTTTAGAAAGGTAGAAATCTAAACACAGAACTCTAATCCCAGGGTAACCACATTCTAATGCTCTAAAAAAAAAAAAACCCAAAAAACAACCAGTTGGTGAATAAGTGGCGCACACTCACAAAGTAAAGGTAGCAATTGATTGGCTTTGGGATTGTCACTGGTTAGCATATTTTTGATGTGTCTTTTAAAAGAAGACTACCTGACTATGTAACCACCAAATGATACAAACAACGAGACTCTAAATTCCAATGAATAGTAGAAAAAGCTCAAAGAGAAAATATGCCACTGATATTAGCTCAGATGGTTAGAGAATGGTGCTGATAGTGCTGGTGTTGTGGGTTTGATCCCTGAATGGGCCATTCATCATGGACTTGATGATCCTTGTGGGTCTCTTCCAACTCAGAATATTCTGTGATAATAATGAGATGAAACACCATGTGTGACCCTTGGCAGCAGCAGGATAATGTTGTGTGCAGGACGACTTACAGTGAAAGAGGTTTTGCATAAAATTATTCTTTGCTTCTCAAAGATGACTGTTAAATGAGAACAATCTTAGGAGCTTAAACTTTCTTCTACAGTAGAAAGATGGGTGAAAAAATCATAAATCTCTGAAATGTTTAAGCTGAAAAGGAGATCAGAGTAGATTAAACAGCACAATCTAAAAACAAACTAGCAGTCCCATGCAAAAATTGAGTAAAACTGAGTGCTGAGTGATAAGTTGAATCAGAGATTGGTTCTGTTTTATATATTACAAATACATATTACAAGTATTTTCCTTTAGAAAATAAATTATGCCAGATACTCACCACTACAAAGCTTTGGACACTGAAAAGAGTTCTCCAGAGAAGTGGTCACAGCAGACAGAGTTCAAGTAATGTTGAGACAATACTCTCAGGTACATGGGGTGACTCTTGGAGTTGTCTGGTGCAGGGTCAGAATTTAGACTTGGTGATCCTTGTGCATCCCTTCCAGTTCAAGATATTCTGTGATTTTATGAACTGTTCTGAGTGAGACTAATGATATGAACACCTTGAGTTCATGTGTCCCTAACACAAATTCTTGAAAACATTTGTTAGTTATACTAACATTGTAAATATACGAGTACCTTGAATGCACATTAATCATGCCACCTGTGAATTCTGCCTGCTGTCTGCTGCTTGTCCTCTGCCCACTCTCTCCTCACTGCTTATTCCCCTTTGTCTGGAATGTATTTAGCGATTTCTCAAATGCAGTTTCTATAGTTGTTATTGAAATTCTTTCAGAGATTCACCTTTTTACAATTCCAGCAAATATAGTCCTAATATCTTCTCTCCCATGGTGTTTTGACAGAAGAGAAAAAGAGGTATGTCAAAGAAGCATAAAAGAATTTCAAATATTTGCTTTCCTGTTACATCCATCCTTTTATGTCTATTTTTATTTGTAGTAGTTTATAAGCAGAAGACTATATTTGCATTTGTACTTCCTTAGCCACAGCTTGTATCATTGTTGTTGCCTAAAAAAGAGACAACATTTTAGTCAATGACTTGGAGGCACATTTTATAGTTTGTTGCTGCAGAAGGCCGTATTCTCCATTCATTTGCCACATAGAGCAGCAGTGTAATGGTTCCACTGCCAATTGAATTGCAGATTTAAATGGTGTAGATGAAGGAAGAATCTAATAGGGAGAAATTACCAGAATTAGGAGACTGATGAGCTATTGGTGAGGATCCTATCTGGCTGTTATCTTCTTACTTGCTTTCAGGCATCATTAGTGCTGTGTGCTGGCTTGTGCTCAAGGAGCATAGAAGGAAACACAGCCCACCAACAGGGAGGATCACAGACTATTCAGCATCTCACTTGGAAAGTGAGCTGTAGTTTTCATTCGCCTGTTTGGATACAATACAAGTCCTGGTTCTTTTGCTGATCCTTAAAATGATGTAGCTCTGATAGAAATGGCTACACTAAAACTCTAGGAGGTACTAGGGGTATTCAGCAAATTACTGTTTGACCTTACAGCAGTGGAAATCATAGTGCCTGTACAGTATTTCCTTCTGTGAATTGGAAGCAGAGGTGGACAAAAAGTAGAAGTGGTACCCAGAAATTACTGGCCTTTTCTCAGAGGCCATCACAGAGTGGCTACATATCACCATACCGTCTTTAAAAAAAAAAAACCAGAACCAGAAACCAAAAAACAGAGCAAAAAAAAAAACCCCTATTCTGCAAAATGTGTTATGATATTAACCATCAGTTAGTAGTACATGTATGTGAAAATATAAACATATCCTACTTACTAACTTCTTCCTGCTTGGGCAAGCAGAAGATGGGTCAAAAGAACAGAGAATTCACAATGGAGATGCGAATTTTGTGTTAAAGTTTTGTAAATTTCAGGATGAAATAATGCTCTTGTACAGCCTTACTCCTTGTGCAGTCCCCAGCTGCCACCTTCCCTTCTGTAAGTCACTGAAGTTTTGAAGTCAAAACGCCACTTTCCACTAAGGTGAAAAGCAGTTTTGTACAGGTTTGGGATTTAGTCTTTTCCAAGACTTTTATCTAATTTGGTTTGAATACTACTGAAATCTCAGGTTTCCTTCCTTTCAAATGAAATAATGACATTTTATTGACTCATGTTTTGAGTGACCAGTTAGAAACATAGTAAAGGAGCATGATTTGAGAAAAATACTCGTCATCAACCCTCCAGAAGTCCATGACCTGTTAGACATTTTCCCAAATATTGAGGAAAGCAAGCAAAAATTAGGGGTTTTTTGTTGTTGAAGTTGTTGTTCTCTGCTCTTCTTAGTGTCCTGTTCGCTTGCAGATTGTACATTGATGTGCTTTATTTAATTACTGGCAAATAAATAGTGACATATATATGTGAAAAAATATGAATCAAACAATTTTTTGGTAGTAACTGGCTTGACAAAGCTACTAAAACTAGGAAAAAGTTGTACTAAAAATAGGAAAATATTAATTGCTTTCATTCTATATAGTTATAAGTAACACCAAGAAATGAAAAGGAACTTTTATATGTATGGCACACTAAACCAAACCAGGCAGAGTACCAAAGTGTGTGCTGTGAAGAAAAGTGAGCTGAAAAAACCATGCTGAAAGCATGTGAAAAAGTATGCTCAAAATAAACTCCTAAGCTTTTCTAACGGAAAAATTTTGGATCTGAAATGCATGCTTTTTTCCTTCAAAAGCTAAGATTTAGTTTTCTGTACTGATCCTCTATATAAATAATCAAGTCAAAAATAATAATGGGACAGAACCCAAAAATGCAAACAATTGAGGGAGAATAAGCTTTAGAAGGAAAATTTTGGAAATATCTGGAAAGAAGTTACAGATATAATTTTTGGATTAATTTCTCCTCTCCTTTGCTAAGTCAAAAGCAGAAGAAAAAAAATAATTAAAAGATCACTATTTATTCCTCCTTTGTTCTGAAAGTGTTCAATTTTTTTAAGAGGAAGATTTGCTGATTCATATGGCATAGAGAGCAGAAATGTCCTCAATTTCTGCAGAGTGAAAACATCAGCAATTTTTCAGCATGAAGAGACAGAAAGCTTGACTAAAAATACATAAAAGCACATTTGGAATAAGAGGAAAAACAAGCTAAAAATATTACTTGGATGAGCATAACCTATTTAGGTGTTGTACAACCACTGCTAGATTATGTGGTCCCATATTTCCAGTGCTTTTACAAGGTCATGCATTAACCCTGATTTCTTTTCAAAATGTCTCATTCCAACTGTGTTCAGCAGAGCTGTTGTTTAGATGCACACATTTACCTTCGGCTCTTCAGTTCACTTCATCCCTTGATTGCAACCCTCCTCTCAAATGAGTGAATCATCTATGGTGATTGAAATTACCAATTCGGGAATACAGTAAAACTCCTCACAACATTTGAGTTAACTTCAGAGAAGTCATGTTGATTTTTCTTTCTTTTTTTATATCCCTTCCTTACATGGTAAGGAGAGCGTGGACTTAAAATGTGTGTGAGCCCTGAGAGACTGCGATCAGTTTCCAGTATTGGGGATCCATATTATGTGAATGGATGAATACAGTTATATGGATTTTTCTCCTATTTCTTCTCTCCACCATCTCTAATACCAACAGGCACCTATTTTACAAACATAGCTGATACATTGATGCAGAGGAAAATAACTATATTGTTCATGTTTGATTTTTTTTCAGTAAGAAATAAGCCCCATCACAGCTGGTATAATTTCTAATCTTTTGCTGCATTATAGTGAGCTACACAAACCTCCTGGGGTGCACAAGCCTTCAGAATGCTTTTAGGATATCTAGAAAAATGAAGAACAAAATAAGGTAACAATTCCGGTAATCCAGATCAGGAAGTCCTAGAAAGCTGAGTGAATTTCTATGAGGGAAAGGAATTCTTGAAGCTTTGAGACTGTCTTCCTGAGTTGGAGGAGCAGGAGCATCACAAGTCTTAAAAAGCACCTGGTCAGACACTCAGATGCAGAAAGATGCATGTTCTCCTGTCTGTCTCCAAGTAAAAAGGCTCCTATTGTGAACTAGTTCATGCTCAAGCAGCTGTTAAAAATCATCTAGTCCCTGGTAACCCTCTTAATGTTGCTGTCCCAAAAGACGGCAGAATCCCATGCTTCCTAGAAGTCCAGGCCTGAAAGCATGAAAACTTAAACTAGTTTTCAGAGGCAGATCATCAAATAGGAAATATTTGTTATCAAATAGTGGTTGTATAATAAAATAATGTCTATCTTAAAAAATATTATTTCCTTGCAAACTTGCAACAGCTACCCTCTTGTCAGCTGATGCATTCACTGGGTGAAGTCTTACAAGCAGTCTAGGAAGCAGGAGTGTTAATGAATCATCAAACACAGAGGCAAAACTCCATCATTCGATGTAAATCTACCAGTTTTCTCCTCATTAATTTATCTCTGTTTATAAGGATAAGACAGCATTTGTTTCGGAAAGGGAAAAAATGGGAACAAACCAGATTGTCTGTGTCAAAGAGAATGAGTGGATTCTAGATAGTGGAAGATAAGTGATCATTATCAATAAGAATAGTGAACTTTTATAGTTGATTAACCCCACATTGTTGTAGTCTGGCTCTAAACTGAGAGAAAATTAACACAAGCGTAAGAAGAGTGAAAGCTGCTTCTTTTTCCCAGGGCCTTGTTTTTTTGGTTTTGTTTTTGGGTTTGGGGTTTTTTTTGTGTGGCTTTTTTTTTTGGTGTGTGTGGTTTTGGTTTTGGTTTTTTGTTTGTTTTTGTTTGTTTGTTTTTGGGGTTTTTTGGTGGGTATGAAAATGCAGCATTTTCTTATCTAGGAAGGGCAAATTATGAAAGATGTCAAAAGCACGATAGATATATGCATTTCATCCCTTCTAGCACTTAATAGATCCTGTCTTACTGTGATAGGACCAATCATAGAGACACACTTTCAATCTCCATAAAGTGCCAAGAAACAAAGAGCTCAAGGCTTTTGCTGGGAGATTGCCAGCCACTCAGGGAAGGGATATTTTGCAGAATAGATGGAACAAGCCACCTTCATGATGGTGAGGTAACCTATTCAGAAAGCAAGAGAAACTTTGAGAACTTACAAAGGCTTGAAACAAGTGGTACTGTGCAGTTTGTTGGTTTGTTTGTTTTTCCAAAATGTTCAGCCAGAAACTGCTGTACAAGTTCCACCGAGCCTATTTTACTGAGCATTCCAAACCACAGCTCTCCAGCCTTCAGCTTGAGAGTACAGCAAATAGCCTCTTCATAAAAGGTAGGGTCCTTGTTCCATCTCAAGGGAATAAGTTTTCCCATTACAAAGTCAGAATGGATTCGATTTTGCATAAAATATGATCTGGAGAAAAAGCTCTTTCACAGAGTATAAACTATACCAATCCAAAGCACTTATGCTTCTTTCTGATAAATTAATTAAAAACCAAAACCAAATCAAAACAAAAACAAACACAACAAATAAACAAAAAAACCCGACCAAACAAGAAAACTCACAAACCCTAAATCAACAAAACCAACAAAATAAACAGCTTTAGGCATTTGCCTCTAGCAAACAAGTACTAGATGCCGAAGTGGCAATAACGATTAGCCATGCTGAATTTCAGAAAGTTAAGTGAAACCCTGACTCACAAAACCTGAGCTATTCTCTGAGAAGGTCAGTCCCAAGGGAATATCTATTAGTCTACTGTGAGTGTGAGTCTCTACACATTCAGGAGCGAAAAAGGGAAAAAGGCTGAATTAAGATATGAAGCAATAGAACTGGTGCACACTGACCCCTTAGAGGGGTCTGTTACAAACACAGTAATAACCAGGACATACATTCCCAGAGGCTTTTAAGACCATGGCATCAAATAAAGTACCTCTGACAGGTTTCTGGGTTGCCAGGTTTTTTTGCTAAAGATATGTGCTCAAAGTTTTATGCCTGAGTCTCCTGACACAAACAGAAAAAATGAAAGGAAGCAAATCCAACTGAAGCAAGAGACTGTTAAGAAATTTTCAGTGGAGATGTTATCTTCGTGATGAAATCCTGGCTTGCAGGAGTTGGACAGTAATGTTAAGTGGCAAACCATGATGGCTGAATCCACTTCTGATTGTCAGTTGCCAACAGATTTTTGGGTGACAAGAGGAATTCAATCTGACACTTTCAGAAGCATGACTGCCAATTTTGTGAGAAGTATGTTTGCCTCCTAATCCTCAGCTTTATCCACTGTCCTTCCCAGACAGGCCAGTTTCCACAAAAAGCTGGGAGGATCTCCTTCAGTTTCCCAGTGATATTCACCTGTAATCGCCAGCAGGTTTTTCTTGCTTGCTGGGTATATATCTACAAACATCAAACAGATGACACTTTTTTTTTTCCTTTCAGAAGTATTAGGAGTCTTGGAGTGGTTTGTAGAATATTCTC
Source organism: Lycocorax pyrrhopterus obiensis (assembly GCA_014706295.1). Lineage (NCBI taxonomy): Eukaryota > Metazoa > Chordata > Aves > Passeriformes > Paradisaeidae > Lycocorax > Lycocorax pyrrhopterus. The sequence goes on along the minus strand of JACSVZ010000007.1, from coordinate 19,112,345 downwards.
TTGCAACTATTAGGTAAAATTGGCAGAGCAGTTAAAGAGATTAATCTCGGTATTTTTAATCCCAAGGCTGAAGGGAGGTATTCCAAAGCACATGTAGAAAAATACAGTAATAAGCAGCAATATATAAACAGCTATATTTTGGATTTTGATTGTTAATAATACAGACTCCTGGTGTACACTTTTCCCCAAATCATGTATTGTCTTCAGGTCACTTATACTCTGTGGAAATCCTGAAAGTGGAAGATGGATGGGTCAAAATACACCCACAAATTTACATTTTGGAGCCTGCTTACCTGATACTCAGCTGCCACCGACTAAAGAAATTCTATAACATTTCGAGCCAAACCATTGACATAAGGGATTCTTACCACTGGCAAATTTCCTGATATCTCATTTTAATTGTGGCATCTGTTAAGGTTTTTCTTTTTAAAAAAATCAGAGCATTTCTGGATGTTATTGCATAGATATTTTCAAGATTCAGCTGGTATGAATACTTACTGGAAATGCCAATAACCTCCATGGAGGAGTAATGAAAACATAGGAATACATCTCTTCTAATTTTTAACTCAAAATATTATCTTCTTACGCATTCATAGATTGAAAATTATCAAATGGTCAATAAAAAAACCACCTTTTTTTTCTCATTACTCTAAAACCAAATTAAAACTCTTTCCCTTCTTCAGACTGTGTCATATGTAAATTTCATCTATATATTTTAGATGCTTAAATGTGTAGAATGACTGGCAGAAAGAAAAAAGCATATGAGATTGCCAAAAGCTATGATGCCTTGATATTTTAAAACAATTATGTCTGCAAAAAATAACACATAGGACCATGTGTAGGTCTATTCGTGGGCAAAAGCTGAAAACTGTCATGAGCCAAATTTTTTTGGTGAGGTTTTATGGGGATAGAGGGCTTGGAGGAAGATAAGAAAGAGGATGTGGTGGAGAAAGTCTGTTATTTGAAAAGATGAAAGTATACCTAGAATGTTTTAAAACATGACATCACTTTTTCCCAACTTGAACTTTAGGCAGCATATTGACATTAAATCAATTTGGTAATATGAAAGGACTGCACTTAAGAAAGGAACAGAAAAATCTGAACTGAGATTGAAGTCTCTCGAGGCCCCATCTTGCTTTATTCTCAATAACAACAATGTCAAAAAAAGACTATCAAGATCAAAATTCCAGAAGGGAGTAATTTTTTTTTCCTTTTAAAATTTCTATGTTTATGAAGGCATTGTCTGGGCTTCTGCCTTTAGAATATTAACTAAACTTTGTTTAGGAGGAAGGCACAGAGCGTGCCAGGAAACAGGAAGGAGTCTCTTTAGTCATGGAATTTATTCTGAGTTGTAGTGATGTGTGAACTTGAAGCAACTTATCAGCTATGGCCAAACTGAGAGAGAGGTGAAGTACTGCATTCTCAGCCTCCTAGCAAACGTCTGACAAGTAGAAATAGTTTATGAATAATGGCTAATACAGTATGCTCGGCTTTCTTATTTCATCTCCCTCCTTGTGTTATAAATCCACACTGGCATGAATATAATTTTTACTTGCTAAGCCTCCTGGGGAAGGAAATAAATAAAAATTAGCATTTGAGCAAAAGAATCGATTTGAGATCTGCATTAAATGTTTTGTATTCACTGTGTGATGGATGTACTGCCTCTTTCTTGCTGCTTAGAAGTTATTTAAAGGTCCAGCTGAAATGAGTTTCATAATGAAGGAATACATGAAAACAAATACTGCAAAGAGCCATTGTGCTGTCCCTCTGTCTGACTTACAGGAGTAAATGCAGTAAAGGGAAATATGAGCAGGAGGATGTTACTGAAACGTTGACAGGAGGAGTAATAAGTAAAGCAAATCTGTCAATAGGTTCTTCAGAAAACAATGACAGCTGGATAAGCAGCAGCACAAGCCCTTCACACTGCTTTTTGGGGTTTCTTTTCTTTTTTTTTCCCAGCTGGAGCTTTACATACTTGGAGGGTTTTGAGCATCTTGAAATGCTGATCATTCACGCCTTATAAAAGCAAGTCCAAATATGAGTGATGTTCAATGCATTAAAAACAAAGAAATGTCTGTTAGAAATTTTTTATATTTTTCCTAAAGTAGCTGCAGGTTTATTTTTTCCAGGGCACTTCTAACTTTTGCGGCTAAGGTCCAGTTCTGTAGGATCTTTATCTATGTTATTGGAGCTACTAACTGAGAGAGCTCAAAGAGGAGAAAGAAATTAAAATCACAAAACATCTAGGGGGAAAAACAATCTAATTGCAAATAAGACAAATTAATTCTTACTCATGTTTCCTATAGGAAAAATGTGAAATTCCCCAGAAAGTATCCAGGAAAATGCAAGTAGCCTAAAAAGCATTTTTCAAACCAATTACTCGGTCTCCTAATCAAAAAAATAATGGTAAAATACAAAGTGAAGAATTAAAATGTATGGAATAATTAAAGAAATGAATAATTTTAATCTTCCTTCCCCTTCATTAAGAGAAGCATGTGGATGGAAATAATGATGAAATGGTGACTAACTACCCTGAACTTCAGTAATAAAAGTAAAGTTTATTCAGAATAAAATTGTGTAAATTGATATTACGGATTAATGTACAGATCTGTTCCCACTCAAATGCCCTAAACCTACCTGAGCAAAAGATAGTGAATGGACCAGCACTAGAGAGAGATATCACTTCCATCAGTAGTGGTGGGAAAATAAGGAAGACTAACCAAGCAGGCAAGTAGAGGAGGCAAGGAGTTACTGTTGTCAGGAAGGCTGGAGGCAGTCCCAGTGGGGAGTTGCGTTCCAGGAGTGCATCCCCACCCTGCACACTGATGCTGCTGAGCGGCCCTGTCGTGCCACATGGTGGGGAAGGAGGCTTAGTCCTGGCTTGTGCTCTAGTCCATGGCAAAAGGAAGAACAGGAACTAAACCAAATACAGATTACTAAAATAAGTATGGATTTCTGAGAGCTGAAAGTGATCATGGAGCAGGAAGTGGAAGAGGAAAATCAGATATCATGTTCCACTACTATTTGTTTCATTTGGAAACATCTGGACTGAGAAGCCTCTTTTAAGGTTTTGTAATGTGCCTTTAAATAGGTGTTTCCAGTCTGCTTCCTTTTGTATGCTGGTGGTGTGATCATTCCCTTTCACCAAGCACTCAAGACAGAGGGCAAAAATCAAGATCCCATTATTCGGAGAGAGTCATTGTAATTCTTTCCAGCACATTAGGCACAAATATATTTGTAGACAATTCCATAATTGCAGAACATCACTGAGGATTTCACTAATTAATGTAAAACCAAAACTGTACTTTATTAATGCCATGCAAGCAGTAAAGTTTCTCTTTAATTGAACATGGGAAAAGACTTGTAAGTTTTGATTTATATCCATGATAAAATTTTTCAGTGTTTTACTGGTCCACATATGATCTATATGGATGTAAAAAAACGCCAAACAATACCAAATCAGAGAATGAAGTGCCTTTGTCATTCCTGTTGGAGAATTTCGTGCTAGAGGCAAATATTGACATAGGGATGGCCAGGGACCAAATATGATAAAACTGTTGTCCTGGTGAGTTTTCAGTATAATCCCCCACCCCCGACCCCCCTTCCCCCATCCCCATTCCATGAGAATCTTCATCTCCCATTTTAACTTCCGTATCCAAGACCATGTTTAGACATTGCCATGGTTTATCAGTATAACCTGCCTCAACAAATCTGTGCTAGGCAAAAACTATGAATCAACTTTTTCCTAGCACAGAACCTTGAAGGGCTGCACTAGGCATAGTATATTAGAATCAGTATTGTTTAGGTAAAAAATAATCTATTAGCTTGATACAAATCCTTGCAGGTTGTTTTCAAAATAAGGTACATAAAATCACAGTTAGTTTATGGATATCAACTTACAATTGCTATTACAAGTCATTAAATTAAAAAATCAAATGAAGTGCACTCTACCAGTGCAGAAGCCCTAGCAAACAGAAATGCATATTAAATGTGGAAAATTAAAGTTTTATTTTGAAAAAAGACACAGTGCTTAGTTGCTCTTGTGGTATCAGAGTAGTGATGCTGATAAGTGAGTTATGGTATTTGCCTCATCTTCCCATGCCATACACACTATGGGATATGATGCTTATGGAATTATGCATGACAGTTCTACAAGCTCCAAAAAGCATTTGTTTCTCCTTCATGTGATTCCATCAAAGGAATTAATAATGATTTATCACTTATTGTAAGGATTTATGCCTTCAATAAAACTGAAAAGAGACAACTTGAATATGGATCATACATATTCCTCATCTATAACTTTGACACTATTTCCATTGCATTTCATTCTGTCGAGTTTGACATTTTTTTTAATCCAGTACTTTCCCTCCTGCTGGTTTCATTTGGCTGATGTTAATGTATCTTTTGTCTGAGTAGTGTATACCTGTACAGAAATGATAACTTTGGTTATTTTTCTTTCATTATTTCATGGATGTGAAAAACTGGGGATTGGTAAATACTTCAATGAAGCTGATCAGACATCACAAGGTCCTCTCCTTTCCTCTAGCACCTTGACCGGAGGTGTGACTTCTGTATTTCTTTGTCACTTTTAATATTTTTCTTTCAAAGTTTCCAAGCCTAAAATTTATCATGGTATACAATATATTCAGATCAGTTCTTTGATATTACATTAGTTTTGCAACTAAAAGTAAAGCAGATTCCAACTCTTTTGCAGAAAAAGATGGCAATGAAGGTGGATATGCAGCAACTGTTAATCCTTTTGGAGTTCAAATAAAGATAGAATCCTAAACCAAAGACTTTAAGTAGGTTAAAATATGCAGTTTTCTTTAGTGGGAAGCTTTCGACTGCCAGCAAACCTGTCTTAGTGCATTTGAGGTATTCTGATTTATGGTAAGAGCTGTGAAGCCACAGGCTCTACAGACAGAACACGTATTTAAAGGTTAAGTCAGGTCTGCCCTCACTATGTTGCACTACTCTTATGACTGCAGCATGGTTTTTGAATGATTCTTATCCTTGCAGCACTTGCTGAACTGTGCCACAAAATCTTGTACAGACTTATCCTGGAAATGGAGTTGTAGCTAAACTACATTACAGCTGTATCTTTGGCTGTACTTCTATAATATTTCCCTTCAGTTCTCATCTAGGTCGTGGTATTCATCTTCTGCCTTTGAATTTATGCTTTAATTTTAAGGCCCATGCAATGGGAACAACATTAATTATATGTTTATATGCAAGAAATTAAATTAGATCTTGTGATGTGGTCGTATATCCAAGACTACATTTTAGAAATATATAAAAAAAAAATTGAAAATAGTAGTAATCACAATAAAATAACCAGACTGATTAGAATGTAATTCTCCTCTATGGCTGCATGTTCAGCATTTTGTAAATTAATTTTGGCATTTCCTGAAGAAATAACAAATGCCACATATATACCATGATATGTGCATTTGAATGCTACAGACTGAAGTGAGAAAAATTGTATCCAAAAATTTAACCAAAGAAACATGATTCACAGAAGCGCTCATAGGTCAGTAAAGACAGAAACAACAGGCAAGGAGATTTCAGAGAATAAATTTGTGATCCTTAAATTTTTAGCACTTCTGTATGGTATTTGAAAATCTGTCTGTCTTATACCTGTCACATGGTGCTTGGAAATCAAGAAGAACAGTCTGCGCTTACAAAGTACATCTTTCTCAGACGTCTTTAAATGCTCTACAGACATGAAAGCACTGAATCTCTAAGGTGCTGTCTGAGGCTGAGAAACATTGTTATTTCAATGATTCCACTTATTTTATGATTGTACAGTTTTCACAGAAAACCTGTAACACATTAACACTGGAATCTAATGATGTAAACTGTTAGTCCTAAATTCTCTTCAATAAAATGTAAGTCCTGTATTATTAGTATCAATAATATTGCATCTGTCTTTACTATACTTTTAATCATAATTTATGTAATGAAGAATGTGAAGCAAATTTATGCATGAATATTAACTCTCTTTTGGAAAGAGAGATTTCCTAGTCACTGCTCTGCATTGATTTTTACTTGTTCCTACAGTTGCATGTTTCCGTAGGGCTTCAATTTTATTTAATTTTCTTTTTTGTTTACTGTTAATGAATATCAAGAAGGCTTTTTAGATACAGATTCTGCCAAATGACATCTGCTTTTAAAGACAGTAGTAGAAAGCTTAGAGTGGTATTGAGAAAAAAAGCCCTTGAGTTTGATTACTGTATTAGAAAATCAATATGGTTATCTAGTCTTTTATGTCTAAGACGGAAAACAGAATCACTTTCAACCATTAAAATAGTTTCAGTGGAAGAATACGAAATAGCACCTGCTTATCATAGGACTTTTCTTCTTACTTTTCATTTCTTTTTGTTTGTGTTTTATACACTTAAAATATTTTGCTTTTCTTATTCAGTTGAATCCTACCTGCATAGCTGCCAGTAAGCAATGCATCTCCTAAAGGAGATAGTTATGTTTCAGAATTTTTTTTTTTCAGGACTGGGTCCTATTTTGAAAAGAGTGAGATCTGCCATAAAATGTGGTTCAGCTCCCTGACCCCAACCAATACCATAAGCTTCCATGGAGAGCAATCAAATAGTCTCCTCTATTTCCTAAAACTGCACACCTTATGTTACCAGTTTGTTATCTTATCTGAAAATAATGAGTCTATTCCCCATTCTGCTGAAGGAAAGAGAAGTGTAAAAGACTTCAAGTGGCCTCAATGCATACTATGAGAGAAAAAAGTCCTGATACTTGGTGAATGCAACACGTGCCTGCTAATGACAGCTGAATTTAAATACTCTCTCCCTGTTTGAATACCAGCCTTAACTCCCTTACTCAGCTTGAAATCAATTAAATTAATTAACTTCAGAACATTAATTCCTAATTTACTGCAGCCTTCCTGTGATATGAGTGAAGCCTGGGTTCCTCCTCAGTGGATAATATCTTTGTGTTAACAGTCTTGGGCTTCTGGGACACCTTGTGCCCTGCCTGATTTACTGCGCTTTTGGGTTTGTTGATGTTTCATTCATTTTCACTTTCAAGCTCAAATGCTCCAAGGTCCGGATCCTGCAATGCCTACACCCTTGGCTCTTAGGGAGTTTAAAGGACTGGTAGCTCAAGAAAGATTTGAAAATCTTTGGAACATGCAGATGATGCAGAGCTGTGCTGCAGCAGGCAATACACCTTGGCATGGCAGCTGATGCCTGCGCTTCTCCATCCATCTACACAGGTGGATAACAAGTGCAAAGTCTTGTCAGGGCAGCATGACCTTTCCCGGCTATTAAGTCCAAGTAGCAATATATGCAGTAGCGGGTAAAAATATGGACTCTGAGAACCTTTGTAATAAAAAAGTCATGTTGCATAAACACAAATGGGCATCTCGGGACTATTTACTATCAGATTTTACTCTTTTCAGAGCTGTTTGGTTTCCTTCCTGGTATTAGCCACCAAGTTTTTTTTCTTTGTTTGACTCCTGAGGCAGATACTGACAGTGGAATACATACCATGTTAAAGAAAAAAGAAGTCATTGAGAGAACTGGTGAATCCATTTTTTTGTGTCTAATTTTTGCGTTGTCCTAGAACACCGTTTGTGCACAAATTAAAAATAGAGGAACACAAATTTGGGTATTACTGTAATAAAATTCCAGATCATTCTACAAAGCCTGCATGTTGGTTTCTCTGCTGTAGGCAGATAGATGTACACAGGACATCTGTCAAAATGGTGTTACAGTGCTTAAAGTGTCAATGTTCTTGTAGTCTTTGGAAGCAGAGTTATATTTTACAACAATCTTACGAGGAAAGTGAGTGTTATCATTACTTTTGATGTTTTAATCTCAGAGAGATAAAATAGCAGTTTCCAAACTTGAGTTTTTTTTAAAATAATGTCTTGAATTTGTTCTGTAGCTATTACATTAACAGCCTAAGGACTAGAGGCTGGAATAGCCTCTGTTTCTCTTCCTTTCATGTCTGTTGCAGAGGTTTAGTCAGCATTGTTTGTGCCAGTGTGCTAGGACTGCTTAGTGAGGGCTGTTGAAGCATCATCAGAGGGTGTCTTTCTCAAAATACACTTATGTGGATCATTTTTAATTTGGTAGGTCAACACATGTTTACAGCAGCTATTGTCTTTTGTATGTAGAGGATCAGACAGGTATATAAACATCCATTCCTGTTTTACTGGTGGGAGATTTCAACAGGCTCAGACCCTTGGCTTTAGCCAAAATGTTCTTTGATATGAAAAATTGCACTGATTGGCTTTAAGCTTCTTCAAGCAGTCCCATTCTGAAGGTTTACTGGTTCCCACCTAGACTTGGTTCAGTTTCCATCTGAATCCCAGGTTCCCTACGATTTCCATAGCACAGCCAAAGTTTTTATCGTTCCAAGGGACTTTAGGATCATCAGTATGCAGGGTCTTCTTTTTGTCTGACAACCGTCTGAAATGCATCTTGAAGGAGATGCCATCACACCCACTATTGTGATCCTGTGACATCTATTGATTCCCTGTTGCCAGTTAAAGGTGCCTTGAATTGTCTCTGAGTGCTACAACTCTGCAACCCTGCATTCTGCAACAAAGGCTCTCACCTTCATGTTATAAACCAGGTAGGGATTACAGACACTGAATAAAAATGTAAGCAAATTGTTAACAAAGTGGGCAAAACTTTTTTGTAAAAACATTTGTAAACCCAGAGAAGAAATTCCAATATTATGTCCTTGTATTTGCAAAACATCATAATTAAGATAAGAAGTGTAATTTTGGCTAATTTCTATAAAATATTTTAATTGTTTGGGTTCTCTCTCCACTTTATATTCAAACATTGCTCTGTGATGTAGTTGAAGGCATATTAATTTTTTTAGAGACGTTAATTATTATCCAAATCCACAACCGTTATTCGCTTGAGCAATTATTTACATGAAAATTATTTGGTAAAGACAGAAAAAGATACTTGTTTTCATTTATTTTAAGGAGATATTTGATGGGAAAAAAATTGTAGTCATAAGTCCAAATGTGCAACTAGATGAGTAATGTCTCCATTAAAATATTTGGTAGTTTGAATGCAGATGTTTAGAAAAGCCATGTGACACTTTATGCAAATTCACGTATGTTGTTCTGGAAATTCTTCAGAATAGTCACATTTTAAAGGGTCTTTATGGCAAAAAGTTCATTTCAAATAATTGCTGTATTTTTTGTACATGCCTAACCTAGCATGAGGTCAGGACACAGATATATTTTATATATCTGTGAAATATAAGTGACACTAGGGCACAGTACTAGCAGGCTGTTTAGTATTTATTAGTGCCTATTTACTATTTATTGGTGCCTTCTCTGTTTAGCTTTGCTCTGTGTGAAATGGTGCTCTTCAAGGTAGTATCTTCGTATGGCTGAGAGGACAAAGCATTCTGAGCAGGCAGTATGAACAGGACTACTGCAAGTTTTTTACTTTGTTATTAATTTGCTTGCATTGTATTCAATATTATTGGAAATTTTCCCCCAGCTAACACCATGAGCCTTCACACCGCACCCAGTGGCAAGCAGCACTCACCCTGAGGCCCATGCTGTTACAAAACATGTTAATGCACAGTGGCAGTGCCCTTATATCACTGCACCTACAGGGCTAAGAGAGTGAAATAAGACTAACAATAACTTAAAGCCACAGCAGACCCAGGGATTACTTCTGTCATGGACAGGTACAGCCTGTGCCACTTGGACTTTGGGAAATAATACCTGGCCCTGTTTTATTTGTCACTGTAGATATATTCTCACCTTTACACTACTAATCCCATACTTACAGGCTTGTGGTTACTTGTGGACTAAAGTCTTGCTGCTTTACATAATGGAGAAATAGGAAACAGACTCTTGAAATGAGTATACAGCTACTATCTCAGGGACAAAGTATGCATGCTCCATCTGTTTTGTAATATGGTCGTTAAAGAAATCTCTTGCTCACTTATGAAAAATATAGAAAAGTAATCTATTAGGGGAAAGAAATATATACAGTCAATTTTACATTTGAGCCAAATAGTGTACTTCCAGGTAACTTGAGGTACATGTTGCATGGAATCATTATAAAAAAATTGTAATTGATTTTTAAAGTTTTATTTTCTATGTATTTATTTTTATTACATTATTTATGTCCAAATATTCTACTGAAGGTAAGTGCTGTTTTCCAAGCAGACATGTAGACTGAAGAAATAATTCAGTCTCCTTCTCATTTGGGGTTTCATTACACCTAGGGGGTGACCTAGTTCAACCCGACTTAATTTTTAATACCTCATGAAAACACTGCCCAGGGTGTATGACTGAATGCACAGTGAACAGAAGAGCTGAGCCACCATTTGTGATTAAAACTATATTTAATGAAAACAAACAAGTACAGATGAACCTGATCAGAGAAAGAAGAATTAATAGATCAGTCTTTAGTCAGTCTCTGAAGTGAGAGAATGCTTGCAGCTGCTTATCATGTCTCTGAGCTTGACTTTCTGACCAATTTACTTCTGCCTTTAATTGCAGCACAATGTAATATTCCAAAATCCTTATTTGTTCCCTTATCCTGAAAACAGTGCTACTGATTTCCATGAGTTTGTACCTATGGCAGGGAATCATGTATCAGAACTGTTGGAACTGTTATGGTACATATATCAGAAACTATTACATTGCATAATTTTTGAGATAGCCTTCCTGTTATTCACTTGTCAGAAATTTTACTTTAACTCTCTTGTCTTTCCTTTTCATATAAATATTTTTAATGTAATGTCTTAAATTTACCACCACTGTCAGAGTTGGACTTTGACAATCCTTATGGGTTCCATCCAGCTCAGGACCTTCTATAATTCTATAATAACATTATGTGTTGCTACACGTTTATGGTCCAGAATAGGTAACTACGATTTGGTCCACAATGACATTATGCTGCAGGTAGTGGTTTTGTTGGAAGGGGATTAAGAGAGGCTTTGGAGAGAAGATTGCATGGAAATCCAGGTTTGGTTTGCACAGGTATTTAATGTCCCAGCGCATGTCCCCTGCAATGATCTAAGTGCAGGCAATGACCTCTTATTGCACTACCCCACCACCCACCCTTCCCCCCCACAAAAAGACCCCAACCTTACTTCTCAAAAATAAATTGGAAAGATGAATAAATTACTATCAATACTCTTAAACCATGCTGGCTTTACATGGTTTATCAAGGTCTTCCCGATCAACAACTTCCTTTCACTTTATTGGGAGAAAGAAGGTGAAAGAAGAGCAAATGAGCAAAAGGGCTCCACACCAGCCTGAGGCTGAAGTAAACATATTTTAAAACTATGCCCGACCACTGTGACAAGAGCAATGTGCTGTAAAGGGGTTGGCAGCATCCAGCTGGAGGAATTAAATCTTGCTTGTCTGGCAAACACTTAATAACTTTTTGCAGTGATGATGGAAACGATTAATCCAGATCTGCCTGTAGGATGTCTGTTACCAAGAAAGGCATCTTTAGGAAGTGTCTTTTTTGTCTCCAAACCAGTTGATTATGTCTTGAATGCAATGAAATAGAACTTCAAAGTACAGCGAAATAAAAGTTCTCCAGTTTTGGCATAGAATTGATGTTTGTCAACTCTGAGATACTGCACAGTCCTAAAACTGAGAATCTTTCACTGAACAGAATACTCAGGGATCAGAATTTACATCACTGTAATTTAAGCACTGTCTTAATTATATTAGAAAATGAAATTATTTCTACACCCCTTACTATTGAGTGATTTCTCTTCGTGTATGAATCTTAGGTAATTCTAACAAAAATGCTCACTCACATATTATGAACCCAGAAGGTGAAAAATAGTTCCTCCACCTTGTGTGTATAAGACCTTTCATTTTAGAGCAGGTGACTTTCTCTTACACCATCATTGCTAAAGTCATATTCTAAACATTGAGGGGACAAAAAAGTGTTAAAAACCCCCAAAATATCTGTAAAGTATTTCTGATACTTTTATCACAATGCTACTCTCCTGCAGGTACTTAACTTTAAAATGGGTGCCTTTAATTTTCTTTCTATTAGAGCTGTGGGCGTTTGGGAAAGCAAGCTGGGTAGGTTGGTTATCTTTTTTATATAAATAAATTCCTTAATTAATTTAATGAAGCTCATAAGATGTAGCAGCAACTTAATTAGAAGCAATGGAGGAAAAAAAATATTTAAAATGAGGTCAATGTGAAAATCAATCAGGAGAAAGACACTACAGAAATAGAAACAAACATCCCTACAATAATCCAAATTTTAGGCTGAGTGTAGCTAGTGCCGATTAGAACATGCAAATGGTGAGATCACGTTTACACTTTCTGTGAGCTTGAAGGTTGAATCCCTCGATGGTGATGTGGACCAACTACACAACCAAAAGCAGTGTTTGTGCTGAGCTTTGGGATACATATTTAAACAAATATAAATATGGATTTTTCTTTCTTGATGCATTCCTTGCAAGGGAAATTATTGTGACAAGGATTTATTATAGACTTTATTTAGTAGAGACAGTATCACTGTAAGGTGTACTGAAATTCAGGTTTAGATCCTCAGGGCAGAAAGGAGAGCTCAGTTTTCCATACTGATGCAAAACCCCTTAGCAAACATTTTGAGGCGCTTCTTTTCAGAGGTATTATTTGGTTGGGTAGGAAAGCGGAACTTTGGACTCCAGAGTTTCATTGGTAGATCTACCAGTGGGAGGCCAACTTATTTTCTGTGAGTCTTAGCACGTGAAATTTAATTGCCTGTTTTTAAAAAGTGCTTTGGGAACTGAAGTTCTCATGCTTGGTTGATTATTTCTGGTTCTGCAGCGCAATCTGCAGCCTGTACACTTGTGTCAGCATAACTGTTTGTGGGACTGTGTGGAAAAGCAGATTCACAAAATGATCCAGGTTTAAAAGAAGCCTCCGGAAGGGTTTGTTTATTTAATTCTGATCATTATTTGAATCACCCGGTTTATGTAAAGGTTCTTAAAACTGTTATCTTGAAACAGCTGAAGAGGCAATAAAGTGATACTGGGATAGGATTGAACAGTTGGGGGTGAGATCATTGGGAATTTGTAAATCTGACTTTGCTACCAGAAATGTTTTGAATAAATATACAGAAGCATTTTTCATAGCTCCTGGAAGGGATTTCACTATTTTCCACTCATGTTCCATCAGGTGACAGGCTGCCAGTTGTAATATTAAATTTTGTGTATTGTTACTGAATGCATCACTTTCAGGGAAAGAAAAAAAACCAAAACCAACAAAACAAAACAAGCAGATACAAACTTATAATATTTCATTTTCCCTACCTTCATATACCTTTTGAGCTGTTTGATGCCATTTTTTAAAATCAAAGACTTGATTTGATTAGAACTTTCAGTATCTCTGAAATGCAAACAGTTCTAAAAGTTTTGGGTCTTAAAAATGAGTAAATGAACTGATAAGTAAATTGTTACCCTTGAATGTGTATTTTTGTAGCAGTGTTTTTCTCCCAGACAGACCCATGGGAAAGTAGAACTGCCAAATTATTATATTGCACCAGAATATCATCAGTCAAAAATAAAATTACAAAAAAGTGCAATTTCAGAAGTCATGGAAATACCTTAAACTTTGCTGTGAGATTTGTGCTCTTCTCTTCTCTTCTCTTCTCTTCTCTTCTCTTCTCTTCTCTTCTCTTCTCTTCTCTTCTCTTCTCTTCTCTTCTCTTCTCTTCTCTTCTCTTCTCTTCTCTTCTCTTCTCTTCTCTTCTCTTCTCTTCTCTTCTCTTCTCTTCTCTCCTCTCCTCTCCTCTCCTCTCCTCTCCTCTCCTCTCCTCTCCTCTCCTCTCCTCTCCTCTCCTCTCCTCTCCTCTCCTCTCCTCTCCTCTCTGATTCTGGAAAGTACTAAGGCTGAGACAAAAGAGGGATTGTCAGAGAACATTGTTGGGTAGAGCTTTGTGTCCTCTAGGGCAAGGGAGTGGAAAAAGAGAATAAAGAAAGGAAACGCAACCTAGATGTGGAATGAAGGAACAGCAGGCACATTGCTGAAGCTGGCAGAGGACAACCAATAAAAATGTCATCCTTTGGCACCAGCGCCCCAAACGGGTTTTTTTAATTGCTCTGGAGGACCAAATTGCTGAACCATGATACAGTATTTGTTCAATTAAAACTAATAATAATATGCATCTGTGATGATATAAAAGCTCACTGAGGTCTGATGACATCAGTGCCAGAAGAAACATATGGATATTAATGGTAGAGGTTTTGTTTTCCCAAGTTAGTGTTTTACATGGCCACCAAGAGATTCTTAAGCATCTTTCCCACTAGGCAGCATGGAAGACACTCCTGATAATACTCATGGCAGAAATTAGTTCAGCAGGCAAAATAATTCAAGTAAGTAGGGTTGGGTTTTTTTTGTTTCTATCTCTTTTTTTGTACTGCTAACTTGAATTTCAGGTTTTAATTAGAGCAAGAGTTCAATCAGAATTCATCTGAAACTGCTGTGCTGCAAAGCAGAAACCAAAAAATTGTGTAGCTTTCACTTGGACTGATAAATTGTGTTTATTGCCATACAATATCTGTATATTTCTAGTGTGTTTTTTCAGACCAAGACCAGGGTTGAGATTGGGCTTGTGCCTGAATTTACTCCCAGTTTGCACAGCCAATGCACTAATCCTGTCTTGCTGTCCTAACTTCTGTAGTGCTTGGGTCAGTGAAAGGCTGGGATGTGGGTGCAGGCATAATAATCCTGGTCTCTGCAGGAGTGAAGTGGTACTGTGTTGGTGCATCCTTATTGACACTTTTTGCAGGTATGTGTGATTTTCCATTCTGCTCCAGAAGAAAGACACATACGAATATGTTGCCCTGGCTGGCAGATTTTGATATCAAAGCACTTTTTCTCCTCTGTTTCCCTTTGGAATCAAGAATTTTAACCTAATCATCTGTGATTTGAGTTGATCTGGCTGACTGTTCTGGAACAGAAAGGAGGACAAGGCTCCCACAGGGAGACCAGCTTAGTGCCCTTCACCTCTCCTTCAAGAAACTATTTGTGCCCTAATCCCAACAAAGTAAGGCCAGGACTACAGGATCAGAGTGCACGTATCAGACCCAAATTATGCATGTCAGCAAGACCTCTGTTTCAGATGCTGCATGTTACAGAGAGATACATAACTATCTGTTCTTCGAAGTCCAACTTTCTCACAGTTATCTGTCGTTTCACGTGATAGAATCTCAGACATTGATGTAAAAGAAACCAAAAACAGGCTCTGGCTATGTTTAAGGGTTCACATGCATGGAATAGTTTTTAATCTAACCCCTAACCCCTGTAATATATAACTAATGCAGTATTACCGTAGTTAAAAATGCAAATGAATTCAGTTTAAAAATAATCCTAACAGGGAATTATGCTGGTATAGTGATACCAATCTAATTATAATGGTATATTTCCCCATATAAGTCCTAACTATTTTTTATTTTTAAAGTTTACATAAGAAGCAAGTTCTGGAATAGACTTAAAACCAACACCTTCACATTATGCCTTTCCACGAGTTTCATACCACATACACAAATGCCCAGTTCCCAGATTACTTCATTTTATGTTCAAATTGCCTCTAAATGTGAAGAATGAAAGTCGAATTTCAGTTCTGTATGTAGCATGGCTTCTTTGTCAGAGCTATCACTAGTAAAACCTGACAGTAATGTGCTTATTTCTTCAAAGGTTTGGAGCACAATCATCTCACCTTAAAATCAATACAAATTTTAACATTGAATTGTAGTGAGGAAAACTCTCTTAAACCTCTAAATTCTAAGGTCTTTCATCTGCTTCTAATAGTGTTCATGATATCATCCAACTAATGAATTCTTTCTTGAGAAAGGTGAATCCTTAAGGTCTAAAGTGTGTCTTGATAGCTATAGCAGTTCAAAAAATTCAGGTTTTTTGGAAGTTAACATGTTTGTGTTGTGAAGTAATCAGCTCTGTAATTTAAAATTTCTGTATATTCCTATATTTTTTCATGTTAAATCACAAAAAATAATGCCAGAAATGGGGGTGTGGGGATGGATGTGGACTGACAGATAAAACTGACCATGAATTGTTTAAGTTAAAAAAAAAAAAAAAAAAAAAAGAGAGATAACTTTTAATCACATACTGATTGCAGTTCAGTCGAATCAGAATTCAAGGGGTTTTTGTTTTTTGGTTTTTTGGGGTGGGGGGTGAGGTTTTTTGGGGTCTTTTTTTTGTGAGACTTGGAAAATAAGAAAAGGCTCATAATGGATCCCACATTGCTTTATATTTTTTTACAGCCAGCAAAGTGATGCTATCAACATAATATCTTTGGACTTTAAATCTACTCAACCACTATATAAAGGGATTTGACATGTGCATAGTCTGCTGCTAAGATTTATGATGAACATTTATTAAAGTATTAAGGAGCAATGAAGCTGTTCAGGGTTGTGCTACTATATATTTTGCTGCATATTTACCAAAAAGGAATGCATAAACATAGTAAAGATTTCAGCAACTAAAATTAAAAATACTTTTTTTTTCCCTAATGCTTGCTTTGCTTTGGAAATTCTTACATGACCAGATTGGGGGTAGGTGGCAGAGGAGGGAGGGGGAAGAGGCCCATTCTACTATGCTAGAACTTAAATTGAATTTAGGTGGATTAAAATATTTGCTTTGATATGGATACCTTCAGTATTCAAGGCATTTAATGTCTTAAAATAATATATGAATTAAATATTCTGAGGTATGCCCACAAAAAGATTTAGGCTCCTAAACCTGAGATATTGGTCAGTTCCCAGTTTAGCTGCTTTGTGGCCCTGGCAAATGCCTATATTCCAATATTTCAACAGCATCTCCTTTTCCTCTTAGTAAAGTTCCTTGAGCACGAAAAAATCTGCTTCTGAATGCTCCCAAGAGTAACTCAGTCTGCACCATGCTAACCATCTAAGGATGAATTCCTGCTTACACATTTTCTTGGGTAGGAAAAGAATTCTTCTGCCTTATGTGGGGATCTCCCACTCTGTCTTCAGCTGTGACTGCTCGTGGGTGCCTAGGAGAGCCTCTACACATTAGAGAAGTGGGCATTACCACCTACTTTCCTGCAACACTCACCAGTTCTTCAGCAATTTGAGGTTCAGAGACTTCCTGAATTTAATTTTGTCTGTATTAAATAGCTCTTGATGTGCATGTTTTTCTTCCAGAATTTTTAAAAAAGCCTTTGAAGAGTTTCAGCACTCAAAACATTACTGTTAAACTATTGCACAGATTAACAAGCTGTTGCATTAAGGAGTATTTCCATTCATTCATTTTGAACCTTCTGTGATGGTCTTTTTTTCTTTTTTTTCTTTAGGAGATGACTCCTATTTATTTTTTCCATGCCATCTCCACTTTTACAGACCTTCATCATGTTCCCTGCTCATCCTTCCCTTCCAGGCTGAAAGCCATAAATCATCTATTTTTTCATCATACGAAAGCCATACCATATCTTTGAACATCACTTGCAGACCTCTCTGCATCTTTTCCATTTTAGCATATTTTTTTGAAATAGATAGGCTAGAGCTGAATAGGTATTCAAGATTCAGATGCACCATGGATTTAACTATGGCATGCCAAGGCTTCCTCTTTTGATTTCTGTTCCTTTTGAAATAGTTCCTGGTCTTCTATTTGCTTTCTCAATAATTATTCGTAGCTTTATACTTTCTGGAATTCATTATTATAAATCCATACCACAATCATGAATAGTAATAATTTGTTTAGATCCCACTTATACACAAGTAAACTAAGAATATAGTTATCTCTATATGCATTGCTTAATATTTATTAACATTCAATTTTCCTTGTCCTTTTATTATGAAGTTACTCAGTATTATGAAGTCCTACTTTGCACAGACTGTCGTATTTCTTTCCTTTAGTAATTTATTTGTTACCATAACTTGGCCACCTCCCTCATTTCATCTCCTTTTCTGATTAATTTGTGATTATGTGAAACAACACAGATACCAATGTAGAGCCACATGAGATGTTCCTCTGCTTTAAAAGCTGACTACTCTCACCACATTTCCTATATGTTACAGAATTTTTAGCCATGTGAAACGTTTCTTTTTATTCTGACAGCCTAATTTCTTTAAGAGGCTTTGATGAAAGACTTTGCAAAATGTTATTTGAAAATCAAAGCAGACTACACCGGCTAAATGTCTCTTGCCAGTGCGCTTATCAACTTGTTCAATGAATTTCACTGGATTTTTGTGACATGATTCATGCTCATTCTTCACCAATATATAATTTTTAATCCACGTGGCTTCTCAATTTCATTTTTAGAAAGCATTCTATCAATTTACATGGTAAAGATATCAGATTTATGCATCTGCAGATAAGTTAAGGAGCCTAGGAGGCCAGGGAAGGACAGAGCTTAAAAGCATGTTGTCATGATGCTAAAGCCCTTTGTGAAATTAAGCCATATTTGCAGGAAATAAAATTCGTACAGAGTATACAGATATTTTTAACCTGAAACAAAGTTTTGATTCTGATCTCTCAGGATAATTAATGATTCAGACTTTTCATACTAGGGCCCTAACTGGTTATTAATATTCTAACTGCCTAAATTTGCTTTCTCTTTAATTCCCTTTATGAAAGTTATGTATTATCTTGTCTTCTTGGCTGCTAAGCAACCATAATAATGCCTCTCACAGTCAGCCTAACAGATAGCCCTGACTGCTGTTTGCTTTGTCTACTGGTGGTAATAGTACATGAATATAAATAGGAGATGGTAGGAATAGCAGTAACAGAACAAATGTCACTGGAACTTATGAGAAATCTAAAGTTTATACCTTAGGCTGTGTAAGTAGTTGAGAGAGTTTCATGATAGGGTCTGAAACTGAAGAAAGAGAAGCAATCACTGTTGTGAGAGTGAGCTGGCAACTCATTAATTGTAAATTAATTTCTGTATTTAACAGCTTATGAACAGTGTTAATCATATTAGTGTCTGAGTTCTTATAATCAGCAGTGGATTTATTCTCAGATCATCTGAGTTACATTAGAAGCATTATTTCCTTTGATTTACTGAGGCACAAAAAGACATGTAGATCTTGCTTAATTTAGCACCTATGTAAACCTCTATGAGTGAAGAATTAAGACCTTAAAATCCATCCCCACCAAAAATATAGTGTTTAAAATACTAAATACTAGTATTTTGCATAAAGGTGTTTCTTTGGGTGGGACCAAATGGTAAGGATTTTGTTTTTCATTGATTTTAGACAATTAAACTTCAATCTTATGACTCTGATTTTGTAGTATCTATCTAAAACACTAATCGCATTTTTTTTGTTATTAATAACTTCCTTATTTTTATGGACAAGGCTTTGATGGATTTTCTTCAATGTGAGGCAAAGTTGACAAAGCTTCAGCATTACCTTTTGCTTTTTTAAAAGTAAAAACTCCATACATACACATAAATTCCAGCAAATTTCATTCTTGTAGAAATTATTAAGATCTCAAAGCTGGGAACTACGTTCTTTACAGTGTCTCTTCAAAAGGGAGACTGAGTGTGTGCACACTGAAATTGTGCCAGGTAGTCTGCAATCCATGCCAGAAGATCAACACCAAAGAGCAAGAGTTGTACTCAAGTGTGCAATGCTTGCTCAGCTGCTGACACCACTATCAGGACTGCCATGATAGTTCTCGTTACCTTACCTATTTCTAACCACTGAAATGAATCCACTGGTTTATAAACAACTAAGCCCTATTAGATGGTAACAAAGTTAGTCTAATAATATGGTACTTAGCACGTTATCGTAACAGTTTTCCTCTTCTGAGTGTTTTGCTAACTTTACCAGAAGAAGCAAAATTCGAAACAATTACCTCAGGGTCAAATGTTCTTTTCACTGAAAATACATTCTCAAAAAGAAAGTCAAAGAGCACTAAAATCAATTAAGAAAGCACAAGTTGCTAATGGAACAAAGGTAAGATTTCTTTCTACAGAATATAAACTAAACCTGGCAAAAAAGATTAAAAGCAAGTGCTTAAAGGTGAAAACATGCTACTGAAATACCCTGCATGTTACTTGTGGTTCATTTGCTACCTTATCATCTGATTTTAAACAATAGTTTGTCAAAAGACAGTTTTCTACCTGTCTTTTTACAAAAAGATCTTACAATTTTCCCATTTGCAATAGGAACACAGTATGTCTGTCTCTATACTTACAGTGATACAAGGATTTGTTTTTTGAATAAGTCATGTTAAAATTTGGTATCAGTGCTCCAAACAAGAATAACAGGGTAGGAAAAAGCTTCATGTTTCAAAAGGTTGTTTCTGACTAATACTGCTGATATTGATCTTAAAAATGTGACATTCTTCTCCTATACAATAATTTTATTATAATAAGTACACCAAAACATTTTAAAAATTACAGTGTAGGTGTATGCTTTTAAAATTTTGGACTTCGAACTACAGATGCAATATCAATTTCAGTAAAACTCCTTGGAAGCTCAGTTTGTTATATTTTTCACTTGTCTTAACATCTGACATAACATCCGTTTTACATGTTTTAGAAAGTGGAAATTTCTAGACATAGATTATTGGAGAACAATTTGAAAGTAATCAATCATCTTTGAAAGTAATTAGGAAGTCCATGCAACGTGACAAACTCCCTAGTACACAACTCGATAGAAGTATATCACATCTTTCTAACAGGTACCGCTAATATTCAACAGAGTTGTTAAGGAAGTCCGCTAGACAGAATAAAGAGGAACTGTTGGGAATACATAAGGAGGGAAATTTGGAACATTTTTCGTACAAAATGTTGTTTTCAGCAATGAAAGCTGGCATAGTCAAAAACTTCATTGATACTTACAGGAAATTGAATATATGTACGTGAATGATCTTTAATAAGACAGATGATTATAATTCTCATAAAAATAATGGTCCACTCTTTACATAAATGACATTGGAAAAATAAATCAATAATTGAAAAAATCACCTTACAGAGAAAGTGCTAGGGAGAACAATGAAGAAATAAAGCTCATTATCTGCAAGGTGCTGGACTGGTCTATGGCAAAATTAAATACAGTAAAGTCAACAGAATCTGAGGTGCTGAGAAGCTGGAGAGATAAAATCTGTCTTCATCTGACAGCAATTAAGAGTATCCAGTATATCCTGGATGCTGTGTAGCCTTACTATGCAGATCAAGTCCTCTTATTCCAATTACATATTAAAAATATAAGATACTAGATGGCTCAGCATTGGTCCTTAATACTGCTACAAGATTCGATTTATTTTCCATCCATGAAAAGGATGAAAGGTGGGATTTTCTTTCCCTAAACTACTCAGGTGTCTGTCTAAGACTCAGTGACTAATGCAAAAATATACTAGATAGACCTCACTGGAAATTTGTCTTCGGAATATTTTTTCTAGGAAAAGAATAGGTTCAGCTAAAGAACCATGGGAATATTCAGCAAAGTCTTCATGGGAATATTTTCTAGAACTGAGTTGGAAATAAGATCTGCTTCAGAATGTATTGGTGATTATAGCAGTCAATTGAATTTAAAGCTATCCTTTGCCTCACCCCACTTCTTCCTGACTCAGCTAATAGTCATAGCCTGTGTTTCAAATCATGCCTGACAGATGCCCTAAACCCTCCCTTCTTCCAGCCCAGGTTATCAGTGATTCTAAGATGCTTATTCTTTTTGTAAGATAAACAGATTCTTAAACCTAAGGTTTGCACAAGTTAAACTTCTGCCTCAAATTTTGCAGGCTAGTCACCATATCAAGTGAAGAAAGGTGTATCTGGGTTTGCTCAGTCTCTATGTCTTTCACTGGAACCCTCACTGCCCACCTGCAGCATTTTCTTCTGTTGTTCTGTTTGTCTGTATAAATGAGAGAAAACGTCTTCAGACTTCATTTAGGGATATGTATTTTTAGACAGCTATTGACAGACAAAAGTGCTCACATGAAATAGCAGACTTCATACAAAATGGTGAAAAACAACAATTGGAACAACTAAATTACGAAAGGAAAAAAACCATAATGCTCACACACTATAGGAAAGAAATGAAAAACAAGAAATGTTTTATTTTTTCCATTTTTTAAAAAGCAAAGCTGATGCAACAGATTATGCTCTAGTGCACTTTGCTCAGTGCCAGAGCTACGAAAAGTAAAACTGGATTCATGTAAATTTTCAGCCTCCAGGTTCTCACTCCTGGGGTACTACACTCACCAATGATTAGTTCCGAAGCTTGGCAGACAGTAGCACTCTGCCTGCAACTGTGCCAATGGGAATTACTCAAGCATAGAGACTAATCTCAGATAAAGCAGCTGTGAGGAAAAGTCACAGACAGAAGGCCTTTTAGGGACATAGAGCTGAATTCTTAGTTCTTGTCACTTAGCTAGCACATCACAACATGAGTAAAGAACATATATATACACATATATACAGACCATTATAATAGTGTTGGGTTTTTTACACTTGAAAAAAAGTGTAATTGTACTTCTAAGCAACATACTGTTATCACAGATGACTATTTTTAGGTTATATCCTCAGTAGTGGAAATCTGTATTTTCTGTAGAGCTATGATGACAATTTCTGTTCATAATCTGGCCTCTTTTTTTAAAGGTTATACTCAAATAGCCAAAATAATATAAGCATTACACATGAGGTGTTTCCTAGCAGAGACTAAACAGAGTTCAAGCTGATTTTGGTGCATTGACTCCATCTGGAAAATGTTTCCTCTAGCAGTTCCTACAAGAAAGAGATTGACAGAATCAGAACTCAGCATGAGAGGGAAATTTTTGAATTCTCTTGCATTCTGGAGAGCATGTAGGTTAATCACCATCTTAAGATGTTGTGCAGGTAGCACAGCCAGACTGTGAAGCGCAGAGATCAGAGGTGACTTCACATCATGTGAGCTGAATGTAAAGGACAGCAATAACAGCTGAAAATTTAGGTTAAAGTGCCCAGTTATAGTATACATTGCTACAATTTTAAGGAGGAAGGGAAGTTAGAGAAATGGATAGAACTATTAACTTTTGTCTCTTCATGTGTTTTCAAAGACCATATGCTCTCATGCAGTTAAAAACAGCTTTCTAACAGTGTTGCTATCAAGGTGACTTTGATTCCAGTTGCCCCAGTCTTCTGTGGTTGCTTTCTGCAGTGCTTTAAACCAATAGGGTTCTGTGACATTATTTATTAGAGAAACCGCTGTTCTTTGGATTCTTTAGATCTTTGGGAAGATAGTTCAAAGCTGTCAATTCCTTTAAGGGAGAAATTTAGAAAGGTAAGAAGAAAAAACAACAAACCCAGGGAGTGATAGGAAGAAAGTAGATGTCAGGGCTCTTCCTTGAATTGTACAAGGCATGGATAATTTAGCACACCTGCTATTTCCTGCAGAATAAGACAAGTAATTAGGTACATATACATGTATAATTTTGAGATGTAGGAATTCACTCACTGCTTCTTTGTGACTTCTAAAAACATCATGAAATCTTCTCATGCTTGTTGACAGTACTTCTTCCCCAGTTCAGAGGTCACTGCACTACCTATGCCTATAGATTGTGTCATTCAATCAATAAAGAAGCCTTTGCATGCAGTTTCCTTAACTCTGGCACCTGTTAAGTAGGGCTGCAGTGCTTACTGGAATATCCTATTCCCATAATTGCCTATGATCCCTTAACCCATTTCACGTGATTCCTTTAACTTTTAGCAAATATCTTCACCAAGGCATAACAAAACAGTGTATTTTCACAAAGTTCAGAAGAACAATGTGGGATGTCTAGATACAGTAATCAGTAAATATGTCTTTTCTCTGCAATAATATTTAGCACTTGAGGAGATCGATGGAATGCTTTACCATAAAAATAGAAACTGTTGTTTTTCAAAGCATGACATTTTTGCTTTTGCTTGCTGTCCAAATACTTCTCACTGAAATGTGCCAGTGGCCTAAGCACTCTACCTCATAACTTTTTAATACTTTCCTTTGTATCATACAACAACTAATGATTGAGAGTAATTTTTAAAGAGTGGCTTTATAAACAGTTTCATTTGATGAAAGGAAAGAGGGATAGCATTCCTTGTTTCTACCTAAAATAATTAGGATCAAAACTAATTTTCAGCATTCATAATGCTCATAATTCAATATATACAGACTATTTTTGGATTAATAAAATTTAAAAATGCTAATAGGAGACAATTGTGGCTTTGCCAGAATATTATTATGCCTAAGATGCTCCAGTTCTGTTTCTCCATAGCATGCTGAGAACCTACTGGCATGCCTTGCTCTTTTGCATAAGCATAAAGCTTAGCCTACAGCATTTTATTTCCTTTTACCATTATCAACAAGAGTGTAGCTATAAATATTAACTTTCATGAAATGCATTTGTTGCAGAAACATAACCAAAAATCTCCCCTGTCATCTCATGTTAAATTATTACTTGCTCTCTAAAGCAGATGTTCTTCTGCCTGTGAGACTGTTCTTGTTTAGGGAGACACTTAGGACCTCATGGAGTCTGATAGAAAGGTGATCAGAGACAGGAGGGGAGTGCATATTAAAGAGTTTCAAGATAGTCAGAGGCCAAGACCAAAATATTTTCTCTTTTTAGAAACAGGCTTATTTTATTCTACATATGCAATGAAGCTACTGTGGTAAGTGCAGGGATGATGAATGTTAAATTACAGAGAGCAGCTTCAAGCTATCTATTAGATATCACTCAGTTTGTACAAACCTCTTCAAAGGTTTCAAAAGAACATAGCTATAGGATCTTCAATTATCTTCCTCAGGAAGACTTTCTCTCTTTTCCATACAAAGTGCCTGGTTAAGCACATTTAAGGCAACAGTGACAAGTTAAATATCATATAATGTGTCACAGCCGTGTTGTCTTATCCAAGCTCATCAAGGAGTGAATCACTTCAGTGTCTCTGACAGACCAAGGTGTATCTTCAGAGCATTGTGAGTGCACAGGCTCAATGCAGCAGAGCAAAGACAGCAGTGTTTTGGCAGCACTTCCTGTGCCAAAGCATGCAAACAGCATCTTCCTGGAGCATTGTGGGGGTAGCCTGGCATGGCAGAGCAGAGCACAGCATAGCCCCAGCTCAGGACCTCAAAAGCAGCGAAAAGCCTGATTGGAAGGATTGCTGAACCTGAAGGCTTCAGCGAGAGATTCCAGGGACTACAATCCTCTTGAGGGCAGAAGTTTGGCAGAAAGGCAATCTTTTGGCACCAGGTTTTAAACCTAAAGCTCGGTTAAAAATCCGTTCAGCCCCACCCACCCTGGCCAAAGTAGCTCCCAAGGAAATGGGTGAGTGCATAGCAGCCAGGTATTGACAGGTTTTTGGCAGGTGGGATTTATTCAGAGCCTTCCTGACTTTCTGTCAGGACTTTGGTAATGTTGAAATGTTGGTTGTTAAATATTTTATTTTGAGGAATCTACATTCTCCAACAGATGATTTTTCAGCTGAAAAATTTCTGTCAGGTTCTGACAAACTTTCCTGTACTTGGCATATTTGACCTTTCAGCAGCTCTCCTACTAGTTCTGACACATATGGCTCAACTCAGTGCCATAATGTGCTTCATTTTTACTAGCGAGAAATTTGTTCCTTTATAGTGAGAGATGGTAGCACAGCATTTAAAATCGCAGTCTGCTCTAACTCACAGTGTACCTCTGTTCAGTTTAAGTGTACATCATTTAATTTTCACCATTACTCACCAGGAGTGGATTGGGACATCAATCTCAATTATTGAATTTTCTCAGACGGGAAAACACGGGCAGACATATTTTCTTGCAAAATATAAATATTATCTGCAAATGTTCATCTTGTTTTTTAATGTGGTTTGAAAAAAAAGCAGTGACAACTTGGCATTGAAATAAATTTAATTTTGTTTCTAATTAAGCAGAAATGAGTACAGAAATTCAATAAAAGCAAGCAGTAACTGGGGGATTGAGTCTGTTACCTTTTTCTATTATGCTATAATCATGTTATATAGAGAGGCTTTCATGACCTTTAGAGCCACTTGAGAATCTAACAAACAGCATCAGGTCCCACTCTGTCAGCAGCAAAGATTTTTTATCAATGTAGTACTGCTACTTCCAGTAAGATTTTGTGCTTTTATATGTCGTTTTGGCTTAATCTAGAATTTTAAAATGTTCTAAGATTTATTTTTATACCATACATTAAGCTGTTGCTTAGTGAAGTAACTGCAACATTCAATATATATATAGTGCATGGACTTATGCCACTAACCTCATCTTGTTTCCATGGTTTTCTCTTGTTCTCCACACATCTAGTCTGTTTTTAAATCGGGTGTTATACATATCTTTGGGAGGAGGAATTATCAGGCAATCGCAAACAGAAACTGAGAGAGCTGGGGCCTTAAGATTATATTGCTACCTGTTTAACCTGGAATAATCAGCAAAAAGACTGGGAATCTGGACGCTATTTATGCTTCTGTCACCAAGGCATTCTATGAACTGAGGCAAATCACTCTACCTCATTAAAAATGGCATAGTAAAATTTATCTCAAAAGGCTTTTGCAGAGCCACCAGCAAAACACTAGTTTTTTCATGCATATTTCATGCATATGGTGAATTATTTTCTTTTCTTGTAGAAATTGTTCTTTGAAAATAGTTGGTTTTCATTTATTTGGTAAAAGCAAAATCGAAATTCCTTTTACTGCCAAAAAGTTGGCCTGAAACTGAAAAAAATCCTTATTTCCCGGTAAGAAGGTACTTCTAGGGGAAAAAAGGTATTAGATAAACCATTTTCTGCTAGGGAAAAGATGCTTTGAAGGAAATTTTTTTATCAGTTCTGGTACTGTATGTCTGAGATATCTTACCAAAACAGGCAGCCTAAAATGAAATGTGGGCAGGTGGGAGAAGGGATAAATTATGCTAGAAGTAAATTAGAGTGCTACTGGGTTATTGTTCAATGCTTAGGGAAAGAAAAGTTTTGATGGTCCAACTGATCTCTAATATTTGTCATAATATTTACATCTGGCTTATGGAAGCATGAAAACCACTGAACATTTGTAGACATTGTTTAATAAAAATTCAGATAGTCAATTTATACTTGGGCAAACAATTTTCAAATGTCAGAAAAACAGAAAATATGACCAAAAAATCTGCTAAAATAAGCAATCAGTTGATATGGGGTTGTCATATTTCTTGTAGTCTAAATTACAACAAAAAGTGAAAAAGGCTTAAGGAGAAGAATTTTCCTGCATTTCTGTGTCTGTGCCTGTAATCCTGGCCTACGCTGTTGGGACAGATATCAGTGCATGACATCTAGTGGTAGATAAAAGAGATCCATCCATCTGTGCTATCAAGGAAAGGTTCTTAAATTACTGCAGTCACACGTACCCAGCAAAAAGGAAAATTATTCCTATCTAAAACTGCATGATCATATAAGAAAAATTCATTATTTAAGCATCCCTGGACAATACATCCAGACTGTACTGGAGAATCCATCTCAAGATGTTGTTCAGTGTTTTCAGCTGAGGGAAATATTTTAGCTTTCTGAATTCTCTTGTTTTTTGTTTCTCCCTCCCTTTCACTTTCCTTTTCCCTCCTGGCTAACAAACACAGTTCCTAAAAATGGTTTGATATGTCTTTTCAGAACTGCTTTTTCTGAGAAATTGATGTTTTACTAAGAAATATTTTTCCAGAGGTTTTTGTAATTTTTCTAAAAATGAGAAAACTTTTCTAATTGAGAAAAAACCAAAACCAACAACAATAACAAAATCCCAGCCATAACTACAACAACAAAAGTCAAAAAACCTCCAACCCCAAAGTGGAACTTTTTTCTCAAGCCTGCAGCAAGACACCACAAGTTCAAAGCGGGGAAGATGGAATAGTGTTTTATCTGGACAAAACAAATACAAGCTCATAAAGCACCAGTTTATCTTATTTCAAATGAGGTTCCAGATGAGTTGGCCTGTTAACAGAATGTTAAATAGAAACTCTTAGCCCAAAATATTAAAATCAACAGTAGTGTTGACAACTGAAAACAGGATTTTTGCTAAATAAATTCCTGAGCAACTATAACTGGATAGTGCCAGTTGTGCCATTCTAAGTCAGCAAGTATACCTGTCTCTCATGTATTTCTCTAATATAAAATGCATCTAAGTTCTTTCAAAGTTAGAATAGTTGGAAAAGAGTATGTCAACCACAGGGTGGGAATGATGTGGTTTTTTTTCATTTAGACATTTTCATGCTAATCCTGATTTAATCTGACATATTAAACAACCATAAAATGGAAAGTATTTGTGATAGAATGTCCAGCCTTGGTGATGTACTGGCTGCTTTCCACCAAGAGCAGTGAAGCCCAGAGCATGGAAGGTTTAGCAGGTACAAAAGCCTTGTGGCATTGCAGCCCTGTGTATGAACAAGCAGGAAAAAATCAGGGCTGAGCTGGGCTGATAAAGGGAGGCAGTTGAGACTCAGCTGTTATTCAGACAAACGTCTACATAAATAGGCATGAGCATGAATCTGAATTATCATTCTGAACTCTACCTCTTGGACCATACAGCAGTAATAACCATTAACCTTTTCTAAGGTCTGAATACAAAGATCATCCATTTAACATAATGGCAAAGACATCACAGGGACAGAATACAGCACATAAAGAACAGAAATGAACTGTGAAAGGACAGTGCAGAGAGGAATTTCTACTCAGCCTCCTTCAGTAACGATGACCTTTGCGGAGTCCTTAGTTTTACTGAGAGTTCATACAGCTGCTAAAGTGACGTTCAGAAATATTTATATAATTAATATATAATGTGAAAAAATAATACAGTGTGAGTTACTTTTGATAAATAGTAATGTCTAATTGAGCTGCAATCAGTGAGTCTTTTGAATCACAATTTTACTAGTACCTCTGCAAGACCTCCTTATGATGAACTGTTTAGAAAGGGGCAAATACGATAAAAATAGTAAAAAGATGACCTTTTGTACAGAGCCACTGTTGGAACTGTTGCCATTATCCATTTGAAGGATGCGGAATTGCAGCAAGACTGGGTAAAGAAGAATGAACTGGTAACTCTACATGTAAAAGAGGCCAGAAAATGCTTGTTCCTGTAGTTCCTCCCAATTTTCCTTCCTTGATCCACCCCCTCACACACACACACACACACACACACACATATTTGCACGCTCTCTCTCTCTCTCTCTCTCTCTCTCTCTCTGGCTGTCTCCACGGTAACAGCAGCTCTGGGATATTGCTGCTACTATTGCATGTTTTGGATGCTTCCTTTGCCCAGAGAACCACTAACCCAGCCCTCCTGGGGCTTGGATGCTACAGCATCACCCCCCAGCAACTCTCCCTGTGTCCGAAGAGCCAACAGCTGTAGGACACCCTGGGCTGCAGTGCTGCGTGTACGCTGCTGTTTCTTTTGGCTGTGGGTAGTTTATGGTGCCAGGTGCTGAGGACAAGGACAGGTGCTTTTTTAACCTTTGTACGTTAGGCAGAGGGATTAAATGCTTGCAGGTTCATTTGTGCAGGGAGCAACCAGCTCAAGACAAAAAGTGCACCATATACTGAGTCCCTAGAAGCAGGAGTGTCCTCTTTTTGAAACCGGGAGAAGAGGCACATCGTTGCTGAGGATGATGTGGTTTGCAGTGTCTCCAGGCAGTAGTCATACTACTTATAGCAACAATCTACAAATCCCCAAAGATACACAAGTCAGCTCTGACGCACCTTGAAAGTCAAGTGTACAGGGACAGAATCTTTCCCACTTTAGACTTTTGATGGAAGAAGGAGCTAAACCTGTGCAGAGGAAATAAAAGTCCTCTGTTTCACCAAATCTCATAGAAACTGATGAGAACTCTTTTGACTACCTGCTGGTAAACACCTTTCTGAGTCAGGAAGTGAAAGCCTGGTGATAAGTGTTTATTAAAGTGCATGGTTAAAGACCACCACAGAAGATATGACCTGTTGCAGGTCAATAATTTTTGTGCCAGAAATTTCTCTCACAAAGTGAGATTTTTCTCAATGGTGGTGTATTACCCATTATGTTATATTGTCTAAACAAGTTTATGTAATTAGCATTGGTCCAATGCAGTTCTATTACCTATAATTAAAAATTTCTTTTTTTCTTTTTAATGTTCTACCTTCTAATGAGGAGAGAAATCAGAATTGTTGCACAATGGAAAGTTGGCCTTGCATCTGGAAATAGGAAAGCTTTGATTCTGTTTACTAAGAGAGTAACTTTAGGAAGCAGGACAAGAACACTAAATCTCAAACACTAGATCTAAGAACTTAAGTAATGCTAGCTGGAATTCCAAATTCTGTGTTCATAACATAATAATAACAATAACATTTTTCATTCATAATTTCTGTATAACATTTTGTCCTACGGCTCTGTATCCCCACAGTCATCATTGAAATAAATTTATCTCTGCAATAGATGTTGGCAAACAAACAGATCAGGGAAAATCAGCATGCAGCCCAGCAAGAGAAACAAAGACAAATTTTGGTCAAGGACTCAGGGACAAATCCTGCTGACAGTGAAATTGCTGTAGGCTATTTAATGTCCATGCAGCATAAAAAGACCATTGCATGGTAAATGCCATGGCATTACATTTATTTGCTCCTTATATACTGTTTAAATTCTTACCGTGAAACACAGTCTTTGCAACAGTGTTCTTCTTCATCCACCATTCTAGTGCAGAGATCTTTTTTTTTCATTTGCATGTCAATTGTCCACATCATTCTTTTACCTATTTCTTTCACATATAGCTTTAGATCTTTTTAGCTGTTTTCTTATAGAAAGTGTCCAGTCAGCCAGCAAAGGTCCCTAACTAGCCTATCCACTGCCTCTATTCCGCTATTTCTACTGTGACACCTATTGTTGAAAACAAGTTAGGAAGCATTGATCTTGTGCCTAGAGAGATAGGTTAATATTTCATACACATGCTCAAAATAAGATTTGTCTCAAAATCTTCAAATGAGAGCTGTTCATGTAATCATATGTTTCTGTCAGTGTTAGATCTCTCTTGCATGTTTTGTCCACTTAGTCTCATTACACTCTTGAGTTGCATGCTATAATTAGTGTTAAGTAATCTTCCTGAGTCAAGTGATGTCCTTTGATAAGTTTATAATTCTATTAAGCCTCACTCTTAATGAAAGCATTAGCGTGTAAATTTGTTTTTAAAGTCATCATCAGAGTTAATTCAATGTATGGATAGTTATAGATTTTTTTTTCCATTTTTTTCTTAAACTATTCTTTTTTAAACCTAGAGCTTTTTTTTTTTTTTGTGAATGAGATCATTAAAGAAGTATCACTCTCAAGCTTAAATGCTATATAACAAAAACAGCTGAGACTGGAATAAGTAAATTCAAACAAAAAACAGAGAACAAGAGAGACAGACTTCACTGATGTGTGTGTGCCCACTGGGGAGTGGTTGCTCTGTGAACAGGAATGTAGTGAGCGTGGGTTGTGGCATGAAATAAAGAAGTAAAATCTAAAAGGAAAAAAAAGGAAAGAAAAAAAGAAGCAGGAACCCCTGCAGCCATTGCATTTGACTTTCTAATAATGTCAGTCTCAGAGGAGAGGAGAGATGGAAATGAGAAAGGGTGCACTTGCAATGCAGTCATTCTTGCTGTCATTGCCTTTATGGCTTTTCAGCAGGCCACAAAAGGCCAATCCACTAGAATATGAATGAGATACAGTCATGGCCCCACCAAGTAAGTAGGAGGCATGAAACCTCCCTGTTTGGGTCCTAATAGCTTTCTCTGGCTCGGTAATCTCTCACTATAAAGGAAAAACAAGACAAGACAAACAAACGAAAAATGATCCTCACTCCCATATCCTGTCTGTGCTTGCTTTTATTTGATTATTGTTCTGAAGGGCTTCAGAGAACTGGAAGATTTAATAGTCAACAGAGATTTGGTGCAGTAAACCCCTCTGAGAGGGAGTTTTATTCCTATCAACTAGTCCTCTGTATTAAATATGCAATATTGTTATTATTGGTATGTGTGGAAAGATCTGACAGATGGGCATGCGGAATAAAAACATTAAAGGAACAAACAATTTAAACAGTTGATATTTTCCACTAATTATGTACCTGAAATTCCTTAGGAGAAAAGAGGTGCACTAGGAGGAGGTATTTTAGTTGACACCACCTTCATATAGAAGCCATATCCACTCTCCCTTTCTTATCAGTTAAAGACAGCTTGCACTGAATTCATCTGTTATCTTTGATCCAATGTGACACATTACCAAACCCATATTTAAGATTTTTCTGTCTCTCTCAAGAGCTGCACAGGGTTCAGAAATAGTAAAGTGTAACAGGAAATTTCAGCTGGCAGAGGAGCGCTTTGTGTTACCTGGCAGATCACCGTTCAGAGTACCTCAAGCAAACTCACCCTGGAACCAGCAGAGTAGCCACACGCTGGAATAATCTTACTTATGAAGACTGTGCTTTTTTGATGGAGGTGGAGGAACCTCTTCCTGTTTGAATGTGTATTGTACGATATGGATGTGCCTGTTCAGCTGAAGGTAGCTCAGAGATACATATGGGATCCATGGCGTGCTATGGAGGTGCACAGTATACTTTGCAGATAACCAAGGGGTCCTCTGCAGGCAGTGCTAACTCAGAAAGCATGGAAACAAGCTTTGCTCCAGCCCATATGCTCCTGTTGACTGTAAGATCAATTGTATACTAATTGTAACTTTAGCTGATTCATTCTGTCATATAAGTACCCAAATATGACCAGTCCCATTAAGGTCGGGGGAAAATGTGGACAACAAGGTTAGGTAATTTGGACCAAGGCCATTTCAGAATGTTAAACCAATGTTTATTACACAAAATATTTTCCTAGATCATGTTAGCTCTTAGTCTCTGCTGCTGACAGCCTTATGAACTAACAGGAAGAAGAAGTGGCAGAGCTGCAGACTAGACTGAATTAAGTGTGTATACAAAAAACAACACTACTTCAGATACGTATGATTTAGACATTGCATATACTTCAATGATATTTATTTCATTACACAAAAATCTTTGTGCCTGTGAGAGGCAGAAATATTCCTTGCATACGACTTCAGCTAATATTGCTGTCAGAAAATCAGTTAGGATTTTTTCTTACTACAGTGTATTTTGTATCCCTGAATTATTTTAGAGAAGATAGTTGAATAAAATATTTTGGGGGATTTGTTTACCTTGATTAATCAAGAAGATAGCGGTGTTAGAAAAAATGAATCTTCGGCAATGTACACTACCCTTGGGTTTTTGGATTATACATTTGGACAAGGAGGGTTAAGTTGTTTGACAAAATGTTTTCCTTGGACACTATGAATTTGATTAAGGTAATTCCTGAAGGATGAGAGTCAAATAAGTTTAAATTAGTTCTAGAGAAATTAAACTGAGAAGATTGATCTATATTTTAATAAAAAGCAGTCTGCAGTGCTGTTATGTTCACTAGCTGAAACTAAGAGGACTTACTACTATCTACATGGCACAAGCACAGGCTGAAAAATAGAATTTTGCATTTAAAATATGGGTCTTTATTTCAGCCTAAACTTTGCACAGTATCTATTCATTTTTTTTAATATGCAAATAAAACCTTTATCATCTAATTCTGACTGATCTAGTTTTCAGCAGGACGAGAAGCAGCACAGTAATTTTTCCCAAAGCACTCAGTGCAAGGCAGAGCTGGGAACAGAAGTTACTTATTAGCTCTTTCAGCAATAGTTGTCTCACCAACAGCATTGAAAACCATAATCTGATTCTTAAGTCATCTTCTATGAAGTTGTATATATGTATCACTGTTCTAGGAAAACATGCTTTGAACCACTGACTTTGCCTGTCATTACCACCATCTGTTTATACTTGATATTTTGTTTTTCTTCTTGTTTCATCTCCTCATTTCTGATATAAAGTAGATTACTATAACCAACCTACCTTCCTTCCTTCCTTCCTTCCTTCCTTCCTCCCTTCCTTCCTTCCCTCCTACCTTCCTTCCTTCCTTCCTTCCTTCCTTCCTTCCTTCCTTCCTTCCTTCCTTCCTTCCCTCCTTCCTTCCTTCCTTCCTTCCTTCCCTCTTTCCTTCCTTCCTTCCTTCCTCCCTCCCTCCTCCTAGATAAAGCTATCCATATCGTAGGAAAGAATTACAAGAGTATTTTTTGTCCAGAGTTTAGTTTCTCCAATGCATCACTTTAATCTCTTATCGCCTTTACTCATATTTCAAGGAACTAAACATGTAAAGGCTGCAAAAGAAGCAATAAAATTGTAAATTATTCTTATTCTAAGTTCATATCTCCCACCCACACCTGTTCTACTTCAACATCTGCCCTCCAGCACCGTCAGGGCAAGACTGAGTCACGGAAAAACCATAGTAGTATGACAACTACAGATAGAAACTTTTAAGTTACTTGATTTAGCCCCTAGCAATCTTTCCAAGATGAAAAGAAGTGACTTCCTCTGTTACATGATGCTGTCAAAAAGTTTCACATACAACTTCAATCAACTGGATGCCCATTTTGCAGCACTAAAATTTCACACCTGAACCTTTTTAATTTTCTGTTCTTGAGTTGCCATGGAGAACTTTTTGTCTTGCTGAATTGTGCAATTTGCAAGATAGTCATAATGTCCCTTCGTGCTCCTCCAATATACAGAAATTCGGGCAACTTAAAGGTACGTACATAGCTGTTCTAGTTTCAGCCAGGACAGGGATCATTTTTACAGTAGCTGAGTGAATATTTCTTAGGAAAACTACTAAATGAAGTAATATTTGGTTTCATTTTATAATAACAGTTTGTTACTGAGAAGTGTTTGGATAAGATCTAGAAAAATACGTACAATGAAACTTGAGCTTTGAGTTTTTGATGACTCCTTTCATGTGAGAATTTCTCTCTATAATGTAATACTTGAGATTCATCATTCAGTATTCATTTGTTCCAAGTATCCAAAATGAAGATGCATAACCCAAGTAACCAAGCACATCTGAAGTGCTGAATGCTACATTGCTTAATGTGCATTCAGCAAAGTATTTCACAGCTTTTGATTAACAACTCTCAATCAACTTATTGATTACATACAAATATATAAGAAATAGGTGCTAAACAAGGCTGCTTTTCAAACAATTTATTTATCAAAACAGGGGTGTCACAGTCATAACATTATTCATTAAGAGTAGCTTGAATAATTGACCTGAAATGCATTATTTAACAGGAATAAATATTTAAAACCAATATATCTAATCAAAGGTGATTTAACCACTGCTTGTCGCCAAAGAATCCATCGACAATTGTCCTTTCCTGTTGAATGAATCAACATAATGAGCAACTGTTGAAGCAAAAGGAACCATCATTTATCATTAGAACAGTGAGAATGTTAAATTCATCCTAGAGACATCTCAGTTTTATTAAACCAGTGCATTAAATACAATGGAGAAATAATTGTAGCTATAGAAAGAACAATCACTTAAATGTTATTAGAACAATGATTAGTCACGGAAAAATGACTACTCACATCAGGCAAATCTCTACTCACATCAGGCACCTTTTACCTCCTGTTTCTTTTAGGCAAGGAAGACAGTGGAGAAACTAGAGAAATAAAACAGAGAAGATGAAAAATTGTTTAAAAAAATAGTGAATAGCAAATGGTAGAAACCCAAGATTTAATTCTGTCTTTCAGTGCATTTTAGTTAGTTTCTGGCCAGTTTTATATGCTCTAAGGAAGATAAATATCCGAATCTCACAAATTTATATCTTATGCGCCAAAAAACTGACCTTCAAGTTTGACCATTGGAAAAAAAAAAAAAAAAAAGATGAGATTTATTTTGGCCATCTCCCTTATATAACGTATACACATGTAAGGTACATGCAATACAGGTCACAGTGGACCTATGTATAGTCCCTAGAGACATTTGTGTTTGTGTGTGTGTGGTGTATGTGAAGGACATAATGTCATGTTTATCAAAACCCCATCCCACAGGGGTAAAGGCACGCAATGCCATTTCTGTGGAGTTTAAAATTAGAGTACCAAATAAGGTGTTTGTTTCTGGGACTTTTGCAAGGTTTTTTGTTTTTTTTTCTTAATAGGTTGTGTCTTGGTTGACTATAAAGATAGAAAAAAAGTAAAGAAAGAAAGTAAAGCTCCACAAAGTTTTGTTGTTCAAAGTATCTTTTTTTTTTTTACCTTTTTCCTTTTTTTTTAACCAAACCTGAATGAGCATAACAAATATGTGTTGTATTAGTGATTTTCCTCAGAGAGCCATGAGTGGTGGCTATGAGCTATGAGATAGCAGCTATGATGAAATAAATGAAGTTGTATTGATGATATTGTTGTACCACGGTGTGAAGCATTAACCAGTTCTTTACTCAGGAAGTCAGAGAAGGAAATACAGTATTATGGTAGATGAGATTTTAGATATCATATGAAAATCTCTCTAGAGTGTCTGATTCATTTGCCTTACTTATATGCTCAGGATTATATTGTTCACTTAATTTAGAGTCAGACAGGAACTTCCTTCTTGATTAGACTGATAAATTTCTAATGCTGGTTTTGCTCTCACTTTCCAATCTTTCTGTAAAATATATAGCACATTTTTTATGATCGTTTGGATATCATCTCTTGAGAACACCTCAGGCTTTTTTCTGCTGATTTTCCCTCAAAACCTAATAAGAATACAAAAGCACAAGCCTCTGAGTCATAAGAAATATAACCAACATTGTAGTAAATGAAAGAAATAACCTGTTTTTGTGACTTTTTTGGTGATAATTATGTTTGTTAACATAACACCAACCAAATATATGTAATAATGTCACAGGTGTTCCAGGTGTTTACTTCATATTTTGTCTAGTGCAAACCCTGCTTGATTAAAAATTTTAGACTTAATAAATTGGACTACGTACACTAAGTGATCATTTATGGCGAAACTAAGTGATCTAATGTTTCCTTCTGGACTTAAATGCATAGAATACAGAAGTTTATATGCTGCTTGAATGAGGGAAGAACAGCTCTTTTCCTTTCCACATAGCAACAGGGTCTGGCTCATAAAGAAATATCAGACATGAAACTTATTCTTTAAGCATGTAAGTTATTTGGTTTTTTGCTATCTAAATTTGGAATAAGTTGTCTTTTTATTATCAAGAAGTTTACATTTTTATTTGTTTATCAAAACTTTCAGGTCCATTTCCTTCCCTTTTCCAAGGCTTATTCTGCTAAACGTACATCTCATTTCATGCTGGCAAATTTAGAAAACTGTCCTCAAGAGAAAGCTTTTTTTTCTATACGAACCAAGACAGAGTTACTTCTTTCTGGTAGGTGTTATTATACTAAACTGCCTTGAAGGCTCATCACGGAGAAATACTCAGTCAATCCAGCTTTACACACTTAACTCAGCGGGCTGCAGTGGTTGGCTAAAGTCAGCACATGTGAACATTGGCTTGCTTTGCTTCGAGGTGAGGATGTACAATGCAGCATCTGATATTTGATGAGTTCTCAGTGGCAGACATTACATTGTTGCAAAGAAAATGTGTGTGGTATAGATGAACAGAATTACAGGAATGCGTAAAAGAAAAAAAGAATCTGTTTGCTTTTAATAATCTAGATGCTAAAACCTTCTCTTGTGAATTTCCTGGCAGAAATCAGCTAAATCTCCAACAAACTCTCTAGTCCCACTCTAAATTGTAAGTCTAAAAAGGGCATTATTTTTAAAAAAGAGTGTACTTCAATATGTTCATGCATTCAATACTTTCATACATTTCACAAGTCAAATAGACATGAAAACAGCTGTGATCCTTCTGTCCTTGGCAATTATCAGAGCATTTATCTGCAAGATTTGATTATTTTCATTATTTCTGCACAAATTTGGCTATATGATTGAATTCTGTGTGAGACTTCCTTATAGGATACATGAAAGACTATGATCTACAATAGACTCTTTCAGTACTGTGCCAATAGAGCATTTGCAGTAAATACTTGCAAACAAATCCTAGAGAATCAATAGATCTCTGTTTTCACTCCCTTTCTGTTATGTAACCTTGTTCATTAAGGTAGGGCTTGAAAAGAGGTAAAACTGAACATTAGAGGCTAGAGAAGGAGGGTTCTCATAACATAATCTCTCTCTGATCTTCAGCCTCTGCATGCTGAAGTCCCTTTCTACAAACCACTGTATGCAAAAGAAAGCCCTTTTATTCATTTCTTTTTATTCATTTTATAAAGACATCTATTTAATAAAGGTGTTTCAATGCTGTCATACATGACTGAAGTAATTAATTTTTTCAAAAGCGATTCTTCATATGGAAATAACATTTCTGTAATAAATAAGTGTTAGATAATTTACACTGAGGAGCATTGCAATGTAAATTGGATCAATGATAAATTTAATTACAGAGTGACTGAGCTCAGTCTAATTCTTTTTGACTCCTGATCTTCACTTTCAATAACCTGAAGTATAATTTCAATACAAACGTGACCCTGTTTTTGATCTGGAGATTAGTTAGAACCCCTCCGTCCCCCTATCTACATTTCTATATTTGTAGTTGTATTTCTAGCAGATATCACTGTCATTAACTAAAACTAATGAACAACTGATTTGTTCAAAATCACATAGATCTACATGTTTCTAGCGTTTAAAAGTATTTGAAAGACATCATTACAAAAAAAATTTAGTTTTTCTTGGTACCCAGTCTATAGAACCTCATAGACTTTTGATTTTGAGTCAGCTCATAATGTAAACCCAGTTCTAATCTAAGTCTATTAGCAGCAACTTAATTTTTTCATTTCTGGTGTTCCTAGTCCATTGTGAGGTTTCTGTTGTGGTGGGTAGTTGGTCTTGGGGCAGGCTTAGAACAACTTCATATATGTATTTATATATATATATGTATATATTTTAATAGAAAGGATCACAAATTGATTTGCTGACCAAAGAAAATAGATAATTAAGGATTTTAAGTGCTTTCTCTTATTTGTATGGGCATATAAATATAATGAGCATTGCCACTTATTCAACTGAATAATTAGAGATTCCCCAGAGAAACTTAATAGTCTGGATGGCTTTGTTCTTCAAAGAAAAGCCACAAAGTAAGGGAATAAAATGCTGTCATGCCCTTTGTGTGAGGAGCACAAGGAGCTGTAAAATGCCAAGAGAACCTGTATACATTTTTAAGTCATTAGGTGGAATTTTCTGTCTCTAGTCAAAAGAAAAATGTCTTTTTCACACAGCCTTTGGAAACAAAATTTCAGCCGGAATATTCCTGGTCATAAGTATTTATAATCAATATCTTCTAAATCAACATGCTGTATTTCCTTTTACACAAACGCTGAAACAACAAACTTCTTTTGACATGAAAATCAAAGTTTTATCTAAGATAGAAAAGGTGTAAACAGAAAAGGTGTAAACAGTATGCTTACAGTCCTTACAAACTGAAAGAACCATTTATGAACTAAAACTGATGTATTTTTTTAAAACTTTTAAATTTATCGGCCATAAATGGGAAAGAAATTCTGTCAAAAGTGTACTTATTCTCAAAAAACAGTAACAAATGTAGGTGCTGATTTTCTAATAACTGGAAGAGACATTTTAAGACCTAATTTGGGAAGCTGAAGTCTATAATCTTTGTCTCTTTTATTATTAATTATTCTCTATCAGTTTGGTGTATTGAGAAGTACTCCAAGGGAAGCAAATTTCAGTGATGCAGAAGCATTTCACATGACTCATAGCTATGGTTTGATGGGCTAATAAATTTAGACAGCAAAAACTGTGAAAAGATTCACCTGTTTATAGCTTGGTGATGACATGTAATTAGGCTTAATATAGACAGAATCAATTCCTATAGTGGATTTTTTTTTCTTAAATTTAGAAGATTTTAGTAAAACAGTCTCAGTTCTGCTGAAGAGCAAAACACATTGGGTCTTGCAGAGGTGACAGATCTGTGGCAGAAGTGTCTGTTCACTGATGCTTTGGACTGCAGTAAATCTTAAGGTGAAAAAATTTCTGTGAAATGGAGTGCTGATACATGCTTGATACATGCCTGTTTTAAAAACGTATACACAAGCACACAGGTTTTAAATTACGATATTTTTTTCCTTCAGTATTGAAAGATTTAAGTCATTACCATGGAAACTGTTTGCATCAGATTACTACTTTTCTCTCCAGCTATTTCAGTATCATTAAATCCTTGCTAATACTTTATTATTCACTATCTTTTAAACCCACATGAATTTCAGTATCTAATTTACTTAACAAATTGTGTCTGACAAAAGAGAAAAACTTATAGTACAATAAACAACGCCATTAATTACTCTGTGGAGCAGTGAGCCACTCTGTTTGTCAGCAACGTTACGCCTTCAAAATAATGGCACCCAATAATTAAGTATGAACATATTCTATTATTAGAGCATATATCCTTTTTGTTTCATTTATTTGTAATAGAGAATAATGAAGTTGAATTTATTATAGCTGTAGCCTTTATCCTGCTAAAACAAAGCACAAGGAAAAGAAAAAGGCATTCAGCCTGGGAATATATAAGAAAAATTATGTCGCTATAGCAACCAAAATGTCATTTGTTATACTTTACTCATTAAAGCTTTGGAGATTATTAAAAGATAAAAAAGTCCTCTAAATTTAGAAGGTCATCAGTTACAAAGTATTTCTTTCTGAGAGATCAGCTGGTTACAGTTTGAGGACTGTATCTTAAACCTCTTATTTACATGATCAACTCCTTTGTGTAGAAATTTTAATTCATATTATGAAATCTTCCTGCTTAAGCAATTCCTATGGAGAAGTTATTAGGGTCAAATTTCTATCTTGGAAATACCAATTTAAGTAAACTCTAGCCTAACTCTAATTGTCTTCAGCATCACACCAAAGTAACCAAGATAGGATGTTGACCTCTACTCAGAGAAAGCTGAAATCTGCTTTAAGTTTGCTACTCAGTGCAAATTACATATAATAAGAATGAACGGTTCCTTAACTAGTTTCTAAAGGATGTGGAGTACATCGCTTTTAAAACTAGAACATTTACTTCGGAACCAAGTTGGATTGTGCGTTCTGGAATCTGGCTGTGCAGCTAAAGGAATTGGAAGAAGAAATCCTTGGCAAAAAAAAGAGAAAAATCACCAAATTGTTAAAATTTGCTTTTGAGAGCCATGAGTTGTTTTGTTTTTTGAGACCTGATGAGATAAATGTACCAGTTCTATTCTGCTCTAGCAGGCACCTGAGCAATGACAGAGTTCAAGTGCAATGACATTGGACTGGCTTACGTAACTCATAGCCATGTTATTCAGGATTGTGATCAGTAACAGTCCTCTCAATGCCTTTGCTATACTGCATATACTCTTATGCAATTATTGCTATCATACTGTTTTTCCAGCTGCTTTACACTTTATCAATATGATAATTTCTATCTTGTAAACTAGGTGCTAGATATGTTCTGATACTTTTTGTTCCCTTTAGAAAAAAAGATCATTTTAGCCTTTTTCAAGAATAAAAAGTAAATAAATGTTTAGGTTTGCATCGTGACCCCTGGTATTGCTGAGAGCAATTGTGCTGGCAGAGTTATTCAGGCCTTATGAGAGACCCTCCTTCCTTTAGTGAGCTGCCTTTAAGAAAGCCACTTAAGTTGGCTCCAATGCAAATGCCTTTCCCTGGCTTTTATTGATAGTGCCACTGTTAAGTGTATATCCCAAACTCTTTAAGAAAATAAAAAATACCATTAGTGTGCTGGTTTTGTTGTGATCTTGTAATACAGCTGTCCAGGAAATATAATAATTTAACGCAGAATTTTCTCAAGACTCTTGGTTGCTCTTTCTTTATACCTGTTTGGTAAAGTCCTCATGTCCATTGCCACCTGGTCACCAGTAACCTCAAGGAGCAGGGATTGTGGTTAAATGTATTCATGCAGTTTGTCGTGTGCTCTGACAACACAGAATGAAAAAGGTAATGAGGAGGAAGCTGTCACAAGTTAATTTTCATAAGATGTTATGTTCTTTAGTGCTTAGTCACTGCTCATGATAGTCCTAATTACCTAAATACTAAAATAGACATAATTATCTAGAAAGATGAGCCCAAAGCTCAGAAGCTATGCTGATGCCTCCATGAGAGACCAGTCTAGAACACTGTGATATTGTTGCTTTTTTTCTCCTTTGAAAAATAATGTGAGATGTGCAAGCACATTCTCATTCACATTATCCCATAGATAATCCTAACGGTTTATCTTAAGCACTTTCTATTTTTCTCTCTCTATAGCTGTAGTATTTTCTGACAGAAAAGGGATCTTTGAACTGCTCAGGCAGTTTGTTGAATACTTTTAAAGAAAACCATCTAATTCCTCTGCTGTATTTCAACGCCAAAATCACTAAGTTGGCCTTGAAATTGCTGTGTCTGGTCTGGATGCTTGTCCAAGCTGAACATCAAGTTTTGGTAGCTGCTATCAGTTCAAACAACTACAAAGCGCAGAGAAAATTGCATAAATACCATGTGGTCATCTGTGCACCATCATTTGTATTGCTGCTGATCCCTTCGTGCTTTGCTTCCAGACTTTGCAATG
This sequence comes from Lycocorax pyrrhopterus obiensis, assembly GCA_014706295.1. Classification (NCBI taxonomy): domain Eukaryota; kingdom Metazoa; phylum Chordata; class Aves; order Passeriformes; family Paradisaeidae; genus Lycocorax; species Lycocorax pyrrhopterus. The sequence goes on along the minus strand of JACSVZ010000007.1, from coordinate 19,069,907 downwards.
CTGTTTTGAAGGCAGAGGTAGATGCCATTGAAAAAGCAGTAATGCCAACCCTTTCCATCATTCTTGTACAGGCAGACAATAGGGCTTTATAGTTGAAAGCTGGTTTTACTGTCTTCCTTTTTCCCTGGGCATCCCTATATCAGCAGCCTTGCAGGAGACTTTGTATTTGAGAAATTAGGGATCTAGGGCAAACTGTATCTGGTCTGTGGGGTATTATGCTTAGAGCTTGGGAAGCCCTTATGTTGAAAGTATTGCCACCCTAGCAGTCTGTGGATAAATCCCCCTGGTTCAATTAGTGTTACAGGTAGAAATGGACTTTCAAATAAGAATTTAGTTTTTTGATAGCTCAAAATAGCCGTATATGGACTGCTGCCACCAGAACTACTTTTCTCCAACTGTTTTTGAAGACGTGTATAAGAGCCCAGATTTTCAAAAACACATAACTCACACACTTGGGAGCAGTGCTGGTTAAAATTGTCTTGAAAATTCAGCACTACACCAGACATACACATTGTTCGTTCCAAATACCATCTTTGTTTCTTCAGTAGTCTGCCACACACATATAAATACTTGGGCTCTATTACACAGATGTCATGAGGATAACGATATATGAGCAAATGGAATCCTATTTTGAAATAATCAATCAATCAGAAACAACAAATTGAACACCTGCAATAAGACAGCAATTATAATAACCACTAGAGCTGGATAAAATCTTCCTCTGATTCACATAAAATATGAATTCAGGGTTTGTTTTTGGTTTTTTTTTTTTTTAATTTTTTTTTAATCAAACCAGTTTGGCCAAAAAATAAAGATGGTTTTCAACTTAAACAGAATTTTATTTAGAAATTTAGATTATGTCCACATCCTTTAAGGCAGGTATTTAAAATGGGATTTACTGCATTTAACTTTGGCCAAATAAATAATAATGTTCAGATATCTAGTCTACCTGCATCTCTAGGAGCACTTCTTTTTTCTTCCAGCCCTGGAGCAACAGAAAAGACAAGTGAGAGACTTATTTCTAAATATTTTTCATCTTTGTATAGCTGTACACAGAAGTAGGATGAATCATCTTCTGAATAAACCTGTTTCCAGTGATTGTACATGGAGCACGTGTTGCTCAGTCTAAGCGTTTGAGTCTCAGGTTGCATTGTTTTACCTGAAACCCCCCTGATTTCCCCTCCACCCCTTCTCTTTTTCTGTTTGGCTTGTTCAGTCAGCAATCCAGAAACAAACAAACAAACAAACAAACACACAAAACCATCAACAAGACCAAACAAAAAATCCCTCAAAACTGACTTTTTCTATAGCTCTACAAATCTTAAATATGCCGAATATTCCCATTATAGTAATAGTAGTGGTCACAATCAATTCTAGACTTATTGTGTAGAGCTATGTACAAATTGGGTGAGAACAATAGTCCATTCCCAAACTGTTTATTGGCTGTTAGCTAGGACATAACTCATGGATAAAATAAAACAAGGAATAGGAAGGAGTCAATGTCAGTCATAACAACTGAGTCTTTTAGTACCAGCAGTAACAGTAATCACAAAAGAAATAAAAGCAAATTGACTGATAAAATCTTTGTTCAACAGAATGCAGAGGGGAACGAGAAAAAATAAGAAAAGCAAATAATGTAATACATATGTAAGTTGAATGATTGCGCCATTTATAATTAAAAAATATGAGATGCTCATACTGCAGGCGTGTAAAATTTTTGCAACATAAACCTAATCTGAATTCAGTGAATCTATCATTCCACCTAGTCTAGTCTAATATCTCACCAACGCACATGATGGTAGCAGGCTAGCAATCTCGAAATATATAGTTCTGACTTAAAAAATTGCCAGATTTCTTGGGACCGGAGTATTAGAGCTATAGAGGTAATTTCAGATTAATCTGAATATGAATTTTTGATAACATGAAGACTGAGAAACTAGAATCAAATGTTCTGTAAAAAGTCCCTTAAATCAAAACTCTTTAATTGGGTTCAGCTTTGGGCACAGGAGGACAATGCAGATAATGTTATGATTTGGTCCCACTGATGACTGCATGGTAGAAATTAGATAAACCAAATTTCAACAGCTCAACAAATAAGAGAGTTCTCATCCACTTATCATAAATGTATTGAATTTTCTCCTTCTGGCAGTTTCAAAGGATGATGCTGTCATCCATTTTCACCTCAGGGAATTTTTAAAAACACCACAGCAATAGATGCCATGTGTGAGGAAAACATGAAAGATACCATGTGTAATTGCCCTTGGGATATTAAGGATATACTATAATCCTCTGGTGGTATGTTTTTCCCTGGCAACCCTGAAATGGTGCAACATGTAATGAATGAAGAAGTCAAAATACGATTTCAACAAGAAAATTTGTGTGGAAAGGGTTTAGTTTTTTTTTTCCCACCTCAGTCTGCTTTCCTATACAGAGGTGTATCCCCGGGATGGCTGTGGTCATGGGCACTTGACATGGTTATGGGATAGAGAGCACTGCTGTGGGTTGCCTGGTATAATTGTGGGACATCCAACATAGTCATAGGATAGAGGGTGCTGCTATGGGGCACCTGGAATGGTTGTGGGGCAGCCAATGTGGCCATGGGGCACCCAACTTTGTCATTAGGGTTTAGGGTTAGGATGGTGGGGTTTTTTTGCAAGGAATAACTTCACGGACTTACCAGAAAGACTGTGTATTAAGAAACTGACAGTTTTCCATAGGGTTTGTACCTAGTGGTCCAGATGTTTTCATGTTTGGTTGCCAGAAACAGATCCTATCATCATGAAGACATAATCCTCATAACTTCCTTCTATGCCTGTGCCCTCCAATTTCTACTGGACTTCTAGAAGTAGGAACCAGCAGGCTGCACTGTCCTCTGTGTTATGGGTGTGCTCTGACAGTCCAAGCTTTCTAGCCTGATGCTAACCCGGTCAGGTACAAACTGAGTCTAATACATCAATGGCTTGGCAAAGTATGTAAACTTCCACATTACTTGTAATGACTGAAATCAACCAAACTGCTGTACCACAAAGGACTGGCAGCAGAATATACACAAAACTAACAAAAGATTAGTCTTGGTTTTGTCATTACTAATGAGGTAATTTGTGTTTGCAAGTGAATAGTATAAGTACTGCTACAGATCATTGAGCCACTTCAAGTTATTGAGTTAGTGCTACAAAGGAAAAAGCCACCTGGTGATTCAGATGATGGATTGGTACTCGAGATCTTCTGGAAAGGATGAAGAATAAGTAACTAAAGTGACTTAGTGTTTCTTTTACTATTTATTGGTGTTTCGTATTATGATGCACATTTTCCAACATCAAGAATGGAGACGTAGAGGTTACTGTCTCTGCAGAAAAGAAAGGTGGTTCTTGTTCTACCATTTTTGACTTGTGACCAGCTAAACAGCACAGAAATGAACAAAAATAAATGCTCAGCTTTATCCAACTTATAAAAAGACACCACTGACATATATAATTGATACTTCCTGTTGAATCCTAACCCAATTTCATCCTGACTTTTCTACTCCCCTAAAATTTTGTAACATTTATGAGCGACAGTTGCACTAATTTTATACAAGCTACCACTCACAATCTAAAGCTACCAATGTAAAGCCTTTTTGACACACTGTTATCAGAATAGAATGTCTGTATATTCAGTGGGATCTGGTTTAAAAGAAATATGAAAACATGTTAGCTGTTAACTTTATTAATTAAAATAGCAATTCTGGTGGAAAATCAGGTTTTAATATTAAATTCCTTACTTAGTATTTTAGCCTGGTAATCTGTTCCCTCTGCAGCAAAGAGAAAGATAGATCCCTCCAGAAACTTTTTTATTTACTCTGAATTTGAGGTCTCCCTTTTATTCACAACAGAAATTGCATATGTAGATTAATCTCCTAATCTGGGTTTAACATAAGAATACTCCACAGAATGTGATTTTTACCTGTAGCCACACTACTAAATCAAGATCGGTTATACAATCAGGAGCAACCTGTAGATCCAGAGACAAAGGTAATACCCCACTGCATCACATACGTGTGTAAGGGGCACTGGAGTCCAAAACTGTGTTTCAGTCCTGACTGAAATACTGCACTGATAATGAAAAAATTGTAATGCTTTCTGGGCTTCTCTTTTCAGCTTTGTTCTGTCTTCTGAGAATACCAATTGAAAATTATTGGAAAATTCAGCAGCAGGGTTTTGGGGTTTTTTTGGGAAGTGGACACCTGTCACTCAACATCTAGGTTGAGATGTAAGTGGTTTTACGTGGTTCATCTGGCGGTCATTTGGTAACGCCTACCCTTAGTCACCGGTAGCTGCTGCCTTACATTAGAACTGATGACCTAAGTGGGACCATGCTACATGCCATCCATCCACTCTCTCTTGGTCATATTTTCCCACATTAAAATACAACATAGTGTTCTTTGCTTTTAAAACTGTATTTCACCATTGGTCACCACAAAGAATGAGTCCATTATGTGTCGGAACTGTTCTGCCTGGGTTAAAAAGCCAGGCATACCAGTTGCTGTATTAGTAAAATGCAGAAAGCATTGCCTTTGACATTTTGGTAAAAAGGCCTTATTTTTCAGCTATGGGAATTTAACTTAACAATTGGTACATATGTACTCTCAAGTGTATATACATTTTACACAAAAAAAATTTCAGCCTAAAAGATATAAATAAAAAAAATGACACACTGACACATTTGTCAACTTGGAGCTGAAATTTAATAGTAATCGTATTTTTCTTATAAAATATCTACATACAGAAAAGTTCTCTTTGACACAGAGTTTGAGCCTCTGTGCAAAGTCTGAATTTTATTGATTGTTTTCTATACATGGAAATACATGGTAGAAAGCTTGAAAATAAGGAGTATTGGCATCAGTAACTGCAGCAGCACAAACAAAATGAAGAGGGATATACTGAGATCTGAGATATAAGGTTACATAATATTCTGCAGAGCTTTGCAGGTGAGAATGAGAACTTTAATATGATGGCAAAGAAGGAAATTAAGAAAGGAATTACAAGAGTGAATCTATAGATAATGATTGATAGGAGAAGAAAATTACTACAAATACCAAGAAGTTTTATTTTCAAATATTTGCCTCCTATTTTGAGCATACAGGTTTATTTTGAGCATACAGGTTTTTTATTGCAAATGTGCGTAGAAATTTTACATTATTTTTCACGTGCATATTAGAATGATGCCGAATGTAGAAAAAGTTCATATGAAATGTGTTCATACTTGTGCATTCAAGGTGTTTCTTAACTTTGCCTGCAGATGTGACAGAAAACAATATCTTTCCAACACTTGCAAAGGAAGGGGCTTGAAAAAAAAAAACACTTGAATATCTACACTCTTCATGAATGAAAGACTGTCTGGTTTGTACTGTAATAGTTTGTTCTGAAGCTTTCTAATGATGTGTAGCTTGTTTAGCACAAATTACCTGTCATATATATTGGCAGGAACTGTGAACAGTCTTGTAGGCTGTCTGGCATGGTGTTTCTGCTGTTGCCCCCTTTTACTTCACTGATCTTAGGTTCTGGGAACAGCCAAGTTCTGGACTACGGATCCTGGTCTGACCCACGTTAATTTCTATTGCAGGTGTTCCGCATGATTTTTGTCATGAAAAGCACAACACTTTTCTTTAATTGCACCAGATCTCTTTCAGGTTACCTGGGCAAGAAAAAACAGCCACCATGTCCAAGCGTGTCTAATTACTACAACTTTGAAAAACTGCAGTTTTATTTCAATTACATCTTCTAATATTTTGTCTATGCAGTGGAACACAAGCAGCTAAAATTCACTGAAAGGCTTAGTCATATTGGTGTGATTTCCATACACACGCAGACACAAAACAATCAGAAGTTATTACATATACTCCTTAATGTAGCAGTATCACCTTTGTCTGTGTCTAGCACATTATATGCAATAGCGAATTCTCCAAATACCATTATTTAACCACATGGTTTTCATTTTTATCCCACTCAAGCCTACACAGCCATTCTGACTCAAACACCTACATCTATTGCAATGAATATGGTTTAAAAATGAGGACAACAAAAAATACTGATGTGAAAGGGTTAGCACAAAAACTTCATCAGCACCAGGGCCCAGTGGCTGAGAACTGCTGGTGACCTGATTTTGGTTAGAGGTTAGCAAAAATCTTCTGCTTTGAAACAGAGAAAAAAGTGCAATTTGAAAACTTTGATGAAGCTGTCAGGCTCTGAGAGTCAGAGACTACCCTGGGGACAAAGATAATATTACTGGGTAGAACAAGCCCTTTTGGTAAAGAAAGATTCATTCTCTTAGAGTTGTGGGTGGAGGATAAAAATTCTTTTAAGCTATTTTCTGATGGAATTATGTTGTCAGAGGTTTTGTCTTTATAGCTTTTAAGACGTACACAGAACAAGGACATCATTAATATGACAATTTCATAATGAACTTTTCAGCTATGTCTTGTTCTCAGCTGAAGAAGGGCAAAACCTGTTGCCTAACTTACATTCAAGTACACTTTTTATTGAATGGGTGGTAACTTTTCTTCTTGTTTGAATAGACTATATTTTTTCCTTTGGAACATCCAAGGGAATAAGAAACAAGGTACGCAGAACACTTACAGGGAGGTGTTAGGTGAACAGATCAGAAAGAAAATTTTAAAGCAGATCAATCATAGAAAATAAGTTTAGAAGAAACTTTAGTAGATCATCTAGCTTACTTCATATTTTTACCTCTAAACTTGACAGATAGGCAATCTAAATATGAAGGACAACATTACCTGTGCTTTGATGTTGCAAGGCAGTATTTCTTTCCTTCTTTCTTTCCCTTTTACTCAAATGCACAAGCTGCCGTGCAAGCAAATCCTCATCTCCAATACTGACCATTTTATGAATGTTCCTAATCTTAGCATTTAGTGTGCATATCTGAAATTCATTTGTATTGTAAATATTTGTTGTAAGAACTAAACCAAAATCAAAATCTTCTCCTCAGTGTCCCAAACTGGCTGAGATAAACTGTGGAAAGATACCAAATTTTCCAAGACTGAAAATATTTGTGTGACAATAGAGTTGCTCAGCCTGATAGGCTCATATCTGTTATGAGAGAAATACTGAAGAACAGGATTTGGCAAAGTCTTGGAAAAAGTTTTGGTAAAAACAAATGAAATGTCGGGCTTACTAAAATACACTTTTTGAATGCTATGCCATAGTACTGCATGGATCTTAGAAACAATGATTCAGAAACATAGTATATGTCAGTGGTTTGGGGACGGAAGGAGGCCTAAATTTCCAACACCTGTCTAGTAGCATACCAATTCTTATTTTTATAGAAAGTTGCTGGGATATTTTAGAACCATTTACTAGGTGAGATAGCCAACAGTTTATGTGAGGTTGTGACACAATAGCTTGTTTTCTTCCTTTTTTTTTTTCCTTTAAGTTTATAGAGTACGCTCAGTTTTTCAGTATACACTAGTGGTAAATCTCACTTTATTGCTCTGGTAGTACTGGAGAGAGAATAATCTCTTTATATTAAAATTTATATGTAAAGAGCCTTGGCCAGAGTTAAAAATTATATATTTTTAAGATTCTAACAGAGACTCCTATGGTTTGAGCAACTTTTGTTGCCATGGTAACTGCATGTAATATTTTCATAAAAGGTTTTTTCTCTTTCTTTTGTTTGTTTTTTTTTTTTCACATGAGAAAGTGATATAAGTGAGAACATTTACTTAAACACTAAATAGAGAATTTTTTTATTTTATGTTTTGAACTGTTCAGATGTCAAAATTTTAAAATAAGATTAAAGTCTTCGGTCATCTGAAACATTGGAAGAAAAGACAAAGGAAGAGCCACCATATGGATCATGTTCTGGTCCGAAAAAAGCAGCTTTTTATCATTTCTGCTTCTCATACTTCTTTCAAAAGATGAGTGTAAAAATCAGCTTAAAAACTTGACACATACCCAGTTATCTTCTTTTGTAATGTGAATTTGTCCATCCCTCCACTCTATTACCTGTAGGTCAAACTCTTCTCAATCCCTCCATGCTATCCTTTTTCATGGAATATCGTCCTACTCAAATAGGAGCCTAGAAACTCTGCATTAGATTCCTGAGCTTTGAGGGAGGTGTTCTCAGCATCTAAAAGGTGAGTAGGTGGTAGGGAGAGATAGCTGATCTCTCCAGTTTAATTCAGGCCCATCTAGCTGCATACTGACCCGGTTATACTCTTGCAGTGCCTTCCAAGAATTCTTCCTATACACTGTTCCAAATTTTCTCCAGCCTCAATAAAGCAGGAATTTGGATTGGAATCAACAGGTTCTATGACAGTAGGTGCACAGGCTAATATAAGACTAAACCACTTGGCTTGTCCACTTCTGCTACATAATACTATTATTTCTCAACAGTGGACACTACCCTTGTTTTCTAAATAGAATGAATATTCTTGTGACTATCAAGTAGGTCATTAGAAATTTGGCATCTGGCACTTCAGACACCGAATTCAAATGAAACAGGGTTTATACACTTCAAACCAACACCAAATTCATTCTACCAAATGCTTTTGCCCTGAACAAAAAGACAAGGCTGAGTCTGCACTTTTCAGCTCCGTGTGCATTGTGTTCATGTTGCTGGTTCTTCTCAGTGGAGATAAAAAGGCAGCTTTTACTCTATGCATTACAATGGCAATAAGAAATAGCGAAAAACTGTAATGCAGTTACATTACTCTAAAACTGCCTTCAGGACTTTCAATTTCATCATATATTTAAACCACAGAATTTGAGACAGTTTGGGTAATTATACAGACCCAAGATATATAATTTAGTCATTATTAATTCCTGAAAAGTCATAGGCAAGATTGCTAATACTGATAGAAAAAGAAGATTAGTTTTATTTCATGTTTAAATATGATTTTTAATTTGCTTGTTTGGGATTAGTGCAAGCCTTTTCTGTCTATAAAAAATTCATACAGAAAGAAAAATAAAAATGTCATCTTAAAAAAATAAAAATAAAAATAATCTCAAAATCTTTATGAGACTTTCAGAGAAAATACTCTTAGGTGAAAGAAACAAAATGCACAGTAAACGCTGCCCCTTGTTTTGGGTTTCCCTCCTGTTCTTTAGATCTGTGTGTCCTCAGAAGCTGCCTGTGCGTATCCTGTGCCCTTACTACCCTGCTGGCCTGGGTGCCAGCAAAGCCTTCTGGCATTTGTCCTTGTGCTTTTATTCCCTGCTCTTCCAATTTGTTCTCTGTTCATACTGTCCCCAGTGGTTATACTACAAATCTCTATGCCAATATGAGCTAAAAGGATAAAATTCATATCAAAGTCAAGAATAAACACCTCCCAAAGAGGATTTTATCACCAGGTGGGGAAATCACCACACTTGATCATCAAATGCCTGCTACGTTCTATGCAATTCACAAAACAGATTCAATGGAGACTCTCAGGCACTGAGGATTTGGCATCAGAAAAAGTAAAACAGAACTGAAACTCAAAAATGTCAAACTGTTGTGAAGAACTGAAGAATTCTCTCCTGTTTGAAAGCACAATGTGGAAATGGCAGCTTGCAGTACTTTCAGAGTAGCACCTTAAAAATCTTCACTTGCTCTCACCTGGAAAAGCATTCATGTAATCTGAAAGGACTGTAGTCAGGAAGTGCAAAGAGAATCTGAATAACTGAAGTTTTGCCATCATCTCCAAAGACCAAAATTAGAGGATAGTTGCTTTTCTTTCTGATGTGTTATGCTGATAGCTGAATACAGTATGAAATGTGCAGAATTCAGGATTTATAATGCAGTAGCTGAACTACAGAACTGCATGATGGGATAATAGAACCTACAATTTTTCTTATTCAAGTTTTAAAAGACAGTAATAGCATAAATACTTTCATCCTAATGCAGCATGAATCATCTGTCCTAGGCGACTTTGGATATCAATTAATATATTCCTTTTCTGTCACCCCTATGCAATGCTAGCAAGACCTCATGACAATCATTAAGTGAAAAAGATGTCTTGTGAAAGCTTTTCTAAATATTTCAGATTATCAAAGATACCAGTAGCTGTAGCAACAGTGGTACTGGCAAGACAACAAATGAATCAAACTTCTTCAATCTCTGCACTAGTGTGAAATTTGATCCAGTTTAATAGTGATTCTCTTTTTACCTAGCAAGTTGTCTGTAGCTTCTGTAAGGGTTAATTATGGAGCCATTTTATAGGCCCTAAAAAGCAGCATCATTCATCTGCTTCTTGCAATAGCATAGCAGTTAATTTATTCAGTGCAAAAATGAAAATTGAGCATTAGCATAAATTGAATGATAGAGAATGATATAACCAAAGTCTAATTTTATAGTTTTTATGGTTTGCATGGGAAGGGGTAGAAACCTTACAAATTCCCTTTCATGGATATCTATGTCTTTTTTTTTTTTTTTAAATCAAATTTAGATTTAATTTTTTACAGCTGAAGTGCTGGTTACTTGTGATGTAGCCCACCTACTTGAAACACCTATTTTAGGAAGAGATGAATCATTTCTTGTTGTGCCTCTCTTTCTCTTGACTATGGATGAAGCATAAGGGAATATTCATCTAAAAATAAGACATCTAATCTAAGCTAAAGTTAGGCCAGAGGAATCCTAGGATAACTACCTAAATATGTAGTACCATTTAGTGCTTGAAAAAAGAAGTCATACTGGAAAAACTGAGCATAGGAGACATGTTTTTAAAATACATCTCTCAGCAGATATTAGGCATCTTAACACCTTTTGAAGTGACAAGGCTTCAGGAGTGTATCCAAAGGTGACTTGTGACGCCTATAAATTTGAAGTGCATTAGGTAGGGTGATATTGGTATTACTGAGCCTTGAACACAAAGATAAATATAGATTGCAAATAAGTCTATAAAATATTTTACAACACTATGATGGCATAGCCAGGCAGAATCTATTAGCATTTTGTTACAGTTATCTGTGAGCATGTGACCAACAAATGGGCAAAGAAAGACAGGTGTATTTGTACACAGAAGGCAGGCAAGTGACAAAAGCTGACAAACAAAGGAAAAGATAATGACAATGAATTGCAAATTGGTGGGACTTCTACCTGAAAAAACGAAGAGAGTGATAAGTGCTATGGGGTGAAAAAGAGAAGCCATGTTTTGAGAGCAGAGAGCAAATAGCATAAAAATGTCAGACCTTTCTAACTAAGGAAAATCACAGGAGAAAGAATAAATTACCTGGAACTCTTCCTCTTTTCTTTTTCTTCCTCTTTTCTTTTTTTTTTTTATCATTGGGTACTTGGAAAGTGAAATTTCTGAAACATAGATTACTGGATTACTGCATATTGCAAAACAACAAACTTAAACCACAGAGCCTAGGCTCAAAGTGTCAATAAACTGTGGTCATAGGGAAGCATGTGGTAAAATGATACCATTGATAGGATGGCCGTGCTCTTCAGCAGCAGGTAATGAGATACACGAAGGCATACACATATTTTGAGGAAGACAAAGAGGCACAAAAATAGTACATTCTTATTTTATACAGCCTTCCAACAACTTTCCTAAAGCAACTGATGTCTTAGTTAAGAAGCTGAACATATAGCTCAGTGGTCTCGACCTTGCTGTTGAGCTGTGCCTTAAAACACTAGTCAGTTTAAAAATGTGTGAGGCTTTGCTAAACACATTTTTCAAACAATTGCAGCTGTAGAGAGAGAGCCTTCCACATCCCTAGTGTTTACAAAATAGCCACTTTCCTATTTGTTTGCCTTCATGCTATGTGATCATTCATAGCTGCTAACACAGAGATGCAAGAAACAGCCATCTCCCTTACCATGTGCAGGAATAAAAGCTCTTCCTTTACTCAAAGGTACCCTTTCTAAAAGAAATCTGACAGCAACACTATCCTGACCCAGCTGACCTGTGACTGAAGCGTTACTAATTAACAATTTTTTCTGTCTTATTATCATCACACTGCAGGATAGATAAGAGACTACAATTTTTGCTGCACTCCTCTGCCTTTGGTAAAGCCTAATATTTTAGTTAACTGTGTTACTGAAAGGGACGGAAACATCCATTTGCCATAAAGAAATGGGAAGGCCAGGCCAAAAGGCCACAACTCTAAGTTCTGTTCACATTAATCGCCCGGTGTGAAAATAAGGATAACTGATTCATGTATTAAGTGGCTTAAACAGGAAGCAGGGAACAAAACGTCTTGTGACATTCTTGTTGCAAGCAAATATGTTCAGTAATGTATGCATTAGGGAATTAGCTATCACTGTGGTGGAAGTGTAGAGGACTTATACATCCCATTAATATAATATTTTAAAATAAAATTTACCAAATTCATTCATTAGAAAACATTTATATGCTAAAGTAGTTGTGAGTATAGAATGCTATATGACCAGATGTGTAGTCCTCGATGATTCACACTTGCCGGTGTTTACACTGCTCATACGCTCACTTAAAACATTTATCCATTGTCTCTGGTTATGTTATGACAGTTTTATGAAGTATTTGTATATAGTTGTTAGTTAAAACTACTTTAGTATGCTTATATTTAGGTTCAAAGCACATTAATAGTAATTTTTTCCTTCTTAGTGGAAATTCTTACACTTGATAGTTGCCACAGGTCTCCTTGGCTACACTGCAATTCGAACAGTGCAAATAAAAACTCCAAGTTTTTGAGGTACAACATCAGCTCAGTTGACTCCTCAAAATTCTACTTTCTGGTAGGAAGCAAGGACTTGGTTTTCTGGTCACTACGCTAAATTATGAAGTTTAATGCCGATAATAATTTTGTTGTGAAAAAAAATTGTGTCACTAGATGTTGCCTGGATATGGTAAATGTAAAACTGTAGTTTCATTGCCTTGCACTAGCAATCCTACATTTTTGATCGGTGTCATAATTCCCTCCCCCCACCATTGAAGGGTACCAATTTAAATCATAAAGCACCAGAAACATTCTTATGTTAATTTTTTATTACTATAAGTATGTAGGAATTATAGTCTGCAGAGAAAGCAAGGCTGCTCTGTAATTAATTTTTTATACAGATCCTGCTCTACTGTTCTTAGCTCAGCTTCCTGAGTCCTACGGAAAAGCAGTTTCCTGACCCACAGATTGGAGTCTACTGCAAATTCTGAGGTTGTTGGGATCTTTTCAGCAGATGGTATAAAAAGAAATTTGCTCATGTGTTAAATCTTTCTATTTGGTATCACAACTCAGTCATTCCTCTTAGGGTTATCCTTATGTCGTGCTTTAACCCCAGACAGCAACCAAGTACCAGGCAGCTGCTCACTCACTCCACTTCCCCTCTCCCTGGTGGGGATAAGAATTGGAAAGAAAGGGTAAAGCTCATGGTCTGAAAGAAGAGCAATTTCATAATTGACACAGTAATCTGATCATACCAATAATGACAATGATAGTTGTAATGCTGAAGAGAGAGACAGTAGCAGAACCCAAGGGAAGCTATTGATGCACAATACAATTGCTCACCACCCCCTGACTGACACTCAGCCCACCACTCAGCAGAAATTATGCCCTTTTTGGGTAACTCCCCCAATCTATATACTGGGCGTGACATTCTATGTTATGGAATATCCCTTTGCCCTGTTTGTGTCACCTGTCCTGTCTGTGCTGCCTCCCAGCTTTTTGTGCAACTCCTCACTGTCAGAGCACGAGACACTGAAAAGTCCTTGACCTAGGATAAGCACTAGTTAGCAGCAACCAAAACACCAGTGTGCAATCAGCATTACTTTCATGCTAAGTCCAAAAAACACAACATTATACCAGCCACTAAGAATAAAATAAGCTCTGTTCCATCCGAAACCAGGACATCCTGGGATTTATGTGGAGCATATTGGCTACAGAATACTGCTTAGAAGCATATGTCTCTAGGCCCAGGACGAACATTTTTTTTCCTATCTGATTGTTTTTATGTTAGAGAATATATCTAGATATGACTGGAGCATAGATCTTCAGCCTTTCTGACAATCACTTGCCCCTGTGAAAAAAAATCAAGCAAGTCCTGAGTCAATAAACCATTAAACCTGCCAAAGAAAGAAGCTGTATGGTGGCCCACCCTGTCACATACTGTTTCCCATCTTTGACTGAGTACAAGAGGTATTCATTAGACACACACCAGTGAGCCTTCAGGAAGACAAAAAAAAAAAAAAAGATTGAGAAAAAGCTGTAAAACGATTCTGTTCAAATCTCTATAAATCCATTAATGTTGATTTTGATCTTCCAGTACTGGGGCTGCCTTCTTTACATGTTGATTTTATTTTCAAGCTTTGCTGCCCTCAGGGTTCTCCTATAGGAGTAGCATTTTGTGACATAATTTATAAAGGTATCTACATGCCTTGATAAGGTAGCAGTCGGCCTGGGAAGCGAATGTGCCCGGAGCAGTTCTACAGCTAGATAATAGACACATATGGGGTGTTCCAGACTGGGAGTTTCAACAACTTGCTAAGTGCTTCCACGCTGAAATATACTCTGAGGTTTTTTTCATAAAGGGCTTGGCACCTAGATGACTTTCCCCTTACTCTTATCACCACTCACTTTACATCAAACGTATACCCATACTATACACACTTTTCACTGGTATGACTATGCATGGTTATAAAAGCCAACTGTGCTTCTGGAAACTTGCATTGATATTTTAAAAAACAATAATCATTAAAATCAATCTTACAGTAGAAATGGGTTGAGCGCCTTACAGTTTGCTCAAGCTCATTTTGGCTCTGCCAGTGTCCAAACAATACACTGATCCAGAAACAGGACTGAGTTCAGAGTTTTTCCACAGTATACAGGAGTAATAATTACAGGACTCAGGGTCTGAAATATTAAATTTGTTGGGGAACACATCCCTGCATAATACAGAAATCAAAAAACTCCCCCAACCCAAAATTTCATTCAAAACACATTCTAAAATTAAATTTATTTACATTCGTAGTAGTGGAAAATATAATATTTTTCTTCCTACAGTCAATAATTCTGCTTGTCCCAATAAATTCAACTAAGTTGGGACACTTGATTACTCTGGCACAACATGGCAACTTTAAAGAATGGATGTGCCAAGCAATTACTCATAAAACCTTTTTCTATGCAGTCCAGATAGGAAATATCTCTTCATCAGAGAAGAGAGAATGCCAGAAGTTCATAAGGTCAGTGCTGCTTTTCTTTTTTTTTTTTTTTTTTTTAAAGACATTCTCCTGTACATAAAGCTTGCTGGTTTGGCATCGATACAACATGTGCTCTTATGATATAGAGAGGAAATCTGTCTGCTTGTCTCAGTGTTTATATTTATATAGTCACTGCTCAGCCCTAAAGCTGTTCTTCAGATCTCTAGCTAAAATAAATGTCACACACTGCTGAATTATTATAAAAATAATTCTGTTTATTTACAAATATGACAACAAGCTGGTAACTTACTGAGATTCTTGAAAGGATTTTCAGTCTTTACAGGGATATGTTCCAGCTAGCATATTTCCACTCTCGCTGAATATCATATTCTATCATATAAATCCAGCTATTTGCCACTTGCCAATAGCTGTGTCCAGTCTTAGAAGCTATATATTATGATGGATATAAAAGACATTATTAAGTATTGAAAATACTCTTAATGAAAGATAAAACTGCTCAATCCCTTCTCACTTTTTATGACTGTACTTGGCAGCAACTTTTGTCTTGTGTTCCAGGGTGCAGTAGGATTAAAAAATGATGAGAAAATGAGAATAAAAATTGAGAATGAGATTTAAAATTAAATAGTATATGTTGATAATGTAATATGATAACAATGAAATGCAGATATTTTTGCTTAGTGCCAGTATTTTACTACGCAACATCTATTTTTTGCACACTTAACAAAGAGGATCCATTTCCCAATGCACACATTTTCCCTTTCAAAACCTGAAAAAACACCAAAATGTTTATCAATACACAAATAAATACAAAAGCAATCTATTCTGTTCTAAACAATGGTATTTGTTCTGTTTTTCTCTTGGGTAATTAACATCAGCAAGAAGGAATTGCCATGTGTGCCAGTTTGGCTAAAAATCTAGTAATATATCCCTTGAGAGAAAACTAGGTTACAACTACCCTTTCCCCCCCACCAGGTTAGGGAAAAAAAGGAAATTTTTCCTCGAAGGAAAGTGAAAGAGATAAAAACTATTTATTTTAACAAACACACAGGAAAAGGATAATGACGCTAAATAATGAAATGAAATCTCTCGCTACAGAGAGAAACCTGGGGAGATTTCAGAGTCCTTCTGTAGGTGTGGTCTCTCTCCTCCTCGGAGCTGGGTCTGCGAGGGGCCCACCCCCGGGCCTCGGGGAAAAATTCTCATGATGTCTTCTGGTGTTGTTGAAATAGTCTAGAAGAAAAGAAGGGAAAAACCAAAGTCCCAGGAAACAAAAGTTCAACTCTCTGTCTTACGCCGAGAGGGGAAAAAAGGGAAAAAAAACCAAACCAGCTGGCTGAAGGAAAGCGAGCAGGGTGCTCCCTCCGTGCTCCTGCAGCCAGAGAACGCAGAGGAGTGTAATCTCTGTGTCCTTGAGAAACTGTTTTGAAAAGTTTGTTTGGATTTTTTTTTTCTCTTAAGCTCAGTTTAAAGGCACAGAAAAGGCACAAAATTGCTTTTTGGGCATAGAGCATGATAGGGGATACACATGATAGAGTCACCCCAAGACACCATGAGAGAGAGTGAGAGAGAGAGCACATGAGATTGGAAAAAAATATCTAATGATTGAATTATTACTTAAATATTTTGGAATATTCAGTATGACTTTGACTACAGATGACTTGTTCCAAAATATTTCAGACAGTGAAGTAATTTAATTAAATATTTCCTCATGGTAATCCCAACCAATATACAGATCAAGGCAGACCAAATAATTGTGACATATATCAGCCAATATTGATAATCTCTTCTCCAATAATGGGCATGTAATATTCCCATTTATAAACAGGTGAAGTAAGGGGCTGAGAGAGTAAGCTAAGTGAAAAAGAAGAGAAGGAACATACTTCTGACAGCTTGCTTTCCTGTTTTTTTCTAACCTGCTTTTATAAATTATCAGCACTTGTACATTGTCTGAAAAATAGATGAAGTGTTATTAACATTAAATGAAGGATAACAATAAATCTACATACAGAATCTCTATATTGAGTAAAGGCACATTTACAAAAGCTTTGTCCAATGTTCTTCAAAAGATAGAACTCTTCAAGGGATTATAAAATCTATTCAGTATAAAAGCCCTCAGGAGTTCAAAACATTTGGCCTTTAAGAACATGCAGGTAGCTCATTACGGAGTATATGTATCCAAAAAGAGACACAGAAATGCATAAAAGTTTGCTTTCTCCATCTCCAAGATGGCAAAAGGCATAAGGTATGTTCTCAATTTATAATGAAGGCATTTCAGTGGGTGCCAAGGAGGGCCTTTTCCTCCAAAAATGATTACTAGCATGCAGAATTCACACAGTAGCAGTGACTGCATTTCATTGGGTATCCTTATTTAGAACAAGTAACCAGACAATTTGGGAAGGTGAGGCGTACATGTGTGACATCAGTCACACATTGAGCTCTTTCTGGTGTTATAAATAAGGATTTTATATTTCACTGTCCAAAAATATTAGTAAAGCTGTTTGATGAAAAGTAGAGATTTCCATCTAATGTCAATGGATTTTAGTAGATAGGATGATAATTCATCCTCTCCTTCTCTCTTTAATGAACTCATCAGCGTGATACCTGACAGCCATATTAAAAACCATAGAAGCCAGAAAAAGCAAAAATCCTGAACTGAGTAGCCCTTCAGTTTCTGCCTCCAGTGCTGGTTGATGCCTTGAATATAAGAATGTAGCAGACTGATTTAGATTTTCTGCTTGGATTTTCCCACCCAGCTCCCCACTTTGCACAAACTGAAATTACAAATAAAAATATCTCACCTTGGTGTGTGACTTGGGGCTGCACACCAGGAGCCCACAGCTGGGACAACATCAGCACCTGCAGAGGTTATGGTAGATTCTGAAGAGAGATTTACTGCATTCCCCTTTCCAAACTTAGTGGATTGCTACAGATCTCAACTCTGTAAAATAACAAGCAGCTCTCTTCATAATTCAATGCTACCAGTGCAAGTGTGAAATTGTTGAGACATTGTGTTACTCTTCTAATGCTGAAACACAATATACGAAATAATTTCCCACAGAATTTAGGTAAGAATAGATTAATTACTGTGAGATGTAGTTAGGAAAAAACTAAAGAATAATACTAGTTACTAAACTGATCTCTGGAATGAAGGTGGTGGGGAAGCAGATATCTTATGCATTTTTTAAATTAGTTTCTATATTATCAAATAATTAAACAGTCCAACAACACAATTGCACTCATCTGACAAAAGAAAACAAAAGCTTTTTACTATGCAGGCAGAATTTTCTCTTTTAAGTGAAGTTCAACAGCCTAATTGAATATCTTTGACCTCATTTAGATCAACACTGACTGTCATTCTAAGGAGCTTTGGATGCTTTGTCCAGATTACAGTCTTCTAGCAAATGTGTGTCTAAAATGTGTGATGACCACTGATAAACGGTACTTCATTAAAAATGAAAAAAGATAATGTGTCATAAATATATTTTTCTCTCCAGAGAAAAGAAACTGAGGATAGTAGTAATTTAGATTTCCTCTTTCTTATACGAAACAACTCTAGTTTTCCATAGCTTGGCAAATAATAACATCTAAAATAAAATATGAGAAGGGAGAATGTATTTAAGTTGTTCCAACATTTCTCAGAGAATGCAGAGATAACAACAGTCCTTGTGCGGAGAAAGGGGAAGGAAAAAAGCCTTTTGACCACACTAGCGTACAGAAAAACTATATACAGTTTAAAATCAGGAAAACAATATTTCCTGGATTCCAGAGATACTAGTGGAAAACAGATGCCCTGGGATCTGCCCACACATCAGCAAAAACATCAGGCTTTCAGCCACAATAAATTACTGGTCTTAGATTAGCTTGAACGAAAAAACAACCAAAACCAAATAACATCTCTTATCTGTACTCTAAGTTTCAAACTATATTTTCCGAAGTGGCAGAAAAAGTCATCAACACAATGAGCCAGTCAGAAAGTTCAAGGAAAAGGGCTTGTCCCAAAGTCTCATTAAAAGAAATTTATACCCATCTTCTCCTAATTAGGCCAACTTTTCAGTTCTGAGGTTGAAATTATTGATGGTATAAAAGAGATCAGATTATCTAACTGTTTCTTTGGTTATAAATATATGAACTATACTCTCTAGAAGTGTTCAGACCTATATTAACAACGAAGACAAAAAATATAAAATATGGTAAAGGTGTTATTTTTACAATAACTTAAATCAATTGACACCTTGGTTGTATTAAACGAAAAAACAGATTCAACTAGTATGACACTTTAATTTTTCTTCTGACGGGATTATAAAATATAAAACCATTTAAAACAATTCTGTGAATAATAAACGGTTATTGTGTGAAAGAGGTACATGGGGAAAGTTACTAGTTCGTGTAATTTCTATGTCTTGACCTGCCATTCTCCAACTAAATTTAGAACACAAACAGTAGAAAATCATTATGGACAAGTTTTAATCTGAGTAAATAAAGAAATCTGTGGATAGAATTCAGATACAGGTTATTGATAGAGAAATATTAATTCATGTCAAAGCTGCAAAAATGTTAAGAGGTTTTTTATTTGACTTTCTAAACCATCAAACTTTTTACAACTCAGGACTTCTTTTATGTCTTTACAGATGAACCCGATTGGAATTTGCAAAGAAGTATGAGAATTTCAAAGCCAAAATTAAAAATTCCATTTGAGAGCCCGTAGATACAGAAGTCTGTAGGCTTGCATGTACTCTCTGTAATTTTCTTACATAACTCATGGTTAAGAATCCAGTGCAGCAGATTTTGATTCCATAAACCACAGAACAGGCTTTGGTCTTACAGTTAAGGAGACACACTGATATTCCTACATATTACTACAATAGTTCCTTTTAACTGAATGAGAGCCTGCTGAAAAGAGAGCGACAAAACAGGTTGGAGATATGCAAAGTAAACAGAAGCTTGCAGAAATACAGGCTTTTTGAAAAGATTCACTGTTATTGCCTCAACTACTATAAAAATAGACAAGTGTACAAAGAATTTACATATGTAAAATCTTACGTTAAAGTGAGATTGACTCGTTTAGAAGCAGTATTACAGCAGGGAAGCAGCCTGCAGCCAACAAAAGTGCTGCACAGTGGGAGGCTTATCCCAGCAAACAACAATTCACACCTGTTAATTACTCTGAATAGGCCTGCACACAATGCTAGGCATGGCATTTATCCATTGTTTAGAAGCAATACCAATGTAATCTCTTACGCTATTGTTACAAGCGAAACGAAAGCTTAACATGAGTCATTTCCTTGCAAATCACCAATTAACTCATCATAGCATTTGCCAGAGGACCCTTAAAGATCCATAATGATAAAGCTATGTAAATAATATTTATTTCAGGTTTGCTAACAATTACGGTAAAGTTGTGGATGGTGAGATCGCTTAAACAGTATATTTCAGATAAATTTATATTTAAACCATTCTTTGTTACTTAAAGTCTAAAATACAAGTTTGTACCAATAATAATAAAAAAACTCTCAGAAGTTTCACTTACAATTCCAACACTTTCTGATTAGAAATCATGTCAATTAAATTTGAAAGCTTTAAAACAATATTTAAGTAATTTTAACACTAGTCAAAATCTAACTATTTAGCATGACACACTTGAACAACTTAAGACTTTTAAAATTTCATTCTAGTTTTTCATGTTAATAATTGGATAAACTCAAGCTGAATGGATGAAATATTTTGGGAATTCTTGCTTCATCAAAATTATTTAACTAAAAATACTTTTTCTACCTTTATCTACTTGTGTACCTTAAACATTTTTTGAGCAGCATTAGAAGTCCTGTCCCTAATATTAGACACTAGCATACTCACTCTCCCAGAAACTCTGAAGGTGGTTTTCAGTACTGAAGGGTTATAAAAATATTGTCCCTGCTGTCTGTGTATTCAAAGAGTTTGGGCTGAATATACTCCCAGGCATTCTGCACATTAGAAACAGTAGACTGTATAATCATATTGAGAAACTCTTTAAGACAAATGGAAATCTTAAAGGAGAAAACACACTCATAGGGTTTTGATAAAGACTTTATATTTATACAGGCCCTGAATATGAACAGGACTGCTCTGATTTTTTAAGAGTTAAAAGGCTGTAAAAATCCAAACAACAAAAAAATCCCATCAACGTCCAGGAATTTTGGGGGGGGGTGGGGGGGGGGGGGTGGGTCAGTAGGCAGAAAATTTAGACATACCACCTGTTATCTAAAAGCATTAAAATTTCAAGATTATATATTTTATGCTGGTCTTTTCTCTTTCCACAGAAAGCAGAGATCAGCAGACCTGGAGATTTATTTACCTTTATCCCTATTTCCAATCCCATCTATATTGGCATTAATTTCACTTTAAAAGCATTCCCCACTGATTTCAGAGAGTCTTAATGACCTAAATTATATAAGATCCTTCGCTTTTACTGCTCGGGGAACATGAATCCCTTCTGAAATTCTTGTACTTATCTATGTATTTCAGGTGTCTACAAAAGAAATGAAGGGATCCTGGGCAATATAAACCATTGACTTGGTTTTGCCCTTCATATGGACAAGGAGTTCTAAGGAGTAAGCCTGGTAGTCAAAGTTCACAACCAATATGATTTCTTTTGCCAAATAGCTTTTCGCTTGTGTAACTAACAATGAAAAGGCCATTATTTGTTACTAAACACAGCATGATTGAGGTTGCAAGGGATGCCTTGAATTCATCTTTTCCAGACCTCTGCTAAAGCAGGGTCATTTACAGCATGTTGCCAAAGACTGTGCAGTCAAGTTTAGAATATCTCCACGGATGTAAATTCCAAAACCTCCCTGGAGCTTTTCCAGTGCTCAAGCCCCCTTATAGAAAAAATATTTCATCTCGCATTCAGGTGTATTTTCCAGTGGTTTTATTTGTGCTAATGTTGGTTGTCAGCAACAAGTGATCAAGTTTCTTCAAGGACGAAATATATTCAGAAAACTTTAAGCGATTATTATTCTAAGTGTTTTTCTGCAATGATGATGAATTGGGCTTGTACTTGGCCATATTTATAAAATGTTCAATTATACTCACTGAAATTCCCAATGCTAATAACTTTTCATGGTGCAACCCACATGTATTAAGTAGATTTTCCTGTACTAATGCCTTATTGACAAACCAATGTATAAACAGATAAATTGGTCCGTTGTATGGCTAATGGTGGGTTTTGCCTGTGGCATTGATGTCAGAAGAACTTAAAAATTTTCACAGCAATGATGGGTTGGTCTTGAAGTCATGATAATAGGGTGCCGGAGCAATGGAGCAGTGAAGAGTTCCCAGGAGAAACAAATAACATAAAGTTTTTATTTTGTTGATTATTAATTCTTCAAAAACATTCAAGCAGAAACTCTAATAAAATATAAGGTTAGTTAATAACTTGGTGGTGGCTGATAGGATGAAAATACCACCTTGGATTACCTTAGATCATTATAATGTTAAAAAACATACTCCTGAGGGAAATTAGTGTGTGTAAATCATATTATAATGTGCTGGACCAAGACTGCCAGGGACTCAGGGTGCTGACTGGCTCTTGCACATCATGTGAAAGAACCCTGCTTTAGGGACAACAGTTTTGGTGACCCAGATTGTACAGCTGTAAAGCCTTGCCCAGATCATCTGTCTACCCACAGCCATGGAGAATCGGATCAGACAGGATTCCAGTGCACACCAACCAGTTTATCAGGTACTCCACCTCATTCTCTCCAGTGTCCAGGTGGTAAGTAACTCAAAAGTGCAGTGCTCCAGATATATGAGCAAGGACAAAAGAGCTGTGAATTCCTTGGCTGGTAAGCATCATATTTCATTTCTTCCATGGGAAATAATCAATGGTGTGCACAAGGAAAAGTGGTATAAGGAAATTTTTTCTTGTGGGTAGATGCTTGATATCTGGGGAAAAGGTACCTTTGTTGAGGCATCAGAGCAGAGTGTGAGAAAGCGGTACTAAGTGGTGGAAGCCCTTTTTCCTAGATGCTCAGTCCTGAGGGAGCATGCACCTTTGCTGATGAATTTGGAGCTGAGTGTAAGTGATATAAGTTGTATATATATACATACATACATACAGATATATATATGTACAGAAAAAATACATGTGCCTTTAAGTCAAGCAGTGAGGTCAGAGGGTTGACTACTTTTTGTACAAGTTCCATTCACTATTTCAGACTTGTTGAGTTGGAGATGATGTGTTGGTTCACATGGAGAGAATCCTGGAGGAAAGTATCAACTTTTGGAAATTATCATGCTGCCTCATAACCCTAATTGAGGGGAAATGCAGGTTATATTGAATGCTTTTTTGCCACAGAAGAAAAAATAACAGTACTAGATAAGGTGAAAGGATAGACAGAGGTTTTGGGGTCTGAAAGGCCCTTTTGACCTGAATGAATCTGCTGTTTGTAGGCAGCGAGGACATTAGAAAAACTAGTGTTCTAGTAGGGAAGGGAAGGATCAATCAGAGGAAATTAATGTTATGGTGCTGGAGGATTCTGACAATGACTGAAGAAGACCAAGGGAAAATATGAAGGTATCCCCAGTCTATCCTCTAATTCCAATAAAGCTGGGGAAAGAAACAATTGATTTTTTTTTTTTATATGTACATAGAGCCAGTAATAGCTAGTTGTAAGGGTGCACTAAGTAGATACCACACAATACCAATTTTTGCAGTGATGGGAATAAGAACTTTGTAGCCATTCTTACGACCTATAGAACGTACCATTGGAGGTATTAAACTGATTTATGAGTTTCTACATTCTGTATATGCCAGAATGTCCTCTTCCATTGTTAAGATGAAATTTATTAGGCAAGTGATATTCTCAAATATCTTGTGAAAACTGTACAGCTACATATCCCAAAAAAAATGCAATGGAAGGTTCAAATCTACTGACTAATGGGCCAGACCTTGGAAGAACCTGAGAATGATATCCCTGATGTGATATTGAATGTGGTAATTCCCTGGTATGGGCTTCAAAGAAACCAGGTAAAGCAAAGAATGTGACTTCACTTAAAAGAAAACTCAAACTACTAGCAAAGCCAGTGAGGGTAAATCAATATCCTATTAGACTGGAAGCACGTAAAGGATTGGAGTCCTCGATAAATACTTTCAAGAAGTATGGATCACTTAGAGAGTGTCAATCGGAATTTAATACTCCTACTTTACCAGCAAAGAAGCCTCATTTTCAGGAGTACAGACTGGTGCAGGACTTAAGAGTAATAAAACAAATAAACATGGACATACACTCTGTCATATCAAACTCCAGGTCAGGTCTCACAAGCATGGAGTAGACGAGGAGAATCACATCCCTCAACCTGCTGGTCCTGCTTTTTTTGATGCAGCCCAGGGTGTGGTTGGCTTTTTGGACTCTAGGTGTAGATTCCCAGATCATGTCAAGCTTGTCCTCCACCAAAACTCCAAACCCTTGTCTTCAGGGCTCCTATTAATCTATTCTCGGCCCAGACTTTATTTGTGCATGGAATTATGCCAATCCATTATTAGAAGCATTTTGTTAAACAATTCTGAGTTCAAATTTGATACACCTAATCTCATTAATATTACTGGGTTTTCTTTCAGTCCATCCCTTGGTCTCCCACTTTCATCTCTTCTTCTAAGATGCCTAGGACAATGGCCTGACAACTTTCAGGGTTTGGTTCCACATACGGCCTCAGAAGGTACCAGTACCATGCCATCTTAAAACAATGTGCTTGGTGAATGCCCTTGAATGGGTGCACTCTCAAACTGCACTGTGCTCAGCATCACTTGCATGGCACTGACCGAATGCCCTTGCAGGTTTTTCATAGCAGTTTGCTGTCTTTGTGCTTGGGCCATAATAGGCTGCACTTGTGTGAGGAGCTCTGAGATCTTTGTCAAAGAGCACTGCATCAAAAAGCACAAAATCTGCCTACACATCACCAAAGAAACCTAAGAGGCTCTTGGGTTTCCTGAGGTTAAACCAGTTTACATTAGTTCTGAATGTTTTGCAGATTGTCACTTATTCATCTCAATAGGGTGCAGATAGTGCTGGATGGCCATCTGTCCCTTGTTTCAGCTGCCAGCAATTAGCCACTTGGCAGGGATAAGCAAAGAATATCTCCATGATATTTAAAGGCATACTGGACATTTTACCATGAGATTCTTGCCAACAGTTCTATATTTAGGAAGCATTTTAGTTAAAAGAAGACTGAAAGTAAGTGGAGTGCTTCAGAGTCAACTGAGTCTGAAGAATAAGTTGAAATAAACATTGAAGCCTTTCAAGGATTTTAAAAGTTTAGTAAATTTATTTACAATATATTTTTGTTCTTGCATTTTACGAATCAAGCCAAATGTACAATTAGATTATTATTAAATTAGTGTAATCTCTTACTTCATTTTCAAAATAGACTGAACTGGAATGATATATATCTTCGGGTATCTTCTGACACAGCAGATCTCCTTTCCAGAATGAAATTTGTGTAAGTCTGAACTAGATCAAATACTAACCAAACAATACAGTTGATACTAATTTTTGTTTCTAAACATGCAAATAAAATAAGAAACCAACTTTCTCCACACAAACTAAAAAAACAAAATCTTCAAAATACTACTGAACACTGCTGAAATTTCAATAACTACTTGAGCATCATTATATAATCCCAAAGAGCAATGTTTGCGTGCTGGAATTAAAGAGAAATGTATTCCTCATTGCCCCTCCGAGTTTCAAACCCAAACAACTTTGGATAACCGTGCATTAATGAGAGACACAAAACTTTCTGGCAAGAAACACAAAGCAGATGCATAGGAGACTCACCACCCAGTGAACATTCATCAGCAGAGGTTTTAAGGGACCACTCTGTTGGATTTAGACATTTAAGTCATTCTGGTATTGAATAAACGTCAGCAACATTTTCCATGGCTTATCTGAAGCATTTCTTAAACAAAAGCTGCCTATGACTCATTTTAAAAAAAAGCCCATCCAAGGGTTGCTCTTTCTACAATATTACAAGTATTTAAATACATTTTCCGTTAAGTTCCAATATAGTTTAGCTTTCTTTCCCCAGGCAGATGTGGTAGCTGATAACCATAACACACTGTGCTATACTACTGCAAAAAATATTTCTCATGTAATGGAAACACATATACGATGTAGCTTAAATTTCCTCACTATTGCTATATATTTCTGAGAATTTTTGTTAAATTCTGATGTAAATCTCTTTGCTCCTGAAAGTTGCCACTTGGATCACCTACTCTGATCAAGTCTGCAGAAAAAAAAAGTAATTCTTTCTTTCTTTTATTTTTTCCTTTTCTTTTTTAATCTAGTCTTAAAAGGATTGTGTAAAATTATGCCTGTTTTTTGTCTTTTTAAGTTGCAGCAAACTATGTTAGAGCTTTTACGGGTATATGATTATGTGATCAAAGTTACCAAGGAAATGAACTCCTGCTTAGTCACTAAAAGCATTAATGCAAAGGAAGCAAAATTACTGTGCATCAGTTCAACTCATGTACAAAAATCCCTAAATGAAAACAATATAATTAAATAATTTAAACCCTAAAACTGTTCAACAGATTACACTTATACTCTAACAGCATCAAAATGATTATGCTGGTTGATGGCCCAGAGAACATAAGTTGAAGTTTTACGCAAGACTGATGAGCAGTAAGTTTCAAGCCAGTTTTGATAAAGTGATGCATCATTAATGTATATTTGCTGAATATAATCCTGTGGGAAGATTTAAATTTTTAATGACAAAATCTGAAATCCTCAGCCAATTTTAAACTCATGAGAGATTAAATTAGCATTAGAATGAGGCTGATTTCAGGTTCTTTTGAGTGATGACTATACCAATTAAAATCAACACTAATAATCATGTATTCTTATTTAAAAAAACCCAACAATTTTTTAGATATGAAAAAAAAATGCTTAACCTTAAGTTAAGAGACAGTGTTAGAAACTTAGGTTACTGTGACCCACAGCTTTAGCTAAATTAAAAGACCTCTATTTCTCACCTGGATTAATTTTTTCTTACATCATAGTAGATTAATTTCAAACAGTAAATTATAAGGTATGCTTTGCTACCGGCATAAAATGGGCTTTATTAGAATTGAAGTCCATTAAAACAACGTGGTACAGACATTAAGTTTTTCAAAACATCTTTAATAGTAAAATACAAGCAATAAATCTTGTACTGTGAAATCTAATAGTGTAATGCAACTAGCTGTATGCAACCCACATTTGCATTACACCAGATTTATTTTATTTATTTAGAAGTAACGTCAAGAGATTTTAAAAAAAGACATCAGTTTCTCCTCTGTACTGATATCCATTCTTGTGACATCTTCAGTAGCTGATTATTGCTTTCTAGGATTTTCTAGCTAATCTATACAAGTCACAGGAGACTGCATATGAACTATGCTATATCAGAGGTCCTTGGCCTTCAGTCACCCCTGTTGCACCAGCTGCTCAGCAATCTTTGCACTGAGGATGGAGGGTACGTGAATACTGGGTTTGATTTGATGGGTGAACAGTCACAGCATTTACTGCATGAATAAATAACGCAGGCCAAATTCATGCTTTGTCTAATTCCATTAGGATGAATGTGCTTACTCCAGGGATCAAAGTAGTTGGTGGGTAAGTGTGCACAAGGGCAGTAAATTATGATGGTATCTTCCTTCCTTGAAGATGTAAAATGTGACATACAAAGATATTTAATGGCTGGGGTGGGGGGAAGTTTGATCTATAAAGAATAAACTAGACATTCAGTAATTGTAAAGTGTTCTTTTTGACACTGCTTAGGAAAAATGTAGGAATTTATGTTTTGTTTCGGCCTTCTTTTCTTCAAAAATATAACATCAATTTCATTCTTGAAACAACAAAGGAACAATAAACCCATAATCACAGGAAATATCACCATCAGAAAGTGTTTTCCTTGAATGCACTTCATTGGGTTTACCTGCTATCAGCCAATTTTGGTATTAAACTCACACAACCTAGCCAAACTATAACAAATAATCTTGAATGTTAAAAAGCAAGCAACTTTCCCTGAAGCTTCGGTCTCATTAACTCAGTTAATAATTCCATAAATCCATGTAGCTTTTGATGCAGTTCCCATTTCAGGAACTTTTTGTCATATATATATATGTAGGACCTACTGTTGGAGCATTTTACCAACAGTATAGTGAATATCAAGGCAAGACCTTACAGGAGATGACAGCGATTTTATTTAAAATTAAAACTGAAGTAAACCAGGTTTCCCTTACTCACGCTTTCCCTCACTGTTTCATACTCATAAACACCAGAAGTGTTGTGTGGTATCCAAAAAGTCTCTCCTGCTGCCAGGTGCCATGGCAGGGGTATTCAGTCTTTCCAGGTGCAGTCAGGCAGAATGATGCCAGTGTTCACATTTGGGATCCAGGATCTATTGAAATGACAGCAAGGACAAAGCTTTTTTGTGCTCACACATCCTGTGTACTTTAGGTTTGGTGACTATGCACAGGTATGGGATACATCTTTTTGTACCATTTTGGAGCTGATGGTGATTGGCGTGTTTGTCCTGTCTCAACTTCATGACACATCAGCAGTCCACACTGTTCTTTGCCTCCACATCTGGATGTCTTGCAAAGCTCCAGGTGTATGTTCTGGAGTGTTGGCTGCGCTCTGTGGCCATCTCTCACCTTGCAGCTGCGGTCTGACCTCTGCTTGCTTCTGTATTAGCTTGATCCAAAATGTGTTGGACTCGCAGGAGATCTCTCATATAATGAAAGACTGGATCAGACCCAAACTTACTTATGAAAAAGTACTCAACCCAACTGGGATTAATTAGACAACTGATAAGTGTCATAGAGCAGAAACATTCCATAACCCTTTAAACAGGCTCCGAAGTGGTGGTATTATTATGCCCCGTTTGGGCTTTGACACTTGCATTTCATGTAACCTTAATTTAATTAAAAACAAACAAAAACTCCTTTGGCTTCTTTCTCATCTGAGCTGCTGATCTACTATAGCTTAATCTGCTGTATCTTAAAGAGATCTGTCCTTTTACCTCCATCTGTCATTACTAGCTTAGAATTATTACCTTTTTTCCACTGGCTGAATATTCTGAGGGTTATGCACCAGAAGGCAGAGAGAGGGATACTGGCTGACTTTCACAAGATAAAACATCAAAAGTTGGAAAGAAATAGTTTTGTTCCTGTATTAAAGTTATGGTAAATTGACATGGGAGAAACAAAGTAAATGAAACTTCTGAGCTTACTCTTCAGAATTCCTTTTTGAAGAGAAAAGGAAAGGAGAGAAAGAGCAGAGATTTAGCTCGATGTTAAAAGTATGAAAGGGCCAAATATTTTATTGGTATAGCTCAGCTAAATTTCAGTAGAGCTCTCTGTATCCACTAATAGTAGCTACACTTCAGACACACTAAATTCTTTGTTTATTCTCCTTTAGTTTCATAGGACTAGATGTAGTACACAGCCTACACCAGATACAGTTTATAGTGATCAAGTTTGAAGAGATACATAGCAGCAAAGGACCATAAGCCCTCTTTATATTAGAGGCTCGGAAAGAGAACAGAACTGCTACTGTGCCAGTGCCGCATGAAAAATGGATTATTGTCAGTGGGAATGAAACAAGACTATGATCTCCACTAATTCAAAGTTCTTTTCCAGCTTTTTTCCTCTGTCTAATCTGCAAGTTTAAAGTTTTATATTACTTTCAGTCCTCTGGATTTTGTTCAGCGAGTTTTTAGAACAACACAGCCTTGGATCACATGATAATTAAATATTTCTACTTTACACTAATATGTTCATTAGAGATAGTTGAACATTTTTATTGAAACAATTTTTGCTTGAAAATTATTTTTTGACAAAAATATAACTATATATTCAGATATATATACATATAGTATTATGATTGAATTTGACTCAAATTATATGAAAGCATAACATTGCCTTGCTTTACTCTTTTAACATATACTTCTGAGATAGGGAAAAATGCAAAGAGAAACTTCTTCATCATTTTTTATCTCATCTTTCTCCGTTTTTAGGCTTGTTTTTCATACTGTTTATTATTTTTAATAAATTACAAATTTATCAACTATAAACCCCCTGTTTTTAGACTGACACAAGGCTGACATCTTAAATGATTAGTGATCGCCTTTTCAGTTCCTCCATTTGATGTAGTAATTGAAAGTTATAGTAGGTAACCTAACAAAACAACCTTTTTTCATCTTTGGGGGACAACTGATCTTATTGCACTGACTCTTTTTTTAGAAAGCACAAGGAGTGTGACAAACAGCTTTATAGATTAGGTGTGGTCAGCACCTGGTTGGCAACTAAAAGATCTTGTAGCTGGTGAGTTCAGGCAGCTCTGTCGCGGAGGACATGCATTTGTATCCAGAGGAAATTCTTGTTTAATATGCATTTCAGATGTTGCTGCTTTTCAAAACTTTTACGGAGAGGTACCCAGCATTACTGTGTCTTTTAGCTCGGTCCCATTCTTCCTCTTCAATTTATTACAGTTTTATGGAAATTACAAATGAGCTGTGAGAAGAAAGGGAGAAGAGATTTTTTTGGTATGCTTTAATATCCTGTCATCAAGGTCTCCAGACAGAGTTAAGAAAGTTTGATAGGATGGATATTCTTTTTTCCTTCCTTCCATCCTCTTGCTTACTGAAAATAAAACATATGAAGATACACATTTTCATAGAAAATCACACTGCAATAAAAAGTGTCCATTATGGAGTGTCAATGGATGTGATAACATGCATAATTAACCTAGGGGGAGTATGCAATTAGAAAATTAACCTTTTACATTTCTCTCCCTAATCAGATGCAACAAATGACTTGAGAATAACACATTAGCAGCTGTATTTACTGTATTTGCACGCTATTAACAAGAAATTGATTATGTTTCAAAAGAGGAGAATTGAGTCTGTGTCCATGAAAAGCACAGTTTGAGATGGCGTGGTGGATCTTTGTATTCTTTTTTCTTTTCCTTTCATTCTGTTAAAGGTGCTTTACCAATTCCAGGTATCCTAAGGACATGTTAAGACACCTCAACTTTTCCTGTTTTCAAGAACAAATGTATTTGTCTTGTCTTTCTACCATGGTGATTCCAGCTTTGAAAAGATTTAATGAAAAAGGGCTATTTAATGCCAATTTTAATGACTTTTTTTTCAAATGAGATTAATATTTTTCTATTAAGAAATGGATAGACACCAATTTCATTATGAAAGAACAGTCTACAAGTAATAATGTATTTTAATCACTATGAACTTTATCTGAAATTATTAATGTAACAAAATTAAATTCTCCATAACTGACTACCAATATCCAGAATATTTCTGTTCTTTTATTGTCAGCCATACAAAATGTCATGTCTGTGGTGGTCTCAGAGGAACTTAGGATGACAGCAGGAGACACAAAGGCCAATAGTGCAATCCTCTCTTTCAGCATGTTATACTTTGTGTTATCATCTATCAGAAATGACAAGGGCTATGATAAGACTGTCTCCTTTTTTCCAAGTGCTGAAACAATGTGATTTCTGTCATTCTGAAGATTACTGGCCTTCAACAATAAATATACATATAAACTTCTGAGGAAATTTGATAGAGTTTTACTAATAAGTGGAAAAAAGTCAGTTTGACAAGCAGCAGTCAGGAGAAAAAAGAACTGATTTGGAAGATGTAGGGATACCAGTATTACCGTAACTGAGGTTGACCCATGCCCCTCATTCTAGGGAAAAAATGAACAATTAGGAAAAATGCTTTGACTGTCACTCTTCAGAATATCTAATGTTTCACCAGTGATTTTTTCTTTATCAGGTAATTTTTATAAAGATGGCAAAAAGCCAAACTCAAGATCTGAGCCTCTCTGACAGGGCTATGTAAACTCGAACAAAACATTTGTCCTCTCTGATCTTCAATTTCCTTGTCTATCAATATAGCAACAGTCCTTTACCTCACAGGGGTGTTGATTGACTGAATGCAAAAATGTTTAAAGTTTGTGAAATTATAATGGGATTCTGCATAATAGGCATCTTGAAAAACTTAAATTTCAGTTCTACAGGCAGTAGTTTTATTCAGATTTTTTTTCTCCTGTGTTATTCCTGGATAATACTCCACAGAAATTCCTCTTTATACAGTTATTTGGGACACCTTATTCTGATTTTTCTCTCTTGCTTATTCAGAGTTTCATTCTGGGGAAAAAAAGCTGACTCGGACTAGCTGGGCTAGATCAAGAGAAAGACGGAAATATACGTATTGAAACTACTTTTAGATTGTGCTCTTGAAGGTGTTCCACTGTGACTGGGAAGAGAGCTCAAGTGGCCCCTTTTCAGGGTTAAGTTCCCTTGAAGGGAGGAGTCCCAGCCCATAATTTTAAGATTTTAGCAACTTGTTAATCAGTGAGGCTTGACATATGGTAAATGAACTGGAGTGACAGACTGGACTGATTGCTAGAATCCCTAGAAAAGCACAGCGGTGAAGCACAACCACCTTTTCCTTCTCCTGTGACTCAATTTTAAATATCAAGCAGCTACGTTTGTGCTTTTCAAGACTGCATATCCAGCCAGTGCATCTGTATGCTTCGTGTTGGGAGCTAGATAAATACTCCTCAGGCAGTTTCATGCGAAGGAAGTGAGACCTTATCCTCTTTCCACCACAACGGAGAGGATCTCTCCAGAGTGCAGCTGTACAGAAAGGCTGAGGTGGATCTTAAGCAGAGTGTTTTCTGGTGCAGAGATTTTTATTACAATTCTGCAATGATGTTGGAACATATTCACCTGAGGACTGTGCAAATAGACCTTTAAGTGTTCTACAAGTATGCATAAGAGCATGCACCATCACAGAGCGTCTTAGGTATATGTCGTGTGGCATCATATACATATGTGTGTGATGTTATGTACATATATGCATGTATGTATGCACTGTTATCTCCACGTACTCAATGCTTAAAAACAACAATCTCTCTGTGCAAAAATGAGATATATTCTACCTGATGACAGCAGGTGAACATTGATCAGGATGTTGGTTTCGCCTACTTGACAGGCCACACCCCAAATACAGTATGACAGGCCTAAAATAAATCTATTTGGTTCAGTTGCAGAATGTTTTTTCCCCTGGGATATCAAAAATAAGCTGACAGAATTGTATTCAATAATGCTCAAGTTATTTCCCTGTAGAGGATAGAAATAGAAAAATAGTGCTTAAAAGGTGATCTTCAGAACTATATTTTATAATCTTTGTGGCTTATGATGAATTTTCACATTTTTCATCCCTAGGACTATAGATGAGTCACCTCATTGCTTTGGGTGAAGACAGAACTTGTACAATTTGATTTAGTATGTTGTATGGATATGTATTTTTAAACAAGTGCTTCAAATGTAATTATTAAAGCATTTGAGCAGATGCTGACCTGTTTTTTGTTTTACAGTTGCATAACAGAGAGTATCACCTGCTCATATTGCTTTTGAAATGACAATGGGTGCAATCTATTTCATCTCATAACTTAAAGGTCAGTCCTGATAAACTGCTCTTTGCAAGGTTCTGAGGAAAATATAATAGTAACCTCTATCCTTCTGTACCTAAAACAATAGGAATGCCTTCAGAGACTTGGATTGCAAATTTAATTTTATATAATTAACCAAATCAAAGTAACAATATGTTTTATTGAGGCATTACATTGAATGGTCGTCAGAGTTGATAACTTATTTAGTAACTTGTTAACAAATGAGCTATTCTGAGTGCCGTTACTACACTTCAGTTAATTGAAGTATGCAATAAGAGTACAGTATATGTACAAGAACACTGTTTTTAATCTTCTAATACTGCATGCATCAAGTTTCCCATCATTATATCAAAGTGCTACACCTTTTTATTAGCAGTAAAATCAATAACCTTGATAATAATTGGTGAATATTAAACATTTAAGGAGTGCATATAAGGCCTTCAGCTCATTATACCTTTATTTAGGTTATTTTGGCTTATTTTCTTTTCGGAGAAAGGTGACAAATTGATGAAAACAAAATATATCATAGGTTATTCATTTCAGTCCTATCAGACCAGAGAACAGAAATACCAATGTAAAAAATGACACGAGAGTATTACCTAGAGTTGAAAAGGCGCCTAAAACTTCTAACTACTTCAACAGGTTCTTATGGCCCCAACTCTCAAGCCTATCTTGGTCCCTCTGGATGGCATTTCTTCCTTCCAGCATGTCGACCACACCACACAGCTTGGTGTCAGCAAACTTGCTGGAGATGCAGTCAGTCCCACTGTCCATGTCAATGACAAAGATGCTAAATAGCGCCAGTCCCAATGCTGATCCCTGAGGAATGTCACTCGTCACTCATCTCCACTTGGACACTGAGATACTGACCCTAGTCTTTTCCAGGCAATTCCTTGTCTACTGAGTGGTCCAGCTATCAAATCCATGTCTCTCCAGGTTAGAGGCAAGAGTATCATGTGGGACAGTGTCAAACACTCTGCACAAATCCAGGTCGGTGACGTCAATCATTCTTCCTTCATTCACTGTTACTGTAACCTTGTCATAGAAGACCACCAAATTTGTCAGGCGTGATCTGCCCTTAGTGAAGCCCTATTGACTGTCACCAGTCACCTTGTTTGCCATGTTTGCTCCATCATGGATCAGTTTCCAGGGTGATTAGCTCCATGATTTTGACAGGCATTGAGATGAGGCTGCCTAGCTTATATCCTTCCCCAGGTCTTCCTTATTTCTCTTTCTAAAATGGGTGTTACATTTCCCCTTCTCCAGTCAGTGAGATCTTCACTGGACTCCATGACTTCTCAAACAGGCTGGACAGCGTAGCCACTTCTTCTAACAGTTGTGTAGGTGCCCACCACTCTGCCTTGAGGGTTAGGCAGAAGGACTGCCCAGTTGCTGGGCTGTGTGTGCTTTGAGCTTCTGCAGTCAGGCAAAGCAACGCCCCACCTGCAGAGAGGCATCCTCCCCATCCTCCTTCCATTAAAGCTGCCACACCAGGTTCCCCAGGGCCACCTCTTATGGGAGTGGAGTTGGCTGCTGTCCTGTCAGGCCCTGTTTGTGCCTCTGCAGCAGCTCCCCATTTCAGGAAACCTCCCTGCAGGCCACGATCCCCTGCTCTGCCCTGGGGGACACTTATTTCCTCAGCTCATTCTTTGGTATTTCTGCAAAGGGAACAAAGTTTAACACTGTTGTGAGTCAAATGACAGACATTGATGTGGACTAGTCTTCTACACCCTAAGAAGATAAATTTAGGGTCATGATTTTACTTACATTAATATCTAAAATTAGTAATAATGGTGTATCAATCTCTGTTACTGGACCACCAGATAAAGCTGATTTGGAATAACGAATCTGGAATAACAAAATAATTCTGTCAAATGAGCCAGTGTGTGTGGTTTTGTTTATTCTCGATAGAAGGTGGCGGTTCATACTTGAAAAGTTGCACTAATGTAAACATAGGCTGATGTGAATCTTGTTAAAATAAAAACAACCAGTCAAGAAATTGGGGTTTGGTTTGGTTTGGTTTGGTTTGGTTTGTTTGCATTTGACCTTTTTCTGTAGTATTTTTATTTGTTTGGTTGGTTTTGTTTTCTTTTGTTTTTTTAACAGCGCTTGAAATTCAAGTTCAGTGGCCCTTTGCAACAGCTCTGTGAGTTCTGTCAGTCTCCAACATTTCCTGCACACATCCTGAAGTGTGTGTTCTGCCAGAGACCCTTCTAAGCCTTCCCGAAATTGCCTCATGCCAGCACCCGATGTGCACTCCAATATTGTCCACGAGGATATTATCTCAATTATAAGAACTTACAGGAGAAATATTTAAACCTTGTAATATTGACAAAAAATAATGAATTTTTGGTTACTTCTATGAATTTATATTATAGCCCAGCACTTTCACAAGAAAGATGAGGTGTGAACTTTAAAAGCTGTATATAACAAGGTGATTTGTAGGTGACTGAAAGCTAAGATTAAGTGTGAGTTGGCGACAAATAATAAATCAGTAAGGCAGTTTTGATCTACTCAGTATTATCATAACCCTGAGCCAAAAGGGGACTATCATCAAGAAAATATGACAGTATTCTTATAACATAGGACAGTATTCTTAGCATATTTGCATTTTTTTCTATTTACATAACTTATTTCTCTACAATGTGGCTTAAGAATACTGAATCCGAACTGTTGTGCAAAATTCTACTTTTTGTGCCATAGTAATTTTGTGATTTGTTCTTTTTTTTTAATTCTAAAAATCAGTTTTGAAGGAATGCAGTGGGAGGTTGGTCTGTCTCAGGAAATGTAGACTCTTTTTGTCGGAAATCCGGTATTCTAAGAAGTAATACACCAGTGCCTCATAAACCAGAATGCTTCGGGGCACTTTGTGTTGGATCTGTCTCAGTAAACATCAGACAACTAAAAGTTGTCATCTAAACTAGTCATCTAGTCTTCCTCTTTAGTCAATGGAGAGAATAAACACCTTTAGGGAGTGATTCATCTCATTGAAGATGAGCATCAGAGACAGCTTAGACAAATTGTCTGCCTACAATGTCTAGTTCTCTCAATAATGAGAGCTTATACAACTAGCTTAGATTGAGACAATCTTCAAGGCATTTGAAACGAGACGAGACAAATCCCATGTTTCATGCCTGCTTGGAATCAAAGAACAGAGAAGTGAAAAATAACAGTAGTTAAACATTAAATTGTTCCAGGAATAAGTTAGCCAAATACTTAACAAATATTTTCAAACTATTATTTTCAGAAGTTTGCTTTTAAGTACTCGACTAGAGAAAGGAAATGGTGCTCAGAAATACACTATTCAGCTGTTCTTTACCAACATTTGTTGAAAGATCTTGTGATGTTTACATTTCAAAGTGTAAATTCAATTTTGTTTACAGGAATTTAAATGATGTTTTTACATTTTTAAAGGGGGAAAGTATAGATTATAGTGTGCATTTGAAAAGCAGAATGGTTAGAGGAAAG
The DNA here is from genome assembly GCA_014706295.1 of Lycocorax pyrrhopterus obiensis. Taxonomy (NCBI): domain Eukaryota; kingdom Metazoa; phylum Chordata; class Aves; order Passeriformes; family Paradisaeidae; genus Lycocorax; species Lycocorax pyrrhopterus. The sequence goes on along the minus strand of JACSVZ010000007.1, from coordinate 19,032,831 downwards.
GAACAAGGGTATTCTAGCAGGGTTTTGGAAACACAAATCATCAAATCATAAAACCAAAGGGAAAATATAAAAAAATTCTACCTCTTTATGAAACCATATGTTTATAGTATAGCAAAAGATAATCACAATGGTGTGAGATTTGCAGTCATAATAAACATAGAATAAATCTTAGAAGATACATTAAAAAAGTAAAATTTCAATACAATGCAAATTACATTGGCAGGAGAGCTGAATTAATTAAGAAAAGAAGCTTGGACTTGCTAAAGCTTATGCAGTTGAACAGTGGAGATTGATTTGTAAAGCATCATCATCAGTGGTAAATTCAGGTGGCATTTCCTGTTTTCATTTAAGGGATCCCACAGTAGTCTTTCACTAAACAGATGATAGAGTGAAAGTGATAAGCTGTTTTGCTCAGCTTAAATTCTTTGAATTCATACTTTTTGATACCTATTCATCCAATATATAGATGATAAGATCTGTTCTGCAATGATGTCTAGATACTACTTGAACACAGAAGGCATAGCTGAGTTTTTTATTTCATGTGGCCTTGGTTCGCCAATTGAATCTTTTTAGTTTGCTAATTCAAAAAGTGAATAGTACCTAGAGGTCAGTAAGACAATACATGCAAATTTTATGGGACATTTGGAAAAATTTGCAAAGAAACAGAATGCCATATCAACAATAGGCAAATTGTTTGCTGGGAATGTGGAAGAAAACTGCAGCTTAAGTTACAGCAGTATTCAGCATTTAATAAACACTTCCTACCTGTGCCACAGGATGTTCATGTAAATACTATCATCCAGAGGCACCCAAGAATCTATACTCTTCGGCTCCTATCCCATAACCTCTCCTATATTTTTCACTTCTCAATCTTGGCAAGTGCTTCACATAGTATTTAGAGTTATATATATATATATTTAGAGTTAGTATTCTAGAGTGCTCTAGGATATGTGGAAAGTCATAGCAAGTCTGCAAGAACTGTGTGCCCTCTGGGATGCTCACATTTGTCAAAGATGCAAGGTTGAAAGTAGAGGGAAAGAATATAAACACACTCCATCATCTCTTACCACCATTATAAAATGGAAGGAGGTTGAGTCTGTTCTGCAATGTTCTCACTTGTAAAATATGACTATTGAGTACACCAGAAGGTAACAACTCCACAATTTAGCATTCACACTATTTTAAAAAGTGGGAATGATAAGCACAGAATGCACTTTTTTCTCTTTCTTCTTTTTTTTCTGTTGTTTGTGTGTTTGACAAAGAATTTTTTTTTAATCCAATATGCTGATTAAACCTCAGGGTGAATTAATTCAAAAAAATCATGTTTATTTACATTCTTCTGTGGATTCAAACTAAGCAGTTGTTTGCATTTATTATATCAATTGCATAACTAATGGTGGGGAAGGCTTCATTTTAGATATGCTTAAAATTTTCTCTTTAAGACTGATTTATTCTGCCAAAGAATGTAAGGAACAGCTATTCACAATCCCTTCCGCCTCGTATCTTGTTTCTGAAAATAGACAGTTGTGAATGCTTAGGGAAAAAAAATGTATCAGAACTGAGAAATTTATACTGTAAGACTTCCAATAACTCAGAATTTAATATCTTATGTCAAACTCTGTCTTCAACTTTGTGTTTAATAGCTCTCGATAGACATTTCTTTCATTTGTTGATTTTTTAACTGCAAAACAATAATCACAAAACAATTCGGTTTTATTATTTTTTTTAATTTTGGATGGTGTAAATTTTAATTTGCTTAATAATTTGGACATTACTGAAGTGTCCAGTATCTACATTCAATGAATATTAATACTGTAGAGTATGTTTTGTCGGTCCAGTAATGCCCACAACCGGTTAGGCTTTATAGATCTCTTCAGTAAAATTAACAGGAACACCAATTTTCCATCCTTGAACCATAAACAGTTATTATCTCATCAGAATAAACTCTATTCAAATATGATCTGGAACATAATTTGGATTCAGATATGACAGAGGACACCTGGGTTTTGTTTTGACTCTAAGTCTGTAAAATGCGGACATACAATGTGCCTTGCTAAGGGCATTCCTTGAAAATACGAAATGCTTTTAAACCCTAACATTGCAAATCACTGTGTAAATAAAAGGAAACAAGGAGCCTTCTACTACACACATGCAAAAAAAAATCAAAAGTGCTAGAGAAATGTCTGGAGGACTGCATCCTCTGCCTGTGAACTCTGTGGTGCCCGGCCCCAGGGCCCTCCCCTGCTGTGGAGAGCTGGCCTCTGGCAGCAGTCTGTGTGTGCCTTGCCAGCAGCCTGCACGACTGCAGCAAACAGCTGCAGGGAATGAGGTGATAAATTAAAGAATTATGGTCCAGTGATTAGGTCATTAGGTCTTCCTGACAAATGGTTAGCATATTAATTGGTGGTTAAAATTAATATCTCTATTTTGACTTCTGATAAAAAAGCTAAAGAAAACCATCTGACTACCATTAGAGAAGACCATCTTTTGATTCAGGTACACACACATACAATTTTGGAAGGTAATCTACAAAGCATATAAAATCCTTAATTTCTTGTGGTGACTTTTAACGGGCTGTAGTATTGTCTTTCAGTGAGTCAATGGAAACCTTACTGGTTGAAATTGGTGAGGGCCATCTGAAAAAGATTTTGGAACAAAACTTTATGTAGACTGGCTTCTACGTCTGGCATTCTCATTCTGACATATATAGATGTGTTGAAAAAAAAAGCAAATTAAGATTTCAGTTCTGCTGTGTCGGTACAGAGGAGGTCTGTGTGCAAGAAGATATCTGCATATGGTTTAATGCAGATTGGGATGCCTTCCACAGAAGCTAAAGAAAACCAAAATGGCAAAAAGGTGACCACTGTAAATGATACTGTTCCTTGAAAAATCAGAATCAGTATAAAAATAGTATATAGAACAGGGTAAGATATAGTATGGAACTCAATCACACCAAACTGATTTGAAGCAAATAACATAAATATTTCTATATTTTATATCTTTGTATATTTTTTTTTCACTTGAAAGAGACCTACAACTATCATCTAGCTCAACTGCCTGACCACTTCATGGCTGAGCAAAAGTTAATCATATTACTAAGAGCATTGTTCGAGTACCTTTTAAACCCTGTCAGGCAACTCCTTTTCATTTACAGATAGCATTTATGAAAATACTGTAGCTAACAAATTATCCCCTATTTGCCATTTCCTCAATTATATATTAACTTTTCTAGGAATCAGTGTCTTCCTTAAATTACTTCTCTTCTACTTCTGCGAGATACTCCGAACTGCCAATGAAAACTAAAACCTCTTCCATCTTCTGTCATGAAAGACTAATTTTAAAAAAACATGTGGACATCCCAGTCTTCCAGATTTGTTGGATGGAAGAGCATTCAGGACCATTTCCTGTTCCCCAATGTGCTCTAAGCTGGACACACTGCTATAGCCACAGCCAGTTCACTTCCTTGAAAATGGCAGAATGTTTACTAAGCACCTCATCAACACTTCTTTTTCGTGTTGCTGTGATTATTATGATTATTTAAAAGTAGTAGATTATTTAAAACTTATACTTGTGGTGATTAACTTTTTTTGTATAAAGATTTACTTTAAAAAGAAATTAGAAAACAACCTTTTATCATACTGTCCATTTAAAGCTCTTAGTTGAAGGAAATTCAGATAGAAAAATAATTTTCATAGTAGGATGCTGGGACTTTCAAACATGATTATCATGAAAAGCGTACCTTCTGTTATCAGCAAGCACACTGCCAGCTCTGTATCTATTTAAAGGACAAATTTTGACCTTGACACCTCTATTCATGTGCAAGGGAATTCTGGGGGTCTTCACAGCAGAGGCAGAGTAACAGCTTGTGCTGGTTTCATCTAGGGTAGAGTTAATTTCCTTCACCGTGACTGGTATAGGGCTGTGTTTTGGATTTGTGCTGAGCACAGGGTTGATAACATTAAGATGTTTTTGTTATTGCTGAGCAGGGCTCACACAGAGCCAAGGCCTTTTCTACTTTCCATGCTGCCATGGTGGTGAGGGAGTTGGGGGTCAATGAGAGGTTGGGAGGCGACGGAGCCAGGACAGGTGACCCAACTGACCAAAGGGATATTCCAGACCATGTGGCATCATGCTCAGTATGCAAACAGGGGAGAAGAAGGGGAAAGGGGGGGGACGTTTGGAGTGATGTTATTTGTCTTCCCAAGTAATCATTCTGTGTGAATACAAATTTAATTTTTTTTTTTTAGTGTATACTGATTGCATCTTCTATACTTTATTACTGTTAGTGATCAACCTGACTGTATATTTAGGACTTACAGATGTTATTGGAGGACACAACAAGTCAAATTATTACAATAATTTTAGAATCATTAGAAGTATGTAAAAAATTGTCTCATCGGCATTGTTCAGAAAAAAAACACACACAAGAAAGAAAATAAGTGACTCAAAATAACACAGATGGAAAAATTCTTCTCTTATTAAAAGACCCCACAAAGTTTAGTTCAGATTTTTGAACTCTGGATAAGAGTAATTCTTTAAGGTCAGACACTTAGTTTCTGAATTCCATAGAGATTCCAAGACTCTGGTTTGGGCTTCTTATGAGATATAATCTCCATCAATAAATTACATTTACCAAGAACTATAATTTTTTTATTGTGAAACAAAGATTTCTGTAATTATATTTTATCTGTTAGTGAATTCTATTTTAGTTTCATTAAGAAAAATTTCTAAATAAAACTTCCTGGTTTTCTCCAGGAAGCTTGTGAGTATACCAATCTTTTTTTTCTTTAACCATTGTGAATTGCCCTTTTTTTCAGAGAAAAAAACATATCAAATACTACGTTAATATATCGGGGGGAAATGGGGTAAAGCTATTTGACACTTTATCTGCTGTGGAAATGTTATCTATAAAATTTCTGGCATAAAAAAATTCCATTCTCTGATCCATCACACATTTATTAATGTCTCTATCCCATTTTTACACAGTCTTTTTACAAAAAGGTGTCTTTTGCTCTTACATGTCCTTCTTGAAATAAATAAGCCCCCACTTTTCTTTATGCTTTTCTTTATGAAGGAAAGAAGTCAGACTTATGTCAGCACTTACCTGGCCTGCTAAGGATCAGGGATGCCTCGTACGAGCACAGAGCCAAGTGAGTCAGTGACTCTGTCCTTCTGATTGGCACATCTCTATGACCCAAAGAGTTGTTTTGTTGTTTCCAATACATAATCCTTGGATAAATGTGCAGAAATTTCTCAGCAGTAAAAAGTGTTCATGAATTAAAAAAATGAAAATATTAATTAATTACTACTGTTACAAAACCAAAGAGGCACCAGTTTCAGGCCTTCATGAATTGTGGTGCTGCTACATACTCGTGGTCATATTTTACCTAGTTCTTTTTCGTCAGTTTTATTCTGTGTTCAGAGCCTTGTTCAGCCACAAAAAAAGTCAAATATGCTGGTTAAGTGGATGTGCCTTCAGTGGAGGTTGAACATTTAGTTCAGATTGAAAGAAATAGCCTTCATTTGGGCTTTGAACGTTTTCCTACGTTCCTAAGCCTAAGGTCTGGCATGCAAGAGAAACATAAATTGTAGATACACGTAACAATAAATAGTATTTTACAGGTTATCAGTTGAGAATTTATTCTTCAAGCTCTTTTGCTTAGCTCAAATCTTTTCTAAGTCTCTGAATTTAAGTGAAGTATTTGTAATTTTGTCTATGAACATTGTGAATAATTGAAGTAGTAAATTACCTGCTTTCCAACAGACAGTAGGAGGTCTCTGTCTCTTTAAGGAATGAATTGCATAATTAAATGTAAAATAGTCATAATATTTTTCTCAGAATATTTAAAGAAACCCTTCCTTCCTTCCTTCCTTCCTTCCTTCCTTTCTTCCTTCCTTCCTTCCTTCCTTCCTTCCTTCCTTCCTTCCTTCCCCTGTGTCTGTCTTCCTTTTAGCAAGTAGTGGCTTGGCAAACAAATTATCTAATTGGCATATGCATTAACTGAGGTTGACTGACTCAACACTGACTTCAATTACATGTTATTTTTGAAACCATATCTTCATAACACCTAGTGTTACTTTAATGCTGTATCAAAAGAAGACTGGTTTTAAAAAAATGCATGCAAACAAGAGATGGCATTATTAAGCAGAATGCTATGCTACAAATTTTAGGGCTGATTAGTCATTTCATAGCCCCTAGTAATAGATAGCAACAATTTTTTATTTATTTTAAACAGATGAGGTTGTTTTTTCTCCTTCCCTAGAACATCTTTCTCAGAACCATTTTTACTGAGCAGGAGTATCTTGGCAATTCTTTTCCTCTTGTTTACTCCGGGGATGAAAATCGTGATTCTGAGAAGATTGTTCTGAATTACCTTTATATTCCTATAGCTTTCTCACTCTTTTTTTAAAGTTCTCTACTAAAAAAAATGCAAACATTTAATTTAATTAGAAATTCTGGTGCCTCAAAAGTGTGGTCCAACATTTGACTCTAGATTAGAGGAAAAAAATAAGTATTTATCTAAATCTTTTCTTCGTATTTTCTTTCTATTGTTTATTTTCATGGGTTTTTTCACTTTTACAACATTATACAATGTGAATACAAAAGTTATGTAGAAGAAAAGCTGAATAACAACCTTTTATATGTCCTTTGCACCTTTATAAATGCTGACAGGAGGTGAATGCAACAACAGCAGTTTAAACATTGGATTCTGTGAATTAGATTTTGTCTCAAAACAAACTTAAAAAAACATATCCAAGGGAGATCTGCGATCTATTGTATTTCTACCATCTTACATTCAAAAAATGTACAATATATATAAAAGTACAAAATTTATACTTTTGTCTTCTGTTCCAGTAAAGAAAGGGGAAAAAACCCCAGCTAACAGTCCCTTCACCATCAAAACATGAGACACCTCTTCAAAAAAGTACTTTAAAGAATAGATAAGTGTTTTGTTGTCTTGTAAAGGTCAAAAGATAGCCTCTGCCAAGCCATACAGGAAATACTAATTCCATTATGTCTGGTTAGGGAGTCCTCACTATATTTGCACTGTTCCTCTGTATTTAATTTTCATTATTTGAGTTAACATGTTATATGATCTGCAGAAAAGTCATATTTAATGAAAAAACCTTGGATTTCGTTTTTTTTGTGCGTGTGTGTGTGGTTTGTTTGTGGGGTTTTTTTGTGGTTTGGTTTGGTTTGGGGTTTTGGTTTGGTTTTTTTGGGGTTTTTTTTTGGTTGGGTTTTTTTTTAGACGTTCTTTGTTTTGTTTTTTTTTTTTACTTCCACATTTTGCAAGAATTTATTCTTAGGAAGACCTTTCTTCCCATCAGATTTTTTAGTTTAAGGGACTGAAAATACAGTTGATAAAAATCTATCCATCTGTGTCAATATTTCCACAACCTCTTGCTTACTTCGCAAAAGGGATTTATATTAGCTTAACCCAAGACTTTCACAGACTCTTATATGAAGACTCTTAGACTGAATAATTTACATGAATCACATATTTAAACATGAAAAGCATAGAAAATGCAGAGGAAACAGTTGTGAGCTCCAAAATTCACAAGTCTGAAAATTTGTAAGCTCAGATAAATTTTAAGGTAATTTTCTCATGAGAAGATCAAGGAAGTGGTGACAGTTTAACTTCAAAGTCTTGAAGTACTGGTTGAAAATACGAGCACTAAACACAAACAGAGATCTCATCTATCTCTAGGTAAATTTTTACAGTATATAAATAGTATAAAAATGATAAATGGCTAAGGCTTTCTAAATAAATAAATCTAATAAAACAAACCCCAAACCAGAGGAGAACACATCAGAACATTCAACAAGCAAGAGAAAAATACATTAAAACAAGGAGCTGAAACTAATCATTGACACATATTATTAACTGTAACTTCATTGAAATGCCCTCACTAAAATACTAAGTTGAATACCAAGAAAGTTTGCTTCACCATCTTTCTATTTTAAAAGATCAACCAAGATTCACACAGAAAGGGAAAGCTGTCAAATTAGGGGTAACAAGTCATTGGCTCCACCTCTCCTGCTAGACTAGATCTTTAATACAATTGCTTGCAGGTGGAAAGAGGCAAATACTAGTTTTGAACACTCCTGATTACAGAGTATATTGAGTGCTATTGTTTTCTTGAACCCATTTGCTCCCTATTGAACTTTTTAACTTGTTTTGGAATGTCAAATGAATATTTTAATGCTTACAAAAAGATCACAGTTCACAGAGCCAGTCTCCAGGTATGTCACCTGATTTCTATTGATCCTCTACTTTAAATCACACAGACCACAATCTTAAGGGAATGCATAATGTTTCATAAAAAAAAGTGGTATGAAATAAAAGGTATTGGCTGCATTGTTTCCTTCCCCACAGCAGCCCTCACAGTGCTGTGGTTTGTATTGGTAGCTAGAAAGGCATTGATAACAAACCTGTGTTTGGGCTGCTGCTGAGCAGTGCTCACACAGCATCTCTTTCCTGCCTCTCCAGCTTCTGCCTCCCCACCCCACCTCAATTCCAAAGGCCAGGAGACTGGGGGTGGACAAGAGGCTGGGAGGGGACATAGCCAGAACAGCAGATCCAAACTGACCAAAGTAATACTCCATGCCATATAACGTGCTCAGCAACAAAAGCCGAGAGCAAGGATGAGGAGAGGGGCATTTATTATTAAGACTTTTGTCTTGCAGAGCAACTGGTACATGTACTGAGTCTCTACATCCCATGAAGTCACTGGACATTGCCTGATGATGGAAGTTGAGGATAAGTCTTTTTTTTTCCCCCTTTGCTTTCATGTGCAGCCTTGCCTTTTCTTTATTAAATTGCCTTTATCTTGACCTGTGAGTTCATTTTCATCTTACTTTCTTCTCCCCTGTCCTGCTGAGGGGGAAGTAATAGAGTGGATTGGTGGGCATGTGACAGCCACTGAAGGTCAACCCACCACAAAAACGCATTACATGTTTTGTAGGAAAAGAGCTTCCTATTAAAACTTCATCCAGTTTAACAGTTTTTGAAACTATAAGGAAAATTAATCTCTAATGTAAATAATTAAATTTGAGTTTTACTAGCAGTAGGTTTAGTTCATTGAATATAATACTTGTCTGATGGAGATAATGAACTTTCTTCACTGAAGTTTACAGAGTTTATGTTTCCTATTTATCACTGACAAATGCATGGCTATAACCAAGTGAAGAAAACCTAATATTCACAATTTGGAAAACCTAGTTGTAGAAAGTCCAAGACGATAGTTTGGAAAAAATTAAAGTGTTCTCCCCTCTCTCTTGGCTCCCACTTTTGGATCTTTTTAATTAAATTACTTGCCTGCATCTAATACACAAAATACAAAATAATACTGTTTAATATCCTATGTACCATATTGATTTCCTGTGCAAATCTAACTTAAATTCTGTGATGTTTTTCTATTCACTCAGATTGTACTGATCAACTTATAAGTTGTATACATCTGATACTTCCATCAGATACTTTAATTTTATTTATATGTTTATAAGTTGCTGTTGTATCTCTGATTTCTAAAAATAATAAAAATTTAGCAATACATACTTGAAATTAAATGTGTGTAGTAAATAAATTCAACTTATTTTCTACAATATTTAAACTAAGACTTGGTAGTTTTTAAATGTCATTTTTTTGACATTCATTATTTCAAGCTGTTGCAGAACTATGATTATAAGAATCGAAGCATAACCCGGGCAGGTGCACTGTGGGTTACACTCCTGTTTCTCCATTGCAGAAATAAATGGTTTTGTCTTTACTAGCAGAAGTGTATTGAATATGTGTATAAACGTATGTGAACACACAAGTGTGTGCTAAATACACTTGCACCAACAAATATATAATATCTATTTCAATGTCAATGTGTAATTCTGAAGAATAAAGCCAAACTGAATGTAATACTTTTCAGTTTTATCACAAGCAAACTAGAAAGGTTTGGTGACCTCTATCAAGGTTCTATCTGGAGGAGGTGTTTCATATGTGCTAATTAGCTTAAGTTTAAAAGGTGGTTTTTGTTTTTTAAAGCTCCCAAAACAAGCTCATTGCCACATATTACCAAGCATCAGTAAGCTAAAGTTTCTACAAGAAAATGATTTGAAATTTAAAAAATGCTTTCTGAGAAATAATAGGGCCATAGCAAGTTTAGGGTTTGACCCCCAATTCTGTAGTTCCAGATTGACTATATAAATGTAAAATTTTAATGCATCTTCTTTTTAAGATTTATTTAGAAACAAACAAACAAACAAAAAAACCCCTCTGCAACAAACAAGCAAATGAATAAATAAAATCAGAATTCAAAACAGGTGCAAAACAGATAGTTTTAGACAGAGATCTTTTTATCTCCAGAAAACTTTTGTCAAGAATATTTCAAAAGTAGCTTTGCTGAGCTTTGCAAGAGGTATTCAAGTCTTTGATAAAGTTGTGTTCACTGAGCTTTGATAACAGTAATGGTGGTATTTTTGTGGTGTACACAATTAAGTGTATTTCAGAATATTTTTCTTCATTCACAGAGATATTACTCTTTAACACTTCTTTTGACACAGACAGCTATAATGATTTTTGAAGGTTTTTCTGGTTTTTTTTTTTGCCAGAAGATTACATGAATCCATTTTAAAGCTAATTAAGCACAAAACATTGAAAAAATTTCATATGATGATGGGTCTGTTATTAAAGGCCTTGGAAAGCTTTAAAGTTTGACCTTAAATGGAAGTTTAGCTCATTACTGGTCTTCAGAGCTGGTTATTTTTCAAAAACCAAGGCTGAACACGGCTTCCTTCAGTCTCTTAAAATAAATAATCCATGTCATTTTCATAGAAAGCTGGAAGTGCCCAGATTAGATCTTTAAACCACCAAGTAGTGTCAGCTATTAAAGGTTACTTCAAACAGTATCCAGTTCAAGTACTTGCATCAGCTCAAGATGGGACACACCACGTCTAGCTATTCTAACCAAAATCAGAAAGTCCATAAGAATTCCACACAGAAGCAAAGCAAGCCTGTGGTTTGTGTTGTCAAGTGAATTGTCGGCTGAGACTGTTCTGAGTGCTTGTTACCCCTTCCAGTTCAAATGTGTGCAATATACATTCAAAGTTAGTATCAAGTTTACTCCTCTTGCAATGACCTTGAAGTAGTGTCCCTCTCATTTCAGTAGTTCTCCATTACATTGCAAAAACAGAAGTAAGAAGCAAAAAAACCCACAGTCAGCCTCTCAGAAGTAGCCTCTGGTAACAGTAAATCCCATTCTACTTATTTTTGCACTGGATTTAGACAGCTCCCCCTTATCACTGAATGGGGAAAAAAAATGCTCTTCTATTACCACTAGATAAGTAAAGAATAGCAATTACCCAATTGCATTATAACATTTATGCATGGTGATATGCACTGTTATTTACATTAGTGAACACCAAATATTTCTGTTTCAGAGCCTCATACAGTTTCTGTAGGGAAAATAAATAAATAATTAAACAAACAAGAAAACAAACCCAAGCCTCCTAAGGATATTCAAAAACGTAGGGCCAGAGGTCCTGCCATCAAGAACAGAGACATAGATGTTTCACAACTAGTCCCCAAGGACTCTGTCTGCCAAAGGGAGTTCTACCCATCTAGCATCACTGTAGCCATTCATTTGCCATCGTTTCTGGCCTCAGCCTTGGGGGTTGTTGCTGCCAGAAACAGCCACACAGAAATGCCTGTCTGGAGCAGAGTGCTGAGGCCAGAGGCAGGCAGATACCCTTGGCTTTAATTCAGCACCCAGATGGTCCCAGGGTCAGTTGACAGCGGAGGGGAACCTCGATGCATCCCTCTCCTACTGATTTGGTGCCAGGGCCAGCAAGAGATGCCCAGAACCTGGAGAGGGATTGCAGGTCAGCAGGAGATCATCTGAAGAACACAGCAAAGGAATTCCAGTCACTCCAGCCAGTAAGTCAGCTTCATTGGGATCCAACTTAAATGCCTCTATGCAAATGTACATAACAAAGAGAATTGGAGGAGTTGGAGGGGTGTGTGCCTACAGGGCTGTGATCTTATTGACATCACAGAGACGTGGTGGAATGGCTTCTACGTCTGGACAACACAGAATTAAATTAGGCTGAGGATGTCAAGGACAACACAAAAAACTTCCACAGGTACACTGGTGATAAAAGAAAGGGTAGGGAAAATGTGGGCCCTCTACAGAAGGAACCAGGACACCTGATTACCCAGGGCAAGAAGAAAGGTTTCACAGAATCAATTAGGTTGGAAAAGACCTCTGAGATCTTCAAGTCCAACCTGTGACCAAGCACCACCTTGTCAACCAGACCATGGCATTGAGTGCCCAGTCTTTTCTTAAACACCTCTAAAGATGGTGATTCCAGTGATTCCACCACCTCTTTGAGCAGTCCATTGCACTGTCTAATCACAGTTTCTGTGAAGAAATTTCTCCTAATGTCCAACCTTAATCTCTCCTGGTGCAGCTTGAGACTATATCCTCTCATCCTGCTGCTGGTTGCTCGGGAGAAGAGGCTGACCTCCACTTGGCTACGACTTCCTGTTGGGCAGTTGAAGAGAGTGTTGAGGTCACGCCTGAGCCTTCTCTGGTCCAGCTTTGAGCAACCTGGTCTAGGGGAAGGTGTACGTGTCTACGGCGATGGGGTTGGAACCAGATGATCCTTAATGTTTCTTCCAACAGAGCCATTCTATAGTTTTGTGATTCAGTGTAAGGTGCAAGAGACACAGTCAGGCACAAAAAAATCCGCCATGACGCTCAGGGATGAACTAAGTGTTGCTCTGGAGGAGAAGGACCGGGCAGCAGCTGCCAACAAGACTCCTCACAGCTTTCCCTCAACCAGCTCATCACAGAGGTCTGCTGTTTACTGAGCTGTGACGGCTTACTACAGGCCTGGGGTAGCACATGCAGCACTGTCCCTACAAGGGGCAGGGGGAGAGGTTGCAGGGACTGATGGTATCCCTGGGACCCTGATGAATTCATTCAGCCGCCTGGAAAACCCACCTTAGTCTGCATCCAGCTCTGCAGCTTAAGCTTTCTGTGAGCAGTGTGATGGCAATGTCTTTCTGTTCCTTTCCTTCTCATTAAAGCTTGAAGGGGAGAAAAATCCAAAGGGCATTGTTAAGGACTTATTTAAAATTAATAAAGATGACTTCCATATATTGAAAACGGGTCATATATCTCTGATGTTACAAATAATAGGCAGAAACAGCTACAGTAAGTGGAATAAATTTGATAACACTTTAAGTAGATTAGCCAGAGAAGAACATATTGTGTGCTTGCAAGAATGAGAATAAGAAGGCAGAGAGAGAGAGGGGAGAGTCTCAAAAGCAGTTTTATGCTCAGAGCACCAGAGGCTGAACAGCAGCACTTGGAAAAATTCACATTTGTCCTTTTTAACACATCTATCTTAAGTTTTCAATGATATCACGCATCATGAAATTAAGCTGGATTTTTTAATATCCAGTTAATGTCTGATGTTATAAGAGAAGAAAGAGAAGTGGGAAACATTATGAAAGAAAAATGCCTTGTCAAGGAGGCAGCAGCATCCTGTCACTGATGCCTAACATCTAATGCATGAAAACTATTGTAAAGACATAGTAGGTGCTCTCTTTGTCTATGTACTAACTGCAGTGCCAGGAGATGGAAAAATTCTTATTTATCTTTTTTTTTTTTGATCACTGGAATAAAACAGTCTCGACAGGAAATGATAATTCTGTACTTTTCTGCATATTTCTGACATATGGATAAATAATTAAGAAAGTGTTTCCTTTTATCAATATCAAAAAGTTAGGAATGTCGCAGGACTGCAGCTTTGAAAGATTTTTACATGAGAGTTTGTAAAAGTGCCAGATTGAAAAGTTTCTCTCCATAGGGAAGAAGCAGAAAATGACAAGTCGGTTTCTACCATGTCTCTCCAAACTTCTTTAAGTCTACCTTGAAAATAAACTCAGCAAGTTAAAGGACAGCTCATCTGTCATTAATCATTCAGGTTTTTCACCTCTTTACAGTCTACCAGCCCAGTTGCTGGTCATTTAATATTGTATTTTCCATTGCTAGCTGAATTTAGAATACCAACTAATTTTTTCCTGCACCTATGACAGGGAAGCAATTTTGGTACTTCTAGAATTTATTCATTATATGAATCATCAACCCTGTGCTCTTCCATTCCATAATCTGAAATAAAGGCCATTTAAAGTGCAGCTATATGTCAACTTGTATAACCAAGTTACCACGCAGGTTCTCCTGCTCTGTAAATACCATCACTGGTAGTCAAAGTAGCTTTCTGTTTCTGCTGGTTGCTTTCTGACCTCTGCCCCTTAACTTTGCATGCTGAAAATGTCATCTCAGCAAAGCTCCCAACATTGTTAATACTGATACAGCTGTCTTGCCAACAGCAACAGTATTGTTACATTGAAAAGTCACTGCAGGTGAGACTGGAGTAGTCTCTTCCAAAAGATTTGCCCTGTGTTTGCTATATGCAGCTAAACCTCTTCAGTATGCCTAAAATGAAATAGAAATCCATTCAGACTCACTGTCCAGTTTTATCCTTTCCCCCAGTGCTGGCAAAGCCTTTCCACCTGTCAGAGAGATGCTGCGAGCCTTTAACTCTGCAGTGGGCAATGTTAACATGACGTGCTCTGTCCAGTATAGCAGAGCCAGTGATGATACCATTGAAACATTTTGCTTATCTTACGGAGGCCAGAACACTGGACATTCCCCTTAATGTCTGGGAAGGGGAAAGGAAGGATAATTCTCATACTGGACAAAACAACAGACCCCTTCATGCTTACCTGCTATCAAAAATTTTAGCAGTTGCCTACATCAGTTGAAATTTATCAAGAAAATTTTTGTTTCTACCCTCTTTGTATTGGACTAATTTAAATGCTTGCAACTGTTCACATTAGAAAAGACAACACATAAACCCTCCAAACACTTCAACACATTATTTAACCACTTTAGTGCATTAAAATTAAACACACAGCTTCTTCCTGGTCTTTCTGCCTAGCACTAACTACTTTCCCAGCTGCTTCAGCAAGATAGGTCATCCCTTTTAGCAAACATAGCACTTCAAATTAATTAAATTAAATAAAATGAAGAAGGTGCATCTGTGTGCCTCTGTTTTTTAATCCAAAATGTTCTCTGTCTCTGAAACTTTAGCAGGCAGTTCTGCAGCACCAGTAGCTTGTTCATGTAGTGTTGTTTATGCTCATCCATTCCCATAGATCCATTAGACTTCAAGTTAAGCAGAGAGGCTATGATTTCTACCTGTTTTAATCTCTAAGAGTTGCTTTTTGTCTCCTTGTTTTTAGTTGGATTGATTGTTCTCCTGATGAAGAGCTGATTTAACAAGCACAGTAGGTGTCAGATAATACTGGAGAACCGATTCACAACAGTGAATGTGTTGTTCAGATGTACCCTGGAAAACAGTTGCTTGCCCCAAAGGTTGCAAAGTTAGAAAACTATCCTTTACCTTAATGCTAAGGGCTTTGAGTGCCAAATCAAGGTGATAGCCCTGCAGCAATTTTTGAAACAGTGTCATACATTGGGAAATGAGTCACCATTTAGCAAAGACATTTGGCTAAATAAACTGTGGGATCCTCTAAATCCCAGGACCTTCCTTAGACAGAAGAAAAGGATCAAGTTACAAAACAGCCAGGAGGACCAGACTGGTTTTTTTTCTTTTTTAAAGGTTGTTATGTCTTGAAACTTCAACGTGCACAACTGATTAAAAGAAATATTATTTTTCACTGTATTACATGTCCATTGGTGAGACACTTTAAAACCCCCTTTCATGAGGCAGTGAAGATGAAACAGGCACAAGGATGGACACACACACCCCTCACTCAAACAAATGTCATATGGTAATTTGGGATATTTTTCTGGCCTTTTCTAGCAAATGAAATTAAAGAGCTTTGTCTTTTCCAGATGAGCTGTTTCCTGTTTGTTTATTCTGCAGTAATAGTATCTATTGTTAATAAAAAGAAGAGGATTATCAATAATGTCAAATCTAGCTTTTCTTAAGATAACTAAGGTTTCTAGTCTGTTGCTGTCAAATCCCAAATTGACAGGGAATATTTTGTTTTTAAATGTCAACAAATGATAGTGGCAGCTTCACCACATTTCCCAAAGTTCATACAGAGGGTCCAAAGTCTTAAAGGAACTCTGCACAAAATTTTAAGGCAACTGAACTATTGGGGCTTGGCTTTTAACATCCATAAGTGGTGTCCCATTTGATTACTTTTTAATGAATTTCCATAAATAATAATATCCCATGGATTACAGAGCCCACAGGAAAATACTAGAGGCATTTTTTCTGAGTATTGTCTACCTATCTCCATTCTGAAATAACTCATTTATTTTGTTCTTTTCTTCATCCTTTCTTACTCTGCCCAAAAATACTTTCTCTCTCCTTAAAATCTATATTTCCCTATGTTTGTATCTTTGCCCTCTTACGATACTGCATATACTGCCTTGGAAAGTCTCTGCTGTTCCTGGACATACCTCCTGCTTCTAATGTTTCCCTCTCCTAGATCTGTGATTTCATCTGACCATACAGTGCTCTATATCTAGTTTGAAAAACCTGATTGGTTTAAAAAAAAAAAAAATCTGATTTTGGTTTACAGCCGACAATAAATTACAAGCGTTTTGTTTAGATTGCGTTTTAAGCTTCATCATTAAACAATGCTCCTTTTTGTGTTGACAGGCTGTTCATTCTTTTCTGAAGAGGATTTCATAGTTTGCTTTCCAACCGCCACAGAAATCCAACCAAACATCAGAATTCCCTGGGAGGTTTGCAACAGTATGGACCTGAAAGAATGTACTATTTGTAGGTCTTCCAAATTTTTATTTCTGTACCAGAGTGTGGTGAAAGTCCTCTAAGGTCTGGATTTCCTAATTCTAAGCCACATCATATGAGTAGTTCAAATCCCAATGCTTAGGGACAGTCTAAAGCATGAGCTCAGTACTCTCTGGCCATTTACCTCTCTGGGGCTGCAGATTAGGAGAGAGCTGGGGATTGTGTTGACCAGTTTTGTCAGGCTGACATACATGGCAAAGAAGCCAGGGGAATTTCCAAAAGCAACTTTTTATCACTGCTGAAAAACTGAACCAAACCAACGAACCAAAAACAAAACCAAAAACCAAACTGACCAAAAAAAAACCCCTGGACAAATACCAAAACAAAAACCCAAAAACATCAGCACACTCTTGAAATTATTTTGGTTTGCGGGGATTTTTTTGCAATCAGCATTTTTCAGTACAAACTCTCTTCCATATGAAAACTCTATTAAGTCAACTAAACAACAAACAAGGGCTATAGATTCAGTTCCATCATCAAAACAGATTTCTTTTGACAAATGTAATACAGCAGGACATTTCTTTTTCAACTTCACTAGTATTCCATTCTGTTGAGCATTCGATGTAATCAAATGCTCAACCTTGTGATAAAAACATAGATTACAACACTCAGAAAACACATGGATCAAACAAACACTGGTGCTGCAGAACAGCTTTACAAATGAAATGAAGTGTGCTGAAAGTTTGGGTTGTTGACAGGTATTGATAGACATTAGAGATCTGGGAGCTCATCTGAAATTTATCTAGACTATGCAAACAACCACATCTAAACCAGCAGAAATGATGTGTTGAAACTTCCATTAATTTTTCAAATGTCAGAGGAGCTGAAGCTTAAATGCTTTCCCGTTCAGCTGGCACCAGTAAGTTAATAGGTGCTTCTCTATTTAGCAAAAAATCCAAACATACAAACAAACAAGCTAAAACTCAGTAGACTTTTTCAAACCCCAACAAAATTTGTCTATATGATGACTGTTGCTTCCCCATTTCACACTCTCAGCTTTTTCAATTGCACTATTTTAGGTCAATAAGTTCCTGAACTTCAGAATTGTTTTCACAAGGTCAAAAAATCATTGAAGGCAACAAGAAAAAATGATATAAACTGGACTTTGTACAGCTCTACTGAAATGAGCATTTAATTATAGTCTTTCCAATCAAATTGAAAAAAATTTTCATATAGTAGCATTTAAACATTAGTTACACCTAATGAAAATTATTTCTGTGGAAACCAGCTTTCTGTCACATATAAATTAAACTTGTAATTTTCTTGTAATTTGCTCTGCAGCACCTCAATATTCCCTTGGCAAATAAAACTGACCTGGTGAACTCTAAAATTCCTTATCAGGAGAGAAAATCTTACTGTGGTACAGGAGACCTAGTGTTTCCTTTCCAAATCAAAATCAGAGAAGGAGAGTTGTAATTATGTGTCTTCTTCTGAGAGAATAAAAGAAGTTAAGAAATGTAGATGCTGAAAAGCTTTAGCAGAGAAATGCATAAAGGTGGTCTTAAGGAAAATAAAAGAACATTTTGAGCTTATCAAGCCTAAGGCACAATAACAGTGTCTGTGTATATCACATCTGCTAAACTTAAACACTTGCCATGCACTTTTTTAATTTTTGTCAAGCAGAGGCCAAATTAGTATATGAAAACAGGCAGAGATATCACATAATTTTTGTTTTGTTTATTATAAACAGTTTTACTACCATTTTTCACTCCATTCTCATTTCAGGGAAAAGTAATATTTATTAATATTGGAAATTAGTCTGCCAATAATAGATTTAGGTGTTGGAATAATTTTTTCTGAACAGTATCAACACAAGAAAAGGGAAGCATATTGCAAATATACAGTGTGGCAGCTGCCTTGCTTTAACTTGCCTTGCTCCTCAGTGAGCTAGCACAATGTACATCAGTGACAGAGATAAGGGTTGTATAATAAACAGGTTGACACAGAATGTCAGCTAAAGCATTATGAAGCATGTGAAGTGGGCAAGCATAAAAATGTAACAGTAACTTTCCATCGAAAATTACCATGAAAATAAATAGAAAATTATGCACATGTGGAAAGAATTATTTATTTTTCACATATCTATAAACAGGCTCTATCTCATTCCATGATAATTCCTAGGGAAAGATACTGCTGAATTTGAAACTGTAACTTGTTAGAATTTTAAGATTTCAGTTATACTAATAACAAATGCTTGGCTATAATTCTACATCACTTTTACTATCCAGTGATTGAGAAAATGGCATTCAATGCCTTGTTGAAATAGCTGGAGAAAAATGTTGTGCCTTTCTTTTCTTTGTTTTTTTTTCTTTTTTAATATTTTTAAAATCAACTTTGCTTTCTTGATTGCTATGTTTTCAATAGAGGCAATGGATTTTATTTCATTATTTCTGCAGTCAATTACTGGCACCTTATTGCTTTGATTTAAATGAGAAATTCCTTTGGCTGAGCTGAGCCAAAGCTAGAGCAAAACATTATTTTCTGATTTCACAGAGAGCAGGAGACGGGAATTCTGTGATTCCCGGAGTAGAGCTGACACTTATGTACCTTCTGAGGGCCAGGTTCTCTCAAGAAGGTGTCAGTCTGAAGGTGTCTGCCTGGCTTGCTCCTTCTGTGTGCAGTGCTGTGAAGTGACCCCTTCTGTCCCCTTGCGTGTCACTGCTGGAGTGTTTGTGCAGCCACTGTCCCCATCCCTCAGGAGGAGGTGGCTGCACAGCCGTGGGAGCAATCGCAGCCTGCCCGGGCTGCTCTGTGCTGGAGCCAAACTTGCTGTCACCAAAACAGAGGCGTTATTACAAGGCCAATCTCTACAGCTTCCCAAGAGTCACCCAGTGGTTTATGACAGACAACTGCTCCTGAGCTCCCATCAGGAGATGTGTTGTAAATAACTTGACAGCTAAATGGTGCCTGAAGAAGAGGAGAAATGGGTTAGGAGGATTTTAAAGATTTAGGATTACCTTAGAGATCCAAGAAAGATTCTGATTTTTGAGAATTCTATGTAGAT
Organism: Lycocorax pyrrhopterus obiensis; assembly: GCA_014706295.1. NCBI lineage: Eukaryota > Metazoa > Chordata > Aves > Passeriformes > Paradisaeidae > Lycocorax > Lycocorax pyrrhopterus. The sequence continues at coordinate 19,012,972 of JACSVZ010000007.1, read as the reverse complement.
TGTTTTAAGATTCCAAGGAATAGAAATAAAGGAGAGTAGACACTTCTCTGCTTGGCTGACTAGAGCCAAGCAATTCCAAAAAAGTGAGGTATTATTGTAATGACAATCTTGAAAAGAGAAAGAAGTAGATACTGAATATCTTGAATTTAGATTATACTGTAAGACACTTTACAAAAAGAAAAGAGAAAACAAACGAGTAAAAAATCTAGGAAACATTCTTGTAAGAATATTACTAAAAACTACATTTACTTAATAAATACATTAATATGGTTATACATATAATATTATAATGGTCTTGTTTTCATTCAGTTTCAGCCAACATTACCAGATCCTCAGGTGTCACTGGATATTGAAATTTCCAGACATAACTAAGAGGTCTATGGGCATTGCTGTTCAAAAAGGGTCAGAACTCATTAGTCTATGTCCTGTTTCATATCAAATATCGATGCTTCAAATGTTTTGTCTCTTACAAATTTTGAGCTTGATTTATTTAGAAATAAATAATATATATAACAATTCTGGGAGGAAATTGAATTCTGGTCAAGCTATTTATTAACATTTCAATGACTACAAGGTCAGCAAGTTTGTAGACTTATTTTCCTTGAGAATTTCTAATTCCTCCTGAACTGATGATGTAGGGAACAAAAGTGAATTTGGAATAGCAGTAGGATTTTAAGTAGCAATATAGCAAAACTTTAACAATTGTTATTCCAGGAATATGGTGACTTCAGCTTCAGGAACACGAGAGTGTTGACAGAATTTCACCAACGATTCCATTTAGGCTATGAAATGGGGCAATGAAAACTCCATGTGATAAAGCACAGGACACATTTTCTGCCAAAAAAAGCTGGAAGAAATTCCTGAATCACCTGCTGCAGACTTTTCTACTACACAGACCAATAAGTTTCCACTTAACTGTCCCTGATACCGAAACATTCAGAAAAGTATCCAGGCTTGAAAAGACCGGAAAAGGTGCTGAATCCACTACTTCTCTTTGTAGATATTCCAAAATTTAACAGCCATTGTTGTGAAAACTGCACACACGAATTTGGAATGTGTGTGTCTCAACAGTTGGAAGTGTTGGTTCCTGTAGTGCCTTTTTTTTCTAAACAAACTCTGATTCATGTCAGCATAAAGACAGCGTGAAAAAATGAATGAGCATAACCTAAGTGAAAGATGATTATTATTCATCAGTACTCAGAGCTACTGATTAATATTTCACGGGTATCACTCGGACTACGGAAGTGAAGAAAGTCATAACCCATATCAGATATATTGGTAAAAAAAAAAAACCAGGCCAATTATTACTATTACTTTAAACATAACATTTTTCTCACGCTACTCAGGACTGCTCAGAGAGATTTATAATTTCTTTGATTTTATAGCCACAATCAGATAAAAATACGGCTGTCACATTTTTACAGGCAGAAGAGAGTGAATCAAAGCAATCCATGAAGATGAATAACAACTAAAAAAACTAACAGAAAGATTTTGCAGCAGATTTCCACCTCTAACTGTGACCCAGACAAATTAAAATGTGAAATAACTCTAGTATGAAAATTAGATGACTTTTATGCAGTTAATTTAGTAGCATTCTATTTTGTAGTGTCAAAATTTATACAAGTTTTCTCAAATTAACTCCGGCAAAATTTCTTGTGTAAATTGATTTGAAAAATAAACTCATGGGCACTTTTTTTGACACATCATGGACTGTTTGTTGTATTTCTCAAGTACTTGATAAAAAGTAAAACTAGAAAATAGGTGAGATGGTGCCTTTTTTACCAGGCATTGTCTTTCAGAAAACTGAATACCCTCAAATTTTAAAAGTGAGAAAAGGCTGAAGAAGGCCAAGAGTACAGAACATCATATGAGAGAGCCTTAGAACTTTTTCTGTTATGCTCACCTGCCTAATAAGCACTTCTTTCCCAAGATGCTGCATTTCAAGAAAACGAAACAGTTACATAAAAATTAAATGGTTGGATTTGTTATTTTCAAAAGACTATGTCCATTTACCTGTAGTTTTTAGCCACCATATATTGAGAGCAGGGAAGAGTTCACTTAAAAAAATGTTGACTGGGCTTGAACAAATTCTTTGTTACCGTTCTCTAAACAGCAATATTCAGGAGTTAACTGGATTGCTTCTGTCCTTTGAAAGCATCTTAGCGCTGACCAAAAAAGCTAAAAGATTTATAAATTTGATTACTTTGATTTTGACATGTCACTGTAAGACTTGACAGAGTTGCACTCGTTATATCTCAGGTTCCTAATTGTCTCTGTCGTCCTGGCACCTTTGTTTATCTTCTCTGAAAATTGGTTTTATACACATATGTATACACACCAGATTCTCTTTTTGTAAGTCTCATGGTCAACTCCTACAGAGCTCTGCCGCACCATGGCAGCTTAAATCCGGAATGGGGTCTGATCCCTCCAGACTGAACGGGAAGTCTTAATATGAAGAGGTAAAAAGAAATAGATTTGCTAATACAGACGCACATCTTTTCACCCTCCGAAGAGAAAACTTTGAATCCCAGACACTTGTGGGAGTTTCCCAATTTTTAGAAAAAAATTGCACAAAAAAGTGACCTTTCAGGAGCACAAATTCTCATCATTCAATCAAAACTCAGAAGTTTTTGACTTGGAGTTTGTTTTTGGTTTTGTTTGTTTTTGGTTTTGTTTGTGTGTTTTCAAAAACATGTTAAACATATTTCCAGTTTTATAATAAAATTTTGCTTTGCTTGTCTAAGAAGCTACAACTATTCGAGTTGCAATGAGAATCAAACATCTGGGACTAAAGAATGGCTAGGTTTTATACTACTTAAAATTTGAACCAGTACTGGCAGGAAATGTATTTGAATATTAGCCTAATTCTATCAAAGACATGACAGACAAATCTCAGCAGGAGCACTTGGACACAGCCATCCAAGCTTTGGGGGCAATAGCATCCCAAAGCAGCTAAATTTGGGGCCATACAGTAGCCACCTATTTCCAAAGAACATTCTAATGCAAAACTTGTCTTACTTCTCTTCTGGTTCTTTATTTGTTTTATTTGAGTTGGGTTACTAAATCTTTGATTTCAGGAACACAAAAGACAACGGTACACAACTTGTTTTAGAGACAAAGCACATGTCTTTAGAGATTTGCCTGCGAGAGATTTTGTTCTCGATTAATCGAAGAAATCTACAAGTGAACCTTTTAGTCCAGGCCCTGAGCAAATCTTCAAAGCCTTGAGGACCTGGTACCTTAATTATCATTAAGAATATTTTTTTTTAAAAGCACACAATATCTGCACAAATGTGTAAAGATTTTTTTTTTTTTTTTCACAAAGACACTCCGAGGAACTGGAGCCAAATTCTTAAGGTGTATGAATAGAAGGAGCAGAACAGACAAATACCCAGTTCTGCTCAACTTTTTATTACATGGTCAAAGCAAGTCCTGAATAAAGTTAACACTAAAAGACAGAAAGCTAAATAAACATGACTATTAAGCGATATTACAAACGTAGGCTTTTATACTTACACAAAATATTTATGACAATAAATGAAGCTTTCAGAGAAGCTATTGTTCTGGAGAAAGATGTCAGATTTTGTGGAAGACAAAGGTTGACATCCAAAGAATATACAAAATATTACCATATTTTAAAGTGGCAGATTGCCATAGATAAAAAATCAAAATTCTAGCAAAACCAGCTGTCATGGGTAAAGTTTCCTTTGCCTTCAATTATTTACTTTTCCTTTTGTTTGAAAAAAAATTATGCCATATTCTTGTTGATAATCACAGCATAGTGTAGGCTGGAAGGGACCTAAAAGACCATCCTGTTCCAACCCCACTGCCATGGACTTTCCACTAGACAACATTACTCAAAGCCCCATCCAACCTTCAACACTTCCAAGGATGGGGCATCCAGAATTTCTCCAGGCATTCTGTCCCAGTGGCTCACCACCTAAGTAATACTATAAAGAGAAATTATTTCCAAATGAAATAATGTTTTGAGATTTGGAGTTGGGGTTGGGTTTTTTTGGTTTATTTTGGTTTTGGGGTTTGTTTGTTTGTTTGTTGGCTGTTTTCTCTTTATTATTCTGAGGTAGAAGCATACAATGTATTAGATTAGGAGGTGAGAAGCCACTATCAACTTAAGGAAATTGTAGGAAGAACATTTCTAGACAACCAAAAACCAATATCAAAAGAATTATTTTCTGGTTTTTACATGAAAGACAGAACGGGAAGAACTGAAGGAAATTAGACAACTCACTTTCTTGTTCCTTCTGTGGAGAACAGCATAATACATTTTATTTTATGCAAAGAAAAACCTAGAAAAAATTAGCTGTGGGATAAGATTTCATGAGTTATTAAATGTATTAGTTCATTCTAGACGATTTACAAATTCACAGCCTCCCTTCTTCCCGTAAGTGCTCTTCTTTCCTTGATTCTCAAGTTCCTGCTATTCTGCTAAATTTACAGCTGAAACTCCAGGCAATGTGGAAGTCTCCAAGGCAGCTGTAGTTGTTTCCATAATTCACAACACAAGAACCACCCGAGGTCAGAAGTTGCTTTGATCTTCTTGATTCCAAGGAAACACAATGTCACCTGAGCAGAGGGAAGAAGTGACAGTGACAGTACAGAAAACTGTCAGGGGACTGTTCAGTTTCAACTATAAGGGTTTTTAATGGACTATTTGTGGTATTTTTTAATGTGGATTTCAAACATAATTTCATTTTATGAGCATAAAAATGTCCCTGAAACAGTAAGTGTGTTTCTTTGATACTGTAAAAGGGTTTTAGGGAAAAAACCCAAATATTCTCTGTGAGGTAGGAGTTAAGGAGGGAGAAACAACTTACAAATTGTAATTTTTGGAGAATTTTTTGTCCCTGGGAATGTGACATGTACAAAAATTCTTATTATTACTACTCCAGTTTTCTCCCATCACATAGGCATCTACAGAAGCCAGAATAATCCTGAGAATCTGACAGCAACGAAGGGGGAATCAGTCCTCTGCAAAGATGAGGAAGGTCATCTTCTTCCCATACTTTCTTATCCATACAAAAGGGGAAAGCAGCATGGACTTAGAACAGAGTTAACCATCTCAGGATTCCTATCCCTAAACATATTTACCTTAAGCCTGCAGGTAGCCTGAAAGTCTAATTCAGAGGGATGCCAAACTCTTCTCCTGTTGTGTGGGATACTGTATTTTTCATATCCTGACACTTGGTATTCTCTCTTTTCTGGACAGGCCTGTAGCAGGAAAATGGTTACTTGATGCATCAGGGGTTAATTAACATAATCTTCAATTTTTCTGCTGCAAGCCTCTGTAAAGCTCACTGCCCCTAATTGATTTATTGATTTATTCATAATGAGAAAACAGTGCGCATAAAGCAGATGCTAAACATAACGAGCCATAACTTTAAATCCAAATGGGATCAGTAGCATGGCTAACAGAAAATTATTGCTGTAATTTATTAAGATTTTAAAGGTGCCATGGTGGTAGGAATTGGTTCTTTTGTTGATAAACTCTGCAGTGCATGAAAATAACCGGGGCATCTTCTTTCCCTAAAGTATTCCGTGATGGCAGAAGAAAGGAGGGGTTGGATTTGGGGTTTTTTTGGGGTTTTTTGTAAAGGAATGAGAGTGATGAAACCCATGCAGGGCTTACTATATTTTCAAAGGAAACCACTAAGCCTTTTGACAATACACACAGTGGCACAACAGAAATTCAGTGCACTTGGGACTGCCCTATTGAGCATATCCTATTTCAGGATCTCTCTTGGCTGTACTTACAGCACATGAAACTGGATTTCTTTAGTAGTCACAGCAGCCTATTCTGTAACATAAAAAAAGTTCTGTCAAGCATGATATTTTCTATTCAAGGAGATTATATTTTCTCCTTCTGTGTATTAAAGAAGCAAACAAAAAAAAGCTGGTTTTATTAGAGAGGGGTCTAATCTCCCGAGAGTGAAGTTCAGAAGGACTTGGATGCAGACGTTCATTTGACCTTAATAAAGGGACTAGGTAGAGAGCAGGACACAGCTGATTTCCACTTAATAATAGGAGTCAAAGCTTTGGGGTTTCTTTTGGATCACTTCTAATTCTACTGCCTTTTAATCAAAATAAATAAATAAATTAAACTGACTCCTTTTCCTCCTCAGTCAGTGCACAAAAGAGAATAAAAGCAGGCTACACTGTGGCAAAACTCAGCTGAAAAGTACCACATATAGAGATGTGGAAAACCCACGGACTGCTAGCAGATGGAAGCATTGAACTGAGCTGGGGCTGGCAGCTAAGGCACAGGCTGTAGAAGCTGAAATGCTCCTACAGTGCTGAACCAAGGTTAGAGAGGGCAAAAAAAGAATAGTTTCAGCTTCACTCTTGAGTAAGCTGCTCACTTTCATTCTTTCTTTCTGTCCATCTTATTTTCTCTATATTTATTTATTTTCTTCCAGCACGAAGAAGTAAAGTCTTTGCTCTACTTTTCCCCCCGTCTTCTACAGGAAATTCTAATGACAGGCACAGAGATCCTGGTTCTTTCTCCTCAGTCCAGGCATTCATTGACTGCTGTAGAAATACAGCTGTGTGTTTGGAACTCAGAGATAGTGTAATTTTAAGATGAGATTTAAACAGATCTGGGTTTTGCTGGATGTGATCCATCTCTTGATACTTTCAGAAAAAGACAGGTACAGAAAACAGCATTCTTACAATACTCGGAATTCAAAGTCAACTTCATTTAATTTTAACTGTGTGTTAAAATGTTTCACTGTATGTATGAACATTATGATTTGGAACATCTGTAGCACTTGTCTTATAGTAAGTCCTTGGTAAGTGTTTAGACTTTTGGCAGCATTTGACCTGTTTTTTTAAAACCATATGTATAGAAAACATTATGAACAGTAGGCATATTCAGCAAAGAGAGAAAGGAGAAAATTAAAGCAGAACAAAAAAAAAAGGAAAAAAAATATTCTAAACAAAGGGAGTTACAGTGATTGTAATCTACATGTTAGGTAATGTAAACCTGTATAGAATAAAGGTGTTCCAAAATTTATCTGTAGAGATCTTTGCACCAATAAGAGCAATAATTATTGAAAAATAAGAAAAAAAGGTTTTCATCTCCCTTTAAAAGAATAGTTCCCATTTTCTTCGCCTAGAATTTTTTTTGACTCTGGAGGCGAGAGGCATGTCTGTCCACAGTTATGAAATGAACTGTGAAGTGCATTTTCATAATAAAATTTTCAAACTGGCATTTAGCCATCGACTGGCTGTGGCTATCATCTCTCTTGAAATGCTGCTTTAGCAGAGACACTGACATCCTGAGCAGTTTTGGTAGAGTCTTTATATACCACAGTGTATTTAAGGGAAACTTGTTCAAGCATTGATAAAAGATTTAAAAAAGTGCTTTCAAACTGACTATTTACACAGGACTGTCTTGTGAACTTTTTACTGTATCATATATTTCCATATGTATCATATATTTCCATAGTAATAAAAAAATAATCTTCATTTTCTTCACACCACCCCCTCCATGCATAAACTCAGTGTTGCTGCAATGATGTTTCAACTCTAAGAGTGTCATATGTCAAAGAGAAAAAAAGCTGTAATTCACTATGGATTTTGGAAAGCATGTTGCTGTGGTCAGATATATAGGCTGTTAAGTGGAAGAGGTAAAACAAGGTAAAAAGTGCTTAAGTCTGAGCACAGCTCAACATGCCCAGAAATTTTGAGGGTTGGGATTACAAACAACAGGCAATACTGGATTCAGTTTAGGTGCCACCCTCCCACCACCCAAGGCTGTTTAAACTTCTCTACAACATACAAATTTTGTTTTTAACAGATATGATGTTCTATAGCTTCAACCAGTGTGGTCTGAACAGCATGAGTACATGAAAGTTTGAATCATCTGGGATTTAGGAATAGCAGTCATTCTCTACCATATAAATGTAAAAACTTAGACATGATCTGAGGACAAGGTTAGAAAGAGTGCTTCAAAAAGCTGGAAATGACCTCAGTTTTCCTCAGTATAAGCCCAGCACCTTAATTGCAATATCATCAGAAGTCTTGGAGCACTGCCTTCTAATTAGAGCAGTAAGACCTACAGAAACTGGAGCACTCTTTTTTTTTTTTCTTTCAGTAGAAGTGTTTTAGAGTACTATGCAAAAGTCTGAAGATACTTTAGGATACTCTGACCACTCAGGTTTCATCTTGTAAAGGAAGATGCCACTGAAAGATCTCAGGGAATATTGTATAGGAAGAAATGTAATTAGAAGAGTGGGAACACATCATATGTTCATGGGGTAATGAGACAGACTGACTTTAACATTATTATCTGTTATTTGAAAAGGACTCAAGGCTTTATACTGCCTCAGCTGACTGACATAATTGGGATCCTGTGTTCTCTATATGAAAATACATTTCTTCACATCACTGAAGCTGCAAGAAGCGGGGGAGTAACATATAACACCTTTGGGCTCAAAGGAAGAAACAACAGGCTGAGATTTGAGTTGGTACTTTTTAAGTTGGTTGCTTCCTCCAACACTGCATTAATTTGAACAGAAAACACAGATGAATTGAGATCATTAAATTCTCTTTTACTGATAACATTCCACCAAGTACTGCTAGAATATGATAATCTGAGAAGGCAGGTTTCCTACCATTATTGCAAAAGACAGACACTCATTTTTCCTGTACATAAGAGAAGATAATATAGTTGTAAGGCAATAAGACTTCTAAGTAGTTAAAATACTTAAAATAGAATCAGATTTCAGAAACCATGTTTTTATGTTTTATTTGTACTGTATTAAGCTTTTGCCTAATCAAACTTGCCATTTTATTTATACTTTTGCCATTTTTTTCCAGTGCTAACACAATATATGCCACAATATCTTGACAACTAATTTAGTACCTGAAATAATTCCTCCACAATCTTAAGCCAATACCGAATACAGAAAGAGGGAAACACCCATCCTCTGTCTTCCCCTCACCCCTAATTTTATCAAAATAAAATGGGACACCAGTAGTGTGATAGACACTAAAGTAGCTATCATGAGAGAAGAGAGAGGTAGGTATATTTTTCAGCTCTTACACTGGTCTGCCTATACCCAGAAGCACAAAATTTGATTATCTTTATCTAATCATGCATAAAATAAATTTTGTATAATACCTGAAATTATCCAATGTTATTAAAATTATTTTGTGAGAAAAATATGAGCGTCAATTATGGAATCCTTGTAGCAAAGAATTTCACAGCTTATGATTAGATGCAGCAAACTTTTCCTTGCTTCCTAGTTATAAAAAAAAAGTGCCTACTATTATTTACTGGTCTACTTGCATTGATAGAAAAAAATTTTCGTAGCTCAGAAAACACAACCACAAATTCAAGAGGGCACATCCACCTGCAAACTCCATGCTGACTGACTCTAGATGGCATATTTGCTAAGGTGTGTGTCCCCGGGCTTTCTCAGTGTTACCAGTCATAAAAATTCTGTTTGTACTTACGGCAAAATAAAGACAACCACTTCAAAGTTAATCACATGTAAAAAAAAAGGAGCATGCTTTGCTTTTGTTGATAAAGACTTTTTGTTAATTTAAGTTTCAGTTCTGACTTCTTTCAGAATATTCAATTTTAATGGAAGTACAACATCATCAAATATGAGAAAAATCATGACTTATCAAATTATGAAAAGTTAAAAATTCCAGTCAGGACACAAATGGGCTCTAGACAACAGAACATAAGTATTATGTTAATAATACTAGAACTTAATCTGCCTACTGCCCTAAAAGACAACCAAAAAAAATGTTTCTATAAACATGTTAGCAACAAAAGGAGGGCTAAGGAGACTCTCCATCCTTTATTGGAAGGGCCAGACAAGAAATAGTGACAAAGAATGAGGAGGAGGATGAGATACTTCATGCCTTCTTTTCCAGCCTCTGCTCATTTCCTTCTACACAATGGCTTTTATTGTCTTGTCTTTTAGTGTAAGTCCTGCTTTTAGTTTGAGACAGGAAAATTTGAGGAAAATTTCTGTGGAGGGGGCCGTGCCTGGGACATACCAGGTCATATTTAGAGTTAACTTAGAATCAAAGAATCATAGAATGGTTTGGGTTGGAAGGGACCTTAAAGATCATCCAGTTCCAACCCCGCTGCCATGGGCAGGGATACCTTCCACTAGACCAGGTTGCTCAAAGCCTTGAGTACTGGCCTTGCCCACTCCCAAGGAGGGAGCATCACCAACTTCCTCTGGGCAACCTGTGCCATTGTCTCACCACCCTCATAGTAAAAAAATTCTTCCTAATATCTAATATAAACTTACTCTCAGTTTAAAGCCATTCTCCCTTGTCCTGTCACTTCATATCCTTGTAAAAATTCCCTTTCCAGATTCCTTGCAGGCCTCCTTTGGATACTGGAAGGCTGCTCAAAGGTGTTATAGAGCCTTCTGTTTTCCAGGATGAACCACCCCAGCTCACTCAACCTGTCTGTATAGGAGATATGTCCCAGCCCTTCGATCCTCTTTGTCACCCTTCCCTGGACTCTCTTTAGCAGGTCCATGTTTTCCTTAAGTTGGGGGCCTCAGAGGTGGACACAGCACTCCAGGTGAGGTCTCACAAGAGCAGAGTTGAGAGGTAGAGTCACCTGCCTTGAGCTGTTGTCCACACTTCTTTTGACACAGCCTGGAGTCTGGCTGGTTCTATGGCCTGTAAGCAGACATTGTCAGATTATGGCAAGTTTCTCGTCAACTAACACCTGCCAGTCCTCCTCAGGGCTGGTCTCAATCCACTAAAATTTATTTAAGTAATTTTTTTTTTTTTTAAGTGTGATAACCTTTCCATATTACAAATTTTCTTCCAAGATGGAGGTCACGATATCAGTTTCTTAGCTGATATTTCTTAGCTGATGCTGAGCTCTTGCTTAGCCAATGATATGAATTAGCTTATGCTTTTCAGCAGATACAGTTACTAACTGCAGGTTTGAAAGACAGGGTATCACCAAACCATCTAAGGGCAATTGAGGGCCAGTTCAGTCAGCCTCCACAAAACAAAGTATGAAATAATTCTTGGATTAGCATGGAAGTAGTTTCTTCTTTGCCTAAACAATAATTATGTTGACAATATTGCCCACTTGGAAGATGCAGCGAAACATATCAGCAAACAGATGTCATCAGAAAGGGCACTTCAGTGCGCTCTATAATTATGCCTTTGGACAAACCATGCTTCTCTTAAAAGCCTACCTTATTTATCTCAGAAGTTATGCTAATGGACACGTAATATTGCTGTAGATTTTCTACTTGCTATGGTAGACATTATCATGAGAAAATACCTCTGGACAGGGGACTGCATGCTACATCTGCCCTTCCACCTGTGATGCTTTCCAGGACATCTGACTATGGTAGGCAGCCTGACGTGCAGTTCCAAACAACTCGAGAAGCACTGACATAGCCTTTAGACCCTATTGCCTGGGTCTTGGGAACATGGGATAAACTATGAAGAACAAATTAAAAAGTTTACTTGAGTGATAATAAAAATTAAAAATAAATAAAAAAAGTCTTGAAACTGCTACCTTGTCATATGCCTATATTGGTGAATAAATAAATCCAGGACTCGTGGATGAATAATTCTCAGATCATTGAGAGTACTTGGAAGGCAGCACTCCTCAACAAAGCAAAAAGTCATAGTACTCATAGAATCTTTATGATTCATGAGGAAATGCGAATAAAAGGTGCTAGGAAATGAAACCAAGCATTCAAGAACAGATTTCCTTTAGTAACGCAGTCTCAAAGCACAAGACTCCAGCTGTTTTGCTCAGTATTTGCAAATTATGACTTAAAAAATTTGAAAAAGTTAAGATCTATCTTTAACAACCAAGTTTGCTCCAGACCAATCAAAGGCCATCTCAAGTTATTCTTGCTTCTTGCATCATCCCATGAAATGCCTTGTTTTATTGGAATTTCAGCCTTTAATTGCATTCCCCTTTGGGTTCATGAACGATGAATCTTGGAGCTTTTACCCAAGATTGTCTAAGAAATGGTAAGATTTCATACACTGTGTGTTTCCCAAAGGAACATACCTCCTCCAAAGATGAACTGTATTTCTGGGTTTTTATGTCAACATGAATTAATTGATTCCAGCTAAAAAAAATAAATTCCAGTCTTGGGTGACTGTAGACAATTTGTAAGGAACATGGAAACTATCCCTGCAATGGTTATTAATTCTGACCACGTTTCAAATGGCATCTGATGCCATAAAGAATCTGTAGAGTCAGTGCAAGCAACGGCAGAAAGCTGAGCTCAGCACAATATATCAGTGGTTTTGGAAACTCTCAGTAATTTTTTTTTTTTTTTATGCATATATTATCCTAAATGCCTTAAATGACGACACCTTAGAAAAAGTCAGAAATGACACCTCAGTGACTGTCCTCCCCCAATAAGAAGATAACACTAGGGGCATTTACTCAATAATACAGATAATTTTACTTCTTTTTAAATGTAGTTGTAGAAAGCAAATGTGTTTATTATAAATGAAAGGAGGCCTTTGTCCAGGTGCTCTCACAGAGTTTAAAGCAAGTTATTTTGGTTACAAACAATTTGATGAATATACTACAACTACAACATCTAAATATAGCTGTTGAATTATGTGGCTTTTCTTTTTAACTGTATCACTGAGGATAAAGGGAGAATTCCCACTCACATATGAAAGTGGATTAACCTTACACCCTTTGTCTGTCTACTGAGATTTCTATGTCAGACAGGAGCACTGCTAAATTGAAGTAATTTTGTGACTCACTTCACAGTTGAATAGTTTAAAGTACAAACAAGTATAAAGTTGCTAAACAATTAATTTTCTGTCATGAGACACAGGACAGTTTAGTGGTATTACAGGGTACTCAGTCACTCTGTGGCAAGAAAAGAAAGTTACATAAGCTACTTTTATAAAATGCCGTATCTACTGGACTACAATTAATTTAATACTACCCAACTTCATAAAATATAGCCAGCTTATTTCCAAAGACTGGAATAAGTGCTAAGAGAGAATTTTATTTGGTTGGATTTTAACAATATTGCCAGAAAACATAGATTATTTGTAAATAAATAAAAGCAGTATCATAGAAATGCACAAAATATGCATAAACAAAAATTACTCTTAGCTATTGAAAGTCTCCATTATGCTCATCATGAGAGTAATTTTCAGAATGAAGTTAGGCATAATATTCTCTCTCAGTTTATTGCATAGTCTAACTGGAGGGTGTTTTGCACACCATCATTTCTTCTCAATAAATGTACTTGCATTAAATTTTCAGAAAATGAATGCACATTTTTTTTTAGTTTTTAGCTGTAGCCTTCCCATTTCCCTAAAACATATTAGAAATTCATATTAAAAAGGTTACATCTCAGCTGAACTAGCCATTTTCCTGCTAATGATTGTTTGAACTGTTTTTCAGTGACTTGTGGAAACTATTGTACATTATTGGAACACTATAAGGAAACTGAGACAATACTGCATTTTAACAACAAATAGTAAATAAACAATATACTTCGTAGTACTAAAAGAAGAGCCTTTCAAACATCATGCACTTAGAGCAACTGTTGTGTAGAACATTGGTATAATACTATAGTCACATGACACAATGTAAACATTTTCTTACAAGACAAATAACTTATGCGTATGCCAAACACAGTCTCACCTCATGAAGTATTCCATTATCCACAGATCCGATAATGGATCATTTTCCCCATATCAGAGGCTGATAAGCTGTGCAGTACTTTTTCTTCCTATGAATGATTCACCAAGGTACATCTTTCCACATCTGTGCACAAGATACCTCTACCTACATATTTCATCTCTGCATGTTTCTTCCTACATTTGTGTCATAATATTCTTCTGGTTATTCTCCATGGCTCAGCCTGCTGACTTCTTTCTGCATCCTAAGACTTTTTTACTCCCCATCTACTCCATAACTAATCAACTTTAAGTGAATAAACTGATACACAGCCTTTGAGAAAGCTGTCCTTCCTTTACCAATCTCTGCCTGGATACTGCAGGCAATCTCAGCCTCCTGTCAGTGTTCCAGCCACTGTCCGATTCTTCCCAGCTTCTGATTTATCTGAATAATTCTAATAACTCTCAACACTTTTTCAAACCCTTATGGTGAGGAGTATTTCAGTATGGTTCTCCTGAAGCTTTAGTAATTCTATGCCCAGCTTTTTAAAGACCATTCAGAAATGCAATCACAGAACCACAAAATCACAGAACATTCTGAGTTGCAGTCATTGAAGGTAAAAACCTCCAATGATTTTCTTATCTCTGGATCAAAACCTAGTTCTTGGTTGAATCTGAACAACTGTATTGAAATATAAAAAGAGAAAGAACATTTTCTTTAAAATGTGAAATCTGTGGTTAATCCCAGCTAAATATGCAGGCAGCAATGTGGTAAGAAAATGTTAAGAGGGATGTTTGTCCTTCTGTACATGAATAAATTAGACCCCTATGCTAGAGAGGAACATATATCCACGCCTGTAAAAGTAAGAAAAAGGATATAAAGTTTCACTTTTTAATGAGGAATTCCAGATTTGCACCATTTCAGATAAAATAAGCTTTTAACATTCTGTGTTTCTATAAAGGGTCTGTGGTGCACATGTAAAAATGAGAGCTCTGAATAAAGATTTTAGTGCCCAGATTCATTCAACCTGAGATCCTAATTATGTTTTGAAAATGTCTCACTCCACAGATTTAAATTCTCAGCAATTCTTCATATAACTACACAGCTAAAATAGGTGCTATCTCGTTGTAGCTTTCAGATACAGTTTCCTCCTATTATGTGATCTTTGTATTTCTTCCTTTTGAACTTTGGCGTTTGTATCCAATCACACCACATTTGCATATAGCTTGATCTGCATTGATGAACTAATAAATGTCTTAAGTTTTTTATAAGAGTAGCAGGAACTTTCAAAACATAGTCTTTGTGCAATGAAGGACCACAAGAAGAATGTCTCTGACAAACACAGGGAGCCAACTGCAATCAAATCCAGCACTAATTATAAAGACTAAGCACCATCTCTTCATCACATTATTGTAGCATAAATTTTAAAGATTTCTTTTAATTTAGCCCATTGTTAGGACTAGAAAGGGTCAGACTTGTAGAATCAGTGTCTCCATTTCTCTTTCATGTGGCAGAAAGATCTCAGCTTACGATCATGAACAGCCACATTGTAAACCGTTTCAAGCTCATAAGTTCTGAATGTTATGTATTAGCTCCTTTTACCATGCCTTGTTTTATACTTCTCTTCTGCAAATTTCTAGCTTCGAGTAATGAAAAAGATCAGTAATTTGTTATAATTTCAGTTCTTGTATTTAATTGATATTCCCAAACCATAATAACATATGACTGATGCATTGGAATGAGGCACCACAATAGCAGGTTTTCTTCTGGAAACACTCATTGCCAGCAAATATCAATGTCTTGCTAACTACAGGAATAATGTAAATAGAGTCTGCCTGGCCACAACTGTTATGTATAAAATTAGCGTAGTTTAAAATTCGCATACAAATACAGAAGCAGACTTCTGTGTATTTATTCTGCTGTACTTCTTGAGGGAGAATGTTTCCCCTCAAACCAGAGCAACAACTACCGGGTGGTGGCCTGGCCACATTTTACTCACTTTTGGCTCTACAAACAACTGCTTGGTGTGCAAAAGAAATCAGAACCTTCACACTTAAGAGCCAACAGGAGCATATGCAAGTCCCTCTGCTGTCAGTCATAACTGCAGTTTTAGTAGATGAGCTTTTCAGATGGAAGAATTTATAAGATGAGGAAAAAACACACAGTGCAAAATCTATCCTCTACAAAAGGGTATATGCAAATTCCCCTTCCTCCTCAAAAGGTGAAAAAAGCAGAAGATACCAGCTACAGCTTTTCCAATGATAGATGCAACTGAATAGCCTAGCTATTTACAAAGAAATGTTGAAACACCAGCAAACTGTACAAGCAAAGTCCTCTTAGTCTTTTTCTTCCTCATTACTGGATGTCCTCAGTGCTGAAGAAGTTACAGACAATTCTTCACAGAAAAAGACTTTTCAAATTCTTTGTTCAGAAAATATCTGGCCCACCTTTCTTTCCTTAGGAAAGGGCTCTTGATTTCTTCACTTTCAACATGGGTTTACCTTATACCCACAGATCTCTTAGAATCTCTACAAAGTACTATCAGCATCTGCTGAAAAAACAATGATGTAAGATAATTTCTCTCTGGTGTGACGGCTACAAGAGATTCTTCTGAATGTACTGATCTCAGCTAGAGTCTGAGAAGAGAATGAAAAGAGACACTGCCTCCATGCTAGTTACTGTCTGTACAGTGCCCAGGAATTTCAGTTCTCATTGACTAAATGAATCCTTAGATATTTGAAGCACACACTATTAGTTTAAAAGAAAAGATTTGAATGAATCATGGACATAGACAACTGTTATTCTCATAAGCTGCGGATTTATATTAAGAATTTCCCACAACTTATGAGGCATGGTCATGTCTCAAGAAAATATAGTAGAAGGACATGAAGTTAGAACTTACACTCTTAGTCAAATAAAATTTCATTACAAACTAGTCTCCTATTCCTGGAACCTTATACCAATGAAGACAAAATGGGCTGAATAGATAAAATCCCCAAAAACCTATGAAGTATCATATTAACTAGGGTATACTCTTCCCATTAATCCCTGATTAGAAGTAATTCCTTGACTGGTGATTGCAATCCATCATTGTATCTGCTTTGGATATTGTTTCCGAATTATCGCTTTTGATCAATGTTTGGTGTCTTTAGTAGCCTGACCTTACGTCGCCTTCCTTGGTGTTCTGGTTGCTATATGGCCCAAAGAGCCCACAGCAACGCAGATTTCTAAGTGCCAGAAACCAAAGGAAAAGCACTGATTTTTATTATTTTTTTTAAGACCATATTACATTACTGAGGTAACTTTCGATTTCTTACAATACAAAAGTAAAACCTCTTTTTACCGTCTTCATTATTCACTGTAAAGATTTCTATCATATCTCCTCTATTTTATGTCTTTTTTGGGAAGAGGAAACCTAGTCTGCTTTTCTTGCAACCTTTCTCTTCTTTTTCACGTTTCTTAGTTCCACTGTACCTTCGTAGGAAAATACCCAGGATTTTATTCTCTAGGTGTTTGTGTGCTAGGGGGAGATCTTGTCAAGGTGTTCTAGGAATTCCTGTAATTTCAAATTTCTTTCAGTGTCCACTCTTAACCATGGCAAAAAAAACTCCATTATTTTTCTTTTACCATTCTTTTTATAGTTTTTTTTTTATTAATTTTTATTTTTATTTCTATTTTTTTTTATTTGCATACAAATATCTTCATGGACACCAGCACAGAGGTCTTCAAAATTGCTACCAGGGATGCATTGATTCTGAAACTTTTTAGTATATTGCTTTCTTGCTGAAACAGAGAAAATTCTCTCTAAAAACTGAAAAGAATTTTAAGCTGTTTGTGTTTACGATAAAGCAAACTATTAAGGACATGCTTTATAAAACATATTCCAAACAGTGGTGTTTTTAATCCATGACAAACCTAGTTAGATTTCTTTCACTTTGCATACTTATCATTATTTTTAAAATTACTTATGACAAGAAAAATAACTCTATTTTGAAACTATTTTTTTCTTAGATTAAAAGCAAAATATCACTCTCTCAAATTTTAAAAAGATATAATAGGTTAAATTTAATATTTCTTTTCACTTAATCTAATGGAGTAATGCTATTGTTAATTTTTGTTATTCCTTTGTAATATGTTAAAAATGAAAATAAAAACAGAAGGGATTTACAGGATTGCTTTCTTGGTGGCAGACTGGTTATAATTCATTTTAACATGGAGCTTGTATAGATTTTTCAAGAAATGAGTTAATGGTGTGGAAGTGCACTGAACATAATAGGTAGACACGGCAGACAATAAATCACTAATATTATCTTTAACAATTAGTTATGTTGCCTCAGGAACCATTGTTAAATATGATTTCCCTATTCTTCTAGACAGTTTGTAACATATCAGTGTGGAATAGTTTATGTATTACTCCGATAAGCAAACAGGAGACAAGAAAATTATGCCATTCTATTTTTTACATATATGGACTATGAAAACATGTAAAATAGCACATGATTTTATTAGTTCTATTGATGTTTTTTTATTATAGCATTAAAAAGCACAAGAATCTAAATAAGCTACATCTCTTATCACCTGGAGCTCATCATTAAGTACACAGCACTATCTTATATTTCATTTCCTCAGATAAGTCAAAACCACTCCAGAAACCATGTTGTAACAGATTATTATTTCATACCCAGAAGGAGTTCTGCCTTTTCATGATACAAATCATAAACCATGGAAACAGTGATGCAATTCTCCAAGCAGTCTGGCCATGTCATTTCCTCCTTTGTTTACTTGCAATTTTCAATGTTTTACTCCTCTGCAGAACTATTCAACCTTTGTCCACTTAAAAAATGCGATACCAAGTCAGCCTTTGAGATCCCACACACAGTTTAATCTTCAGTTGCAGCTTCTCTGAGGAGTGTGAGTGCAAAAGCAACCCTAAAAACCAAGCTGGTTTTTATAGAGACTGCACACAGGCAACGTGCATGAAAGTATAGCTAGACATATGGGAATCAACTAGCAGAATCAGTGTCTATTTTCCTTGTGAATCATTCCAGTATGTTATACAGGAGACCGCTTTTCTACCAGAACTGACTTTATGCTTTATTTTGTTGGGGTTTTGGGTTGTTTTTTTTCCTCCAGAACAAGCTTGTTGTCTTCTCTATTGTCTGCCAGTCTGCAAGTTGCGTTGACGTGAATCTCCAAAAGGAGAAACTGTCCCAATTAACTTTTATGGAGATAATCTGGCTTGTCCTGGAGTAGCACCACTCCTCAAGGAGAGATTGTCACTGCCCTGGGAGGAGGGTCAGCCTCAGGGGGCCCTTGTCCCGCTCTGGCGAGGCGACAGTGACCTTCCCGCAGGCAGGCACTGGAAAGTGTCGAGTCTCGGAGGCCGCGTGGTCGGGCAGCACTGGCTCTGTATCAGCAGGCGGAAGGTCTCAGTCCTCCAGGAATCCCGGAGGTGAAAGAGGCAAGGGAGAGGACCAGTCCGTGAAACCTTCCAGGAGTTTATTTTCCCCGAAAGCAGAGGGGAGGAATGGCCGAGGGTGCCAGGTTACAGGTGCTTTTTCTAACAGGGGTGGTACAGAACAAAGAACCAATAGAAGGTAAGCCTGGAGGAGGGTCCCAAGGACACAGAACCAATGGCCAGGTTACAGAGGAGGGAATTTACAGAACAAACCTATTAACAACCGAACTTATCAGAACTTTCTGGAGAAGTGGTACGGGCTCAGAACCGGGTCTCGCCCACGGGCTGGTCCTCGCTCTCTGAGTCGTCTGCCCATTGGGCAGGCATGCCGTGATGGACAGCGGGCGGACCCCGAGTGGTCCGAGGCACCCCAACAATAGATAGCCCAGGCTATATGAAATCTTCCTACTCCGTACAAAGATATGTGGGAACTTCAATATCTGTTGGAATCTAAGATCCCTGTAAATCCATTTCCTCAGATGGACTGTGCAGACAGGCTACCACTGTTCTTTCCAATAAAAGGAGTTTCTTACAATGAGGATTTGTGCCTAAAAGTGAGCTCATCACTCATGAAAAGTCTACCTTGAATGAAACTGTCTCCTACTATTTATCTGCTATTTCAGGTCTTGCTTTGTCTTTAATATTTGTGATATTCCTTTACAAGATACCCTACAAATTATTCCCTGATATTTGTGGGGCATCTTGTCTTCATCAGTGACAGCTCTTTTTACAAGTTAATGACTACTTTTAAAAGTGAAAACAAGAATTCTTTGGAGGGAAAAGTGTTGTCTTTTCCAGCTCGTGAAAAAAGCACCAGCAGATATCAATCAGTCAGTCCCCTAGATGAAGAATATTTTGCTTCCCTAAAGTGAAAAATTTCCTTTTGGGACATTAACAAATTTTTACCATAAATTTTGCACAGTACTTTAGCAGTGAAAAGCTAAGTATGAAAACGAAAATGGCAGAGGCTGCTCTGAAATTTTACTTCAATAGAAAGCATCAGCATTTGCAATGAATAGAAAAAAAGGCAGTCTCTGTATGTATTCTGTTCTATTCACTGTGACACTAGAGGAATCAGTATTAGAGTAAAAATTGAGATGGAGAGAAAGCTGGTAGAGTTAGAAACACCTTAACACACTACTTTATCAACAGCTTTATCCTAAAACAAATTATTATTGATAGTTTGCATTCACCAGCGCAAGAAAACAGCTTTTCTACCAAAGTAGTTTTTTTGTGGCCATATTTTGTACATGCATTTACAGTTTACATTCATTTTTTTTACACAAAACATATAAAGTTGTTTTTCCAGACCTAAACTCCTTCTGGACAAAGCAAAGACCTTTACAGTATTCAGCTCTTACTCATTTACTTTGCCGGGCAGCTACAATGTGTAGATCAGAATATTTTCCCCTGTGACCTCTGGACGAGTCTATGTGCTCTAGAGTCATATGCTCTCCACTGCTCTCCAGAAGGGGCAGAATCAAAAAATTTCACAGAAGAGCT
The DNA here is from genome assembly GCA_014706295.1 of Lycocorax pyrrhopterus obiensis. NCBI lineage: Eukaryota > Metazoa > Chordata > Aves > Passeriformes > Paradisaeidae > Lycocorax > Lycocorax pyrrhopterus. Next base: position 18,992,378 of record JACSVZ010000007.1, on the reverse strand, counting down.
AGAGGAACTAATTTTGACAAAAACTCAAATTAAAATTAAATAATGAAATAATAATTAATAAGAATTTTTTTTCTACAGTAAATTGTGAATCTTTTTATATTTTATACTTGCATAATCACCACACAAAAAAATACAGATGAACTCGTGTTCCCATTTTACAGCCTACCACCTCCCATCCTTCAAAGACTCCAGAACCCACCCTAAACTTTCCCATGGCCCACAGCATGTCTCACAGAATACTGCTGTTATTTTCAAGCCACCACCACAGGATTAAAGAAAATACAAGATAAATGTTGTGGTGGAAGCATATGTTTATTCTTAATGACTCTTAATTACAATTCTTTTTTCATAATCGCAAATGCTAACTATGTATTTTTATATACTTTTAAAGGTCTATTTTATTTGTCTAAGTGAAAAAGTCACTGCTGCTGTTATCATCTCTGATTAACTTTATGTTACACTGATAAAACTAAATTGCTCGAGGAATTTTGCATTAAATCCTTTTTTAATGCAATAATTACATAGGTCAAATATAATTACCTAAATGATTGGTGGATGACTCTCTAGATTTAATAGGATTTCAAATTGTGAAGCAAGATCTCTAAACGGTTAATTGTTTTTCTAAGTGTATTTATATTTCACCATTAAGTGGAATTTATTATAGACAAATAAATTAATTGGGATTTATTTTTAAGATATGTACTCTTGGCTTGGCAATGAATAAAAACGTTACTGTCGGATGGCTTTTGAAGTTGTTTTGGGGGAAAAAAGTCCTTGGAAGCTCTGACTCATCCTTAAAAATTTAAAACTTTTCCTACCACAGGCAGTCTGTTATGCTCAGAGCAATCATTGGATAATCCTCTGGCACGCAAGTTCTGGAGCTGGGGGTCTGCTCAATTCTGCATTGCTACCAATATGTTGTTCCACCACAAATCACTGGTTGTAATAGTAAAGACCAAAGTGTTCTTAGCTGTTACATAAATTGATATATTGTGTGCTGCGGTTTATATTGAAAAGTAAAGCAACAGTTTTGCTAGTTTAAAACTCGGGGAGCACATATTCAAGTTAATACTACGCTGTCTCCAGAGTCAAAGTATCCAGATCTTGGATTTATGAAAAATATATTAATATAGATGGCCTGAGAGGCAAGTAAACAATATAGATGGAATTGTCTCCATGTCAGTAAAAAAAAAAAAAAACATTTAGGGGCAAGAATAATGTTCCACTAAAATAAAATTTAAAGATTGTTTAAATTATTTTATCTTGTGTGCTTCATTAAGCTATTTCATTAACTCATTTGTATATCCATAAACGCACAAAATTTATCATAAACAATCATGAAATCGAATAATTAAGAAAGTGTTCTCAGTTATCTTTCCTTCTTGCCCTCCATCTCTGCTTTCTCGTTTCATGAAGTGTTAAGCTGCATAATCTTTCTTCCTGCATAATTTTCTAATTAAAGACCAGTAAGGGAGCAGAGCAAACAATTCAGCTGCCTTATTTTTTAAAGAATTATGATGGAAACTTGTACTTCTGTTAGGGATGTGGCCTCTGTAGATAAAGACACAAATCGATTTCTAAGGCTGTCAACACTTTTCTTGAGTGTTAAATGCATTTTTAGAGTACTGTTAAATTATGAAATACTCATTTAAAAGATAAATATGCTTCCACAATATATGTGTTTTGGATAATGGTTGTAACTGTCTATTTCATATAACTAGTGTGAATAAATGTGACTATAAACAATTGATAGGGAGTGAAGTTCCTGGTGAGACCTTTATTTTTCATGACTAATTAAGCAGTTTATCTAGTACTATTATTTGCAATGTAAGGACACAGTGTCAGTACCAATGTCAAATTACAAACCAAATTTTGTGACTGTTTTTTCTTCTTTCATCATAGAGGGAATGATTGTTCAACTTGGGAGAAAACAAGAAGGGGCAATGAAGGACTAGGTTTCTGAAATAAGCGTAGTTTGTAGATATGGAAGGCATGACAACAAGGCAGAGCTGGAGCTTACCTGCTCAGAGGAGATTCTGGCTCTCTTCACACCTGGAATTCAGCAAAAACTGTTGGAAGCTAGTTTCAAACATATCTAACACAGAAGAGATCTAGCTAAATCCCTTCAGGCATTCCAGTGACTGACAGGGATCCCTTCTGTCCTGAAAAGACTGAGGGTACATCTGTGAAGAATGTAGCTGTGCTCCTGTGAAAGCAGCTCTGCAGGAGCCTCTGCCAGCACAGACCTGCCTTCCCTGAGAGATCCTCAGCCTGCCCTTGCCCTTGCCCTGTGATGGATCTCGCTGGCACAGACCCTGACATAGATCTGCAGCCAAGTGGTTATTATGTAAAGAAGACTGAGAAAAATGTTTTGTCAGAAGAAATGATTTTTTTCTGAAACAAAGGCGCAGTTTTTCAAAAAGGTATTACAGAAAACCACGTAAGTGAATAGCATATGCACTTAATCAAAGCCCAGGGACAGTTCAGAGCAGCAGTTTAGGCACTGAACTTATAATTCTGAGCCACAAAGCAGCACAGCTATCTGTCTTCTTACTTCAGTGTCTCTTTTCTTGAGCTCACTCTAGTGTTAATTAATGATCAACATGGAATGAGGTAAATGATTACGTGGACCGTCTGGTAAAGGAAAAAGAAGATGGAACACTTGTGTGTTTTCCTAAAATCTCTGGATAAGGTAAAGTAGAGAAAGAATCGAATATCCAAGGATTTCCTCACAAAAAACCAACCAACCAAACCAAACCAAACCAAACCAAACCAAACCAAACCAAACAAACAAAAAAGTTCTCCCTTATATCAAATCTAAATCCACACAATTTCCATTTAATCTAAATTAATTTAAATGAATTTAAAATAGCTGTCAGAGTTGTTGCAGCCATCTTAGAAAGACCATTTACAGTTTGGAATGCAAGTGGTCATGACACTGAAAAGTACTGAAAAAAACTTATTGACTTTTCTGTAGAAAGAAAGAAGCAAACCTTACAGAATATTTATCAGAAAAAGAAAACTATCAGAATTTCAATACAAGTCCCAAAAAGCAGCACAACCTCTCTCAGCAGCCTGCTGAGGCTATGCTTTTTCAGCTCCTTAAGATTTTATGCTTTTTGATATAGGTGTTTATTTATTCCTTTAGAATTTTCAGTTAGCCCAGATCTAGTTTAAAAATGCAGTTTGAATGACTTTGGTATTTTTATTTATTCTCCTAAATACAAACAGGCAAATTCTTTACCCCTTATTTTTGCATTATGACACAAATGTTAGTATACCATTGAAAACAGAGTTGAGATATTCATGCAAGTTTCCATCAGTACTTAGAACCTAAATAGCTGTAGAGCTTCTTCCTTTTCTATTCCTGAATCTATTATGGCACACATCTATAAGAATATCTGGGGGTCAAGGCTTCCTTAAATTGGAAACTTAAAATTCACTATATTGAAATGCCATTTTATCAAATAGAGGTTCCTGAATGGAGAAAAAAGTTCCTCTGTAGCAATGAAATCTCACTACTAATTGCTGGTCTTTCTATATGCCTATTCTATGTGAAGTAATTGATCAATATCACAGCTGCCTTTAGGATTCCATTGCTATTAATGGATTCCATTTGTACTATTAAAACAGAAGCCAAGATTTTGCCTTGTATATCTGTTTATGGACAAATTGTACAGTCAGGTAATAAATTCTATCAACTGCCATTTGATCAACTGCAGGTTCCTTGACCATTTCACCCCAATTCCACTTATTGATTTCATGTGCACTGAGCTACTTCCAACCTTGCCATTCAAACCAGGATTGCTGGGTACAGCACCCTTACAGAACGGACAGTCACTACTACTAAACAGACAAAACTGTTTTGGAAGAGGACAAACCGTCTGCAGTCCCAATTTCCCTGAAAATGACCCCATATTGGCTTCTGCACATTTGAGATGAACCTTAAGATAATGTCCATTCAAATGACAGACACTGGAAGTTTTTAAACACCAGTCAGACTTAATCTGACACAGCTTTTAGTGATGCTAAAAAGTGCTACGAAATTTTCTGCATTTCAGGAAAGTCAAAATCTCATTTCAGCAAAATGAGGACAGGCAGAACAGTCTAAAGAACACCCAAAGAGATGCAGAACAGCTTGGGTGTATTGACATCATAGCACTTGGCGCCATCTTTGCTAGATTTTTCTCTTCTGCCTCCTAATTTCTAAGTGTTTCAGTGTGTTGTGCATCCCGGGCATGTTGAATGCTGCTGGGAAGTGTGAAGGGGCAGTGCTGACGAAAGAGTATGGGGGCCTAGTCAAGCTCTGCCTGTTCCTTTCTCTCTCCATGTCCTACTCCATTTCCACCACAGTA